>OU015492.1:150899528-151589528 GCA_907164885.2 Dolomedes plantarius
GAAGATTTGAGAAATTGATGTACCGTATCTTTGGAATATAGCACGTAAATCAGCTGGTAGGTATCGCCGATAGATCAGTCACTATGTTCGGATCTAGTATATTTATTTAGGAGCCAAAATAAATTCTATGTTTGATAGAAATTCACAATTATCACAAGGTGGGCTCATAAGTTTATTCTTTTCTGTGCTCTACCTAGAGCCCTTGAAAGATTGTTAGGAACTGGGAAAATGCCTTGTTCAGCTGTCGTTGCAACTTTTCATGTTTTAATTACGTAATTCTCTCTATGTGT
This sequence comes from Dolomedes plantarius, assembly GCA_907164885.2. Taxonomy (NCBI): domain Eukaryota; kingdom Metazoa; phylum Arthropoda; class Arachnida; order Araneae; family Dolomedidae; genus Dolomedes; species Dolomedes plantarius. The sequence continues at coordinate 150,899,819 of OU015492.1, forward strand.
TTTGGAACTTCTATTACCTTGCAAGAAACGCGGGTATTGGAATTGGATGGTACCCGCATGTATTTTATTATATATTTTAATATTGGTATTATATTTAATTATTTTTATTATATATTTCCATGTATTGGATGGTATGAAATAGCGGTGCGAATATATCCTTAACAAAATTAAGAGACATGCTTACGCGTATATAGGGAGAAGAATTCGCGAATGAAAGTGCGTTGCTTTTAAAGAAACGTGCACTATCTCCGGATTCGACTGGTCGAGATGTCCAGTCACCATATGGAAACTCACGTCGGTTTTGGTCAGAGAATCGGGGATGAGTGTGAAAATTGTTCTGTACTAAAATAATTATCTTTCTGAACGTGTTGGTAGAAATTATCAAAGTCGGCGGAGTTTCCAAAGTGAATGTGAATGTTTCATTCTTGAATACAAACTGTGAACCCCTATAGAGATGTACAGGCAGAGCTTTTTACAGACTCACCCACCGAATTAAGAGGTTTTAACTCATGTCTCTTCCTTTGTAATCTCAAATACAGATATTTTGTCCTCTGTGACCAATGGTAAATTTTTTATAAACGTTGAATGCACAAATTAATTCCTACGAGGCAGATCACATCTTCCAGTGCATCTGAATTCCTTTACTTGGGGCAATAAAACCCTGGATCAGCAGATCTGAAGGGATTGTTTAAAGCTGGCAAGTTAGGGCAGGGAGCGTCAACCATTTCGGATCCATAATGTGTAGCCGAAGTAGCGAGTGGCGAGGTAGATGGAGAGGACAATAAAACACCTCGGATTCATATCAGAAGTAAAAAGCAGCTGGTTCATACACAGTCTTTATTTCCGACACAGTTTCATAGAACATCAATTAGATTTATTCGAACACATCGCACGACGCTGGCCCGAGACGGGGACGGGTTCCCGCCCACACATTTTGACAGCAACAAACTTACATCTGTTCTGGTTGAGAGCACGCCTACATAAAAAAAGACAGTGGCGCCAAAGTCTCTCGCCCGAGTGCGGGTGTATTTAACCTCTGATTGGTTAGAAACGGACACGGGATTATGTTGTGTCATACGGGGTGATGTTTCCAACATCGTAGAAGTTTCTTCGTTACATAAGTTTTGGCCGCACGTGGCGTAGGGAAAAAACTAATAGATTACTTTGGTTGGATTTGAGGGGTAATGTTTTCTTGCAATAGGATGTAAGAATATGGAAAAGGCGTGTTAATAATGAAAAGGTTTGAAATTTATTTCACACACACACATATATATATATATATATATATATATATATATATATAATATATATATATATATATATATATATATATATATATATATATATATATATATATATATATATATATATATATACATACAGGGGCTGTTAACACATTTTTTAGACGATGTATATTATATTCACTAAACTAAATTACATAAAATTCTTGTGTTTTAAATGTTCTATTTGACATCCCTTATTCTGAACTATCTTTCGACACCGCAATTTCCAGGATAATAATGCCTTTTGAAGCGTGATAAGAGGTATTCTGTCCCATTCCTCCTGAAAAGCTTTCCAGAGTCCTGTAAGTGTTTTGGGACGATGTTTGGATAATGCAGATTTTAAAAGTACGAAAGCACAAAAATCCCTAAGTGATACATCGGGAGATTTAGTAGGGATATCAGTGAAGGGTATGGCCTTGATATTAGTTTTTTGTTCCTTTTCTTTTAGAAAATTTTCAGTGGATTTTGATGTGTGACTGCTAGCTTTGTCCTGATGGAGTCTCACAGATTGATGGCACTGTGGGTAAAGCGATGGTATTTCATTCAGAAAAATTGGCGGTAAAACATTTTCCTGATAGTATTGGGAGTTAATCTTGACATTTTTTCCACTCTCTTTATTTTTAACTTGCCATTATAAGAAATACCAGCAACAATCATGAATCCCTTAGAAAAACTTTCTTTCGATTCTTTGAACCATGCACTTAAATTTTTTTCTCCCCTTTTATGATAATAAATAGCTCTTTTTTGTTGCAATCACTTAAATACACCATGATTCATCTATTGTTGACAATTGTTTTCCATTTTCTTTGGATAAGTGTTTCTCATGTATAATTCTTGCATCAGGTGTCCTGCGTTCAGCGATATGATTTGAAAGAAGACGATGCACCATTGCGTTTTTTTTCGCTATCTCAAGATTTAATTCAACGTTTACCATTTTGTTTACAGTGGACACCGAGCATTTTAATGATTTTGCAACTGTCCTTTGACGAGGGGATTTTCTTTAACCATTAAACAAGGTACTTTGGCAATAGTCGGAGATGTCCGTTTTTTGTGCCTTGGATACTTGTTTGGAATTTTGTCCCACTTGTGGCTCCAATTTGACGTTTATTCCTTTCTTGTTGACAATATTACCTATCGACGCTTTAGATATCACAAAACTATGACTCTCACATCGTTTTGGATAACGGCGTATGCATATTTCTCTTAGAATGAGCATAAATTGTAGCCTTCGAACCACTGCTATTTGTTAAAACGCCATTTTGAATAAAAACAAAACTTTCAAGCCGCAGACGATAATTTTGACTTTTAAAAACATATGATTTACTGTACATATGATTTACTGTAAGCTAGTGACATGTAGTACAATTGCAATTATTTTTTTTTTTTTGCAGCAAACGATTTTTTATTACCGCTTACCAAAATCGTCTAAAAAATGTGCGAACAACCTCTGTATATGTATATATATATATATATATATATATATATATATATATATATATATATATATATATATATATATATATATATCTTTATATAGTTTTATAGATGGCACTTTTTCTGATTTTCAAATACCTAAAATCCCATCAACTAAAAATACCCGAATTTCAAATACCCGAAATCCCACGAACTCTTAAAACTAAAATAATCTATATATTTAAGTTGCTAAGCCGACTTTTTAGGCAGCCCGTGAGAGGAAACTAATGCATCAATTTACTTCATTTTGGTCTTAAACGAAAGATTGTGATCTGTAGATTTGTCAAATTTGGTTTTTGTAAACGCAATTTTTATTAATTAGTGAATATTTACAATTAAAAATTGATTCCTGCGCATTCTCAGTGGCAATTTTAAATCCGTCTTTAGAAATTCACTGTTTCTGCGCATGCCCATTGACACGTTTTAATGATAAACATGTTTACCAGTCTCTCTAGATCTGTCTCCGCCATTTTTATTTATATGATAATTATGTTTGTGAACTATAAGATTAAACCTGATTGAAAATTTTTATTTCGCGCTGTTTAGTTAGCAATAAATTACAATTAAAAAATTGCTTTCTGCGCAAGCTCAGTGACATTTTTAAATTTGGCTTTAGATACTAAGCTCGTGGCCGCTTAAACACATTAATTTGTTTCTGCGCATTATGATTTTCAACATTTGGCAATGATATGTTAAGTATAATTTGTGTATTAGTACATTTAATTACTATCTAGTCGTCAAGTTTTGACGGGTACTAACTAGTAATAATATTAAATAAATAAATCATCGCAAACTACGAAAATAATTCATGTACAAATCATAGTTCAAAACAAAACAAAACAAAAGCTTAAGACAGAAGGGCATAATCATAAAAGGTCAGAGTACAACATAAGTATATAATTACATTTCACCATTTACATATGCATTATAACAAAATAGCATTTTTGCAGTAGATACTTGAATAAAGCTTTATACCATGCCTTACCGTATCTTAATAAAAAATAAAATACAATATTTTGAATGAACAAAAATGACTATTTAAGCAAACATTTATAATACACATGCAGCAAATTATAATCCGTCTGAATCATATAACAATACAAATGAGAATATATTATACGCGATGTTCTTGTTCAAATAAAGTTCCTTGAATTAATGTATTATTCACTCAAAATGATAACAAATGAATACATGTCACTAGCTTAAAATTATGCTTTTCTTTATATTTATAGAAATTTTTCGAATTCTCTTCAGCATTAATACCCTAATTAGTTTAAGAAAATTTTCCATTGTTTTAGAAAAGATTAAGGAATTAATTCAGGCTAAATTGTAATTTTGTATTCATTTGCATTTTTAATGATACGAGATTTAGTTTAATACAAAATAGATTGAGTTAACATCGAGCTTTGTTAGTGAAAGTATTGATTCTAGAAATTGTAGAAAAAATAAAGCTGGAGTAAACAATTTCCGTCATTAAGAATACGGCATTAATTTAGACTTTGATCACTTAAGCTGTAGTGGAGCATTTTTTTGGAATTTTCCGAAGCTAAATATTCCAATAAAGCTGATTTTTTTTGTGAAAAAATGAGGATAATTAAGGCCCTGCAAAAATAATTTAGATGGTTTCCTTTTACAAATTGGGGAATGAATATTTATAGGTAAAACAGATATGTGGTAAAATTTATATTAATTTAAACTAATGATGTTGCATTATGCTGAAAATACAGGTTCACAAATATGTCATGAACCAGTGTTGCGGTAATTTTTGCGACATATATTTGTCATCAGAACTTTAGTGAGGTTTTCAAGTTTGAGGAAATTCCTAATTGAGAATCTTTAAAAAAATTGTTATGTTGAAAGTGTTAAAAATTGAACAGCAAAAAATAAAGTAAGGTTAAAATTTAATCATCTTGAAAGTAGTACAATCATCTTGAAAGTGGTTAATTAAAAGTTCGATTATATATCTGGTCAGAAATATGCTATATCACGGAACTATATATCAATTCTTGAAGCATGAACAAACACAGTTAAAATTTACACGGCTGCCTTCGGTGATTATGCATACATTCCATAATGCCTTTCTTGTTAAATGCGGCAAAACGTATTTCTTGTAACTTCAGCAATAACGCCAGAATTTCTGGAACTCAACTTATAGCAATTTTGGGGAAACTAATCAAAAAAATATTTCCCATTTTGCGAGTTTCTAGACTAGATGGTTGTCTATTTAAGTTTTTAATTTAATATTTTACCAACTTCTTCCGCAATAGCATCAGAAACATGTGCCTCGTAGTCAACATACAGATTTAAAAGAGAGTCAAGTTTATGAAACGTGTAATTGGTCTTGCCTTGTAGGTGGTCCTTAACCATACTACGCGGGTACGTTCTTCTAAACTAATGCTGGGAATTTCATTTCATTTAACCAAAACATTCAAAATGTTTACCATGCGCGGTAAAAATTAGCTTTATACAAATAGTTGGATGAATTGCATCCATCTGGTAATAATGTTAACAAAATCAAAATATAACATGCGTTCCTTCAATATTACTGAACCCCGTCTTTCTATTCCTTCCCTACACTCCTGCAAAATAGAGCCTACGCTGAAGAAACGTCAGTACGTACAATAATTCTGAAATTCAGATGGGAAAATGGGGCAGTATAGAATGGAAAAAAAACGAAAGAATACTTCCTTAGAATACATATCTAGAGCAGCAAGAACAACGATCCTGCGAGTGAAGATTTGATACTGTTTCTTTCTCTACTCCTGACAGTAAGTTATTCTACAGAAGAAGAGTTTCAATACAGCGAATTTTCTTGAAATGTTTTTGTCATTTGTTTAAAATTTCTGATCATACACCAGATTAAATTTCAGTTTGATGTGAACATCGCTGCATCTCGTCTTGGACAAATAATTGGAAAGATGTAGAGTAAGCTAAAAACAGAAAACACAATTGGATACATTTTTAAAGTTTGTAAGTTTTTGCAATTAGTCTACATTTACTCTTTGTGCATGCCCCCTTTAAGCATCTCAGAAGAATTACCAAATATATGGAAGACACATCCTCAGAATTCAAACAAGGGGATTCAACCGGTTAATGTTTTCCTTGTACTCATGCAGTTAGTTTGATGCACATAAACGTTGGAAACACTTATATGGCGTAGACAAGTATGGACATTGATTTCATTGGTACAATAACAACATAACAAAGAAAAACTTTATAAAACTGCATAATACAACATAACAATCAATTTTACACCATAATAGTTTTTAACAATTTTACATATGGAGACTTCATAATCATACTCAAAATCATTTCCGCTTATAAGAATCACGTTTGTTATTACTGTTTGATTCTTATAACCGAGGAATTTAGGTTTATTGGACAGGCACACACAACCTATATATCATATATGAGATAATTTCCCAAAATACTCTTTAATTTGCGTTAATTATTTTATTAAAATTATTTTTTATAATTGTAAAATGCAACTTAATTTCTAGACCTATAATTAGATACACATGATTATAGTAAGAGAAGAAAAAATTCCAATATTTGTTACAACATACCTGCTTACAGTTTGGTAACACTTTCAACTACATGAAGGGAGCAAGAACAAAAAGTTTTCTATAGTAGTTGACGTCATGAAGTTTTTCAGGAGGCTGTTATACCTCTTTCAATACTAAAAGTCTCAGGACGAAGCATTCACCTTCTAGCTTACGTTTCACGATTTGATAACGTGATGAATCTACTAATGTCACGTTTGCCTAAGTGATAGTGGACACTTCACCGAAGATTTATGTATTTCTTCGTCCAGGAAGCCACTACCAGAATGTGAGAGGTGGGAAAAAGAGTCCCTATTTTTGTTTGTCAGTGGAGAAAAGGGAAATCGGACCCGGACAGGTAAAGAAGCCCCCGGGTCAAGCTAATAGGACAATGTTGTGCTAAAGCGTTTAAGGGGAAACTATTATGTTATGTCTAACAAAGAAAGGGATGAATTTTACGACTGTATTCCATCCCATCTTATCAATCTTTCTTTTAAAAAAAAGAAAGAAAGAACTTCGTGCCTTTTGAGGGTTTAATGGGCTTTTTTGGAAAAATGAAACGAAAGCGAAGAGTGTAAACTGATTCTTAAAACCGGTGGATTGATTATTGAAAGTGAAAATTTTAATATGGAAATAATACAATTGTTTTTGTTTTCGCGATATTGATTCTTATAAACGCTTGATTCTTATAACCACTGATCACTATATGCTGTGGTTACTATGGATATTATATATATATATATATATCTATATACTGGTCATCTCTTGAAGGAAAGCATACATCATGTCCGAAATAATTTAAAGTTGGATGCAGGACGGCGATAGATTTATTTATACGAGAACAGGCGACATGACACTTCCTCGGGTCAAGAGCAGCCACGCGTCTAAATTCCCAGATCGGAAATTAGGAATTAGTTCAACGAGAGGTTGCCAGAATTTGCGGAGAAAGTTAGTATGGAAATCGAAGCATCTCGCCAAGGAGGGTGGAATGGTTACAACATGAGAACGACAAGTTCAGAAAGGGCTATTAAAGGTTATATATATATATATCATATATATATATATATATATATATATATATATATATATATATATATATATATATATATATATATAGATATATAATCGTCACCTGATGGCAAGGACTAGGTAACTCGATTTTTCAAGTTCTTGAGATCTCAAATGTCTTCTTCTTCCAGTGACAAAATACTCGTTGTTCTGTTGTCTAATTATTACACTAGTCATGAGATTGCATTAGGTTAGCAGCAAAGTGAGTTGTCTAGGTATTGCATTCAGGTGACGAAATATATATATATATATATATATATATATATATATATATATATATATATATATATATATATATATATATATATATATATATATATATATATATCTATATTAATATATTTATATATATATATATATAATATATATATATATATATATATATATATATATTATATTATATATATATATATATTATATATATATATATCTATATATATATATATATATATAGTATATATATATATATATATTTATATATATATAGAAAAATTATATCCATTATAATTGTAAAAATGTCATGAAATGGTGTACTTTAATATAAATATATAAAAGTTTAATTTATAATGGCATTTGGTTTTTTAACAGTGTCATTTCATACATAATAAACGAGTAGTGCATACTCTATAATAATTTGAAAAGAACGAAACGAGAGATTAAAGTAGCGATGATTTTAAGAAAGAAATATCCCCCACTGAGATTCAAAATATTTTATTTCATGTGATAAGAGTCAAAATTAAGAAATATATTATTTTCTAAACAGGATAGGTACAGATTATTTCTTGTAATTATGAGAGTAGCAGTTTATTTGTTATCCCTCCAAATTATATCTATCACACTTAAAAATGTCTTAAGCAGAAAGTTTCGATAACGTTCAGTTTTAGAAAAGATTGCAATTCGCCGAACAAAATGTTTTAGGGAAAGGGATTTAATGCAGTTTATTTAAATAACTTTGTTCTAATTCCAGAATAAATTCAGCTAAAACTTTTCCTTGATTTTCCTCCATCTTTTTATTTGCATAGAAAGCTGTTTGTTAATCTTTCTGTAAGCTGTGCTGTTTGTTAGAAACCTATTAAGTCGACAGAAACAAATGTCTTTTAAACTGCTATAAAAATATTAGTTCCTTTTGTGATGTTATTAACCTTGTATTCGTTCCAAAATAATGATGTTAGAACTTAACTGAAATTATTTTTGCTGGTTTATTTTAGACTATATGATATCGCACTGATATTCGACTCAGGCATTTTCAGTTAAACTATATTCACCATGGTTAGAACTACAAAGCTCTTTTATCAATGAGTTTCGCATATACACCTGTTTTTCATAACTCAATTTAGAACGTATAGGAATGTTCAGAAGCTCACAGTAAGATAACAGATTATTCAAAGAAAGGTATAACTACTCACTTATTATAAGTGACACTCTCAGAGAAATAAAGTTGCATGGCACTCAAACAAGAATATGTTTACTCACCTAAGAAATACTGGAACAATGATTAGCTTATTCCTCGAAACGCATGTGTACCTGACCAAGGATATGATATACTGACTCATGAATATTATAAATGTGCACATGAATAGTTGAGTCACCCTTAATTGTGCTATTTCAGGAAATTCAAACACATCCAAACACTTTCTTTATTTCATTTTTCAGTAATTCTATTAATTTTATGTTATAAGATTAGTAATCATTCTCTCCATACTCGTTTCTTGTGTATTAATTTTCTGCATTGAGGAAATTCAAATTAATACAAGCACTTTATTCCATTCCTTTTTAAACCCTTGTATTACATTTAGGTTTTTAAGGTTAGAACTCATTCTGTATTTACCTATTTCTTTTGCATTAAATGTTCTTCAACTCATGAAATTTAAACTTATCCAAACTCCTTATTTTATTAATTTTTCAATCCCTGTATTATTTTTCGGTTTTCAGGTTAGTAATCATTCTGGCTATAGTTATTTCTTCTGTAATATGTTTTCTTGAAATCATGAAATTCAAACTCATCCAAGATTTTCATTTCATTCATTTTTCAATAATTTTATTAATTTTATGTCATAAGGTTAGTAATCATTCTCTCTACATCCGTTACTTGTGTATTAAATTTTTCTGCATTCATGAAATTTAATTTCATACAAGCACTTCATTTCATTCATTTTTCATTCCTTGTATTACATTTAGGTTTCAAGGTTAGAAATCATTCTGTCTTTACCTATTTCTTTTGCAGTAAATTTTCTTCAACTCATGAAATTTAAACTCATCCAAACTCTTTATTTTATTATTTTTTCAATCTTTGTATTACTTTTGGTCTTCAGGTTAGTAGATATTCACGCTTTACCTATGTCTTGTGTAATAGGTCTTCTTAAATTCATGAAATTAAAACTCATCTAAGATTTTCATTTCATTCATTTTCAATCCTTGTATTACTTTTAGGTCTTAAGTCTAGTAATCATCCTCTCTTTACCTTGTTCTTATGTATTCATGAAGTTGAAACTCATCCAAAATCCTTTATTTCATTCAATTTTCAATCCTTATATTTCTTTTACGTCTTAAGGTTGTAAGGTATACACAGATTCGATTCACAAGAATCGAACTTTTGAGTGAATGAATTAAAGAAGCTGCTTGAGATATGCTAATTTCGGCATACGAGCTTAGTATAAATACCATGCAGCGTTTTAATAATAAAAAAAAGGTGGTTATGGTTGAAGAAGGTTGTTAAAGTTGATAGATAAGCGATAGGGAGCTACGAGGTATGCAGATCCAGTACTATCCTGAGCTAGTGCTTAGGGGGCCCGAAGTTTACGTGGCAGTACTGCTGGTTTGACTTACTGTTCGTGAGTATTGAAAAATATATTGTTCTTGAAAGCTGTATTTATATATTCCGTAGAAGTGATACGCATGCTTATTGCTGTAAAAGCAAATTCTATATGTGCAACGAATTCAATAAACATTGTTTCATGTATAAACTGTGTTTGCATCAAATTCATTTGGAGTGCCACTTCAAATTATATACACCCAAGTCTGGGTAGAAGTGAGCAAAATACTCTATAAGGTTTATAATTATTCTCTCTTTACCTATTTCTTGTGCATTAACTTTAACTCAATTCATAAAATTCCAACTCATGCAAGTTCTTAATTTCATCCATTTTTTCATAAAAATTTAAAAGTTAAAAGCCATAGTTATTAATGGCCACCACGCTTCAACGGTATTCCAGTGTACGACGAAAGCCTTTCTTAAATTAAACGAGCAATAAAACATGTATCCGAGTAAACGATCATAATAGAAATAAAAGCAGAAAATGTATTATTAACAGAAAAATGCAGAAAAAGTATTGTTAAAAGCCCTAAAGGCAATTACTTTAAAACATGCTTTTTTTATAATGTCTTGCCTCTCTTGAACAGTAAGAAGTTGAAAAAAAGAGCCATTTTCACAACAAGAGAAACAAGTCCGAAATTAATAGCTGCAGTAACATTTATTCATGTTACAGATATTTGGGGATGAAAACCTTTTCCATTTTCTTATTCCTGTTTTCACTTTCATGCTTTTAATAATGGGAGTACTTAACGAGATTAGCTTCAGAACAAAGTATTTTTTAATTCTTTACTTTTAAACGGGGGTCCTAGAATAAGATAATACCCAGATAAATTCCAATCAAAGACTGAAATATTACGTGTGTTTTCCTTTTATTCATAATTGAGTCATAACGTGAAATACAAATCTAATATCTGCGATGCATTTATGGACTTTCGATTTTAAGACACAAAAAAAAAACTATCTTTCATCTGAATTTGAAAAATAAACTTCTATTTGAAAATTTAGTGTTGTGATCATCTAAATTTTTCTATGAATCAGCATTTGATTAAGTCTATTACTGATGTGAGAAATATGACACTAAATTTATTATTCTGGAAGTTATCAAAATAAAATTTGAATATTTTGAAAGATAATTTATTATTTATAATATGAACATATTAGTTTTTATTGGAAATCAAATGACAAAATTATCCGTTTTGAAAGTTTCAAAATGTTATGAGCTGATGCAATGAAGTAACAGGAAACAAGGGCTTCTAATATTCTGGCATGTCAACTTGATTAGTACTTTGCTCGTAGCTGGATTCTGCATAATTATTGAAAAATTCCTATAGTGTGGACATTTAGAAAAAGTCCTATTCTAAAAATTATATTTAATTGGTAACTCTCCTGGCTGGTTTAAATTTTTAGAAATCATTTTATGTTTGTGTTTTCATTACACTGGAACATATTTTTCATAAAATTATCTGTCGTTTAATTATGTAATTTGCATAAAATAATATGTCCTTACTTGCTGAAGAGTCGAATTTCTATGAATTAAGGATAATTGGACTATACTTTGCGATTGTACAATATTAATTATTGAATCCTTCACTGTCTTTAATATCATGGCTATTAATTTAGTGTTATTGTAGATATTCAAGTGGTCGCTGACGCATTTCTTATTTCAAACCAGTTTAAGAGAAATAGTGATTAAGATTACAGCGTTAAATTTTTTGGTGATTAAGGTTCTAGTCGAGTTTAGGGACCATGTTTTATGATTAAAAACATCTTTTTTTATTTGAAGAGTTTTGAGTTGCCTCAAAGTAACGTCAGATTTAATACCAGTAGATGTTTGTGTAGTTTTGGGGGAATTTTGTTTACTTGAATTAAACGGATTTCTGCTAATATAATGCGAAATTATATTTTGACGATTTAAAACAACGGTATAAATAAAAAACAAATAAATGTTTAAATTTTGCATTGCATATTGTTGTTACATCACAGATTTTACAGGTTGGAATAATTTTCTTATGTATTTAATAATCTCAATTGTTATCATCTAATTTAATGACATCTTACGGTTAAAAAAAGATAAATTTGAAAGATAAATTCATGATTTTCAAACTTGTATTAAGCAAAATATATTTAATTTCCTTAAATGATTTATATTTAAAAAATGCTTGAAAAAAATAAATTAAATCGAGAATCCATCTCATTAATGAATACGACATATATTCGAAAAGATTAATTGCTTCATAAATATGTATTACATCACCCAGGGCTTATTATTTAGCAAATATCCGCACAGTGCTCAGTAATTCCATTTATTTACGATAACAGCTTTAAGGCATGGATATTTCATCAATTGAAATTTTCCATACAGTTCGATATTTGCTTTATAGTAAATTCAAATTACGGGATTTCTGAAAAGCAGAATTATAAATCAGAAAATTGTATTGGGGAAAATTGAGCAAATGGTGTAAAAGAGGAGCAAAATATTCCAGATTAATTTATTTGTAAAGACAAAGCTTATAACATAACACATAACTTTGTTTTTTGGTTTCCTGAATTAATAAACATGTTTAAACTATTTCATATTCTATTAATTTGTTTTAATAATAATTTATCAAAATTATTATTAAAAGCAAATATTTTCCCTTATAAGTTGAACAGCGAAGAATTGACTTTTGTTTTCCCTTTATATGAAACATTCGTGTTTTAATGTACGATATTCTGTTTAATATTTTAGAAATTGCTTTATAATTGTAAAAAATCAAACTTTTCTAAATCTTTTTTATTAACAAGGATTCTTTAAAACATTGAAACACCAAAATTCGTTCTTTCAGCAATTGTTTATTAGTTCATCGCTTACCCGTTCATGTACAACTTTACCAGTTTTCATCCTCTAGCATGAAGATATTTTTATCAAATACTGATCATTTCCTTAATCGGTAGGAAAGCTTCGTGTCACCACTCAGATTTTCTTCAGTTCCAATTAATCACTTCGTTTCTAGAAAAAAAAATACATCTCGGTTTATAAAAGCAATAAGTTCTTGTGCCTTCAAATTTCGATTTTTATAGAACTAAACATCACTTTGATATAAAATATCTATCCTCTAAAATATTTATTAAAAGTTTTGCATCAAAATAAAGGATTTCGTTTCGTTTTTCATTTATAATTGATAACAAATTGGTAAATGTTCTTGGATTGTTCAAATATGGATGGAGTAAACTTTAGAAATTATTTAACTGGAGAGAGTACTAAAATATGGCATACATGACGTCATATACAGGGTGATTATAATTAAAGTTTAAATTTCAAAACGTTATAAAAAAAGACCCACTGATGAGAATTACGTCAAATTTGAACGGCATGTTATTGAAGAAGGCGGAAAGCGTATTGCACAAGAAAAATATTAGTTCCAAAAGTTAGCAACAGATGGCGCTGTAAGCGGCAGAAGATGTAAATTAAAATACCTGTCGTGCGCACGACACATTTCAGTGTTATAAAACCGTCAGGTACACGTCTGTTCCTAATTTCGCGTCTCAGACGTTCGCCATGGGTGTCTCACTGCAAGATCGCGCTCTGCTGGTAAAGCTGTATTATAACAACGATGATTGTGCAACAGTAGCTCTGAAAAAGTTGAGGACACTGAAGGGTATAAAAGAAGGCGTTGGTCGAATGAGTGTCGTGGGTCTGAAGAAAATGATGCAAAAATTCTAAACGACAGGTTCGTTTGATGTGCAATCTGGTAGAGGGAGAAAACGAGTGCATTCGACGGTAGTTGAAGAAGTGGCCACAGCATTACAGAAGGGGTCGGCCGGTGGTGTGCAACCGTGTAGTGCACGAGGAATTGCCCGAACATTGAACAGGCCTACGAGCACGGTGCTGAAAATTGTACGAAACATCCTGCAATTCTATCCGTACAAAATTGGCCATGTGCATGAATTGCTTCCGTCTGACCTGCCAGCAAGGGAGACGTTTGCGTTAGAATTTTTTGGTCGCATGGAAGTGGATAATGAATGACCGTGGAAAATTTTGTGGACAGATGAAGCCCATTTCCATCTGGCAGGGTACTCCAATACCCAGAATTGTCGAATATGGGCAACAGAAAATCCACTGGAAACGCACCCCGTACCACTTCATCCTGAAAAGGACACAGTGTTGTACGGCTTTACGGCATCATTCATCCTACAGCCATATTTTTTCTAGCAGACGGTTGCTTACGGTCATGTTACCGCTACCGTCACTGATCAGCGCTTTGCGTCTCTTTTGCGCAACCACGACATTCCAGCTCTGCAACAGCGTGGATGTATGGATGAAATCATTTTTATGCAAGATGGCGCTCCTCCGCACATTCCACATCCCGTGAAGCAGCTGCTGAGGCGCCATTTCGGAAATGCTCGAATTATTAGCCGTCATTTCCCTACAGCCTGGCCATCCCGATCACCTGATCTTACTCCGTGTGACTTCTGGCTGTGGGGTTATCTCAAAGATGTTGTGTTCCGTGCTCCAATTGTAAATTTAGCGGAATTAAAGACACGCATTTGTTGGGTGGATTAAACCGCATAATTTGCCCCATACCTAATTTTCTGAAATAAAAAACCTTTCACAAGAAAGTAGACTTGATGAGGCTAACTAAAATGCCTTTATTTTTCTTATTTTACATAAAAACATAGTAAAAAAGGGGAACGATTTGATCCAATAGCTTGGAAGAATTTATTGTGGTTTACAAAAACTTAACCATTAAACAAAAAAGAATACAGATAAGCGTGTCATGAACGGGCGAAAATTAATCTACTTAAATTTTGAAAAAACCTACTTCAACTGAATGGTAATGGTTGGGATAGTTATAGGAAGAAAGAAGGGATACAAGTTTAATGGCTCGACAATTCGTCGCAAACACATCTAAATATCAACCTTGCTGCGAAAACAGCTACTAACACTACGGCTGAAAGTCCCAACTCACTCGCAGAATAGCTACTGCTTAAAACCCCCACTAGCTGAAAAAAAACGTACATCTTAAATACTTGTTGCATTTACTTGTACCCATTGGCTGTGACGCGAGAGCTTCGTAATTAGAGTCCTGCCTTCAAAGTTGAAAAAATCTGCATATTATTTTATTTTTATTTTAAACCATCCGTTCATGACACGTTTTTAAATATCGCGTTTTCCGACGAAGAGAGAACAAATACTACAAATTCCCCCTTTTTCTCTTCATCGGAAAATGTGCTCACAATACCTACTTAATTTGTCAAATGTAACTGGCTTAGTTAACAAATCAGCAATGTTCCAATTTCCTGGAACTTTTAAAAGATTGAACAGTCCTTCAGCTAATAGATGTTTAACATAATGAAATCTATTGTCTATATGTTTGTTTCTTACATTCTCGATAAAGTTTTTACAATAGTAAATAGCACTTTCAGAGTCACAAAACATTATAGGTTTCTCAACAGTTACTTTCAATAGTGTAGAACATTCATTATAAATATTGTGTAACCGCAGTAATTCTTTAATCGACTCTGAAATGGCAATATACTCGCTTTCCATAGTGGAAAGCGCTACACATCTTTGCTTTCTGGTCCTCCATGAGATAGGAACATTTTTAAAGAAAATTATAAAGCCAGAAAAAGATCGCCTGTTGTCATGATCTGAAGCCCATGAAGCATCTGTAAAGGCTGTCAAATGCTTCATATCATCTACTAACATTGGAATACAAAAATTAATCGTTGAAATAACGTAATTAAAAACTTGGCACAGCAATTTCCAATGCGTTAAAGTGGGATGTGAATTATACTGAGCTAACATTGTAACTGTAAAAAGTATATCTGGTCTGGAACGTGTGGCTAAGAATAAAAGTGATCCTATTAAATTTCGATAAGGTACTTCACCTTCCACTGACAGCTCATTAATTCCACTTTGAACAATTTGACCAGGCGACATAGGTAATTTACACTTAACGAAAGGTATTTGTTTAAAATTCTCTTTTAAACGTTCAATGTACGATATTTGGTGTACGGCCCAGTTGCCTTTTGAATCTTTAAACTGTATACCAAAAACTTTTCTATTTTTACCTAAATCTTTAATTTCAAATTTAGTTTGTAAAAGTTTAGTAATTTTTGCCATTTCAGACTCGGTTCGTGAAAACACGATTAAATCATCAACATACACTAAAAGTATAGTATTACAATTAAGATGGTAAACACAATTTGTTTTTGAAAAAGAGGAAAAACCTAACTTTAAAAAAGTTGTTTCTAATTCAGAATGCCACTGCCTACCGGCCTGGTGTAGACCGTAAATGGCCCGCTTTAATTTTAAAACATGAGTTTGTTGTGTTATACCATCAGGAAAATTGAAGCCTTTGGGCGTCTCCATAAAATGTTCCTCATCAAGATTGCCATAAAGGTAGGCACATTTAACACCAAGATGTTTGTGGAACCATTTTAGGGAAATGACCAAAAAACTTATAAATAAATAAATGACTTCAACATTTACTACAGGTGAAAAAACTTCATGATAATCATGCCCCTTAATCTGTCGAAATCCTTGAGCAACAAGTCTAGCCCGGAATTTCTTAACCTCTTTATGCTCATTTTCTTTCACTTTATACACCCATCTGGAGCCAATAATTCTCTTACCTGGGGGACGAGGCACAATGTCCTAGACGTCTCGGTCTTTCAAGGTGTCGAGCTCATCATTCATCGGCCTCTTCCAGTGTGCAGCTTTAGGGACACTAGTAGCTTGTTCAAAAGTTGAAGGCTCCATGATGCACACAAACGACGATTCATTCCCAGAGATGTCGGTTCCTTCGTCATCAGTCTGTGGACTCGGGTCTGATTCAGGGTGGTGTTTAAAGTCGAACACTTCTTTTTCGAATTCAATGTTATTCGAATCACAATACTTTTTAACACCTTTCAAACTAATTAGACGGTTTTTCGAATTGGGAGGATAATAGTACACATCGAAACGGCCTTTACTTTTACCAGATTTTCTCTGTGTCACTTCACGTCTCCAAGGAATATCACGACAATGCTTACGTTCAATGGTAACTACTTCGGGGGTTGAACTAGAATTTTGTGGCAAATCGTCAGTTTCTTATTCGATTGGAGGGACATATTGAGACGTTGGACACAAGGAAAGTTCGTTTCTTCCATACCCTTTAACAAGCTCATTAAATTTGACATGCTTGGTTTCAATTACTTTTCGTTCCTTCGGAAACCATATGCGATATCCTACAGTTTCAAAAGCATATCCTATCAGAATGCCTTCTTTGGTTTTAGGATCTAGTTTATCCCTTTTATTTCTTTCTACATGTACGTAGGCGAGATAACCTATAACTTTCAGGTGTCTAACAGAACACTTTCTGTCAAAGAACAAGGTAAAAGGAATATGGTTGCTAACACTTCTATGAGAAAAACGATTATGTAAATAAATGAACGCAACTGCTAATTCTGCCCACAACCCTTTTGGCAACTCAGCTTCAAGCCTAATAGCTCGAATACCATCAGCAATGGTTCTGTTTAGTCTCTCCGCTACGCCATTCATCTGTGGCGAATACACGTTCGTACGTTAGGCAACTACACCATTTTCTTCAAGAAACTTTCTGAACTGGTCTGAACAAAACTCTAGACCGCAGTCAGTAAGAACGCCTTTTATCGGCCGGCTTACTTGCTTCTCGACTTTAGTTTTAAAATTCTTAAATTTAGCGAAACAGTCATTCTTATTTTTGAGTGGAAAAACCAACGAATATCTGGAATAGTCGTCGACTGCAGTTAAAAGATATTTAGATTGGCCATACGAAGGGCCTAACGCACTACTCCATAAATCGAGATGAATCAAATCAAGAGGGTGTTTAGACTTTACTTCACCAATACTTTTAAATTGGGCTCTGGTCATCTTTCCTCGAACACTCGGATCACAAAGTTGTGAATTTCCGCTTAATTTGTTTAAGCCGTAAACCAGATTTTCTTTAGCCGAATGTTTTAAACCTTCTAAATTTTGATGGCCGATTCTACGATGCCACATCATAATGTCATTACGAACATTTTTCGATTTACTTATTGACACATTGGCAGATGGGACTTCAGGAACAATTTTTGAATGTAAAATATACAAGCTTCCTACTAAGGGAGCAATTCCTACATGTACTACGTACATGTAGGACCTTTAGAATTTATCATAGTGCACTTAGAATCACAAATGATTAAACGAGGACCATGCTTATCAAATTGACTTCCAGAAATTAAATTTTTAGTTAAATATGGTCCCCAATAGACTTTAAGCAAATTCAATATTTCTTCATGGCCCTTTACTTTTAAACTAAGTGAGATAGCACCGTATCCCTTGGCTTTTACGGAATTATTTCCAATGCCTTTCACGTTGATATCATACTCTTGATAATTTCTAAGAAGGGACTTATCAGATATGAAATGGTTTGAAGAACCAGAATCTACAATCCAGTCAAGGCTAGTGGCCGAATCACTTAATAAATTTACCGGTTCAACAATTTTTGCATAAGAACAAGAACTAGAATTACTTTTTCCCGGACTTGTCTTCTGCGCTTTGCATTGTGGGGAAATATGCCCCACCACTGCACATCTGAAACATGTTCTGGTCTCTTTATTAACCACTGGTTCAACTATTTTAGTGTTCCGGTTTCGAAAACGGTTCTTGCTTTTCCTCGTCAGCATTACATTCACGCTGCGAGATGAGGTAGCGACTTCATCAGGATCAGACTTTTCGTACTTTAAACGATCATACTCCGCCAGTAGCCTCTCCTTAACTTTAGTAGAGGTAAACTCTTCATCGTTGAGCATGTATAGCTGTTGCGCCACGTTTCCATACTCAGGTGGTAAATTCATGAGCATCTGATAGGCAAGTTCATCGTCATCAACTTTCTTTCCTACAGCATCCAAACGATCTCGAGCTTGCTTTTCACGACCTAAAAAAACGGCCATACTTTCGGAATTTTCAAATTTTATTTTCATAAATTCAGTTCTTAAATGAGCAATTCGAGCTCTACTAGCCGGTTCAAATGCCGCTTTCAAGAGTGTCCACATTTCTTTTGGGTCACGATTTCCCATAATGAGATTTTGCTGGTCAGGCTCGATGCTCAACGCGATAGTAGAAACAGCTTTCTGCTTACGCCGATTAAAATGCAGAATGTCTTTCAATGAGGACGAATCATCACTGGATTTTCCATCAGGTTTTGTCACTTTTATCGGTGGGACTTCACTACCGTCGATAAATCCATATAAACCTTCGTGGCAAAGTAACATCTCCACATTGTAACGCCACGTTAGCCAATTCTCACCGTTCAATTTAGGAAAACTAAAATCTGAGCCTATCATTAGGACTTCAGCCATTTTAATCCAAAAGGAATACCGATCTTTGCGTTTTTAAAAACCGAAAAATATCCTACCATTAAGCTTTACTTCTTTCACTAATTTCAGATAAGCGCAGAGGGACAATGCGTTAACCACGCTCTGCTACTATTTTGTTGGGTGGATTAAACCGCATAATTTGCCCCATACCTAATTTTCTGTAATAAAAAACCTTTCACAAGAAATTAGACTTGATGAGGCTAACTAAAATGCCTTTATTTTTCTTATTTTACATAAAAACATAGTAAAAAAGAGGATCGATTTGATCCAATAGCTTGGAAGAATTTATTGTGGTTTACAAAAACTTAACCATTAAACAAAAAAGAATACAGATAAGCGTGTCATGAACGGGCGAAAATTAATCTACTTAAATTTTGAAAAAACCTACTTCAACTGAATGGTAATGGTTGGGATAGTTATAGGAAGAAAGAAGGGATACAAGTTTAATGGCTCGACAATTCGTCGCAAACACATCTAAATATCAACCTTGCTGCGAAAACAGCTACTAACACTACGGCTGAAAGTCCCAACTCACTCGCAGAATAGCTACTGCTTAAAACCCCCACTGGCTGAAAAAAACGTACATCTTAAATACTTGTTGTATTTACTTGTACAAACCCCATTGGCTGTGACGCGAGAGCTTCGTAATTAGAGTCCTGCCTTCAAAGTTGAAAAATCTGCATATTATTTTATTTTTATTTTAAACCATCCGTTCATGACACGTTTTTAAATATCGCGTTTTCCGACGAAGAGAGAACAAATACTACAACACATTCGCAACACATTCTAAACATCACCCCGTAGACACTACGATCCGTTGTGGAACATGCCGTTTGTCGCTTTCAACTTGTTGCACACAACGGTGGACACCATATTGAATATGATTTGTGCCAGTCTCGCGACATTTCCGAACTTCTTTGATGAATGGTTCTTATGCGGTATGTCGGCGCAAAACTCTTGAATCCGATTTGTGCCTTTCGATGTGATATGTACAGTCATACAAAGAAAATTAATCAACAATTCTAATTTTTCAATGCGTTTTAATGTGTAACTTACACCTTAGCCGTTGTATTACGAATCAATTTCTCATTTCTCGTCGTGATTCTGCCGCTTACAGCGTCATCTGTTTCTAAAATTTGAAACTAAATTTTTTCTCCTGCCATACGCTTTCCGCCTTCTTCAATAACATGCCGTTCAAGTTTGATGTCATTCTCATAAGTGGTTCTTTTTTTATAGCGTTTTGAAACTTAAACTTTAATTATAATCACCGTGTATATGCCAGTGGTGCACCTAGGGGGGGGGGAGTGCAAGGGGGCCCTGCCTCCTCCAAAGAAATATAAATTACATTATGAATATTTATTTTGCATTCTATTTTTACCCGTTCATCTCGGCCCCTGAAGAAAAAATCCTGGGTTTGCCACTGATATTAGCAATAACAACAACCAAACCAAAAACTTTTGGACAATACAGTCGATATAATTTTTTTGCTATTTCGAGGTTTATTAACACTATCATTTACAATAATATTGCTTTGCATATATGCTTTTCCCAAAATTGTAGCATATACCGTCACAAGCAGTAGGGATATATAGAGATTTACTCGGCAACAGTAGACTTCACCATGAAACGATCACACTTTGAGCACGATAACACATTTAGCAAAATCTCAAATGTTAGTACACATGTCTTTGGGCATCTGTCAGAAAAATTTTTACCTTGTGCCTAGGTATTCTAAACTCAATGTGTGGTATAGACTAGTTATTTTGTTATAGTATCACACTACTGAGAAGGAATAATTTAAAGCATATTTTATATTAGGCTTTCTTTTTAAATATTTGCTTGTAGAAATTTTCGTCAGAAAAAAAGCCATTACTTTGCGAAAATTAAACAGAGGTACAACATTTTTCATAGAAATTATTTAATTAACATTCCCATCGGGCAAAAACTTTGTGCTAGAGAAAATAAAAAAGTAAAAATGAAAACGGAGAAACACGCAAACTACAAATTTCTGTTCACAAATGCTTTGGTGAATAGTTCATAGAGATAATCAAACCTAATGCTCCTAGGCCTAACGATGAGCTATTAAATCGTCCGAAACATGTAGCCATTCTTTCTAATTTATTGTGGAGCTCAAGAAGTGTTGATTACGTGTGTTTTCCACAAGTTTCCTGTAAGTCATAATAAGAAATTCTTTCTCCTGATCAAAGTAGTAAGAAAAAGTAAATATCATTGTAATAAGTATAACACGGCCTTTATCTTCTAATATCAGAGTCTGCTACTGTCCAAGATATAATGCTAATAGATTTCTAACTTGTACTGTTCCACAGAAATTCAGTTCAGTCTCTTTTAGGATACACATTCATCTATTGTTTGGGATTACGTTACTCATAGGGCTTTGCATTTATTTCGTATCGGTCCGTGTAATTTTCTTTTAGAAAGAAAATCTAAATTTTCACAATTTGAGAAAAAAAAAATTTATTTATTCCTTCGTTGATTTTTTAAATTAACTGTTTTTGATCATAATTTTTTTGGTATCCCATTTATCAAAATTATTTTC
This sequence comes from Dolomedes plantarius, assembly GCA_907164885.2. Taxonomy (NCBI): domain Eukaryota; kingdom Metazoa; phylum Arthropoda; class Arachnida; order Araneae; family Dolomedidae; genus Dolomedes; species Dolomedes plantarius. The sequence continues at coordinate 150,921,917 of OU015492.1, forward strand.
ATTGATATATCAGAAAACGTAGGCTCGATTAAATTGCTCAGTGTAAAAGCGATATTTTTTTAAAAAATAATTTTTGTATTTTGATTTTAACAATGTGTTATAGTATTTTAGTATAGTATAACATATTTCATGCTTTAAACTTAGTATATTATTTTCAAAAACAGTCTACGAGTTTATAAGGCTTTTGTTATGAACGTTCAAGAAACAAATCAATTTGATACAAGGATCGCAATGATAATATGATTTTCCTGTTGAGATATTTTCTCTTTTGAAATATTCTTCTCCGTTAGTAATTTCACGACGGACAGTAATTTTATTTATGCCAGTTTTAAATGTTTTCCGAGCCTTCTATTTCAATTTGTACTCGTGTCTCTCATCTTAAAAGACATTTCCTTTATTAAACGGTATCTCTTCCGTTTTGAGATGTGTTATTAAAATAAATACCATCATCGGTATCCACATATTCAACAGATATTTCATGATCAATATCCATCTTTTCTGTGATTTCAATAGAGTCTATATTTCCCCTTCTTCATTTACGGATAATATTTTTCAAAATGTTAAAGCAAAAACATATGATGATGAAAATATAGCAGTATTGAAATTACAGAAGGAAAGCTAAATCTCTTAGAAAGAGATCCGATCTGTTTCTCGCTGTATGTTACCAAAGAATTAATTCACTCGGGATCACTCATTAATTACATTGGGATAAAGCAGTGAGATATTTGCAGTGTACCATGTGATAAGCTGAATATAGGATAAGATCGCTGACTAAACAAGACCGAATGAAATATTCTTAACAAGAATATTCAGGTATATAATAAAGACGATAAAAATACATTTCTGGGAGTAATACTGAACATTGTGAGCGAAGAGTTGATATATTCAATTTTCTTAATTAAGTCACTGTGTGCAATCAAAGATTAGAGGATTCCTTGTGTGGGAATATCTTTCTCTTTACATCTTTATGTTATCCGAATTTTAGGCGATCATTAAAAATAATTTAGTTTCAACATTCAGGAAAATTGCTTTGTCACCCTTGAGTCCCTAGATATCTTGTTCCTGGGAAAGTGGTTGTCGAATACCCTCTTTTACACATTTAAAATTTACGAAAAACATCTTTGCTTACATAGGAAGTTAAACTGCAGGAAAATACTAGGTTATCGCAGGTCATCAGCAAAGCAATAATGGACATCGTTTTCAATTTAAAAAATTAAATTGAAACACGTAAATAAATTAAATAAATGTGAAATAGCTTTTCTATCACTAAAAAAATATGGTTGTTATAAATGACTGAAGTATATGAAATAATTCATATTTTCTTAATGATTGGCTAATTTTACTGTAATTTTCAAAGATGCCTTTAATAGTTAAACAAAAAAAATGTGATTTTCATTTATATCATTATACGATTAAAATTAAGGAAATATAATAGGAAATATAATAGGAAATATAAAGGAAATATAATATGTATAGGAAATTCAAGCATGAATTTTATGATAATATAATTATCCTAAAGTTCCTTAAATCTTGATTCGTTTATATGCAAAACACAAATGATATTGTTCTATTTATATTCTTTCAAATGCGTTTATCACGTAGTCACAGACATACAATAGGAATCAAATTAGGAAATTTGCATAGAAATCCGACTAATTCACACGACATCTAGCAGAACATTTGGATGTAATCAAATAGGGAAGGAAAGTGTTTCAAGGCAGCATGACATCCATTAAAATTATAATGCGTGATATAAATAAAATTTTTACTTTGAAAAGGAATTATTTTTTTAATAGAATAAATGCAAGTGCATGAAGATTGAGTAACACAGCGGTTTATGTTTTGCGAGAAAAAGATATAGCATTGAAAAAGGCATTGTCCATTTTGTTACCACTGTTTTTGCTTGATACAGTCCATTACATACTAAAAAAAACCAAATAGTTTCTACTATTTATTCAAAACGTTACATGTACTTAAACTTTTCAACTCAGTAAGCCACAAACATTATTTCATGCATAAAATTGGAGCATAAAAAGAAAATAAAGCATTTTCACTCCACAGAAAAGAAAAAAAAAATCAACAATTTCTAAGTTCATTGATTTCTGATTAAAGCCTCGAAAATAAAAACCGGAAAGAAATTTCTAAAGCATGTGCCTTCCTAACAAGGAAAAAAATCAACCATAAGATGAGGTATTCTGGAAGTTCAAAAGTTACTCTATTATATAAAATATTTTTCAGTTCCTTTTGCATTGCTAAGTCACATGTGATGCGGAAAAGACTTTACTATTGTTCAAAAAGGAGAATAAGAAATAACATTTCAATACTGACGGTAATAATTTTAAACTAAGAAATTTGAAAAAAATAGATAGATACAATGTTTGTAAAATCAAAGCAGCATTGAAGAATATAAAAGAGGAGAATGACACTATATATATATATATATATATATATATATATATATATATATATATATATATATATATATATATATATATATATATATATATACCGGGTGGCCATAATTAAACTGACAGTGCTCACAGTGTTCTGTAGCGCGATCTATTTGCGAGAATGATGCCACATTTTGTAGGAAGATTAAACAAGACGGGGGACGAAGGATTCCACGAAAAAATAAATTAGTTCCAAAAGCCACGCTAGGGGAATATTTGGCGCTGTGTAATAGAAAATAGAGACTTAACAAATGCAAATTAATGCGGAATAAAATTACCTTTTATTATGATCATTTTCTTATTTAGTTAAAGTGCAATATGGCAACACTTTTAAAAAAAGCGTAAAATCTACATAAACACCGATAAAGTCTCGTGATCTGCAATATCACGTACGCTGAGCAGAAGAAGTTCTTTATTCAAATTTCACGTTACATCCATTGGCACAGTGCCAGCTGCTTGGGTTTTAAAAGGCAATGTGTTACGTTTCGAATCAATCGGTTTGAAAGTTTATGTGCAATGTCTCCTACTTTAGTCGAGCGTGCGTTACTGGTCAAATTATTTTACCTCAACCAGTGCAACTCGTCAGCCGCTCTTCGTGCTTTTAGAACGCACAAAAAATGCGTAATGGTAACGGTCCTGTGTTAGTTAATGGGCTAAAAGCATGAAGCTACAGAAGGAGGCGCAGCTCAGTGTTAAAAATGTGTCTCCCTTTTTGTCGCCGCCCCTAGAGGGCGCTCGCGTGCTCTGGCGGGCGGTTTAGACACGGACAACCATACGCTTTAATATGGATTTTTCGTATTTTTCCTAGCGAAAACAAGTTGTTTTATTTTAGTGCGTATTTAATATGAATTTATTTATTCAATTTAACAATTTTTTATTTTCATTCAAAATCTTTATTTCAAGTGTTTTTTTTTGCTACAATTCAATAAAATTCTTAAAGGAAATGAGTAAATAAACTTTTTCAGAATAATTGTGTATTGGTTTCAGAATAAATTAGTTCAGAATTTTGTAATAATTTAATAATTAAGGAAATGAAATTACAGAAAAGAATTCTGAAGAAAGTTTTTTATCATTGTTCATAATCTCTTATGGAAAAAAATTGTGAGAAATAATACTGATTAACCAAAACACACACACACATAGTAATATAAGAATATTTTTATTTGCAGATAAGTATGAATAATACATCATATATAACAGGCCTTTAAAAAAAAAAAGCAACATTTTCTATCAATCCCAAATAAATTCTTATCAGGACTAATAAAATAGGAAGTCAATTCAGTATTTAATCAGACAATACTTTAAAATATCTTCCTTTGGGGAAAAAAAAAATCAGTCAAAGCATCTCAGATTACACTTTCAAAAACTGGAGGTATAATCGTCAAGTTGGTAAATTACAGAATACAAATTTTTTCAGCAAATTAAAAAGAAAAAAACAAATAACTTTGACTAGGACAAATCAGCTATATTTTTGAATTTTCACAAAGTACGCATTTAATTGCATAAGCAGATTTTGTACGCAGATTTTGCATAAGCATTTATAGTAACATTGTTTATCATACAATGAAAAATTATTTACTTATCAACTAACTTAAATAGTGATTAAATTCAATATTATGGTTCCAGCATTGTCAGGAATTACCTTCAAGTTGGTAAATTATCGATTACAAATATTTTCAGCAAATTAAAAAGAAAAAATCCCCAAATAACATTCATAAGGACAAATCAGCTATATTTTCGCATTTTCACAAAGTATGGGTTTCATTGTAGTCACAGTAAAAATATAGGAAAATATTAATTTTTTTAAAAATTATGCTCAACAGATTTTGCATAAGCATTTATAGTAACAACATTATTTATCACACAATGAAAACTTATTTACTTATCAACTAACTTAATAGTGATAAAATTCAATATTAAGAAAAGTTAACTGGAAATATTTTATTTCTGTGCACAATTAAAAAAAATGATGGCTTTAGTTCAGACGTGTAGCTCAATTTGCCATAACCACAAAATATATTGAATAGAAGAAAAGTATTTCATAATTATAAAGAACTGAAATTAACAACATACACTATTAATACATTATTATAAAATAAAAATTAAATGTGTGATATACAATTTACTATAGATAAATTTGATCAAAACAATAAGTAAAGTTCAAGAACAAATGTTACCACCCAATGAAACAGATTAAAATTAAACTTATACTGATTCAGCATTTTTGCAAATTACTAAATCATTAACACGCTGTAGTAAAAATGACAGGCTTTCAATATCATGCACATCAACATCCAGTGATATTTCTATATTTCCCAAAAAAATCTGAAATTCGAAAAGCAGTGTACTTCAATTTCTATTATTAGTAATATTTAATGATTAAAATCAATATGCATTAATTCATTATGTCATGTATTCTTAAAGTAAAGAAATCTGTTTAAAAAGTACTTATGATTACATTAATCAACACAACAATTGGAAACAACTGTTCATTACTTTTATATCTAATAGTTAAGGTGGAAGTAATATACTTAGAATATTATTTTACACCATTTAACATTTTAAAATTAACCATTAACCATTTTGCAATTTCAACTTTTTTAAACAATAATATTCTGTACATACTTTTACAGATGAATCCTGACAAATAATGACTCGTCGCTCACAAGAATATTTAGAATTCCATTTTGAACATATCAGATACTCTTGAGTAGATGCTACTGTCCACCATGAATCTGGTTTTTGTATATTTTCTAAATGAATCAAAAATGTAGAATAATAATTTTGCTGTTGTTCAGCTTCTATATGAGATTCAACATCTGTACTTATATTAGGCCTTTTGTTTTTTTCAAATGAAGAATGACGAGGAGGTGGAGCTTTTCTCTTGCATGTTCTAACAGACAGATATTTTGGTAAATTTGGGAATAATGTTGGTATAGAACCTGCTTTTAAAAGAGGTGACCCTCTCTCAAGAGTAAATATTGTTCCATCAGTGAGTTTAGTCACATATGACCTTTCTATACACTCTTTTTCAAAATGCAACTCACAGAGCCTGTCACGATTACTGAAAACTTTGTCTTTTCTGGGGATGGCTTTTTGCCATTTCTCCAAAAGTTCACTATCCTGGAATGAGTAGAATTGAAATGAACAACAAACAAAATCAATATATTTATAAAATGAAAATTGTATGCTTGGTATAAAATTCACTCTCTGATAACTTGTTACATACCACAAACATATCACATGAATTACAATCGCTAATGAAGGTAAATTTGTAATTAAAAATTTGAAAACCATCAAAAACTAATGCTTCATTATATACGTAAGTATCGTACATCTTTTATTGATGAGCTATTTCCTTTAGAGCAATAGTATGAGTAATTATTTACATCTTTTTACATACAATAGAGCTTTGTGAACACGTCATGAATTATTTTTGATGGGATATAGGGATGATTGAAAAATAAAACACGTGGATTGAACTTTCAATCGGATTGAAAGTTTATGTGCAAAGTCTCCTTCTTTAGTCGAGCATGCGTTACTGGTCAAATTCTTTTACCTCAACCAGTGCAACGCGTCAGCCGCTCTTCGTGCTTTTAGAATGCACAAAAAAATGCGTAAAGGTAACGGTCCTGTGTCAGTTAATGGGCTAAAAGCAATGGTTGCGACGTTTGAGAAAACAGGTTCTCTGAAGGTTCAGTCAGGCAGAGGACGAAAACCTGTACCACAGGATACAATCGAAGCAGTTGCCACGGCAATTGTCGACAGAGGACCAGACAATATTGCTGCCACCTCTAGCGCTCGTGGATTAGCTCGGAATATGGATATGCCTTACAGTACGGTATGGAAAATCTTACGAAAGATTATCAACTTCTATCCGTACAAGATCAGCCGTGTACAGGAGTTACTGTACCCCGACCATGATAAGCGATTGACTTTTGCTCTCACCTTTCTTGCCAGAATGGAGGTGGATGATGCTTGGCCGTGGAAAATCTTAAGGGGAGACGAGGCCCACTTTTACCTGCATGGAACTGTGAATACCCAGAACTGCCGAATTTGGGATGACAAATCACCACATGCAGTCACAGAAATTCTCTTACATTCACCAAAGGTAACTGTTTGGTGTGGGTTCACAGCGGAATTTATCGTAGGTCCATTCTTCTATGAGAACATTACCCCGACAGGACCGGAAACCTGTTCTGTTACCGGAGAGAAATATCGCCACATGTTGAACAGCTTTGTCATTCCGGCACTTCAGCAAAGACAATGCCTGGGGGAAATCATTTTCATGCAAGATGGAGCCCCTCCACACGTTGCTGTACGGGTGCAACAGCTGCTACGACAGAAATTCACAACAAAAAGAGTCATTTGCCGCTACTTTCCAACTGCATGGCCACCTCGGTCGCGTGATATTACCCCATGCGACTTCTGGCTATGGGGTTACCTGAAGTCCAAGGTCTATCAAGGAGTGGTCCAGGACCTGGCTACGTTGAAGGATAACATATCACGGACTGTACGGGAGATTCCTGCAGACATGTTACTTTCTGCAGTTGTGCATACTGTGCACAGAATGCAATATGTGGTCCACAACAACGGCAGCCACATTGAACCTCATTTGAATGCAAAATAAAAGGTATTTTCTGTATTGATTTGCATTTGTTAACACTCTATTTTCTATTACACAGCGCCAAATATTAACCTAGCGGTGACTTTTGGAACTAATTTATTTTTTCGCGGAATCCTTCGTCCCCCGTCTTGTTTAATCTTCCTACAAAATGTGGCGTCATTCTCGCAAATAGATCGCGCTACAGAACACTGTGAGCACTGTCAGTTTAATTATGGCCACCCGGTATATATATATATATATATATATATATATATATATATATATATATACATCTATATATAAAAGAACTCCTTTGTTTGCCCGCTATAGAATCACAGACTGTTTCACCCACAGGGACCAAAATCGGCACAATTAATTTTTAGGACCCGAGAAACTTAACGCAGCAAAAACGAATTTGGGGCTCAATTAGTTTTCTCAATTAATTTTTTAATGATTTTTATGTCCCTAAGAGGTGTGTGTACAACTTAAATGTGGATACAGTCTCTTCACCACAACCAGCTGCGTTATCAGTAAAATTTGATGCACGGAGGAGAATAGGGTTGTTCTGAGGGGTGATCTGGGGGTGATCTGAGGGTTGGTTTGGAGTGACGGGGGTGGCGAAGTGTTTATGTTATTTTTGTTACGTTTAGTGGAGTCGTGTGTCTAAAAAGGTTGATAACCGCTGCTTTAGACAATTTTAGCCAATGACGTTCAAACTGATAGAACTTAATAAAGTTTGGAAAAAAAAGGAAGAAAAAAAAGAAAAATTAAGTTTGTCCCATGGCCAGTTTTTGGAAGCCTTCTGTTGAACTAAATATATTAATCGTTTCAGGATCATAAAATGGGAAGAAGTTTAAGAGTTCTAAAGCTTTTTTCCCCTAAGTTTGAGAAACAGAGTTAACATACGATATGTATTTTAATTACTTATTCCGCGAAATCATATAAAATAAATCTTTTAGAGTTTTAGGGTTTTTGAAGCAGTGGGAGGAAAAGCTTTTTCAACAGAGAAAAATAACGAAGCAACTTTCATTCCGAACTATTAGACAATTTGTTATATTAAGGCATAAGAAAATTAATGAAATTATTTTTAAAGAATGACTGCTCGGAGTTGCCCGGGTAGATATATAGATATAAAAATTTTCTTGCATTCCATCAAAAAAATAATGGGCAGCACCCCCCGCTCTTCATGTTCATTTGGCCAGACAGAATGCGCTTAGCGCATGATATACAAACAATAAGAAAGAAAGTAACTTTGGGCCTAGGCTTCATGTAGAATCCGGCCTTACTTTGATTAAATAAAGGGAATAATGCATCTTGCACTTTACCTCTTGGGTGATGTGCAAAAAACTTCCTTTTTAAGGGAAAAATAAAAAAATAAAGGCAAATGTTAATTATAAAACTTATTTCTAATTAAACAGTGGATCAAACAAATCTAATTAAATCTAATTAAACAGTATCTAACAAATATAATTAAACAATAAACATATTCAATCCAAACGTGCGAATCACACAGCACTGTTTTATTAATTTTCAATAAAATCAGACGTCTAATCTGACGAAGGTCCGCAGGCTCAAAGTTTCTTTCTTTCTTATTGTTTGAATAGCATTTCAGTAGAAACGCGCTAATCGCATTCTGTCTAGCCAGATGAACATGAGTGCAGCCCAGTATTTTTTTGATGGTATATATATATATATATATATATATATATATATATATATATATATATATATATATTGTAGCGTGGAATTTAACGCTACAGTTAATTTGTGCTAATTTTGCCCCAATTTAATCTAGAATTTATTTAATATCAGGAAATACTTTAAATCCGACACTCTGTCAAGCAATATTTCACGTTAACAGGTGTGTTTCTAAGCCCCAGTTGGAATTCAGGGTGGTCCATTTTAACAACATCTTTGCTCATTCATGCACATCTGTGCGTAAATAGATACAACTCGATTTTGTTGAAGAAATCTTTACGGTTTTTATTATTCCCAAGATACGGTTCTCTTGTTGCAAGAATTTCTTTAAACCACGGTTTCCGGTTTACGGTCTAACAAACAGCGTACCATCTATCAAAACCCCTTTCGAAAGCAGTTACTCATTTTCACGGCACTTTAAGGTGACGTTTCCATAATACAAGCCATTTCTCTTGCCCCCAAAGGCAATACCGTCAATTGATTCTGTGCAGCTTTTAAGAAAACCGCTTTGGCGATAAATCGCCAAATTTTGGTGAATTTCGAGAGTCGCCAGGTCTCACCTGCTCAGCCAATCACTGGTTTTTAAACCTGCCGCGCCTTTACGTCATAAGCAGATGGTTGCAACTTTTCGCCCGTTATCGCCCTTTTAACTTAATACGCATTGTGCATTCACACTACGTACGCTACGACGCTTGGCATATTGGCACACAACTTTCGTGTAACCCCCGCTCCATATACTCCTGTCTCAGAAGAACTTGAAGACACAGAGATACGCATTCACTGGCTTACACTCTCTTTCACATACATGGAGAGATCACGAGTTTTTTCTATAAATATAGGTCGTACCTTTTAGAAGCCCCTCCAGAATGTGGCCCTTCTTGCCTAATTCTGTGAGGAGGCTGTACCATTTTCGATGTATAATTTTTATGAACCATCATGTTAATTTTTTACGTATTTGTACTTAACGATCAAAGCTTCCGAAGTGAACTTCAATAAAGATCTGTCGACCTAATATTTGGCTCGTTTTTTTTTCTTCTGAAAATGAATTTGGTTCCCGGATTGCAGAAGACGATGGCGCCACCTGAGGGTATTGTGGTCACATCATGCTAATGCCACTACACAACGACGTTACCGGCCAACATATCTACTGAAGCTAGTTAGGCTTCTAAACCCTACATCACGTTTTATTGAAAAGCGGTTATCATCATCGAAGTAATTTCTGCTTGTTCCTAGCTCCACGAACTTTCTTGACTGGGTTCATCGGTTTCTTCTTCGACATATACTTTCGGCCATACTCTTCCCGTACGAACAGTTTGTCAACGAGATAGACATAGTGCCGTGCCGCTTCCTTTTCCTACCACTAACTAAGGTGTAATTCTACAATATAGAAATATACATTATTTCTTCATTACAGAATGGTTCCGTTCCTATTTTATCTCTACAAACTAAGGTACAGCTTCATTCTTCAGCACAAACTATAGTGCTGTTCCCATTTCCACAGCACAAATTCCTCTGAAGTGCTGTGTAGCTTCATTCTACAGTACAGATTATGGTGCCGTCTTTTCTTCCGCATATACATACATATATATATATATATATATATATATATATATATATATATATATATATATATATATATATATATATATATATATATATATATATATATAATGACAGATAGATACACATTAAAAAATCATAAATATGACAATATTAGGGGATATTCCTTTATTAAATTATCTGACCTCCCAAAACTATGAATAGTTACATAGGTTGACTTTTCTATGCAGAAAATATATGGAAATACCTCTAAACAACTAAAAAGTGGAACATGTTTAAATTTATTGGAATTTAACAATAAGGCTCAGAAGGAAAATACTGCTTATAAATAGCATTTTTTCAAACTTAGGGATCTTCGTTTTTTCAAAAAAGTCGGCTCTATACCTTGGAATCCACTCAGAAGGCCGTACCCTGTGAATTGTAATACTTCAGTAACTTTACACTATCATTACAAGGTGAAATATTTTAAGTATCCCAAGATGAACATTTAAGTATCATTCAATGACACAACTGTGGTGTCCTAGGCACCGGAATCTTTAGGCCTTGCAGTAACTGGGCTTCTTTAGTCCTGATAACGAAGGTAAAGTTAGAACAGTGGTTCATAACCATTTGCTGATCAGGGACCACTTGTGTAAAAAAACGGCTTCTTTTCTTTTAAAAAATGAATTATTTATGATAAACAGCTTTTACGTAAAGCTACAAATAAACTTTATAAAAATAACAAATTTAACGAGAAAGCAAAGATATGGACAGTTTTACCCTGGAAGGACACCTGATATATTAATACGATTTTTGATCTTGAATTTGCTTTACCAGCAGTAAAACTTCTGCGACACTGCGACTCCGAGTTACCCAGAAATATGTTAGGTATTTTTAAGCAGAACAGAATTTTTTCACACTCCTAACGTCAGGTAACGAAAAGAATATAGGGATTTCTAGAACTTAGCAAAAAATTCGGAATTTGTTTTCGGTTTCCAATTTTATAAAATTGTTTCATTCGCGGTTGTTTCGTAACGACGAAAATATTTTTTTTTTCTTACTGCTGTCTTCGTGGACCACAAATGAGAGATAAGACAAAGAGAAGAGAAATTAGCTAAAAAGGAATAATTAATAAAATGGATAAAATATTGTACTGCACTTAAATATATTCTGTATTTTATTGCCCAGAATATCCCATTTATTACTAAGTTAATGACATCATAACTTAAGAAAACTAAGAGAAATTTTTCTAACTGCATAAGAAGAAATGTTAAAAGAAGCTAGAAGAAAGCAGTTTATACATAAAAACTATGAATCTTTAGTATCTAATTTAGTGAGAAAATATTTTTAAATATATGACATTATTACATTTTTGGAACAAATATAGCTGAGCTGATTATATATTTGGTATTGTTGGAAATAAGTTAATATTTCCTGATTAATATTTGAGTTCGTGAGAAAAATGAAATCATCATCGCATAAGTTTATGTAAGTATAGGCGACTACTGCAAAACAGAAAAAAATGGTTTTCACATTTTATATTGATCTATATTAAGGAATTAATTATAACCTTCAGAATTGAAAATTTATTCTGCACATTAATATTATTAATAGAATCCATTGATATAATTTGCAGTAAAATTTTTAAATTATTTATTACCTTTTTTGATATTCGGAATTTCTTATTTTGGAAATTATTCATACATAAATGAAATATGGAGGCTGCAACGTAAATTTTAAAATAAAAAATGGCCTAAAAGAAGGTAGAATAATTCCTAGAGTGTAAAACAACTTTATATTTTAAGCATAATTCAAAACTGAAAGTATTTTTAACATATTAAATCTATTCTATAAAACTATCTTAGGAAGGTATGTAATGTTTCGTAAAGATTTAATTAAAATTAAAATTGGTTCTACCATTTAAAATGAAAAGTCCTTACATAATTTAAATACTTTACTTCTAATAAAACTTTCATTCTGTATCATAAGAAATAAAAATGGTACCTAAAGGAACTTTACAGGGTTTTATCATTATATTATTTTAAATAAGTTTAAAAAAGAACTCGAAAATCCTTTTCTAAACCTTTAATTCATATATCCGTATGCAACGATTGTTACCACCCCTTCCGATCGGTTCTAATCTATGATATTGGAGAATGCCATTGTATACTTTTCAATTTACAAGCGATTGAACCATACAGTTCAACTGTAGAGCAAGGTCTATCTCAAGATAAGAATAGTCTGTTTGCATTGGCAGAAAAACAATAAACAGAAACGGTATTACCTAACAACCCTATAAATATACACTCGTTTATTTAGGTTAAAATCAAGTAACTCTAAATCAAAATCAGATTATTTATCCCTGTATAATCCACCTGTTTATACCTGTTTCATGAGCACTTATCAAGCTCTTATAAGGCGGCTTCTCAATTTGTATTACTAAATTTGACATAACATACATAAAACACCAGTTTATTGGTGAATATAGCTTAAAAATTAAACACGTTTTAATTAAGTTGATAACAGGTAGAAATTAAAAAAAAAGCCTAAACTAACAGCTCACGTTGCTTAGTTATCAGCAAAGGGATTATTCGTTGATTAAGAATTTTCTCTCTCACCACTACTTTTATTTAATTTACCACCTTGACTATAACGGTGATCTTGTAGGAAGAATAAATAAAAATACAAGGTAGTAACTAACTTGTGCGACAAAGATTAACTACTCCTAAAGAAAACATAAAAAATAACTTTATTTCCGTCACATTCCTGACTGAAGACCTACAAATATTGCATGTTTTGTAGTTCATTTAAATTTTAAAATAATGTAATTCATACTTTACATTATTATTATACAATAACAAAATAATATGATCTCAACATTCATACAAATTTATTCAAATGATTTATCATTAAATTATACAGATAATCCAACAACTAAATTATATCCATTATTGTAATTAATTACCAGGGATAAATATCGTAAAATTATAATATACATCTGCAATAAAAATGCAGTAACCATTACGCACAATATGTGTCACTTATAAAATCTGGAATACACAGAAAAATTACACACAGAAAATTACCAAATATTGGCTTCATCTAATCGTTTTTATATCTATTCAGAAATGTATAAATGTTTCAATAACAAAGATCCTTAGAAGGTCAAACGAAAGAGAAAAACAGTTACAATTAAATATCTAGATTGAAAAGTTACTTACAGTTAATCATTAATAAAAATCATTATTCATAAAAATAAGTTTAATTTAGTTTTTAAAACACATAACGTTCATAACAATGTGTTTTATGGCGTGAAATTTGGTTGATCTTATTGCACATATATCTTAAAACCCTCTACTCAAATTATTTTCGGAAGAACACCTTTCACTTCCTTATATGCATGTTAAAGATTAAAGAAAGTGGGCAATAAAATAATTATCAAGCATTAAATGCATTAAGAATTTTTAAATCTTTTTTTTCTAAAAATCGGTGAAAAGAATGCAAACGAGCCCCCGCCGGTTTTTAGATAATTATCTAAGAATTAACGGCCTAGTAATTTGAAAGTAAGCGATATGAGAGGGCTTCCTTTCCTCTGTTTTCAAAGAGAGTGGAAGGGAACCTTTTAATTACAGGTAATTGTAAGGAAATACTAGAATGCATGTGAGGATAATTTTTTACCATTAGATGAATACGAGAATAAGCGTCTGTTAGAACTTTTTGATAGATAGGCTACCATTAATGATAAAGAAGGAAAAAAGGTTTAATGCCCTGTAATTATGGTAAGCTCTCCCGAAGTTTATCTGAAAAGTTTGTTTAATTTGTATGAGCCCTCACCGGATATATAAAGCTGTAAGTTAAGACTGTGATTTAAATCTGCGATAATATTAATTATTATTACTAACATGTGAATACGTTAAAAATGAATTCAATGTGCATATTTTAAATGACCTATGGTAACACTTATTTATGTATGAATATAAGAGAAGTTTATTTATATATATATATATATATATATTTATATATCACCTCATGTTATTTTTTTATCTGTCCATTAGACTGTACGAGCCTGTTTCCTTTGTGCAGCGTGCAAGATCAAATGTTACTAGTATCACAAAGAATGGACAGTAAATGAATGGAAAAGGGTTTTGTTGTCTGATGAATCATGTTTTAAGCTACACCGTGTCCATGGTAGGGGGCGAAAAATATAACATTCCCAAAACATGGACCCTTAGGGAACTGCCTAAATACTTGAAGCTGATAGAGGCATTGTTGTGGTTTGGGGAAAATAGTTTTTTTCGCACTGTCAGATGGTATTGAAACAATGAACAATGAACCATCCCATAAAGCTAATATTGTCCTCAGATGGCTTCAATTACATAACAGGACGTCACCTTTGTTTTTGAGCCTCCACAGTTCAGACATTCCAGTCCATTAGAGAAGTACTGGGATGAGGTCGAAAGGGTGTTAGGCAGCTTGCTGGATCCAGAACCATCATATATTAGAAAAATGGAAATCGAAATACATCAGATATTGTCTCAGATTCCTCAATCAATCCACCAAATCTATTAGAATCCAAGCAAAAGAGAATTGGGGCAGTATTCAAAGTAAAAGGTGGCCCAAAGACATATGTTAATTTTCTACGGGTCAAAAGAATATTTAAATAACTCCATGCCATTTCAGAAATGAACCTTAAATCTTTCTGTAATGAAAGAGATATCCGATTATCACTGTCTTTTTGAATGACCTTAGCTTTCACTTCGTGCACAAACAATCTTTTTTTTTTCGCATTCTAAACGAAGTTTTACCCTGGAAAGTGTTAATAACACTATCAATGTCCTTCTAATCTGAAATTCAACCCATATGCATCAATTAAGACCGATACAATAGGGTGAAATATTTAATTAATTACATTTTTTGTCGTATTCTCATAGAAATATATGTAACGTGTAAACTTTTGCGAGGCCCGGTGGCGTAATTTTAAGGTTTGTATGTATGTCAGCAAGCATGACTAAAGGGATGAAATGAACTGTATTTTATATTAAACTATGATAATTATCCATTCATAGATTGTGTGAGTTCTCTTAATTTATTTTACTATCACTAATATTAAAATATCTTTAAAATGTTCTGTACACATGATTGGAAATGTGATATTTAAAACAAATTTTTCTCAATATTTGCAAACATGCAAAAGAGAGAATGCTAGATTATTTTGAAATACCATATATAATTATCTCTAAGTTATTATTCAGAGGAACTATGACGCAGTGTCTGTGTTTTATTTCAAATTCCATTTTTTGTCATCAATATTACTTTAAAGCGTTTTTATAGCACTTTCTGCTTGATTCAGTACTTAACTATATTTAATTCTTAACTATATTTTGTGGATTGAAAAAATTTTGAAGCTCTTATTTCCATAGTTAATCAATATTTAATTTAACCTATGTCAAATTCATGAATGCATGTGGTTTTCTTTTATGAAATTTCCATTTATAAAACGGTGATAGTGCATATCCTACTGAAAAGCCTGTTAATATAAAAATCGATATCATTAAAACTATATAGGAATTGCATTCATTGCGATTAAATTAAGTTCATAATTTTTAACAAAGGAAGTTTCATGAACATAACAGAAAGCAGAACAAAATAGAAATATTTGTGACATGTATCACGAATATTACTTATAGTACCTATCAAAAACCAATCATAATATTTTCCACTTAATTAAACTTATTTTACTTTCAATGTAGAGATTCATGGACTTTTTTACATATTATGTCATTTAGTTAATATTAAATTAATTGAACTTTAAAAAAAGCATTTCTAATGCTTTGAATTTCTGCAATAAATATATCTTTTTCCTTTTCTTATTTATCTCACTATATTCTTTAAACCATAGGTATGGGTACTCGATATTCGTTACTATTACTTAGCTATTACTTATCGTACCTGACAAAAACTAATTTTAATATTTTTGTCTTAATGAAATTAATTTTACTGTCAACGTATACATACATGAACTTCCTTACATATTAATGTCACCGAGTTAACATTAAAGGAATTAAATATTGAATAAAAGTTTTTAAAGTTTTAAATTTTTGTACAATAAACATAACTATGTGTTTTCTTCTTATCTCAATATAATTTATCTCACTATATTTTTTCAATCTATAGGGAGAAGTACTCGATATTTATTACAGGCGGACCACATTTTTCCCAAATCTTAAAACAGTTTAAAAGAAACATAATCACTTTAATGTAATTACATTGAAAGTTTCTGAACATAACAAAAATCATAGCAAGACAGTAATTTTCCAAAACTTGTAACATAACTATTACCTACCATACCTGTCAAAAGTCAGTTTTAATATTGCTTTTTCCTAAATTATATTCATGTTACTTTAAAGTATACACGAAAACTCATGTTATTGGGTTAAGATTTAATGAATTAAAAAAGCATAAATAATTTTATAAATTTTTGTGCAATAAATATAACTATATATCAGTCCCTTTTCTAGTTTAATCTCTCTATATTTTTTAAACCATAGTGAGGCGTACTCGATATTTATTATAAACAGGCAAAAATATCAAAAACATTTCAAAATAAACTTAACCATTTACAAAGCAATTACATTGACAACCATTACTCCCCTTAAAAAATGAAACAATTAATCCTCATTTTCAGACATTTCTATGAAAAAAAAACTGATTGAAAGCTATAACTAATCATGCTTTGTATTTTGTTTGTAACCCCTGTTTCATTTTTATCATCCCCAGCGAAATGTTTCAACTCCTATCATCTTTGGGAGTTTTCATTGCAAATAAAGCAGCATCAAAACAACACAAAAAAATAATTATCTTGTTCTCTTAACATTTCCATTTGTGTTCCTCTCAGAAAGATGATAATTAAGTAAGCAAGAAATTGCACGAAAAAAAATCGAGTTATTTTAACCAACGCAGTAGAAAATGTCTTTTACTTAATATACCTCTTTTATGTTTTTTTAATGTATTTTTTTCTCTTTTCTTAACAACACTTACATAAACTATTTGAAAAACATTTCAAATTCAAATAAGGCAAAAAAAAGGGGGAATTCTCACAAAAAAAACATACATTTGTATTGGAAATTACATCTTATGCCATTCAAATACAAAGAAATCATTAAAATGATATAATGTTGCACAATTTTAAAGTGATTTATACAACTGGCAGAAACGTCCACTTGACGGTTGAAAAAACTGTTTAAAAATGCTTTTGAAACATGGATACTTGTAAAACGAAATCTTTTAATGTTGAATTAGGGAATGTTAAATGTGACGTCGTAGATCATAACATCACTTAACGTAAAATATTTAAGACTGTTTACATGATATGTACTGCTTAAACACGCCCCAGGATCTTTTTGTGTTACTTTTTTGGAAACGTAGAAAGACACATATTTAGAAATTTACGAATAACTCAAAAGTTACGCAAAATTTCTTTCATTTTTATCGTTATGATCACTAATATCTGTGAAAAAGAGTTACTACAATTTATAAAAATGTTACGTTTTCTGTATTTATTAGTAAACACTGTGCAAAAAAGCAAAAAAGATTGCTTGACTTTTAGAATTCTAAACAAGTTTCGACACTACTGTTCATAAACTACCTATTGGTAGCTTTTGGCAGAAATATGGACATCAGAATGTGGCAGACATATAAAAAGCCTATTTTAAAAAAAATGAAATAAAGGAAGGATGACATTCAATTCTTACTAAGCTTCATTCAGTTTTTTTGTTTGTTTTCAAAATCCCCCACACAAACATTTGCAAATCATACCACATAATTATTAAAATTATTTTAAATCTATACATTTCATTGATATTAATAATATTTAATTGAGTTTTTATTAATAAACTGTAGTATTCATTTACGAGATTTTTACGTATATAAATTATTAATTAAACAATCAAATAGTTATTCCATGATTTATTTAACTTAGCAAACTATAATTCACTTGAATACATCTTACTTATTAATTCCTTGTTCAAAATCTCAAACAATCTTATAAATGGTGTTTGGTAATATAATATACATTATTTTTCAAATCGCTTTGAATTATTTACATAAAAAATAACTAATCTCAAATTATATTTTTTCTATATATATGGATATATATATATATATATATATATATATATATATATATATATATATATATATATATATATATATATATATATATATATATAAATAAGAATAAGATGAAAGAGAAAACCAGTAATAGCTCTAAAGCTACTTGAAGCCAGGAACATCCAACATGTAAAGAAAAGAATGAATAAGGTTTTTGACAGCATTTCTTCATCAGCGGTGTCAATACTGTCTAAAAACCAATGGATTGTTTCTGATGAGTATGATCTATTAAATAAACACACTCAGACACCGTACAATCCATTATTAACAGAAGAATAGAATAATAAATGAATTAAGTTTGAATAAAAGTACTTAACCAAAGAACACCAAGCCTGGCGCTACTCAGAGTGGAAGTTAAGAACTTGTAACCGCAAGATGACTGACGTCATATAACTTGCAACCATTGAGGTAGTGGATACTCAGTTACAGACTTACTTAGGTTACCATATTTTAAGACTATTATTCCTTTATTTATTTAGTTTTTATTATTGTTACTACTATGAGTTAATTATTTTTTTATTTTTCTTATGATTTTTATTTTTGTTTTTAGTAGTTATTATTTTTATTTTAACCTATTGTTATGTTTAACTTATTAATGCAACAGAACAAACTATTCATTAAAACAAAAACAACCAATTATGTTTTTGGATAGACTTACTGGGTAATTATTACGAGTTAGCACAGCTTTCAAGTCTATAATATGCTTAATCCTATTGTCTTTAGAACATTACTCATCAGAAACAATCCATTGGTTTTTAGACAGTATTGACACCGCTGATGAAGAAATGCTGTTAAAAACCTTATTAATTCTTTTCTTTACATGTTGGATGTTCCTGGCTTCAAGTAGCTTTAGAGCTATTACTGGTTTTCTCTTTCATCTTATTCTTATTTATTTATTTTCTTTCATTAAAAGAGCAGCATTCAGCGCCTTACATGAAAGTAATTTGTTTTAATGTCCAATACTAATTGATTTAAGTTCATCTATGTTTTGGCTTTTAAGCCTATACTCTAACGTGTGGTCAATTTCAAAGCCTTGTTAATTTATATATATATATATATATATATATATATATATATATATATATATTATTTTAATAGGTGCACAGTTATACATGATACGTGTATTATATGTTAAAATGTTTAATTGCATTTAACTCATAAAAATGTACTAAAGTAGCTTATATTTTCAAGCTACTTTTATTACCGTTAGAAAATGGCGTAGATGGAAACCAAAAAATAGTATATCAATGATAATCTCTATTATATTATTTATAGCAATAAATTAAGCAAGAAAATATTTTTGTCTGCAGTTACGTATATGAGATTTAAAACCAAGTATGGTCCTAACTATGGGAAATAGTGAAATATATATTTCTTACCTTCCATAATGCTTAGTTAATACATAAGAAGGAACAGTTGTGTTGATGTTATCCCTAGTCAATTTTTATATAATTTTGAGTAATTGAAGTTATTTTTTTCTTAATTTCTGACTGACAAATCTGCCTAACTAGAGCATAATCTCTCTAAGTAGAGCAAATAACGGATTTGCCTGCTGGCCGATGATGTTCATTAAGAAAGATTATAACGTGGCTCACTATTTTCATTGTCAGCAGATTGCCCGGTAAGCAAAACGATCGAGGTCTTTCCAGTGCGTAACTTTTTCGTATAAAAAATAACAAAAATGTGTAAGAAACTAAATTTGTGAAATGCTAAACGCGATATATATATATAGATAGATAGATAGATAGATAGATAGATAGATAGATACATGGATAGATAGATACTGAAACTTCATAAATACTTCCTATCATATATTCCTTAGAAAGGAAATAAACTTCTCAATAATGCATTATAAAATGAATGATATAACATAAGAGAAAGAAATTCAATAAAATTCTTATCAAGAATTTTTATGAAAGAGCTAAGATATAATTAAAATATAGAGCTAAGATATAATTAAAATATATTATGAAATTAACATATATTATGTAGAATATATTATGAAACAAATAATGATTATTTTTGGTATTTAAAATATAGTTTATATAAAAATATAATTCATATAAATTAATGAATTCCAAAGCAACTATTTGAATTATAAAGTGAGAATTATTTTCATTAATATTTAGCAATAAATCTCGAAAGATTTTATATTTTTCTCTTTTCAAACTAGGGCAGGTATTTGTTTTTTTATCTTGTAGTGTTAATAAATGCCAATGTTAAAATTTCTTTATTGGCTTACATTATTAGCTTGTCTTCTAGAAAAATGTCCCTTTAGAAAATCTATTACCGGTTAATTCATTTTATTGCATTTCTTTCCGTTCTTAAATTAAAAATTTTATCGTACGAACTTACTTTTTGAGACATAAAAATTGATTGAATAATATTAACTTAGAACAATGAATCCAAACGATAAAAATATCCAATAACACATTTTTCCTTTTTTTCACGGTTCTCTGTTATGTAGTTTCAAGGATGTAATAGATTTAAAATAGAATAATTTTTTTCTACAATAGTGACAGTAATATAATAGTACCACATATAAATACTAGAGGATAAATCTCCTGAGAAAATCCTCTCTTGGAATTTTTAAAACGTTTTTGAGAGGCCCTTTATTATTTGCTGCACTTCCTTTTTATCGTTTTGTCTAAAATTTCCTTAAATCGCTTCCTTAAACTTTAAAAATGACTATTATAAGTAAAAATAGGCTGAATTTAATGGACTTTAGATCTTTCTGAGCGGAATTTTTACGGTAATTAAGGATTCAATAGAGGCTGTATGAAAATGTATTGGTCTTATATGGAACAAAAACGAATATCAAATCATATAATGTATGGGAAATTTTTTTATATTGAATTTCTAGTTTTCTGAATATTATCTCTTGAGCTGTGTTTATTTTGGTTAGTCACATTTTTATTCACATAAATAAATATTCTTTGATCTGTGAGCTCGTATATAGTCATTGGACATAGAAAGTCAACAGCATATGAATGGAACAATATATTGTTGTAAATAGCTGCAAATATTTGTAAACATTTGTAAATTATTCTATGTTTATTTTGTGTTAAATATCATTTATTTACTGCCCTTGTGCATTCATTTTTAGTCAGTTACCCTTTGGCGATATTTTCGATACATTTGGCAACTATTGGCGAAATTTTGAGTGTCCAGACAACCAATCTGATTTCACCTAGGTGTCGATGTTGTAGAGTTCTGGAACTTTACATTTTTAGAACAATCGAGAATGTCGCCAAGGGTATATTAAATAGCTTATTCCTAATATTTTGCTAATTTTAGAGCCGATCTCTTCGGAGAAAAACTCTTAGCTACAGTGTTTAATTTCACGGATCCTAAATCTTATTTATATCGACTTTCTACTTTCCAATATCCTTTCTCCATTTCGCCAATTAATTACATGCATACGATGACAGTCAAAACTGAGTTAGAGGGTGTGGCCGAAAGAAACGCAGTTAACTCTCAACTTCTGTTGGTCTGTTGGTTCGATCAGAGATGTTATTCATTCATCTCTCAGCTAAAGCCACGCTGCTATGTGTGAACAGTAGGCCAGTTTTTGTGTCGGTATGTATTGTATTGAATCTGACGTCTTTTGCTGAACTTCACGGTAGTCTTGTTTAATGAAGCACTGTGACATTTGCAGTCCCCCTGTTTATAATATCTGTAGCCATTTTACCACTATAAAAGAAAATTAAAATTGTAAATATGTTACCTGGAATCGTCATTCCCAAATATCCTCGAACGAAAAATGCAACAATATCTAGAATTAGGATGTGTTTATAAATTACAATCGTTTAAATTTGTAATATTATATATTTTCTATCAATAAATATGTTTTAATACCCCATATAAAAATGACAATATTCCCTTGTCAATTGTTGAAATTTCGTTAACATATAATTGTGCTGCTCTGTTTCAAGAATAAGCGGTCATAGCGAAAAAAACCAGACAATGATGAAATCTAAAATGCAGTTAAATGTGTCAGCCTTCATGATTAGATGATACCGAGTGAGAATGTAATGACAATAGTAAAGTCATTCAATAATTTAATCTTATATTTCAATAAATCAACCGTATGCTCCAGTTAATGTATAGCTAGACAACATAGAATGACTGTGATTTTCTACTCAATTTAATCCACTTTGACCTATTTATAAAAGGCTCAAATTCAGGCAAAGTCTAACAGCATCAGTTAAGTATATTTTGAATATATTTTGCAAGATATTTATGTAAATAATCTTCAGTGATACACGTATTTGATTAAAAAAAATATGATTCTTTCTCTGGAGCTATAAGCACCCTACATTGGGTTGATAATTCGCTCAATACTTTAAAAAACGTCATAGCTAAAAAAAACAAGATTTTTCAGGAGAGTGATTTTAAAGTTTAAAAGTACAATAAATTGTATTGAAAATAAGTTTCAATTCTTCTCTCAAGCGGCTAAATATTGAGCGGTCAGATTTGGTGATCTTGCAGCGATAATCTACACTTTCAGGGCATTCTGAAGACAGAGCCTGACTAAAAATCGCCAATTTTTTAAATATGACGTTGTTGAAAACAGTGAGTGAATTATGCATATGGTTTGTATGCATAATCCGTGTATAGTATTAAAGCAGCGATGTAACAATCAAGAGTGTCATTTATCAGTATTTGAAACAATAATACCACTTCTATGATATCTCTATGTGGTTTACAAAGAATACGATCCTTTGTCTGGAACATTTGCAACCTATGTTTGTTTGATAATTCTGATTAAATATTATAGCAGAACGAATCAATTCTGGTGGTGTCAATTATCAGACCTTAATACCCCCGTAGATTCTGCGACAAAAAAAATTCACCTTCGTTACTGATAGATATCACGTATACTTTTAAAAAGAGAGCATTTCCTAAGCTCTAAATATAAGTGAAACATGTTGACTTATTTCCCTAAAGATTCCAGGAAATTCAAAGAATTCTGTCAACGTATTATTAGAGCTCCAATGAAATAAAATATATGCACGTACCTGTGAAGCCCAAATGAATACAATTCTTAGATATGAGCCGAATTATATGAATAGAATAGTATGGGTTTTCTTTAGATAAAACAGGTACACAACGGCTCTTCTTTTACAAAAATACCTTTAAATTTGTGTTTAAGATATTGTTAATTTTCAATAGGAAATTTGGAATAAAAGGTGAGAAATTCAAAAGATTTTATTTACAATAGATGAAAGATAAATGTCGTGTTGCCTGTCTTCAAATTATTTATTTTTTTGGGCGAGATTCGTAAATTATTTGGGTTAGTACAAATTATTTATAATTAATAGGTATTTGGGTGCGTTGTATTTTTTTATTTATTTTCTTGAATACAACCCAAAAGCTCTAGACAGGTTCGCAACCGAACAGGTCAAATAAACTTTGCTTTTAAAAACCTTCCTTTAGATCAACTACACAAAACAAAGATGACTGACTCCAATGTAACAAAATAAAATTGATTTATTTACAACCTTATCTATTTACAATTTAACTCAAAAAAACCGAATCACCAAATCTTCGTACACAGTTTACACATTTTACTAATCTTTTAGCAATTTTCTTCTCGATTCATATCGAATGACATGTATTTAATTAAATCTACACCTTTTGGATTCAGGGAGCATAAATTTATTTATTTTACCTACGGCAAAGAACTACTCTCTCTCAAAATCTATATTTAAAAAATAAACATTGATCCCGCACTCAATCATTCAAATTTTCGATGTTGGGTCTGAACAAGACAAAATGATTAACACTCACTCAGTTTGATGCTAACTGGACTGGAACACGGGTGACGATCTCATCATCGGACTTGGTAACTTCTCTCGAAAACGGGATTATGAAGCAAGCATACCGGGAAGAATCAACCGGATCTTCTATATGTCGTCACTCCATCGTGAAGGCGCAATTCTCTCTTCTCTCGAAAACGGGATCATGATGCAATCATACCGGGAAGAATCAACCGGATCTTCTATATGTCGTCACTCCATCGTGAAGGCGCAATTCTCTCTTCTCTCGAAAACGGGATCATGATGCAATCATACCGGGAAGAATCAACCGGTCTCCGACAGTTAATCGACAATCTCTCATCACCTGCGATGCTAAGCACCGAGGGAAGGCAAACCCGGGCCGCGTGCCGCAGGGAATCCTCGAAAAAAACTCTAAGTCTTCAATTTATTTATTTTTTTATAACAAAGTCCACGCCTTCTCGTGACTCCTAATCCATTCAGGAAAGCTTTCAAAAATCCACCACTTAGCATCACTTGTCATTTCTTGGATTGGATAATCCCATAACTCATGCCCGCCTTCCTTACGTCATACCACAGACCACCCAAAGTCCAGTCCACGTGTTTTGCGGTCTACAGGCCCAATAAATTCTTTACAATAGGGTATTTTACTTTAATGTCAAACCCTGGTGCCATCTCCTTATCTGCGTCTGGAATCACCTACCCCCTATCGCGCACCGCCGCTTTTAAATTGGCTGATGCGTACAGACGACTGTTCCGTCCTCTAATCAAAGGCGGCTTCCTAGCATTCTAACCGAAATGTGATGAAAACAGCCTTCGATCACTTTATCTCTCTAAAAATTTTAATTTTTCTTTCAAATCGAAAGCGCTTCATCACAATAAAACCATTCAATATATATATATATATATATATATATATATATATATATATATATATATATATATATATATATATATATATATATATATTTAAAGATTGCAACTAAAAGCAATTTATTACTTTTAGCAAATGTAATTTTCAAATGTTTGTGGTTTTTACATCACAATGCAGATTGCTAACAGCAACACTTCACTGCCTTGCACTGTGTTTTATTTCCTTTTCATGTCCTACTTACTTTCCAATAAATTTAAATTTTGTCTATAAAATTTGATTTAGCATTTGCCCTGAAACTCGTTTGTAGGGTACGTGAATAAATTTATCATGAATCTCATCATTTCAGCTCTAAAAGAAGTACACGGTACTGTACTCTTGCCTTTTGCATTCTTTAGTCATGACGATCAATAGAATTTCGCACTCCGTTTACATCGACTTTCTTTCTGCCTTTTAGACACCAAACTGGCGTTGCGAAAAATGCGTGGTTTCATTAAGGCTTTTAGCAATAACTCAGTTTTATGACTCCTAGGATTTCCTTCTCAGTAAAATCGATAATTTAGCTTATAAGAATTAAACATGACAATATTTTTTACTATCATATTTAATCAAGATTTAAGCCTCACGTTCATTTTTATGGTTTACTAATAACACTAATTATGAATATCATCATTTTAGCTCTAAAAAAAATCCATTGTACTTTTACCTTTTTCATTCTTTAGTCATGACGATCAATAGAATTTCTCTATGGGCTCACATTTCCTTTTTTTATGCCTTTTATATACCAAACATGGTTTGCGAAAACCGCTTGGTTTCATTAGGGCTTCTAGTAATAAGTTAATTTAGTGCATCCCGGAATTTTCATCTTGGTAAAACTGATAATTTAACTTATAAGAAGTAAAAATGACAATTATTTTTACGATCACATCCACATTTTTAGAGTATATGAATAAATTTATCACGAATCTCACCATTTCAGATGTAAAAGAAATCCACGGTACTTTTGTCTTTTACATTATTTCGTCATTAAGACCAATAGGATTTCACTATCCGTTCATATTCCGTTCATTCTGCCTTTTAGATACTAAATTGGCGTAGCGAAAAAACGCATGGTTTCATTTAGGATTTCATCAATAACTCAGATTTATGCCTCCCTGAATTACCTTCTCAGTAAAATCTATAATTCAGATCACAAGAATTTAATATGAAAAAGAGTTGTCGGTAATTTTTTACAAGTTTTAACAAGTTTCTTGTATATTTCTGCTTCTCCTATACGCGGTTTGCAATCAATAATATTATTATTTTTATTAACCCTTCAGAGGGAGTGCTAATTTTTGGAACACCAGCAGGCGCGACTGGCACAAACTGCACAGTCTCTTTCAACCTTGATTATTCCTTTTGTAATAAACTTTTATTTTAAAATTGTAAATGATAATTCTGAATTTTATGACAAAATATAAAATGTTGATAATATTGAGATATATAATTGAAGGCCGAAGAATGCAGATACAATCGCCTTATTTCAAAACTGTCCGGTTTATTGGATCTAAGGACAACTTGAGAATTGATTGCTATTATGTCGAAAAACCTAAAAAACAATGGAATTGCCCATCCTCGTGATATGCGGGATACCATCTAATAGCTGCACATTTTATCGACTACATCAACTCCTGGTTTTGTCGTATCGTACTGTAATTCAGTATAATCGCTGGTTCACCACGGTTAAATCCCGACTAACAATGAATGGAAATTAATACAAGGACGGAAAATCAGAACTGCATTAGAAAGGGGGTAGCTATAATTAGAAACTGCGTAGAACATTCAAACCTTACATGCAAAAACAAACCATTCAAAATAGCGAAAATGTTGCACTTTGTACACGGACACTCCCGCTCAAGGGTTAATCATAATCGTGAAATGCTATATTGTCAATGAAGAAAGTCTTACGATGTTTTCGAATTATCTAAACATGTCTAAAGCATAAAAGATATCTCCTTTTCTACAATTCATGAGAACTTTTAATGTTTATATCAATTTTATTTAATTCTGTAATTTAACTTCACAATTTATTCGGGCACTGAAAATAGATCTTTAAATGCAAGTTTATTATATTGTTTCTTTAAAAGTCTTGTTTTCAATTTTAATTTCAAAAAGATAATTTTAATTCCGAATCTACCGATGTGACCAGATAAATGCCAATAATATAAACCTGCCTAAAAAAATTTAGACCCCTTCTTTTCTACAACTTATGAGAATTTTCAATGTTTATATTGCTTTTCTTTTATTTTGTTATTTATATCAGCAATTTTTTCGTCATTTGATAAGAGATGTTTAAATGCAGTGCGTGTGTTTTTGCAAGTATTTTTGTGCAGTGTAGTTTTTAATGTATTATTTAAAATATTCAAGTTTACTTTTCAATCTACCAATGTTAACAATAAAATTTCTTGTAAAAATTAGCTACTGACAAGTTGAAAATTTAAAAATTATGCGTTCTTTATTCGAACTTCTACCTTCAGAAGCAAAAAAATAATTCAAAATATGCATTAGCTAATCTGCCATCAGAAAAAAAATTGAAAGTTAGAGAATTCCAATAGCTTGAATTAAGATTCACGGTCTGAGATATCAACACATGCACAACATTAAGTGTTAGTCATATAATATTCAACAAAAAGAAATAAGTAAAGCAATAAAAATTAGTTACTGACAAGTTGAAAATTTAAAAATTATGCGTTCGTTATTCAAACTTCTACCTTCAGGAGCAAAATCATAATTCAAAAATACGCATTACCTAATCGGTCATTAGAAAAAAAAACTGAAAGTTAGAGAATTCCAATAGCTTAAGATTCACGGTCTGCGATATCAACAGACGCACAACATTAAGTGTTAAGTCACATAATATACAACAAAGAACAAATAAGTAAAGCAATAATCTCTTCTTGGTATTGTTGTTGTTGTTGTCGTGTCCAGGAATAGTACAGAAGGAGAAAGAAAAAAAAAGAAACAAGAATAAATAATGCACTATCCACAGAAGAGGGGTGTCATTGCTTTGTAAAAAATTTGACTTCTACCTGTTTTGTCCGTGGCAGATATTTTATTCTACTACCCAATGGGAATTCCAGTGGAGGCATTCCCCAATCCGCCACCTGAGAACGCACCTATTAGTGGTTACAGGCTCCCCCAAGGATAATAATCTATTCTTTTACTAATTTACTAGTTTATTATATTGTATGTAAATGCTTCACATTTTAGGGGAAGATCGCATTAAAACCTTAAGAAAAATTCATTTTTTATTATGATTTAATTTTGAAGAATGGAGTGAAGGGATTCTTTAAAAAAAATTAAGCCGATACTAAAATTAGAATCGATTTTTTGGCCAAATGTATAAAAGTAATTGTAAAGTAATTTATAGAAACTTTAAACTTTAAATGTCTTTCTGTAGAAATTGTTATTTTCAAACTTGTGCGCGCTATTTTTTCAAAACTAATTGTCACAAATCGCTAAAATTTTGTACACATGTATATGTAGTATGTTTATACAATTTCTACCTAAATTTAGGTATGTACATATTACTAATTTTTTTACAGCAATTTTTTTTGAAAAAAATTATGATATTCCTTCTACATTACAATACCTTTGCGTGAAGAAAATATTTTTATGTGAAATAGGGTAACTATTTTAGGTTTAGATTAAATTATAACCTATGGATAGAATATAAACAAATAATTTAACATATATCTCTTATAGTTTTTAAAAAATTCTGCACGCAATGTATTGATCTAAGATTCATTATTCATATAACAATAGTATATTTTTACATAAATTAATGTATAATAATATCTAACAAGTCTGCTTTTGTTTTGTAATAGATAAAAGCTTGTACAATTCACCCTAAAAAATTGGTTTAAGTTAATTAAAAATTAACTCTTTGATAACATATTAAGTTGATAGTAAAATCAGTGTATTTTTCCGAGTGCAAAGGTGATGTCCCCACTTAAATAAATGAATGATTGTTAAAGGAATGAAATAATTTTTTTTTTTGATAGACTTTACAAAAGTCTTTCGTAATACAAAATGAAAAATTCATTTTTAAACCAAAGTTTTAGAAATCTTCCTACTTTTTAAAAGAAATTTTGAAAACAAAATCTTTGTATTGCACTTATATCCTATAATTTACATTAAAAGTTAAAAAAAGAAAACTAGCTTTAAGGTTACCGAACTAGAGGAATTTTCGATTACATTTTAATCGTGTAGTTAGAGGGTAGATAGAGCGTTCATTGCCAACTATTAAACTTTGTGTTTTAACTACATTTAACAAAATATTAAGGGATAGTTTCCTATATCATTGCTAGTAAAGGTCGACTAAAACTTGATTATCTTCTTTGTGAAAAATAAAATTAAAACCACGTGATCTCATTCTTATGTCTCTATGCAGCTCTTAACTGAGAATAGTTATATAAAATAATTATTAAATTATTTATATACTCAATTTTTTTTACCAATCATTATTTATACTTATATAAAATAATTATTCGGTTATTTTTCAGATGACAACTAAACAAAAATTTTGCCCTAATTTTTTTTTTTGTTTAACGCAAAGAAATCATGATGATTGTGATACTTTAATGTTGAATTAACATCTGGAGTAAATAAATTTATAAAATGCAAGTAAATATTTTCTATTGCATACGATGGAGAATCTTTATATGTATTTCATCCTTCGAACATATACATTTCTACGGAAAAGAAATATATCTATTCTAGAAATTTGAAGGAGGCGAACAGCATTTTGTGTAATTTAGAGAATTTGCTGAAAGTAGGTTTATTTAAGACTCAGTTGAGATTTCCCGCATTTCTTTCGCGTTATTTATTTTTGGCAATTTGCCTTGCTATCAGTTTCTTATCACTAAAGTACGCTCACGTTCTTAAGTTCCCTACAAACTATTTGCTCATATCTTTTTTTTCTCTCCTTTCAAACATTTACCACGTGATTTCTTGTTACAATCTTGATATCATGAGCAAGATTTACTGTAAAGGAGGAGTCTTTCTTTCCCATCTACAGTAAATGTTTGCCCTTTAGGTGCGGGTGACACTAATCATTACCCCAAAGGAATATCATTTTCATCTTTCTCTTTTCTTTTTTCTAAACTCTCCCAGAACGTGATGAAATTAATCGTATTACACCCAGTATATGAAACAATTTAGAGTGTAATATATATATATATATATATATATATATATATATATATATATATATATATATATATATGTATGTAAAGATGTATTATGCAATTTAATATCTTTGTCGTATGCAGTACCAACCAAAGTTACTCAAGGACCTTGCTGGAAATTGGTTAGAGTTCTTAGAGATAAACTGCTCTTTATTGGTGGATAAAACGACAAATATTTCAAAAATATAAGAAGAAACCAGCTATCGCTATGAAAAATATCTACTATTGAAAAGAATCCAAACTTGAGTAGGAAAATCAATGTACCCTCACCGGGGCACTCGATCAATTGCTCGATACACAAAAATGCATGAATTCAAGCATTTATATCAAAAATGTTCGGACGTTTTTGGATTTCTCGTGAAGTGCAAGTTTCAAGGATGATATGCTACTGTACATAAGATTGGACTTATTGCTGCTTTACCGAACATTTGTGCATTTTCTATGCATGCTACAGACGTTTCATTCAACAAGTTTGCCTGATAATAGGATATTTATATAATATAAAAATCAGAAAATTCAGGAAGTGTCATTTTTTCTTAGTACTCAAAATCTTAAAATAATTACCAAGAAAAGATAAATGTGCTTTAAAGGTTATATTAATTATAAAAGAAAAAAAAGAAGATATCATACAAGAAATATCAATTTTATTTTTTCTATATTATAGTTTGGGAACCTTATTACTTTTAGAATATAACTAGGAGATAGTTTTCTTTTTCAATTAAAAAAATTTTCCTTGCAATAAAAACATCTCTTAATGTAATTTTCGAAAAATTATATAAAAAAAATCTGTCATTAAATAAACTGTTGACAAAATAAAATAAATAAAATATATTTAAAGTAATTAATTAATTTTAGGCTTGTAAATGTTATTTAATAAATTATTAACCGTGTCTGAGGTAGTTTGATGATGAAAGATAACACCACTTGAGTACAGGTAATATTTAAAGTTACGGTTAAATAAGTTTTTCAATTATTGGAAAATTATATTAATTTAACGTAACACGAAAGTATAACATGATAACGGCCTTTTCAATATTATTTAGTCCCAGATTTGCGTGTATTACCAATGCAATGAATATTCAAGAAAGTTATTTTAAATTTTACCACTCAAGACCAACTCTAAAATTAGAGAAATTGTATTTCCTCTTTAAAGATTTTTATTGCATCAAAGGGCACTATTCATTATACCGTATCTAAATTAGAATATCATTCTACAGCCAGAAGTAAATTACGATTAATTACGTTCCGCTTGAGTTAATGCTTAGGCACTTTCACCCATTTATCAAATCAAGATGAAAATCACGCTGAAAGATATAATTATCGTTTCTGTTGACCTAAAGCGTAAAGAGAAGTATTTTAAATTTATATCGAGTATTGCTCTAAACAAATCGAAAAATACTATAATTTTTCTACCTAAATTATAAAGGATATTTTGAAAATTTATGCTGGATATATGACGTAGACATCTCGTATTAAATTTACAGATTTTAAAAATGTTCACGTGTGAGGAAGTTTTAAAATGTAACTACAAATCGAATGTTTTGAGATATATTATTCAATTAGAGATACAAGTGACATCATTTTTTTAGGTAATCATCCTCCTTTTCAATTAAATTCTGACACTTTTGCACTGACTTCTTTATTCCTAAAGCAACCCAAGGATTTTTTGGTTGTTGTTTTAACTAGCCATGTGCAGTCACCTGCAGTTTGGAGCTTTGCTCATTTCGGATTGATGCTCGCCAATTTTTCAGTGTATCTACCCACTCGTATATCGTTTTCTGTCTAATGCATGCATCCCATACTGTTGCAGATTCTTCTGTAAATTTCAAGACTTTTCACACCCTCTACGACAAAAATTGGATGACTGCCCACTACAGTGGCATCTCCATACTGTCGCAGCCTTCTTCTGTGAATTTTACAAGGTTTCATAACCTCCGACGACAAATGTCTGATAACTGCCCACTACAATGGAATCTCTATACTGTTGTAGCCTTCTTCTGTGAATTTCACGAGGTTTCACACCCTCCAACGACGAAAATCTGATGACTACCCTCTACGGAGAAAACTGTTAAGGGCGATGCCAATTTATACATGCAGCCCTTACAATTAAAAACGCCATGCCATTTATTCAGCAGTGTCAACATCTTTAGTATGAATGGATCTTCCCCGCATTTCCTCAATAATCGTGTAAAATACATTTTGCACGTTATACATTCTCAAGCTTCCGATAAATTTTGTAGTTTTAGATATTTCATTGCCCTTCTTTTCTAATTAGTCCAATTGTAATATAAAATAACTCTATGTAAAAGCGCTGAATGTTATAATTCACCGCGGTGTGTGGTCGAAAGACGGCCAAGCTCAAAACTCTCATAAAAACTTCAGAGGCAAAAAAAAGTCCTGTTCACTACGAGGACGTAAAAGAAAAGCTATCTGTTTGGCTGTTGCAGTGTGGGCGACAATTTTCGCAAATTGAACAGATGCAAGATAGGCACAAGGTAATGTGAGGAGAATATATTCGACAACCAGCTAATGAATGGTGTCCAGCTGGATTTAAAGATCTGCGTAGGCGAAAGGGGAGACGAGAGATGACAAGTTGAAAGGGGACAACAGTTGAAAGCTGACAACAAGAAAGAGGGGCCCAGCTGGAGTTAATGAACTGGGCATGCAAAAATTGGAAACGAAGGGTCCGAAGTTGAAGATAGAAAGGGGAGACATAGGAGGACAGCAGGTTTCGTTAGGAGGACAGCAGGAGGTGGAAGAGTAGTGTGAGAATTTAAAAGCGTGGGGATTCCCCAGAAGGGCGCAGCAACTGATGCCCCCTTCAATTTAGAGTGGAGGAAATATTATTATAACAAAGATATGTATAGCCAATAATGTAGGTCCAGGTTTACCCACTGGTCAAGAGGTGGCCACCAATGGAAGCCCAGAGTGAAGAGTTCGAATTAAGTTGAGGATAGAATTTTCTGAGCAGGGTAGAACAGATTGAATTGAGAAACCGAGAGGCGCAGACAGAATTAAGAAAAGCTGAAATGGCCGCAGTTGATTTCGCACGGCTGGTATGTAAGCCCCAAGCGTTTATCAGTGAGATAGCAATGGAAAGTTGAATACCGACTGAACCAGGCATAGAGAGACAGTCGTACAGGCAGTCTACGTAAGATATATAATTGGAGCTCGACAGATGACTAGTGGAGAAATAGATGTAAGCCCCCTGTGCCAGTGAATGAAATGCCTGCCAGTTGAAGTGCCACTGAACCGAAAGACTTTTGCGCCGACCCGAACCAGATGCGCCCGTCGGCCGACCCAAGGAGAGAACCCGACATGACGACCAGCCCTTAGCCCTAGAAGGAGGTATCTGTCCAGTTCAACGCAGAAGTGGAGTCTCATGCATGCCGAACCCCTTCATTGAATGTGCGCCAGCCCTCCAGGTTGCAGAGTCCGATAGACAGTTATGCCATACAAGATCAGCGCAATCCACCCCTCACCTCTGATGACAATAAGAGAACCTATTGTGGAGAACAGAAAGCCCCTTCCCATCTATGCGAGTAATAAAGGTGCAACAAGTATGGGATTTTCTATACTTGGTAATTCTGTGTCGATGCTCACTGAGAAATGATAAAGTAGGTGATGACGTAGGTTAATGATAGGAGAAACCGCTGTTAGGATTACATATATTGCCATAGATATATATTACTTAAGACTTGTCGAGTGGTAAATGAGTAATGTTAATATTATTAAGCACCATATATATATTATGAAATTTATAAGTGTATATAATTCATTATTATGTGTAATAAATTGATTTGTAATGGGACTTTTGAGTAATCACTCGTTATCATATCAACGCAAGGTATTAACCATACCAATTATCAACATCAAACGGTTACAGAGGCCATTGATAGCGATCAAAAGACTATAAATATTACAAGAGAGATGCATGTTATTTTATGGCCCACAATAAAACTTTCAGCACTTAATGGCCAAAGTTGTATTTCAAATGAAAATTGTGGTGGGGAGGTACTTCGTAGACTATGAACTTCGTAGACTAGGAGCAGTATAATAAGGGACGGCTCCTTATCGGAGAAAAAAAAGCCCACTGCCCAAGTAGAGAAAAAGGGCTAAAATGGCCCCGGTAAATGGACAACAGCCCCTCCAAGAAAACAAAAACAAAAACGAGAGAAGGTCCAGAGTTTCCACTGGCTGATTTCCTAGAGCTCGGACGATACAGCTATTAAAAAGATAATTGCTATTAAAAATATAATTGCTATTAAAATATAATTGCGACGATAATTGCTGTTAAAAAGGGAAAAATAAAAAAAATTGAATTGGAATTTTTTCATTTAAAATTAAAATTTTTGGAGGCCCCTTAGGACCGGGCCGTGCGGGTCTAATGGAAAATCAGGGCATGCGTGCATGTGTTGGGGCAAGGAAGGATACACATAGAATTGGCCTCAATCATACATTTATTTGACGAAGCTCAAAATTCATTTAAGGTGTAATTAATAACATAATAACATTCCCCTTCATATTAACGTTTAAAACATGACGAATCAGAAGTAGAGTCAAACTATTTGGTCAAAGTAATTATTTTTAGAATCTATCGGGAGGCACTTACTACTGTTGAAGAATACAGAGATGAAATGGCTTCGACGACAGGGGCCCAAATCAAGTCATATTCAGGATTGTCATGTCGGGTTACCGGCACTACCGCTAGACTCCGAGGCAGTTCAATCGGGACTCTGTATCATCCGAGCACTAGGAAAACAGCCAATGCAAACTCTGGACCTTCTCTCGTTTTTTATTCTTGGAGGGCGGAGGGCTGTTGTCCATTTACCGGGGCCATTTTGGCTCGCCCTTTTTTCTATGATTCAGCAGTGGGCTGTTTTCTCTCCCATAAGGGTCCAATTGGGGCAGGAATTGCTCCAATTGGTCCCTTATTATAACTGCTCCTGTTCATATTCTACGAAGTACCTCCCCACCATAATTTTCATTTGAAATACAACTTTGACCATTCTCTGCTGAAAGTTTTATTATGGGCCATAAAATAACGTCCATCTATCTTGCAATATTTATAGTCTTTTGATCGCTATCAATGGCCACACTGACAGCTTTTCTTTTGCATCCTCTTAGTGAACAAGCCTTTATTTTTTTGCCTCTGAAGTTTTTATACGAGTTTTGTTCTTGGCCGTCAATCGACCACACACCGCGGTGGATTATAACATTCAGCGCTTCTACACGCTAAAGTGCAAATAATTTAATACAGTAATTATTTTTCGCATTTGTATTAAACAAATAACTTTGTATTTATTATACCATCAGAATTTTTTTACAAAACCCACAATATACATATAAAGGAGTTTTAAGGTAATATTTTTTCGTCTGTGAATGTTAAGATAGAGAATGGTGCGTCGATGCCCAGAGTGCTTGATTTCTGTTTGTTTTTTGTCTATATTCGTATTATTTTTATCTATCTTTGTTGGATTATTTATTAAGTTAGAGAACTTCACTTATATTTGTCTTTCAAGGAACAATTCAACTTCTGTCACAAACTAACACAAGGAGTTCCATCCACAGGCTTCAATGACTAATGGTGCTTACATGAGTCAACTATACTATACCACTCAAATGCTTTATTCACCCGTAAGACATTTACATTCAAAACTTTAACAAAAATGGTCTTGGGACTTTTTACACTGAGTTGCTCCCTTTTGTATTAATTGGGGTATTTTAAGCTTACATGTAAATTTCTGTTTTTGTGTTTTTAATCGTGTGATGTGATTTCAATTGATCTAATGCTTCTAACTTTATGTTTTCAATGTAGGATCTCGGGGCCTTGGGATGTTTTTTGGATTAACCTACATCCTGTCAGAAAAATTCTCCTCAGGTCACCGACTGATAAAGACCCCGGTCGATTGCCTCGTTATTTGGTTATTTTGAGTATTTAGGCTTTTAATTTTGATTTATGCTCTGCTATTGAAGATTTCAATTATGCCTACAGAATTTTGCATTTATGTTGCGTTGAGCGCTAATTACAGTTTTCTGTTAACTTATCCGACTGTAAGTGTCTTCATTTTGTGTATGCGATGTGACTTTTTTTTTCTTCTTGGGTGCTTGCATGAGTCAGCTTTACTATACAATTAAAATGGTTTATTAGCCTCTAAAACAATTAATATAAAAAACAGAAAATCAGAATTTTTGACGAATTTAAATGTGTGCTGCCCCTTAAATAATTAAACTGGGATTGAAAATAAAAAATATCAAATCATAAAACTATTACATTCGTCTTAATCATAATGAATTCATTTATGGGATATAGACACAAAATCACCCTAGATTTTCACCCCATTAACAGTTTGGCGCAAAACGATAGGTAAACCGTCACTACTAGGCGGAGAGCCAGAAAGTAAATCAGAGGGATAATCCTGTTCATCGCGTTTATAGCGACGTGAAACTCACATAAAAACATAAGACATTGCCAATTTTAGATGTAATTTTATCTGGCGTGTGATGTATTTTAAAATTTAAAAATATCTCAACATGTTTTTTTTTTAACTAAACCCGTAATACAATACTTCAACTTCAATTTCCCGATTCATCAATATGCAATTAATTTAATCATTTGCATCTCTCAGTTTCTATATACCTAAAACTCAATGTTGGTGTATACCAAACAAAAGCCTTTATATACGCTGATAGATATTAGAAAGTCCCTGATTTATCATATCCTCGTTATCTGTACCAGGCAGTGGGCTTTGTTAAAGAATAATGAAAACGAAGGAAGAGAACACAGGTGTTATTCCTTCATCACAAAGCACTTATACGGAATTTAAATGAGATAAAACTGCATCAAACAAGATGAAACGTCTTAATACAAAATGATGTTACTCATAACCTTCTGAAAAATAATGAGCAAAAATGTTATTTACGGTCTAAACCACTCACTCTTCGTGATTGAAAGTATCGAATAGGAAATTTATAATTGTGAGTGAATCATACGGATTTAAATCCCATACGTTAAAGATGTTTAACACTTGAGTTTACAGTGAATGAAGTTCAATTTACCTCCAAAAGTCAAAATTCTTTAAACAGCTTTTCAGACGCATCTGCATATATTTCCATATAAAACGGAAGATTTGAAGGATTCAATTAGAATGTTGAATGGCTCCGGCCTTATTAAAATATTCGAACGTTCAATGAAATGTTTAAATTTGTTTTCAAGATTAAAATTCTTTTTTATTATTTTGATTTTTATGAAAAACCGCTTTCCAGCCCGGGGGAAAAAAGTGCTTTATAAACATGCATGGAATAGTAAACAGTCTTTAATGCCGTTTATTTAAAATGGGAATTTATACAAAATAGAATCTTAGTGATTTTGCAAAATAATTATTCAGTATTTTAAGTGATGTATTTATATTTACGTCTGTATATGTATACTGCTTAGATCTTCGATTGCGGGAAACCCAGAGGCAGTTTAATCGGTAAGGGGACTTTATGCAAAGTAAAGATAACTTTATGGAAAGTAAAGATCATATATTTCGTGTATATTTTAATCTGAAGTTTTTGGTGTTATGGAACAATGGTATTTCTGTACTTAAGACGTTAGGGTAGTTTGACAATACAATTTTACTCGAAAATAAATAGGTGGCAGCTCATAAAGTTTAAATATCTATTCTCGTATAAAATAGTATATTATTAAACTTCCATATCATTACTTTTGCTGTGAAATACGTATATCAGACAGACACACACAAACTTTAGATTCAAACAGCAGGGTCGCATACGTCTGTATAGATCGTATCCTTTGTATAGACTTTTTTTTTCATGATGTACTAGTTTTCTTGTGAGCTTATGTAATTATGGAATTGTATTGCCGGTTTACATAATCAGTATTGTCCCATTATTTGCAAAAAATCTAATGATAACGGGGTATATGTATCTTAACATAATGGAAAACATAATTTGAAAATCATTTCTGCATAATTTTGAAATTATGATTGGCATCGGACCAAAATATATTTTAAAATGAACTCATAATTTCTTTTTTTAATTTCCATCAAGACACATTGCATCTATAATCGTTGAAATATCTCTAATTTTTGCATTTTTAATTTTATAAAACAGTTTTTTTTATAAATTCCGTAACATAAAGTTTTACTGAACTACATGATTTTTCTTGTGTTTCAAGAACTTTTCAAAGAGAAACGTTCAAACTTAAGCAAGTGTTTTTTTATGAACGAATGAAGTTTTTCATGTTAGTTCATAAAGTAGTCGTCTCTATGGTTATTTCAGCATGACAGCCAATTGGAAATTAATCAGCAGGCATGACATAATAACAAAAAAAAACTTTTAATGAAAATTCGGACTATCGATCAAATAATTAATTACATTGGGAAAAATACATTTGATTGAACTATTTGATCAGCCTTACTAATTTAGTTATTTAACTAGGTGCATTGCTTAATAATTCGATGCAAATTTCAACATCTAATTGCAAAACCCATTTGTACCATAATTTTTTTCTATACTATGCCCGTCTGCGGCATTTCTGCTATCAGTCGACGAGCAGCCTAATATAAATATGAAGAAGCTGAAAAGCGAGAAATAAAGTCAGGCTCCACAGAGTTGTTTGCAATAAACTTTTAAAAAATGGGGCATTTCTTGAGGTGTTCACCATCCATATCACCTTGGCGGCACAGAGTGAAACAAGCTGAATCCTTGATGCCTATCGGATGTAACAGTTTTTGAAGATAATCATGTCCAGTTGTCATACATTTGTACCAAAATAAAATGCTAAGTACTATTTTAATTTAAATATCATAAAGGGGATTTACTCTAAGAAACCTCTAGTTTAAATGTTAATTAACATCGTTGTGGTCCATGGTGACTAGATCACAGGCAATCCATTAAATTTTAATGTAAAAAGTCTGTGAAAAGTCCTTTTTACTAAAATGAGCGTGAAAAAGTTGAATGAGACGCACGGTGAAGAAAATTTACTAGTTCTGTTGTGTAGAAAAAAATTCGATTATTGTCGAGACCAGCAAAAAAGAGCTAGAACTTATTCAAGAATGAACAGTGTGTTTTATACCCAATAATGTGTTTTACACTCAACATTGTCCGCAGTCTTTCAATCATAATATTCATACCATCCTGACATATATTTTTTTCATACGGACCTGTTACTTTTCAACATGCCAAAGCCGCTATTTTTTTAGCATAAACAAAATAATACAAAGATTTGCGGATCAAGAGGGTGAGGTGGTCAGTTTGTCCTGACAAACCCAATCTTTGGATAAAAGTACCATAAAACATTCATAGGAGTTTTAGAAGGGATACCATTTTCCCTTCAAAGAGAGACTGGGGAATTGTTTTTCTGTCGACGAAGATTGGAGAATTGTACTCGTCGTGTTTTAAGTACTGACTCATACTTTCGCTTGAAAAATACAAAACCTTCGAGCTAAACAAGTTCTATACCAATAAAAAGAAAGTTTTCCTTTTTTTCATCAGCCGCCTACATGACATAGTGGCCATCGTTCTGAGCTACCCCGGAGTGGGCTTGGGTTCAAATCTCGTATAAATCTTGGTCGTTTCCGTGTCGACCCCCTCATAGGGAGCAATGCTGGCTCACCTATATGGTGCACCCATATTAAAGTAGCCAGTAAAATAGTGGTGAATTGCAAAAAAGTAAATGTCAAATGACAAAAGCGTCCGCATTACACTAAAAAACTTTTTTTCATCATTATCATCATATTAATCTATTAAAACATTAATCCAATATAAACATCTATCATCATCTAGAAAGATTCATTTGCATTTAGAAACAATGGCACAGCTTTATTTAAAATATATTACAAAGATGTAAACGATATCGACACTAAAAGAATTTCTAAACCTACGGAAAATAAACTTACATAGCATAATATTTATGGCAAAAGTCAAGTTGTCAAACTAACCATGGATAATGTACACCTGCTCCAAAACTTATGAAAATTGCATTCGTTTTTAAAGATATCTTGAACTTTTTATGCTCGGAGGTTACCTCTGTGAAAAATGTCTTATAATTTTACACATACGGCGCGGTTCGTGAAAATCTAAGTCTTCATGTGGTTCATGTAGTCACTTTCATTCACTTTCTGTATTGTGTGAGCAAGCACTAATATCCTTGAATATGTAATCATGGCTAACTCAATTATGTCATCTTTCATGTCAGATGTCTATCGCCACTTAGCATGCTTAACAACATATTAACGTCTTAAATTTCTGCGACAAATATATCAGAATCACCATGTCTCTAATCCCACGGGAAGTTTCAGAGAACAGAATTTCGATTCCCGAGAGACGATCATCTCAGACATTGCTGTTGATTTCATACATTTTAGATGCTTAGTGTACCCCATACATTTTATAATGTTCGATTGAATTTGATTGAGTAATTATTTATATAAGTAATTCAGCCTTTTTTGACCCATTTAAGTTGAAAAGAAGCTAAGCACATGTAGCTTTTTTTTTTCAAATATGCAGTGAAACCGGAACCTTGTGCTCTGATGTCAATCCTTTAAGACCAACTCAGGACTGTATTTCTGAACTTAAATGTTGTATTTCATTGGGTAAAACATGAATCTTTCAAAACCCTTCAATGTGGCAGCATCAGTCATATAATGACAAGAATTTTAAGGTATTATATGTCCATTCAATATTGAGTTTGGATATTCCATTGCCAGAAATATGCTCTGTCCAGCATAAAGATGAAAAAGTCAAAATTACGTATATTTTCCCAATTTATCTTTAGTGATACGCAGTATGTTTTTTTTTATAAACGAAATAATCATTATGGAAATACCTTATTGCCATGTAATTTGCTATCAGCTTTTACATGACCTTTGCAGGGACTCTAAATACATTAAAAATATGATACATTGATATAATTTTACCATGTCGGTGAAAGTACCATAAATTCATGATAACTACATTTAGCTTCATTTAATTTGTTATAGAATTAAAATATCATCAAACTATGCTGATCGCCATGATAAAACACAAAATTTCATATAATTTGAAAAAAAAACTATAAAAACTATAAGCGACATGATACTTGAAATTAGAGTATGAATTTGTTTTCGTTGAGATTGTGTAAAAAAAAAACAGTTTTTATATTATACGATGATAAAAAGCTACCTTTTATCCTGACTTCTTGCACACTGTGGAGAATTTCAAAAAGAAATTAATTGACACCTTAAATAGTCAATTTTTCTAGCACAATGTTAAAATTAAAAGCTGGCTTTATTTCCCTTTTTTTCACAGCCTGATTACTTTTTCCCTATGAGCTAAATAATTAAGATAATATTTATTTTTGAAACCCATTGTCTCGTCTCATTTTTTAGGTTTTTTTTTCAAAATTTCATCCTCAACTTTAATTAAAGGTGATTAAAGGTAATTAGATACTTTAATTAAAGTGTGCAAAAAGTTATCAGCTAACTAACTTTTTGTCAATACTTAACATTCACCAACACGTCTATCTGTGGATAATTACTATTTTGATCAGGCCCTATTTACGAGGAGAATAAGGACTGTGCATGCAATTTATTTTCTTTCTATAGCGAGAGACTTAAATAACCTGTGTTGAAGCATAATTCACTCTTTTAGAATAAAAAAAAGATTTTAATAGTAGTGTCTGGCAGCAATAAATAGTACT
Source organism: Dolomedes plantarius (assembly GCA_907164885.2). Classification (NCBI taxonomy): domain Eukaryota; kingdom Metazoa; phylum Arthropoda; class Arachnida; order Araneae; family Dolomedidae; genus Dolomedes; species Dolomedes plantarius. Next base: position 150,963,944 of record OU015492.1, read on the forward strand.
ATCAATGTTGTTTTATTTATGGAGCAGAAATATTAGTGCAATTTTGTACTACCTATTTTAACTTCCTTATTCTTGCCTTAAAAATGCCGAAATTTACATAGAAAATTAAAATCGAAATCATTTCAAATAATCCTTTACCCAAGCTGCTAAAATATGGAAATATATCATAACCTTTTAAATAGTCTATTCTCTTCTGTACCTTAAATGAGAAATCTGCATCAAAATATTAAAATGGAGTTTGAAAGACTATATCATCTATCTATCTATCTATCTATCTATCTATCTATATATATATATATATATATACATATATATGTCACGGCCCCTCGCTGCGTACCCTATAACCTAATAACTACTCTAAATTGCAGTCACAAAATAATAGGCTAGTGGAAGAACTAATGCTTAATTAACATTTAAACAGCTTTATTAATTAAAATTAAGTGAATATCCCAATAACCCAGCTAAATCGCCATTTTCAGTCATCTCTCAGCTCACGACAGACGCACGTCCTAATTCTATAAAAATATCCCTAAAACTGCGCTTTTTCTTTCTCGCGCGTTATACAACATAGTGGGTTATCATCTCGAGCCCCTTCTCGAACTTTGGGAATGCGTCAGCCAGAGCGTGCGAGCAATTCGGTGACCCTGAACTCTTCGCTGCGAAAGCAATCTACTTCCTGAATTGGAAAACACACTAGGACTTTAATAGAAAATTACCGTTTAACGCTTATTACTATAATTAAATATAGTTTATTCTTCTAGCATCACAATTCCCCCCCTCCCCAGATTAGGCTCGGATGTAGGAATGGCCAGTTCACACAGGCGAGACCCCAAAAATGATCACTAAAATTTAAATTCAAAACCTAAATAATCACTAGCTAAAAATTTTAACCCTAACCTAAAATTAATCCTTACTTGCGCTTAGCTGGATTGAATTGAGGTGTGGTTACAGGATACATAAGTCTCCAGTTGAGACAAACTTGAGGTAAAAGAAACAGTAATCATTACAATATCAGTTATTAAAATATCAAAACTATAAAAAAACACTAAAAGAACAAAAAACAGAATTATCTCAAAATGTTATTAAATAAAAACACAATTGTATCTCAATTTTAAGTAAATATAATAAGAAAAATATCAAAAATCAACTATAAGTATCAAATGTAATGTAGAAGTCCATATCTGTTTCAGAAATTTTTTCCAAACAACTTCCTTTCTTTCTCATTATTATTCATGTACTTTTCATAATCATTCAATTGCCAACTAAAAACTTTAACCAATATGTGACATTGGGGGACCAATATGTGACATTTAAGGAAGCATGTAAAAATGCTCATGCTAGGTCTTTAATCCGTTGCCATTTCTGAGATCGGTGAAAACTATTGTGAGTAACTCTAATTTACATATCAATAACCACTGATTTCGTGTAGCTGCCCGTCAAAGACACACACACAGCACCACTGTTTCAACAGCACAATCGTTCATGCTGGTTGCATCGGAAAACAAAATATATTTTTCGTCGGTCATTTAGTTGATTCACCTACCGCATAAATTACGTTTTGCCTCGCTGAATTCTCTGGGAAATTATTATACCCAGATATGAAGATCGGTATCTCACAGCACTGTATTGGAAAATCTCCTTGCTGAACTAGGAGCAGAACACATCCCGTACAATAAAGATGCCCACGATGCTGAAGACGAATTGGTTGAATTCTCAGTGGGAAAAGCACACCCTGGTCAAAATTCTTCAGAAGAAACACTGCAGCATACAGAATCAACCTCACAAGTGGTGGATAATTCTTTTTGAAGGCGGCGGATAGCATTCATCAAGAAGGCACTCATTAGTGGGAAGCCGGCGTCGGCACTTGTTCTCGCTGGCATTGAGAGACGAACGATAAGCATTGCAGCTCCAACTAAAAATTCTCAAATTAATATTTACTTTCCGGTGGACATGGCGCTGTCGCGGAGACGAGAGATGATGAAACTGGGAAATTAAATTTAAATTTTAAATTCTTATACACTAATTTTAAAATGCAAGGGGTTTCCTTAACACGATTCCCTAAACTGTCGACTTTTGTCACGGCCCTTCGCCGCGTACCGTATAACCTAATAACTATTTTAAATTGCAGTCACAAAGCAATAGGCCAGTGGAAGAACTAATGCTTAATTAACATTTAAAAAACTTTATTAATTAACATTAAGTGCTAATTAATTAACCCAAATAATTAACAACTTTAATAATTAATCCCAATAACCCAGCTAAATCGCCATTTTAAATCATCTCTCAGCTTACGACAGACGCACGTCCTATTTCTATAAAAATATCCCTTAAACTTTTTTTTCTTTCTCGCGCGTTATACAACAGAGTGGGTTATCATCTTGAGTTCCTTCTCGCACATTCGGGGATGCGTCAGCCAGCGCGTGCGAGCAATTCGGTGACCCTGAACTCTTCGCTGTGAAAAACTATCTGTCAAATTTATGACGAACTACTACAAATGGATGACAACGGAGATTGGGCTTTTTGGTTTATTGTAACAGTTAACAATTGTAAAACATAAATAGAACATTGTTTCCTCAGATAGGGATTCTAACGGGGGATTACATGACCCTTTTTTACGAGGGCCAGGAGCGAACTGAGAAGCGAAAACTTATCCTTCTCTACGGGCGTCGTAGCGCCCACTCGATCAAGCAGGGCGGTCGACCTGCAACGCCAAGCTAAAAAAAACAAAATAGACGCCAAATGAATAAACGCGCCAAGTACAAAAATTCGTCAGACCGCTTACTGCTTATATACTCTGCACCGCTTGCTCCTATTCTCCCCATGTTAAAGCAGTTTGCGTAAATTATAAAATTCTGAATGAACCAAGCATCGTACAAAATTAAAACAAAAAGTAGAAGAATACTATCAGCGAGTACTTTAAATTGAGATAAAAATGGACTTTCCAAGTTAAAAATTAACCGAGATATGGAATTTTTAATTTTCCGTAAAGTTAGGTATTTTGCTAGATTTTACTTCTCGCCAACGAAGATTTTGTTCAACATTTTAAGAAGACCTGTAGAGTTTAATATTGAACAGATTCGATTGAGGCTTGGTGTTTTCGATAAGTTATTCGCTAACTTAAAATCTTTTATATGTTTCAGTTAAAAAAAATAAATATTTCTATCTTTAATTAGAATAAAACTGCAAAATTAGCATCTCAGGGCGATAGTACGCCAAAATGGCAACCATTACTCAGCAACACAGCTATTTTCCCAACCGTTCAATCATAGAAGATTTGCAACAGGAGCCCGGTTGGTGAGTGGTCAAGATATCACCCTTTCACGCTGTCAGCGCGAGTTCGATTCCCGCAAAAGACATCTCTTCCTTCTGGATAATTTTTAATTATTTTGCATATGTGTGTCCGTATTTGTTTGTTTGTTTTAAATGTCCATAGAAAATGCTAAGGATTGAATTCAAATAATAAGCATTAATTATTATTCATATTTCACTTCTTGCTACAACCACGTGGGTTTGCAAATTAGAGAAATATTAATTTCTCAATAAAATATACATATACGTATACAAAATATACATATAGCAAATGATTAATCTTTACAGTCGGACCTCCTATTTAACGAAATCGCTAAATCCCGAAAAAAAGTTCGTTATATGGAAAATTCGGTAAATAGAGATTCACCTTTTAAAATACTTTAAACTACACAAAAAAGATTTTAAATTCATAAACGCTAAATATTATTAATAAAAGTAATTAAGTCAACCTTTATTTTGTAAATTAATGTCTATTTCTTTTACATAACTTACTTCTCAAACAGAAATCTGCAAGGAAAGCAAGAATAAAACAAAACATTGTCCGGGAATACACTGAATTTTCGATTTAAAAAAATTATATTAAAATTAATGAATTTTAATGACATTATCGCATTTATTATAACAAGTAATTTTAAGTATACATTGCAACATGTGTCCTTAAATTTAATTACTAATAAAGTCTCTTAATTTTGTCTAAGGTTTTTGTTTCAAAAAATGTTTTCTCTCATAATACGTCTCGCATGTTTGCAATGTACTAAAAAGCCCTTCAGGCGTATTTTCTTCAAACTGTAATTCACGTCTGAAGGTGTTAAAAGAGAGTTAATGTGTTAAATGTGTTAAAAGAAAAAATTAGTTGGAAATGTTCAGAAATATTTTGAGAAATATGGAGGAAAAAAATATTGGATCACAAGAAAGGGTTCGTTAAATAGAGAATGGACTTCGCTAATTGGAGGTTATTTTACGAAGAAATTCGCAAAATGTTCTTGGTTCCAAGGAAAAGTTCGCAAAATAGAGGTTCGTTAAATAGAGGTCCGACTGTATTTCTTCTGTCCGTTTGTATGTCAAAGAACTCCTCCTAAACGGCTGGACTGAATTTTCTGAAATTTTGTGTGTCCGACTAAGATGATTCGAGAATGGTTTAGATTCCCAATAAGATACCCCTAGCACCCAGGGGGGGGGGAGGGGCAGGGGACACATGTAAAAATAATTGAAAACGGCTGATATCACTGTCGAATCCATAGTTTTCGGGGTCACTAAGATTAATAGTGACACTCCTGATGTCGTTTAAGTGCAAGTTCAGCCCCTCCCCCATTACCATAGGGGTGTGAGGGGGGAAGAAGGGGGAATATAAAATCTCCAAAATAACCGATAGTAGTGTCGAATCCATAGTTTTCGGGGTCGCTGAGATGAACAGTGGTAATCCCAATGCTGTTTAAGTGAGAGTTTAGCACCCCCCTCATCAACGTTGGAGGGGGGGGCGGGGGAGAAGAAAAAATGTTCAAAATGACCGAGAATGGTGTCGAATCCATAGTTTTCGAGGTCACTGAGACGAATAGTGACACAACTGATGTCGTTTAGTGCAAGTTCAGACCCCCCCCCCCATCAGCATATTGGGGAGGAGGGAGAAAGGGGAAAAATGAAATGTCCAAAATGTCCGAGAGTAGTGTCAAATCCATTGTTTTCGGAGTCACTGAGATGAATATAGGAAACTAAAAGTGTTGTTTATAATGAAGTTTTGAGAAATAATAGAGTGAATTTGAAATTTTATTTTATCATTTGTATACTGTACATATACTTTTAAATACCCGTAAATAAAATTACTTAGATTTTACACTATAGGTTGAATTCATTCCTTTTCCTGTGTAGTAAAAAAATTGAGATTAATAAATACCTGAGCAACGCCGGGTAAACAACTAGTCTATAGATATAAAAGAGAATGTTTGTGTGTGTGTCCTTTATGCGTTCCCGAATGGTCCATCCGATTGAGACGAAATTTTGTACAGATGTTGTTCTCACTCCCGCAAAAAACACTGGGGGAAGACACTCCTAGTACCCCTAGGGGTGGCGGGGGGCACATATAAAAATAATCGAAAACGACTAATATTAGTGTCGAATCTAGAGTTTTCGGGGTCACTGAGATTAATAGTGATACTTCCGACACCGCTTAAGTGCAAGATCAGCCCCCCCCCCCTCAGCATTGGTGGGGGAGGCGGGGGGGGAGAAAGGGTGAGTATAAAATGTTCAAAATGATCGAGAGTAGTGTCGAATCCGTAGTTTTCGGGGTCGCTGAGATGAATAGGGACACTTCCTATGCCGTTTAAGTGAGAGTTCAGCCCTCCTCAGTATTGGGGGAGGGGGAGGCGGGGGGAGAAAGGGTGAATATAAAATGTCCAAAATGACCGAGAGTAGTGTCGAATCCATAATTTCGGAGTCACTGAGGGGAATATAGGAAATTAAAAATGTTGTTTATAGTCAAGTATTGAGTTAAATTAATAATAGAGTGAATTTGTAATTTTACTTTATCATTTGTATACTGTATTTACTTTTAAATACCTGTAAATTAAATTACTTAAATTTTATACTATTTGTAGAATCCATTCCTTTTCCTGTGCAGTAAAAAAAAATTGAGATAAATAAATACCCGGGCAACGCCGGGCAAACAGCTAGTTATCTATAAATAGTGTTTAGTACGATATTTCCCATTGTGTTTATAAAGATTGACTAGAATAGAAAAATGCCATCCGAATTACAATTAAAACGAAAAAACAACCGGGCCTATTACAGAGATTCGAAAAAACAAAAAGTTCTCCAATTAAGTTCAAAAAGTGACACATTTGTAACTGATGATGAGACTCCAGGTATCAGGCAATTGTTTGCTTACAAAAGCCCAGTTTGTGAATGGTTATTTACCTATTTCAAAAAAATAACTGATATCCACTAAAAAAACTTTTAAAAAGTAAACAAAAGCCAAGCTTCAAAACAAAAGATATGACTAAAAAATGGTGTGATATCAAATATCCAAGCTTATTAAGTTCTGGTACTTAATTTCCTAATCACGAATTTTTCACATCTAAGTGAAATGGTTAAGCATGACTTGTTGATAGAAACCCTTCTTCCCTAGACCAAACTCATCATAACCTGTTTCTGAAAATTTAAGTTTTAAATATTTATACATACCAGGCTTGGCGGCCGTCTTAAAAATAAAATCATTAAAATAACAGAAAGCCCCAAAAAAATAAATAAATAGTTAATGTGAATTTAAAACATCAATTTCAGATTTTAACTGCGCACTTCGGTGCTCTGTTAGACAGTATGTTAGTAAGATGCAACAGCCTCATTCCAACAAAAGGTACGACAAAAATGGTGTTATATCCTATTTTATTAAGCACTGGGACTCAATTGCATTTCTTAACAGATTTTTAATGGGATATTAGTCATTTTAATCAGTCTTCTATTTGAAGTTAATGCATGATGTCAAAGAAAACAAACCGTTATCTAGAAAGAAAAATAATAAATAATGTTGTCAATCCCCAAAAGGAAAAATTTTGCACTAAACAACAAGAAATATGAATACCATGCTTTGGAATTACGTTGCCCAAATGTAACGTGAAAAGAAATTTGAAATTTGTAGAATAATTCGTGACAATCTTAAAATTTCTGCTACATTCATTTTAAAATTAACCAAATAATAGAACACACATATTTTGCATAAATAACTAAAATGAATAATTTATACAACTAAATAACATACTTTCGACGTTTCAACAGACAAAATTTATTTATTCAAAATATGAAAAGACGGCCGACAAGCCTGGTATGTATAAATATTTAAAACTTAAATTTTCAGAAACAGGTTATGATGAGTTTGGTCTAGGGAAGAAGGGTTTCTATCAACAAGTCATGCTTAACCATTTCACTTAGATGTGAAAAATTCGTGATTAGGAAATTAAGTACCAGAACTTAATAAGCTTGGATATTTGATATCACACCATTTTTTAGCCATATCTTTTGTTTTGAAGCTTGGCGTTTTTTTACTTTTTAAAAGTTTTTTTAGTGGATACAATTTTCCACACACCTCACCGTGAACATTGTTCACCTCTAATTACACAATATGCAGGGTATATAAACTACTTAATAAAATGTAACTAACACTCAAAATACAATACAAATAATCAAATTTACATCAATACGAGAACAAATATTATTTTAATCTTACTGACAAAAAGATACCTAAATTTAAGTACACAGTTCTTCAAAACAAATTTCAAAATTTTACAGTCTAAGATATTAAAGTAATATATAAAAAACAACAATCATTTAATTCAAGAGGATATATAAGTTGTATGAGACGTTTATATTGCCCACTTGAAGTACGAATAAGACAAGATCTTACGTGTCCATCACGACCTACGAATACTTCATCGATGATACCTAAATTCCAAAGTAATTTAGATTTCGCTGACCCTTCCAACAAGACCGTATCACCTTCTTTTAAATTATCTTAAGGAGAATGAACTATAAAGTTATGGGCATTTCTTAATTGAAGCAGAAAATTTTCCTTCCACTTACGCCAAATTTGCTTCAAAAGTCTAGATTGGTACAATTTTCTGAAATTTAAATTTTCTTTGTGGATAACTCATTGTTTAAAAGATCAGCAAAATGCAAAGGATAACTATAATTTTGACCAGGAAACATAAATTGAGCCGGAGTAAGAAGCTGTGGCTCATTTAAATCATTACTTACGTAGGTTAGTGGCCGATTAATTAAAACACATTTGATTTCTGTGAGGATAGTCATCATTTCTTCAAAAGATAATAAAGCTTTGCCTAAGATCTTTTTCAAAGGATCCTTAACACTTTTCATGAGCCTCTCATAAAATTCACCCCACCATGGGGCACTAGGCACAATAAATTTCCATGTTACGCCGTTAATAGCAACAAAATCCTTCAAATTTTTGTCTAAAATAATTTTTTAAAATTGCCCTAAAATGTCATTTGTGTTTTTGAATGTTTTAGCATTATCACAATTCCCCCTTCACAATGACTTTACAATTTCCCCTTCGAGCCAGAAATCGCCTTAAAGACAAAATAAAACTTCTAGCTGACATGTCGGAAATGAGTTCAATATGAACTGCTCGTGTCACTCCACAGGTAAACAAAGCAATGTAGGCCTTACGAATGTTCTTACCTGATTTCAGATTAACAGGTCCTGTGAAATCGAACTCTTTAACTGAAAATGGCGGCCTTTCCAAAATCATGTTCTTTGGCAGTTGAGCGGTTACCTGTCTCGCAGGTTTCAAAGTATACTTCCGACAAATCAAACATTTATACAAAACTTTCTTTAACTCTTGCCTACCCTTCAATCCAAAATTTTGTACGAATTTTTGCCAAAGTAGCTGACACCCCACCGTGAAAAATTTTGCTATGATCTCTAATTATCAATAATTCTACAAATTTTTATGGAGGCAAAATAATACGATGAACTTCATTCTCAGAGAATTCAACCTGCTCAATCGTCCCCTTTAAACGAAGTATTCCGTTATTGTCTAAGAATGGGGCTAAGGTAAAGATTTTCGATTCTATGGAAATTGACTTGCCAGTTTTCAAACAATGCAATTCCGAAGGATAGGCTAGAGATTATTCGAATTTTATCCAAGTATTTTCTGAAAATTTTATTTTAGTTGCAGTAAGTGGACATATTCCTATTCTAAATGTTTCAATTTCGCGTTAAACGATTAACCATTGCAGTAATTATCAAAACTTTCATTAAATTAGAAAAATTGTTCAGATTCAAAATAAACCCTTCGTTCTCTGAAACGTAATTATTTTGCACAATTACTTCACATTTTTTTTCTCAATTCAAGATCACAATTAGGTTCAAAATAATCAGAATCAATTTTTTCGGAAGGGGGCCAAAATACCGGTGGTTGTCTCAACCACGGCGGTCCATACCACCACAATGAACTTCCAGCCAAGTCTGTGGCGGACATACCTCTAGATAGCACATCAGCTGGGTTCTGCTTACCAGAGCAAAAATGCCTTCTGCCAGGTTCAGTTAAAAATTGAATTTCTTCAACCCTATTTTTTACAAAGGGTTTGTATTTGCTAGATTTACCCTGAATCCAAAAATTTGTTATCTGAGAATCACCCTAATAAAAACATTTAGCATCAGATTTCAAGCATTCTTTCACTTCTTTAACTAACCTAGCAGATAACAATGCTCCCATTAATTCCAGCCTCGGAAAGGTTATAGTTTTTAATGGTGCTACCCTGCTCTTTGAGCATATGAAATTTGTGATTACCTTACTGTCATCAGAAACACTTCTCAAGTGCAACAGAGTTCCATAAGCTGCTAACGATGCATCTGAAAAACAATGAAGTTCAAATGAAATAAATTCACAATTGAGCTCGGAAAGGGAATATCGTAGAATCTTGACATCGGTAAATTGTTCTACATCCTTGCACCACAAGTGCCACTTATGAGTCAGTTTGTCTGGCAATTCTTGTCCCCAGTCTAAACCCAATGTCTACACTTCTTGAAGTAGACACTTCACCCTTACAATGAACGGTTCGAGAAATCCAATCGGGTCGAAGAGTCTACCGACAATTTGTAGAATAAAACTATTAGTGTCTATTTTGCGAGATATAAATTTCACAATTTCTGTGGTGGAAAAGTATATCGTATCACTATCTGGATCCCAGGCCAAACCTAAGAGCTTCGACGATAAGCCAGAACGAACAAGAGTGTCCGGCTGTTTGATTTCAATGTTGTTGGCTCTCCACAATTCACGAAGTTCGGATGAATTAGTTGTCCACTTTCAGAGTACCATTCCAGCATCGCTGAATATTTTTAAACTTTCTAATGAGGTTTTCAGATCATCTGAAACCTCTTCTCTTCCTCATATTAGATCTTCGATGTAGACACAATTCAAAAGAAGATTCAATGTAGCTGGCAATTGTTCTTGGTATTTCTCAAAATGGTGCTTCAGAGTGGCTGCAAGAAGGTATGGACTCAAAGATTGCCCAAAGAGAATCCGCGTGAAGTTGAGCACAAATGGTTGTTCATTAGGGTCATCAACCCTGAAGAAACGAGTGAATTGACGATCTGATTCATCCAATTCGATTTGCGGAAGCCGACTTTACATCAGCTGTGAACTCAACAGCATTCTGGCGAAATTTCAAAAGCAATTGGAATATCTTGGGATGCAAGTTCAGACTTGCGTGCAAACAGCCATTGGGAGATATTTTTTCTTTGTCTTGTGCAGATCCATCGAATACTATGCGTACTCGACTAGTTGTTTTGTCTTTCCGTATGACAGCGTGATGGGGCAAATAAAATGATCTTTCTTCCGGATTTTTTAGAACAGTTCTTTCAACGATACATCCTTTCAAATATTCATCAACAACACCTTTGTACTCATCGATAAACCTGTTATCCATGTTAAACTTGCGAGTCAATCCTACAAACCGTTTACGAGCAACTCCTATATTATCCTCTACACCATCCTTCACAACCGGCCTCCACGGCAATTTTACACGATAGCGCCCATCAACAAAACGAATCGACTCATTGAACTCTCTAATCATCTTCTGATCCCTAATATCAACACCTGAGTCACAATCCTGCACCCCTAAACTCTCCAACTCCCAAAACCTTCTCAATTTTACCGAAATTGACTTTTCTTGATTGAGGACCAGATTGACAGATGTAAGTTCGTCAGCCTTACCACATCTCCCATGAAGCGACCACCCTAGACAAGTTTCAATCGCCACAAACGAAGAATTCAAACTTTCGACACCCCAAGTTAAATTCCTCTAGTAGTCCGATCCTATCAATAGCGAAATAGACTTGTCTGATGACTCATGTGAACACGTCAGCAAAAATCCCTTAGCCTTCATGGCTTACGACACCTCTTTACTGGGAAGTTTCACAACAGAGAGTTTCGAGTTTTCGATGGTAACGAGTTTTCTGTGGTTCTATGTTCAGTGGTAGAATTTAAATTTAACGATTTAATTTTATTTTTCAATTTAATTTTTGCAGAAATTACTTTTTCACAATATTCATCTACAATTAAAACTTCGGTCCTTATTTCATCCTCATCATTAATTAACTTATCTATATCTTTATTTAACATACTCAGAATTTCACTTTTACTAATTAAGTGTTCGAACAAAGACTCACAGATATCAGGATTCAGATCCGGTTCTAACTCATAATAATAAATTTTTCCAATTATCTTTGTTAATTGTTCTCTATGAACATCCCGTTTGGTTTTTTGCTTTATCAATTTTGACATTTTCACAATCGCTAACACAAAGCAACAAAATAATACAAAAGCAAAACCTCAACTACAAAAATTTCTAACAATTTTACGAAACCAAACTAACGAAAACAGAATGTCAAAGTCAACAATATAACTAACGACAGTCAAACAAATGTCACAATAAACCAATTCAACAAAAACTTTAAATTTCTCACCCAAAACGACGACTTGAACACACTTCGAAAACGAACCGATGAGCACAATAAATGGTCCAATTTCGACAGTCCTGATTTTCCCCAAACGCAAAATGACCACTTTAACGAAAGAGAATTTTTAAGGTGTACCGACAACAAATGTTCTTGACACTATTTAGTAGTAGAAGGAAACTTCTATAGTTGACTACGAATTTTCCGGCCAATGCACCACTGTCGAATTTATGACGAAGTACTACAACTGGACGGCAACGGAGATTGGGCTTTTTGGTTTATTGTAACAGTTAACAATTGTAAAACATAAATAGAAAAATGTTTCCCCAGATAGGGATTCTGACAGGGGGTTACATGACCCTTTTTTACGAGGGCGAGGAGCGAACTGAGAAGCGAAAACTTCTCCCTCTCTACGGGCGTCGCAGCGTCCCCTCGATACAATTTTCTACACAATCTATTTCCTGAATTGGAAAACACACTAGGACTTTAATAGAAAATTACCGTTTAATGCTTATTACTATAATTAAATATAGTTTAATCTTCTAGCATCATTCATATATATATATATATATATATATATATATATATATATATATATATATACATGTGTGTTTGTGTCTTCTTTCATACCTTATGTGCTTTAGAGAAAGAATATATACCTTTCTAAATAATTCCCTTTATACAGATATACAGGAATTTTTAGTTTGCTTTAGTTCTTAAAAAAACTAAAAAAAAAAATATACTTCTATCAATGCGGTTTGTTTAACCGTCGAGAAGGAAAGGAGGACCGCTGTTGTCAGCATACCAGCAAACCAAAATTTTTCATCCGTAGGATGTCATTTCTGTTTAATTCATCAAAACATGGAATTTACTATACAGAAAATGAATACTGAAAAAAAAATTCTGTGGGATCCAAATTTTGTTAGAACCGTTCATACCTTATGTGCTTTAGAGAAAGAATATATACCTTTCTAAATAATTCCCTTTATACCGATATACAGGAATTTTTAGTTTGTTTTAGTTCTTAAAAAAACTAAAAAAAAATATATACTTCTATCAATGTGGTTTGTTTAACCGTCGAGAAGGAAAGGAGGACCGCTGTTGTCAGCATACCAGCAAACCAAAATTTTTCATCCGTAGGATGTCATTTCTGTTTAATTCATCAAAACATGGAATTTACTATACAGAAAATGAATACTGAAAAAAAAAATTCTGTGGGATCCAAATTTTGTTATAAAAAAAACCTGATAAAAAATTTCGTTTGAAAATTGTAATTCAATACACGAGTCATTAATCATGACACATTTCTGGATTTTCCATGGTGAGAAAAGACATGTATTGAAATGATAAATATTTTGTGTCCTTTAACGTAGAAAAAAGTATTTTAAACTTTAGTCTACGTTTACAGTCTTGATAGTTATCTCGAGTCTGTTGAATATACAACCAAAGTAATTTCTTTCATTGAATCGAGATATTACGTATGACACGTAGATCCTAATTTTTCAATTCACTTTTTTTTCTTGCTTTTAAGTTTTCTTTCGTGCTTCAAATATCGTACACTTTTCGTGAAACCATATGCTACTGGGAAATGATAAAAACATGATTTGATGGAAATTCAGAAAGTGTTACGCTGAGTAGAGACGTAGTTTAAAAATGAACCAATGCGCATTGAGACTGAATTCAGTTTTATTTAGCATTTATTACTCATTTTAAAATAATTTTGTTGCAACAGGAAACTGATGTTTTTAAGAAAAGGAATACATTATATTTTTCTTAGAATTTCCTAAAATTAATGTATTAAGGGGTGGTGTTCATGTCATTGACTGGGCAACACACAATATAATATTATTACATTAAACCTTTAATGAAACGTTAAGTGACGTGTCACAGAGTTAGTGACATCCGACGGGAAAATGAATAATTACAAGATAAAAATAACTTTTTAAATTTTCTGTTGAATCCTATAAACTTGACAATTCTATGTATTAATAAATACTTTTTAAAATTTATTTTGAAGAATTATCCTATCAACTTGAAAGAACAGGAAGTTAATTGGAAGTTAACTTGCATATAACTTTTCGATCCCTTTCCGGCCAATAGATGGTGGCACCAGTCTACAAAATGTTCCAGCCAATAGATGGCTGCACCAGTCTACAAAATGCTCCAGTCAATAGATGTCTGTACCAGTCTACAAAGCAAAATTAACTGAAAATAAATGAAAATTAATTTAATTCTGCTTAAAGAAGGCTAAAGGTATTTAAAAAATGCATTGTCATCGTGTTCTGAGCTATTATTAAAGTTTCAAATGTCTTTCTATTCGGAAAGTTAGTTAAAAATCGATTGCAAGATTTGTACTTGACAAACACACAAACACACAAACAAGAGATCAAGTTAATAAAAACATGGTAAAAATACGAAGAACAGGTTATAAAGCATGCATTGGAAAAGATAACAATGTGAGGAAGCAAGAAAAGCAGAAAAGTAGAAGAGGGTAGAAAAGTTACGACCCGTAATAAAATGGACCACATACAGGATCTTCCAGCCACGTGCCAGGTTGTAAAAGGGTCCAGATCCGTGGTAACGATGAAACAGGGATCACAAAGATAGCTACGCCCTTAACTAGGAATGGTCACTAAGGAATTTATAACTAAAAACCCAAGAGAATGAACGCGTATGGATGTTGTTAGAAAGGGATTGGAGACACCAATGGGATTCCAAAGTGCGTGGAACAAAATAATTCAGTAAAGAAAGAAATAGTGAGTAAACGAGGAGAGAAGGAGTCTACTTCATACATATAGAGATGGACTGACGTGAATGATGCTAGTTTACTGGATAACTCTGCGAGGTTAGACTGTCAGTTCAACTTAGCAAAAGATGGCCGCAGAAACTACATCGAAAATATAGAAAAGTATTAAAAATACCAGAGTGTCATTTGACGTAGAGCTTACCAGAAGGATGACGGAGTAGTGGAGACCGATGAAGATAGATGAGTGATTTCTGAAGTTCCTGGTGCCCAAAAACAGATTTGTCACAGTGGCGAGAAGCTAATTATGCATGTACATAATTTATGAATGAAATGTTTTTGCAACCAAACTCGGTGGACGTGTTTTATTGTTTATAAAACGTAATGAAATGTATAAATCTCTTTTCAAAAATCTGTCGTTTTGATTAATACACACACACATATATATACATACATACATACATAAGTTCCATGTTTACATTTGGATTTTTAAAGGAAATTTTTAACCATGTCACTTTACTTTGGCAATATATAGTGTAAGACTATAATGCAAACAAGAACTTCGAATGATGTTTCTTTTAAAATATTATGACTAAAACACTGTAAACGAATATTTTATATTTTTTTAACTGGAATATCATTAATTTAAAGTAGCGGACATCAAATCCTGCATGTCATTACATACTAAATCAAAGAATGCCCTTTATAAGAAGTTATCATTTCTCGCATAAATTTGGACTCATATCGTTATGCGATTATTAATTTCTTAAGATAAAGAATAATTATTCGAGAACTAATAAAAACATAGTCCTTCGTAACGTATGATTTATATGTTTGACACACGAATAAATTAAAACTGTTGTTGTTGAATTTTGCGTCAAGAGTTTTAAAAAATCTATTCAAATGCAGATGCATAAATTTCCATATAAAACAAGATATTTAGAAAATTCAATTAAAAGCTGAGTGGAGTTTACCTTGTTAAAATACTCGAGCACTGAAAACAATATTTTCCTGGGTTATCTCCTCTGAAACTCATCATCTTCTTAACGGAATGCTTTTGAATCTGAAATAGAAATACAATTATGCTTCACTAAAGTGAAGAAAAAGTAACAGCCAATCTTTTTTCATTTGATTCGCAGTTTTTCATAACTTATTAAAAATAAAAGGAATTTCTAAGAAGGAAACATTAGTTTTTGGTCTGCTGTTGTTTTCTCATTTTATTAATTTTTTTTTAAAATATTAAACGAATTCGCAGATGCATAATAAAATTTTGAATTTCCAAATAGATTATCCAGACTTCAGTGTGTTTACAGAATAAAGGATATTTAACTTTGTAAAAACATAGAATTCAAATATGTTAACTTTTAGGAATTGTCTGAAATATTCAAACGTATGATTTGATTTAAAACTACGTATATTATATAAATAGGTATATAAACTGACACGTCTATTTGTATCGTTTTTAAACTATTTTTTATCATAACATATATATAACTGGAGATTTTAATAAATATGTTACTCTCACTATGTTATTTATGCATTTTTCTCGTTAAAATCATTATCTTAATATTTTTCAACAGATGATTTTATCAAATCTATAACACTCATTATGTTATAAATACTTTTCTCTTTAAAATCAATAAGGTGATAAATCAGGCTATGAACAGTCAAACCTTCTACTTTCTGAGTGTCATATTATTATGATTAATGTAATGTTATTCATATGAGGAATATCATGTAATTCATAAGATGGGTGTCATGTAATTCATATGATGAATGCCATGTTATTCATATGATGAATGTCAATGTTATCATTTGATTAATGTCATGCGTAGAGTCATGCTATTATTATGATAAATGTGCGCACTGTTAATATTGATTTAACGACTATCTTCTGTCAGATCGAAGTGATTTATTGTAAAAATATTAGATGCATTTGTTCATCTCTTTAAACATACTTCATCTATTAAGACATTGATACAGCAAACGATGTTCATTGGTCAACATGATTATATATTTTGGAACTCTTGCTTACTCCAGTTGGGACGATTATCTCTGGAGACACAATCCCAGTCTCCTTGATTTAAAACTGGCAATATAACCAACTAAACCATCCAGATAAGATGTGGTCTTTTATTGGCAAAAGCATTCCTTAAAAACATCTTTATGTTTGAAATAAATCCATCAGAATGATAGCCTTTTACACTGGCAAAATGTCACTCCTTTACTAAGTTGACATCTACAAAATGCTTTTCTTTTGAACATGCAGACGGATTAACCGCACAACTATTGTAATATATTAGCATAAAATAATTTGACATTTTTTTTTACTAAGCAAACATTATCCAAATAGAGGAGAAGATTATGAAGTAAAATTACGAATTTGCTCCGATTTGATTTGAGGATCATTTAAATCAGTTTTAAATGAATGTTACAGGATTGATCATTTGCTCTGTCATCATCAAAAGAGGAAAAATAGTTAGCAATATTATTTTTAAATATGATTATAATGAAGTTAGAGTGTGATTCAGGGATCAATTAATTAAAAATTAAATCAGAAATTATTTGGCATATCAGTAAAACAGTGACTATGAAATTTTGCATCAAACATGAAAATTGGAGTAGCTACATTGTGAACAAAAATACGACAGAAATAACGAAAGATATCCATGATACAAATGTAATTTATTGTTTTATTATAACTGAAACTTATGATTAACGTTGCAATTGCAAAGTTACGGCAATTATGTTTATTAGTCGAAATCGAGATATCAGTGCTATAGCATAAATAAAATTCTAAACTTCCATTGAAGCCTATCATAGTTGCATGGTACTTCTTAGGGTATATCTGTTGATAATAATTGCGTAGAAAGCCGTTGTACTTAAATTATATTCAAGACCATTCCAGTCACCGCTGATCTGAAGTGTGTTATCATAACATTAAAAAATTACGCTTCTAGATCTTTTAATAATGCGTTATATATACATATACACTGAAGAGAAAACAAAACAAAACAGGTACACATTTTGTTACAGGCGCTGCCTAATATTGGGTAGCCCCCCCCCCCCCCACCAGCACGCAGAAGTCCCAGAACACGGCTTGGCGGGAACTCGACTAATGTCTGAAGGTATTCTAGAGGATATTCACACCATGAATCCTGTAGGGCAGTTCCCAAATCCATAGGAGTACAAGGGGTGGATATCTCTTCTGAATAGCACGTTGCATGACATCCCAGATATGCTAAATAATGTTCATGTCTGGGGATTTAGGATCAAGAAATACCAAGCAAGAAATACTTAACCCTACATACAGCCTGACCCACGTGCTAAGCAGATTACTATACTCATCAAATTAATTCACACTAGTGAAACATTATCTATTACGGTAAATTAAGTGACAGACTATGTGGTTAAGGAGCAAATAAGAAATTTATTTAACAAAATATAATGAAAAAGTAAATACTTAATTGAGATCTGCCATGCCTTGCTCCTCACTCACCTGCACCGAACACCAGCTCCAAAAGTGTCACGTACCAAGTACGCTTCCAAGAGCTCTCTCGTTATTTTTTTTAAGCTAGCCTTGAACTGCTCCAAGCTGTATTTTGCACCTGCGCAATACGGGCTCAAGCCACTAGATTTGGCGTGCATCGCCTATCATGGCAATAATTCATTTTTTCTTTTCTGCCAATATATGGCGGTTACGAAAGACAGTTATAAAGACTTGAATATTAACAGGTATACTCCATGAATCTTTATAACACCCATCACCTGTCAGAGTCATCTCTAGACGTACCAGGAGTCCTATATCACGCCAACTGTACACCGTACCATCACTTAGGCTCCACAAGCTTGAACATTTCCCTATTGACATGAGTTCATGAGATTGTCTCAACACCCTTACACATACATACACCCAATAAAATTGGTGACGAGACTCCTCACAGTTGGCAACGTGTTTCCAACAATACATTGGAGGCGTTGGTGGTCCCAGGCGAGGCATAACGTTTTGTGCCGGGCATTCAATGACGGTACAAAAATGCGTCTTCGACCGGCGTCCGCCGGTCTGCGGCACCAAAAATCCATATCAATGACGGTCCGTTGAACAATTCGAGCGCTGACACTTGTTGATGCCCCAACAGTGAAATCCGCGTGTGCCCCAACAGTGAATGCCCCAACAATGAAAATTTGAGGAAGTGTTGCACGTCTATCTCGTTTAAGGATTCTCGTCAGTCATCGTCGGTCTCGTTCTTTCAAGTTCTTTTTTTCCGGCCTCACCGCTGTCGGCTATTTGATGTTTTACCGGATACCTGATATCCACGGTAAACATGTGATATAGTCGTCCATGAAAATCCCATTTGTTTCAATACCTCGGAGATGCTATATCACATCTGTCGTGTGCCGACTATAACACCACGTTTAAAGTCATATAAATCGCTGTACTCTGCCATTATAGCAGCAGGAACCGAACTAACAGCTTTGCCAGAAACCCGTTGTCTTATATAGGCGCTACCGACCGCATCGCGTTGCGCTGATTGCTTACAAATGTCCGTTATTTGCATACGCATGCCTGTATCAGTTTTCTTGGCTCTTGAGTATATATATATATATATATATATATATATATATATATATATATATATATATATAAATGTAACAAGAAAACGCGTCTTCCTAAATTAATTTACTTTAAAGCATATTCTCTTGTTAATAAAGCACGACCCCTTTTCCAAAATTGCAACCTAAAAGTAAAGTAAGTATAATTTATATTAGCCCTGCAGATCATTAAGCAGGCATGTGAAGTATCTGAACTCAATAACATCCCCAGATATGAGTGTTCGAAGTTTATGAGATTTCGAATGTCAGTATAGTGTCAAAATTCTTGAAGAGCCCTCGAATCACTCTGAAGTTATGTCTTTATAACGTCAAAATCCCACTTTGCAAGATTTTTATGGCCACTCATCCTAGGCCCAGGTTCAACAATTCGCAGTTCTAATCAGCCCGGTATCTAGCAGTAAAGTCCCCGATAAACTTAAGTGGACACGTGAACTCCACGAATCTGAAGTCGCCCAATTAAAAATTAAGTAGTTTAGGCCCTCTGGCGAAAATATCAAAAAACACCCATTTACTATTGCATGAACGCAAGACTTTTCCCTCTCTTCGTTTCTAACTCTTGTGGCTGTCGGACCTATGTCCACAGTCCGGTCGTTACAACGCTATTCTCTTAACTCCAATGTAAGCACTGCTGTTTTTACGTCACGTCCTGACATGGACGCCGGACAAGTCATGTGGCTACTGCAGTTATGCCTTCTGATAAATAAAGCACGTCTTAGAATTTGTGCATTTCATCAATGGCAAAAAAAAATTATAAATGTGATAATAATCACATTTGGAACTGGGAGAAGTTATCGGAGATGCAGTCGGCACGAGGGTGTGATGCAGTCGGGCGAGGGTGTTGATCCAGGAAAACACTGATGAAATTTAGTAGAAACAAACATGGAGCCATTGATGAGAAACGCACATTTCCGACGATATCCAGGAAAACACCTTTATTCAATTATGAAGCATCGCGAAGGTATCAGCTGCAGTGGCCACATGACTTGTCCGGCGTCCATGCCAGGACGTGACGTAAAAACAGCAGTGCTTACATTGGAGTTAAGAGAATAGCGTTGTAACGACCGGACTGTGGACATAGGTCCGACAGCCACAAGAGTTAGAAACGAAGAGAGGGAAAAGTCTTGCGTTCATGCAATAGTAAATGGGTGTTTTTTGATATTTTCGCCAGAGGGCCTAAACTACTTAATTTTTAATTGGGCGACTTCAGATTCGTGGAGTTCACGTGTCCACTTAAGTTTATCGGGGACTTTACTGCTAGATACCGGGCTGATTAGAACTGCGAATTGTTGAACCTGGGCCTAGGAAGAGTGGCCATAAAAATCTTACAAAGTGGGATTTGGCGTTATAAAGACATAACTTCAGAGTGATTCGAGGGCTCTTCAAGAATTTTGACACTATACTGACATTCGAAATCTCATAAACTTCGAACACTCATATCTGGGGATGTTATTGAGTTCAGATACTTCACATGCCTGCTTAATGATCTGCAGGGCTAATAAAAATTATACTTACTTTACTTTTAGGTTGCAATTTTGGAAAAGGGGTCGTGCTTTATTAACAAGAGAATATGCTTTAAAGTAAATTAATTTAGGAAGACGCGTTTTCTTGTTCATTTATATATATATATATATATATATATATATATTTAATCGTTATTATTTACGTATTTTGAAAAGTTTTTTTTTTATTTATGGTAAGAAGTAAACACTATATATTCATTAGAAGAAAAGCCCTTAGCCAATAGAAAGTAAAAAATTCAAGCTATAGTGTATTCAATTATAGCTTCTGATCAGGTGAGTATTCATAAGCTGATGCAAAATAACGCTGTTTACAGCGAAATCTAGAAGATTAGCATATAAATCAAAATTTTGAATTAGAAATGACGTCTGAATGATATTCGATAAACAAAGGACCCCCGCAGAGTTGTTACATTCCTTAATCAATTAATTATCAAGTAGAAAATATGCATTAAAACAAGTATGAACATTCTCATTAATTACAATAGATTTGCTGAATTGTAGTTAAATCCAATTGTATGTCGTCAGCCAAACCTAGAGTCCTCTTTATTGATAAGAACAACAATCTTACCGTGACATTTCTTACAATGGGATTATTGATATCGTCGGAAATTGACCAATAAATCTGTCCTTGAGATAAAGAATGATAATTCGTGAAAAAAGAAAGAAAGCTTTATATTCCTCCAGTTTAGGGAAAGTTGAGTAAAATTTTTTTTATACACAATAGTAAATTTCGGTATTTTTTTTAATGTACCAAGCGGGTTTTTTTTAAGAAGAGGTTTAGTACATTTACAGTCATTTTATCAGGTTTCAGTTTTATTTAAAATTAACGTGAACGAAAAATGGTAGCTTAGATCCCTTATATTATCATATGTGGAAATATTAAATGCCAAAAATTTCAAATTTTTATATATTTAGAATAATATTATCTTGTTTCTTATCGGCTTTCGTCCTCCAAAATTCCACAGTGGGTCCCATAATAGGTTGATATAAATTAAAATTTTTAAAAGAGTATATACAAATTTTTTACACAATTTTCTTTCCGTGACTTTTTATAAGTTTGAATTTTTCGCTAAATCATTAGATTCTAATACTATCATCTGGTGTAAAGAATTTCGGCAACATTCTTATTTTGTCTCAAAATATTTTTTATATAAAATATCAAGTTTTCAGCCTTTTTTTCACTGTCAATTTTTTGGGAATATTCATTATTATATTTTTTCATATTCAACATAATTAAAAAGTAATATAAGGTAACGAACACTAAAGCAATTTTTGGAGATGGCAATTTAGTATAGCAATTTAAGTTACTTTTTTTTACCTATTATATTTATAACAATTGTAGCTCTGCGCCACTAACGTATTTTGCTAATCAACTATAACGTTCTAAAAGAAACCCAAACAATGTTCACTGAAAACAACAATGTTGAATAATGTAGGTTAAAGTGGACCGTAGAACATAATTTGCAAAATTTCAAATTCTATAGCGACTGTTATTCAGCAAAACTTCACCCATGATTTTCCTTTTGGATATGTTCTGAACTATTTTCATTTTATTCATAATAAGCAAGAGAGTTGACTTCAAAAACCAGTTCCCCAGTTAACACTTTAAGGCACGTCTTGGCTACATCACAGTGAAAAGCTGGGAAGCCTCTTGAATGCTAATGAAGACTTAATACGGCGAGCGCACAAGATGTCATGGGTATTCAATCAGGAAGACTGAAGCTGTCTGCGATTTTAAGGTAGCTTATAAAGTCTGCAGCGCAATGCGACAATACAAAATTTACTGTAGAATGGTCAAACGGTCGACGAATGAATTGTGAAAAGACAGGAAGATGCAATATCATTTCAACTGGAAAAGATTATATATATTGTTCGCAAATGAATAAAATTGCTTTCCGGATTTCCTTTTAGCTTGTGTCTTTTCGTCTGAAAACATCTTATAAATGACGTGCTTTCCTTTGTATTTTATTCATCTAAGAAAATCTTAAGAAACTGATGGAACTTTAGATAGGAATAAATCTTTTGTAGCCTAAAATTTTTCTAGGTTTTGAAATAACGTCAAGGGGTATTTTTGGCTCAACGAATGTATGTTACACTTGACAGGTTTCTTGAGAAAAATACAGCGCCGAAAAGTAAATACTATCCAAAATTTTCATCTTTGATTTTTGGCATTGTGGAAAACCTATAGCTGTATCAATAAAAGTTTAAATTCATCAGCAACAGTACTTTCAATAAATATATAATAATATATGTTAATGTTTTTTGATTGCGACAAAGTTTTCTTTATATATATATATATATATATATATATATATACACACACAGTGGTTCCTCGACTTACGAATTTAATTCGTTCCATGACGGAGCTCGTAACTCGAAATACTCGTATCTCGAATCCATTTTCCCCACTGAAATAAATGGATATGCCCTTAATTCATTCCAGGCTGCCCCAAAACACCGCAATTTTTTGTTACATGTTTTTAAACACGAAAAATGTGCTTAAAAATGATGAACATTGTAAAAAAACTCAATACAATAGAATGTACTACAATAAACTTGTTTTATTAAGTGTAATGTACAACATTTACCTTGCAGATCAGATTTGAAGATACTGATGGAAGAGGAGGAGAAAGGCTGAACTGAATAATTAAAACTTATTCGTTGATTTTTGACCAAGGTCATCCCATGCTCTGTACCCCATGGGGGTTCCAGTGTGGGGGAGGGAATTGAAGCTCTTTCTCCGAGAGAGAGGTTGGACGCTGTTCGGTTTAGGAGGGCGACTTAAGTGTGGTCAGAGCAAGCTGTCCCGAGTGATAATTGTTGAGTGTTATCTCTAAGTTTAAGACTCGATAGTAGCCTTATAATAATATGTATACAACTGTATAATAATTAACTATCGGTGGGGTATATGAAGCTTGCTCGTAACCCGAATTATAGCTCGTAACTCGAGGTACCACTGTATATATATATATATATATATATATTCATTTATATATATAATTAAGTATATATAAGTTTTCTAAAGTTCAAACCAAGGATACGAATTAAGACAGGTAGATGTACAATTCTGTAGAAAGGAAAGGCTATAATCATCCTTAATGAATCATTTATCTCCTGCGTTAGACAAGCAGGGAGTGTAAGGTCTCAGAGGCAATAATTTATTTCCTTCTTGGAGAAACTAATTTGAAAAATGCATGCTATATGCGTAAAATATAATTCAAAGCATTGCTTTATTGTGCAAAACAGTACTTCTTTACTTTCTCATATCTATCAAATTGTCTTTCTCCGAAAACATTTGGTTACACCGTGAAAGAATGTCGAATAAATCTTTTCAGACAGTTGGGTTATTTACAAGACTAAACCAATGTAATGATCTTCGATAATAAACTTCAAAAGGATTGAGTAATTAACGGTACTATTCAGAATTTTTCAGAAGACGATGCATTAATATTGTAAAATTTTCTTGAAATGATGTCCGGTTTTACTTTTATAACCACAGTAATCAGAGCAGTAATAACACTTTAAATTATGAAAACACACGTGACATTTATATATGTGAGTTTGGATATGTAAGAGCGAGTAAGAACATTTCATTTCGAGGAAAAATAAATGCTATCACTACGTCTTTCGAGGAATTTTAGTAGAGATGGTAATTTATAAAGGCTTTTTTCTTTAATTTTATGAGTAACTAGCGGCCAGTCCCGACTTTGTCCGGGTTGAACAAAATATTATACCAATAAATTTCCAGTTGATAGCCAATAAATTGTAAATCTTTTTTTACCTTAAATGTCCACGAAAAAGCGCAGTTCCAAATGAAGTTTTCTTCAATAAACCCTTTAAAGTTGCCAGTTTCAAAAATCCTTTTTGTATTTATCAATATCTCCTCTACTTGAATCTTAAAAATATTAAACCTTTTCCTTACAGGGTGGGATAGCATATATCCGAAGCACATACTCTCGAAAAATATGGTGTGATGTCGGCAGAGATATAGTCTCGAATTCCACTTCGTTGTGACTTTCCTAACGGCTTTGTCCCCAAAGAACAATTGGGTGATATTCTGGGAAAGGAGGGTGAAACTTGCTGAAAAGGACTGAATAATAATCTTTTGTCGTTCTAGCTAGAGGATATTTCTTTTCAGGCGAGAGACATCAGAAGGGCGGTTCACCCGCGGTTCATTCATATTCAGCCTTTTCAGAGATGAAGGAGGCACGGAGTGCCGATGAACTACTATTGAAATTCTTCTTCAATAGTAAGAAAGCAATAAGAAAACAATTAAACCACTCTTTCCACTGACCCCCCATGCTGAATGTCCCCCACGTAAAATGGGGATAGGAAGTAGACAACATTTTCCCGTTGTAAAGAGCGATTTCGAAAAACGGACCCCGTAAGCTAAAGGGTGTTGCTATGGTTACCTGACTGCGGTTGACAAAGGAAAAGATGTAAGGTACATTTTAATGTACAAAAGTTGTACATCACCCTCCACATAAAAATCTGCTCTCTCTTTTTATATATTATTATAGAAGTATAGATACACATTGGTATCCCAAAATTAGAATAAGAGATGAAATAAAAATACAAAAATAAAAAAGGATTTTAAGTAAGGAATTTTTTTAAATTATTTTAAGCACCTAAAATAATATTCAAATTAATATTACGTTATTTATTAATTAAAGTTAATTTTTTAAAAGAAAGAGGTGTGCTTGAGACCGTAGTTTTATTCAAAAATAAAAAAAAGGATTTTAAGTAAAGAAAGTTATTTTAATTATTTTAAGCACCTAAAATAGTATTCAAATTAATATTACATTAGCTATTAATTGAAGTTAATTTTTTAAAAGAGAGAGGTTAAGAGATGAATTAAAAATAAAAAAAATAAAAAAAGGATTTAAAGTAATGAATGTTTTTTTTAAAATAATATTAATTTTTTTTAAAAACATTTTCCTAAAATAATATTCAAATTAATATTACGTTAGTAAATAATTAAAGTTAATTTTTTAAAAGATAAAGGCGTGCCGGAGAACGGCTAAGTTCGAACCACTATCGTCAGAACAGAAGCTCACCGCAATAGCACCACGATAAGGATCGTTGAAGACTTCGGCACAAAAAGCGGTAGAGGGCAGTAGCGGTAACAATGGAGATTGTTAGTATTAAGCCCCTAACTTTATTTCTACTGATCAGATATACATAATATATAGCCTATGTCCATCTGGAATAATGTACCTTTAAAATAGTGAAAGAATTTTTCAAATAGGTGCAGTGGTTCTGGAGATTACCCTCCACGTACAAAATCGCTCTCTCTTTATATATAAGTATAGATAGATAGATATAGAAGAAGCCCACTGCTATAGCACCACGCTAAGGATCGTTGAAGACTTCGGCACAAAAAGCGGTAGAGGACAGTAGCGGTAACAATGGAGATTGTTAGGATTAAGCCCCTAACTTTATTTCTACTAATCAGATATACATAATATATAGCCTATATTCATCTGGAATAATGTACCTTTCAAACAGTTAAAGAATTTTTCAAATAGGTGCTGTGGTTCCGGAGATCACCCTCCACGTACAAAATCGCTCTCTCTTTTTATATAAGTATAGATAATCTATTTATTTACTTAGCTTTGTATGTGTTTATATTAATTTTTTCTCCCATATTCTTCCAGGTTTATGAAATTTTTGCTAATTCTATAACTATTATTTACATTTACCCATTAAGTGAAAATCTCCAATTTTGTTGACATTAAATTATAATTATTTTCTCAACGTGATATTAAAATATATACAAATATTTTTTTTTTCTTTTGAATTTTAATGGTACAAAGTATACTGTGAATTTTTTCACAACATTAATATTTCTTACAGTTTCTTAAAATTTCTTAACATTTCTTCTTCTTTACTTATTATTTCTTATTTTACAGTAGTGTGAATATTTGTAAAACTGACAAATTCGACTTACAATAGTAAAAAAAAATTCACTTTTGTAAGTGAATTTTATATGAGTGGCTTGCTTTTTACGAAAAATAAATAGCAATAACGCTGGTAATCTTGCGTTTCAAGCGGAAATCAAATGAAAGATTTTAATACTGATTTCTAAGCAATCATTTTATAAGGCCCCAAAATGGAAGACTTGAAGCCTTCTAATTAGTTGTATTTCACTTCCTGTGTACCATATGGAACGCTCGTTTGTTATTACTGATTTATTATCTTTATATCTATTTCTGTGAAGAATAAGGGATTAGGTGGTACCCAGACAGATTTTCATGAAGAAAGGATTATTTAAACTATATTTTAAACTTAATATATGGCAAATTTTTTTTTAACAATTGAAGAAGCTTTAGATTTTGACTTTCGATATGCAATCTTTGAACTCTGATAAACACTCAGATGAAAGTAGCATTATCTGTTTGCCCCTCCCCCAATCCTGATCAGGTAACTGATGAAGAAAATATAGAAGATAATGATTTAGGTGAAATGATTCCAGTGGATGTTTCTGGAAAATATAAACTAAAATCATACAGCGGGAAGGTCGAAATCTTAAGAAGGAGAAAATAAAATGTAACAAGAGAAAAAGACACATTACAAATGATACTTTAGATGGCGATACAAAGATGGAAAGAGACAAAAGGAAGAAAAAGAAATTCCCAAAAATATTATTAAATTGGAAAAAAGCAAATCAAATGTTGATTATTGAATCCGAAGAAATGTCAACGCTTGAAGAGACCCGGGCTGAATTGGCAATGAAATCTCCGTATGAACTTTACCAAATTATGTACATTGATTCGGAGATCATGAAACATCTTACAGAAGAAACTTTGAGATATGCTCTGAAAAATAATAACAACGCATTCTCATTATCTGAAATGGACATACAGAAATTTATTTGAATAGTCGTATTTAGAGGATATCAAGTTCTGCTCAGGAAAGTTTTATACAAGAATAAAAATTAAAATAATATTAAAAAATTTATATTTATTTCCATAAACAATATAGAATACCCGTTTCAGGAGGTTTTACATGCTTACTGCATTGAATTTGGCGTAACATACGGCATGGATGTGCATACGTGGAAGAAACAAGCGTTACCCACATTAGGCGCCAAATCTTCCATTTTGGGAGACCGTATTGTAAATTCTATACGAATGCAGATTTTTAAAAAATTTAAACTGCACATCAATTGAGACAAACTACTTAAAAAATACGTTATATTCTATTTAGAAGATGCGGTTCATATAGGGGCACTTAATGGGTTAAATCGTTCTGATTTTAGAGTTGAAACTAATATTACTTATGATAAAAAAAATTAATTTATGTTCCCCGTATTATTGTATTTTTTTCAAAAATAATTTCGCTGTGATTAAAATTCATAAAGTAAGTTTAAAATATTTTAATGTTTATGATCAGAATACGTAATGACAACAATGTTAAATGGAAATTGTTCAATTATTGACTCATTCATTATCTGTTATGAAATTTATTGTTTAAAATATAAACTCCAAAACACGTTTATTGTCGTCTGACTAAGCTATTTTATAAAAATTATTTTCGTAAGTCGGTAATTTATAATTACGTGAATCAATAAGGAAATTAAACATTTCTCCCTTTACTATTCTTAAAAACGTTTTCCTCGTGATATGTTTATTACGGACTAATCATGTAATATTAACTGGACATAATTTGCAACGCTTCAGTTTCCTAGTTTCTTAATGTTTTCGTTATATATTTTCTATCTACTCTCTTTGTTTTTAAATGCTAACTAAATCTAATATATTGTTAACTTCTCAGAACAAAAAGTTATGAGACTGTTAATAATTTTCTTGACACCTTCAAATATTGTAAATTAATTATAAATTTAAAAAATCATTTTTCATAGAATATTCCTACAGTTAATGAAATATTGTTCTGTCTGACAGAAAAAGACAGAACACATGCTTGCTTATTTTAAGATGTATTCTAAACTATCATTTGTCTTTTTATGCATAATTAGTCTACATAAATAATCTTATTCACTGATATCCATTAATAAGGGTTGTACTGACTCTGCTCTCTTACCTAATTAATGCTATTTTTACCGCAAGGTAATTCCCAGATAAATTTTCAAGATAGGTTTTTCTTTATATTTTTAAGCATTAGATATAGTGCTTTTATTTCAGCTTTTTGTAACTTCTACTTCGTACAAATGAAGTGTCTATTGTGTTATCATCAGATTAATTTGCATGTTATGTGTTTACACATAACATGGTTCTAAACAAAGCAGTTTAGAATTTTACTTTGACTCTGGAATTCATAATTTATTCAACTACGCCTGAATATTTTAAAATTTAAGTCTCATTACAAATTCAAAACTTCTCAGAGGAATACGTTTATAAAGAAAATTAATTGGATCACTTACAGATATAGAATTATTTTGACATCGAGGGGTTAATTAATTGAAATCAAACACATAACACTCACCCTTTCATATTTTATGTCAATTATCTCCGCATTTCAATTTCTCTTTAATCGATAAAAAATTTCTAATACAGGATAATATCTCGATGAATATGAGACATTTGGGCTTATATAAAGAATATGATAGGATCGCCAACCTGAGGCGATATAGCGCCAATGTGGCATTACAATATGAAAAACCGTAATCTGAAAATTTATAGCGTTCCTTTTAGTAAACCCAGAAACGCGCAAGACCTTTAGTTAAAAAAATGGCTTGGCGAGAAACAGCATCAGGTTTTTAATGTTTGCCCAAATTTCATGTATTTAAAAATTTTAACAGGAATAGTAGTACTTTTAAGAAAGAAATTTGTGACATATTTTCACTTCATAAGAAAATGGTTTATCCTCAAAGCACAAACTGTTAAAGCCTAGTGTTTAAATGAAAGGTAATGTATAAAGAAAAGTTTTACTAACACGATACATAAATTTTAATTTCAAAATGAATAACAAATAAATAAGTCCAAAACTTTATTACCAGAACTCCATAAAAAAAATTTCAGACATGTATTTCGAAGAATACTGTAAACATATGGAACACTATTCTGCCATATAAAGTGTAAAATTAAACAAGTTGTAGTTATAAAGCAAATGCGTGGCTGCCTAGCATTCAAATTTCATAATTAAAGGGAAAAATTTATATCTAACTTCGAAATGGTTATTAGTCATGTAAAATTTAATTAAAATGTCTGTTTGAACAACATTAGTATATCCTACAATAATAAATAACTATATTT
Source organism: Dolomedes plantarius (assembly GCA_907164885.2). Classification (NCBI taxonomy): domain Eukaryota; kingdom Metazoa; phylum Arthropoda; class Arachnida; order Araneae; family Dolomedidae; genus Dolomedes; species Dolomedes plantarius. The sequence continues at coordinate 150,993,814 of OU015492.1, forward strand.
GTTTTCTATTTGCGTGTCCAATTTGAATTAGAAGGAATTATTTTACAGTAATATTAGATTTAGAAACGGTACAAATTAAAAGCTTAAATATCAGCTGCTTCAATTCCAGTAGAACTGACTTCTCGCTACCCGTATGTTCTAGTTGAAAAATGAAACAGAGAATATCATATATATATATATATATATATATATATATATATATATATATATATATATATATATATATATATATATATATATATATATATATATAATAAATAGCTAAACCAGTACTGACTATTAATGTCATTATTTGTTAGAAGTTACTAGTAATGAATATTGGTAAAAGATAGTTAACGAAATGTCGGGACAAATATGAATTTACTCATTTAATCTTTCAGCGACGTTAAAAATTATTAGAGAGGGTATGATATCGCGTTTCCGATTCTCTCCAAATAGTGGTGCAATAAGGGTAGTTTACAAACATAGTCTAGACTTACGAGAAAAAAGAGCACATTGTTTTATTGATTACGTGTTTTTAGAAGTAAGAAATAGACATAAATTCGTACAAATACATTTTTATGGAAACGCGAAATACATATTTTTTTTGCTACAGTAGTGGAGTGGGAATTTCGATAAAGAAAAGGCACGCGAATCCTGAAAAAAAAGGAAGAAAAGAAAAAAAAGCAAGTTGACATAAGTCAGTTTATTAAAAAACAATAGAAAGTACGTTACATCCCCCCCCCAGAAATACGGCTAAACAATACTTAACATCTAACTATCTATAATGTGAAATAGATTTGGGAGAAAAAATGCGTAAAGCTGTGATTTTTTTTCAATATTGTAATTGAACCCATTCAGCAGTATTCATGATTCCAAAGTCTCTTCTTTATAAATATTAAAATATGATAAACATTGAAACTCAGATGTGGGGTTAATTTCGCATTAAAATATTGATGAGTGCTTTTAAAATCCCGAGTTGGTGTTATACAAAGGAATTTTTTGAGCTTCGTAAACCTGTGGCAATCTTGTTATGGAATTCATATTCTTGGTAGCAATTTTAATCACCTCATCTACTGCTTTTAAATATTTATCAATGCAGGGATAATTTTTGCAGTTATAGCAAGTAACATAAATTCCCCAATTATACGAGTTTTATGTCACCTTTAAATCAAACGGATAATAAATTTTACTGCTTTTGAAATTAAATTTTGACAAAAATGATGCATCTGAAACTTAGTCACTTAATTAAAAAAAATATTCCAAGATTTCACCTAAGTAATATCGTTTTAAATTGAACTTTAAGGACAGTAAAGAAAAGGAAACTTTGTCAGGGAATTCATACAGACGGTAGCAATTTTAATCCTCTCAACCGCCTACATGATATAATAGTAAGCGTCGTGACCTTCCCCTCAGTGGGCGAGGATTCAAATCAAAAATTAGGCTTGGTCGTTAACGTGTTGTCCTCCTGTAGGGAGCAATGCTGGCTCATTTAAATGGTACCCCAATAATACAGTACCCAGCAAGGCTGAACAAGATAATTACAAGATAAAAAGAACTTTTTGGTATACCATGTTTTTAAATTTTTTATTGAATCATATAAACTTGAGAATTCTATGTATTAATAAATACTTAAAAAAAAACATTTTTTGATGAATTATCCCATCAACTTGAAAGAAAATGAAGTTAATTGGAAGTTAACTTGCGTTTAACTTTTCGTTCCCGTCCCGGCCAGGAAAATAAAAAAATTTTTGACGAATTATCCCATCAACTTGAATGAAAATGAAGTTAATTGGAAGTTAACTTGCGTTTAACTTTCCGTTCCCGTCCCGGCCGATAGATGGCTGCACCAGTCTACAAAACAAAATTAACTGAAAATGAATTCAAACCTGTTTAAAGATGGCTAAAATTATTAAAATAATGCATTGTCATCGTGTTCTGAGCCATTCTAAAAGTTTCAAATGTCTAGCTTGTGGGCAAGTTAGTTAAAAATCGATTGCAAGATTTGTATTGGACAAACACACAAACAAGAAAGCGAGTTAATAAAAACATGGTAAAAAGGCGAATGTCTCCTTTACCTCAATTTTCTGATTTTTGGTGAATTTTTAAAGATAATTTTTTTAGAATTTAATTTATTAAATGCTGATCGCCTGGTTTCTTTTCTTTTCGTGATACTTTACACTAATTTTGTGTCACGTACATAACAACGAAATAGACATTTTTTCCTTCCTTATGTGGCAGTCGTTTGGATATTTTGCAAAAAATTAATAAAATACAAAAAGAAATGTAAAAGAAATGTTCCTCAAACTGTACTATATTCTTTAGTATGTTCTGTTAGATTTAATTTGGACATTTTCTTCAACATTATTTTGTCCATAAAAATATCCGTTACGATTTTTTATAAATATATATATATATATATATATATATATATATATATATATATATATATATATATATATATATATATATATATATATATATATATATATATACGAGTATATAGTCATTAATTGCATACATTGACCGTTGTATTAAATTTGAATGTACTATATAGCCAAGTGCGGGTAATCACCTCATAGATAGACACCTCATAAGAACAAAAAAAAAACACACAAAAATCCTACCATTTTGATAGATTGTTCAATTCTTTCAGCGTAACAGTTTCATGTGAATAGGCAACATGATTAGAACACTCAAGAAGTGTTAAGTTATCCATTACTGCGATGCAAATCTTAGTAGAAAGTACAATCAAATACGAAACTAAGTGAATTCCAATCTTTAAACATACGGACATGATCACAATACTTCTGAATCAGGAAAATTAGTTCTCACTCCTTATATCTTGTTAATTATCTATACTGGAGAAGAAACCGCGACATTCAAAGTTATTAATTTTAATAATTCTCGCTGAAAATAAACATCCTCGGATAACAAAGAGGGAATTACGATTAATTGCTTGTTGCTGAAATAAATTCCTGAAAGTTTTAGTTATTTTTATTAACTGCGGTACATTCTAATTACCGAACTGTAGTGTTATCATTTCCCTCTTCGTTTCGGAAGAGGAACAGAATATGAAAACTTCGGAGGATAAGTGGACTTCAACGCATATGAATAAAGGTTGAAGATAAAAAAAAATGAACGGAATAAACTCAATGGAAATTAATTTAATTAGGATAATTATAACTTACATTTACAGAATAATGTAGCCAGATTTTTTTTAAATCCTTTTCCACATGAAGAATTGAAAAATAATCCCACACAGCGTGATATTCATACTTTTTTATTGTTGCTTTAAGGTATCCATCGGTTTGATCAATAATTATAATTGTTCTTTAATTAGTAATTCGTTGATTATTAATTCACTCCTAAAATTCATTCATCAATAACACGATCGGGTTAATTCTCTGATTGTAAAAGTTCCATATTACTTATCAACATAATTTTAAACAGAAATATGCATAGTGATGCATTAGTATTTAAAACAGAAGTACCGAATATTTTTTCACTAAGATCTATTTTACTAAACAACAGCAATTTTTTTAAATAATAAAATTATAGGATAAAAATTAAATAAATATAGTGTCATAACTAAAAATATAATTTAACAGAAATGTTTTTGAATAATATCAAATCATACTTCTATTCTAACATCATCGAAATTTCTCTAATTCAATAAAAAAAAGGTAATTGAAAAATTGAAAAGAATGAAAAATTAAACATAATAAAATCAAAATTATTTATAAAATTATGCGGAAAATTTTCAAATAATGTTTTGTACTAGTTTTTTCATAATGAGTAATATTTTGATATTACTCAAGCTCTTACCAGTTTCGGTCAAAATGTTTTATAAAATGTGCGGATAGTTGCCGATTGTAATGTCTCTATCGAAACAAAATGAGGGTTTAAAATTGGAGTCAATTAAGTGGTTATAATATTATATTGATAATAAAATATGACACGTAATGAATCTGATGATGAACTATTAACCAATTCGAAACATGTTGCCAACTTTTTAAAATCAATTTGAAGTTCAAGAAGTGTTCATCACGTATTTATCATCAACAAGTTTCCTATAAGTTATAATAAACATAACATTTTATGATGCGCAAAAAAAAAAAAAAATCAGTTATACAAATCAACTGAAAAGAAATTTGAACAAAACATTCATTAAATTTTCTAGAGTACCTTTGATAGTTGTGTGGTGGTTGCATTTATCTAACAAAGAGACCAATCACAGAATAAGTTTTCAACTTTCCTACAATCCAGTTCTTTGTTGTAATTTGATATTCTGAGATATATATGAGAATTCAAATTCTCGATGATTACTTTAGCAATTGAGTAATTCTTAAGCAATGAAAAAAATTGTTTACAGACTAGGGACTTAGAGCTGTATTCAACATGTGTATAGAAAAGTTATTTAAATCAACAAAATCAAATAACACTCTAGTGATTGCTTTCTTTATGCTTCTCCTCCACCAAGGGAAGAAAAATATTAATTTTCTAAAGTTCTTTTCTCCTTGGCAACTTAGCGAAACCCATAGATCATTCATTATGCACAGAATTGAATAGCTCCCAGTTCATGAAATTCAATTCTTGATCTTTGGAGGAGATAACTAGAAAAGTAAAAAAACAGGCTACAGCACTCTGATAAATGAAAAACAAAAAAATCAATAATTTTATTATTTTTTATGTGATGTTTAGAGTCAGAAATAAATAGTTGTCATGTGTGATATGATATGACGAGCAAATGTGAGTCTGTAAATAATGCTAATCAGCAATATAAACGCCATGAACCACATACTTCTACCTAAGAAATATTATTGATTTCAAGGTAAATAGGAGTACATTTACTAAAATACATCATTTGTTTAAAGAAACAATAAGTTTGAATAAATGCTATACACTCCGTTAGTATAACACATCTGTCTGAATAGCAAGTAAACATAAAAATAAATTTAATTTTAGTTTCCGAATTAAAGTGTGTAAATGTAAACAGCTCTTAAATATTCATTGGTTTAATATTCCTCGTATTTCACGAAAAACAAAGCATATATTAGAACAATGAAATTTCATTAACATGCAGTAAAATACAGGGTGTGGCACAATGGACTTCCACATTTCTGAAGATCACTGGTAAGAAAGTGGTGGGTGTAGGGAGGCGTGGTAGGTGGCAACAGTTACGGAAGGAATTTTCTAGCTGTCAGTAGATACCATGAGTTGGTCCGTTGAACATCGAGGTTTTGTTATAAATGCGCTCTTTAAATACAGCGATTCCGCAAACGCTCAGAGAGCTTTTACGACGAACTTAAGACTCTATGCAACTGATACCGTTGGCAGTCAATAAACAATCCTGCGGTGGGTCTGAAACGTAAAATCAAGTTTGTCTGGATAACTGAGGACATCCAAGTGGTCATCCTTGGAACATAGAAACACTTGAAAATGTGCAACGAGTGTCAACTATTCTCGAGGAAGTTGCCTCCATTCCCCCAGAAATGACCAACAGAGCGAATGAAAACTTTATAAACAGCTTCAGAAGTGCATCGCAAATAACGGACACCACTTGAGTGATGTTATTTACAAAACCTAGTGGGGAAAATAGATTATAAGTACTTTTTGGAATATAAATATTTTTTCTCAAAATTATTTCGTTCGTTATGTATTTCCCTTTTTAAATGTGGGAGCCCGTTCTACCGCAACCCGTATGGCATAACCGTTAACATTATTAAAATATCGGTAAATGTCCCTTAGAAAGATAGCGTCACGTCTCAAAACATGTCAGTTCCAATTACTCTACAACATTTATATTGAAAAGAATTCCTGAACGATCTAAAACAGTGGTTCTTAACATTTTGTTGGTAAGGGACCACCTGTCAAAAATACGAATCGACGGGAATCCTCTGGGGAAAAACAACATAAATAAAAAGCTACGACTAAATTTAATAACAATAACGAATTAAACGTATAAGTAAACTTAATAGCAGATATAAAAAGCCTATTAAAACTTATAAATGAATGAGAATTTTTGAGCTTGTATTTGCCTTACTGGTTTTAAAAGTGCTAAAATTCTGCAACTTCACATTGTAGAAAAATATATCATTGATTTTTAGCAGAACAGGGATTTTTTCGTGCTCGATACGTCAGGAAACAACAACAACCAAAAAAAGGAAAGTACGGTATTTTTTAAAATTTGAACACAAAATTAGAAACAAAGAATTTTGTTCCCAAATTTTGTAAATTTGTTTTTTGAAATTCGTCTGGAAACGTTGATACCAATTTTATTTTTACCATTTCTGAGTTGCGGACCATTTCTTGGGTTTCCTCAGACCATCTGTGGTCAACGGACTACCGGTGAAGAACCATTGGTCTAGAGAATATGGTTCGCAATCTCTTACTTTAGGTCTTATTTTTAACCGTTTCGATTGTTCTCAAGGCCAGAAAAATATGCCACATTTCGGATAAAAAAAGAGTCAGTGCCATCTGTGTTTGCATTTACTTGGTACTTGAGCTTTCAATGTTATAATATTTTACTTACAGATAACATCTATATACATTCACGTCTTAAACGTAGCAGATCAGTAAAAACAGTCGCAAGCTACGCAAGAACAATTACCCCTCTAAATCAAAATCATTCTCTTAATGATTCTGCATAATAAAGGTGGAGACTGTTAACGGATGCATTGAATTACTCTTCAATAAACATTGTATGGTATAATGATGTACCCAAATATTGCAATTGTATTTGCAGTAAGTCCCTCTCAGTTGAACAGCAGTCAACTAGAATGTAGTTGAATTAAATATCGATATCAGTCACAGTATAGTAATTTGAATCATAATATCGTAATTACAATTATAATAGTTACCTCTGAGATCAACTCACTTGGGCCGAAATATCCAGATCTTAATTTCGGCACCTTTCTCCTGGGAAAATGAAATTAACTTATTCACTGAACTGCTATAAATGGGTTTTTTTCAGTATTGTCACAATTTTTCAAGAGATTTTAATTTGTTTTCAAAACAATTTCTACTGGGATATCAAGAATATTCTTTCTTCGAAAAAGAAATATTTGGCTTTTATGCACAGCATTTGTCATAAATATTAATATTCCAATAGCAACTTTCACATTTACTTTTAATTTCATCACACTGTATTTTATACTATTTTTAACTGGGTAATCAGTATTTAGAGTATGTTCTTAACATAGATATGAGCAGCATTTATTTATCTTTAGATTGTCAATAATAAATATAATTCAGCTGTGTGTTTCTACAGTTAAAAATACGCTGTAACAGGATTAGCTGAGCTGGAAGATTTTGCACAGCATATGTAAAAAAATTATAAATTGAATTGGATAAATAATTTGAAGAAAAAATGCTTCCCTTAATTAAAGCCTAAATTACGCTCTTCCAAAACAGCCAATTTTGAAATTTGTTAATCCTGTTGGAAATGCTTAAGAATACAAATATTACAATATGAAATTGAAATAACTGCATGTTACACACTATTAATTATTCATAAAATACAGAATAATACTAATTGATTTTTATTACACATACCAGTTGTTTAGGATTCCCCTGTCTTACTTGCCTTTAAAATCCCTCCTTAAAAAGGAGCCGAATTTTTTTTCAAAGAAATAACGTAATTTCCTACTTTACAACCACAATCATTTAAATCATATGCGGATAAGAGTTCAGAAGTTTTTGGTTCACACAAGTTAAAAATTCCCTATCTCAACATAAAAGATAAAATTAATGTTTTGTAGTATCACTTGGTTTTATTTTGTTTAAATAAATATTATTTAACTTGGTGTAACTGACGCAGGGGTAAGAAGTGCAACAAAATAGTTTGATGTATTCAGGATAAAAAGTTTCCAAGTTTAGAGGCAACAAGATGGTTTCTTTCTATCAGATCTTGAGATAAAGACACTTTCACCTAGATAGTTCAAAGCCCTCCATATTCAAGATATAGAAATTACATGGTTAAAAATGAAATTTTAGCGTTATACCATAAAAGGTTATTTATTTATATCAATAAAGGATGGCCAAATTGCTTAAAAGTATTAACGTCAAAAGGCTTTTTATTATAAACTAGTGGTTAGCCCTTCAAATAGGACGTGTTGATTTTAATTTTTATCAATTTACATCTGTAAAGTCAATATTATTTGTATACTTAATAGCTTCTCTACTTTCTTTTATTTAAATTATACATATTTTTAATTATTTAAAATTATGCAATATATGCACTATTGTGATCCATTTAAGATGCAATTTTTTTAAATATAAATAAAATCTGAACTCCACATAATAGCATCACTTCACTGAATTCTATTACATGTATTTATTGTGAAATATTAAATTCTGTCTGTTAACAGTCTGCTGCACGTATTCGGTTTAGCGATTCCTGACTTTGTCTTGAAAGCCATCAACATTTCCGTTCATTGGCCTTACGACGCATTTTAGCAATGGCACTTTCGTCAACATTCATTTTAAATATATTACATTTCACTCTAATTAAATTTTACAGTAACGCTAAATAATTAATACAAAAACTTTAACTTAGTTGTTTCATAATTTTAATTCATAAATGAACACGCGCCAAATATAAACCTCGGAGGTGATCGGTATTTTTCCTTTAAAGATGTTACAAGTTGTAAACTATTTTTATATACGTATTCTGTTCGAGAGGAAAGCATAATCTGTATATATAAAACAGTTCCGTAACTGACTGATTTACTGACTGATTGACTGACGTATAACGCACAGACCAAACCGCTGGACCCAAAGGGCTGAAATTTTGGCGATTCTTCTTATAGTGTTAGGAAGGCACTAAGAAATATTTTGAAAAATTCTTCTTAGATTTTTTTTAAGTTAAATTTTTAAGCTGTTTTTGTAACACTCTTTAAAGTTTGGATTTAAAATAATAATTCGAGGGTTATAAAATTTGTATCACAAGAAAAATCCTAAAAATTCCTTTAAAATGAAATCTTTTTCGAATCTTCGCCTTCATTTTCTGATTTTTGGGGAATTATTAAAAATTCATTTTTAGAGCTTCAGGATGTTCAGGAAGAGTAGTAGTAACTGCAGTATATAGATCGAGTCCTCCAATGTTTCATTTTTAGAATTTAATTTATTAAATGTTGATCACGTGGTTTCTTTTCTTTTTGTGATAATTTAACACTAGAACGTCCGTTGGTGTCATTTCGACACCGAAGCAAGTTTACCGCATTCTAGCTCCAACAATATTTGTGATTTTTAATATGTTTTCTATGACTTTTAATCATTTCACTTGAAGAGCGTATTAGTCGTGCAGCTTAATTTAGAGAACTTCTATAGCCAAATTTACCTAGATCGTCTGCTGGTGTCGATTTGACACCAAGCAGAATTAAACATTTTACAGCGCTTCTTTTACGGTTTACACGACCTTCAATCCTAAGTTCGCTATTGGTACTTGTCATTATCCATCCCTTTACCTCCACCCCTCTGAAATGAGTAAATTGTTCAGTCCGAAGTTGGAAGTGGTCACTTGTTCACTTCGTCACTACAGCTGCATTATTTGTAAGTTTGCAAAGGAATTTCTGTGTTGCATTTTAAATTTTATGAGAGGAAAAAAATGTTATGTCTCGTAGAAAAGGACTAACCCCTGAAGAAACTGAAAATCTCGAGAGAGAACTGTCCGAAAATGAATCTGGTTGAGGTGAGCTCTCGTGTTCTGATTTTGATTCGGATGATAATGAAATCATATTACATACAAATGAATGGGATGAAAGTGATATAGAAGATGTTTGTAGCACCCAGACTACTTTAGATTTATATCTAGCTCGAGATGGCACCGAATGCAAACCTTACAATGTGGATTCTGCTTCGGGCAGATTTTCTAATAGAAATATTTTACGTGAATGTAGCGGTCCTACTAATTACACAAAGTACAACGTGAATGAGTCCGTCATGAGTTCATGGCTTCTTTTCATCTATAAACATATGCTAGAAAATATTAGAAAATGCACTGAGACTGAAGCAAAGAGAGTTTTGCAAGATGATAATTGGTTTTTGTCCGTTGACTAACTGTGTGCTTTTATAGCAATATTGTATGCACGTGGAGTAAGCGGTGCTAAAAATATAGAATTACAATCCATGTGGTCTGACTCTTGGGGCTTGGAGTTTTGTAAACACACAATGGGAAGAAATAGGTTTCTTGAAATATCCAAATTTTGAAGATTTGACATTAAATCAACACGTTCACAACGACTTCAAGAAAACAAATTTGCTATGATTTCGGAAGTTTGGGATCGATTCCTAGAGAAATGAATTAAATGTTATAAGCCTGGAGAGAATATCACAATAGAAGAACAACTGTTTCCCTGTAAAACGCGATGCCCAGTTTATAACAACAAAACCAGATGAGTATGGTCAAAATTCTGGCTTGCTGCTGATATGGAAACAAAATATATTTTGAATGCTTTTCCTTTTTGGGGAAAAATGAATCCCGACGTGAAGGGCAAATTGTAGCCGAATGCGTTGTGCTAAAATTAATGGGACCATATAAAAATAAAGGACATAATGTAACGGTCGACAATTTCTTCACGTCTTTGGAACTCGCAAAAGAATTGATTAAGAATAAAACAAGTCTTGTGGGGACTGTAAATCGTGCTCAATGAGAAATTCCAGATAATTTGAAAAAAAATATTCTTTATTCCACGAGTGTTTATAAACACGAAAAAACTGGTGCCACACTGACTGTATAACAAGGTAAAAAGATAAAAGACGTTAATATTTTGATTGCACTTCATTCAAGCGTCGCAATAGCAAATAATGAAAAGAATTCACCTGAAACAGTAACTTTCTACAATGATACTAAATACGGCGTTGATGTACTTGATCAAATGCCACGGATCTATTCGGTGAAAGCCGGATCAAGACGGTGGCCAGTTCATACATTTTATAACATCTTAGATTTTGTAGCTATAAATGATTGTATTATTCACAAAGGCGTGGTAGATAACCGTATCTGAAGGCAAATTTTCATACAGCAGTTAGCAAATGAATTACGTTCAAATTATGTCAGTGATAAAATATGTCACGATTAAAATTATATATCGGAAAGTGTTCCAGAAAATCCTGCTAAACGCAGAAAATGCAAAATTAAAGGTGTAAAAAGAATTGTTACAAACAAAAAGGGCTGTTCATGTATGAACGCGGTGTGCGGAAATTGCACCGAAAGAATTTCTTATTATTGTGTCAATTGTAAATGAAGTATGTATGTAATATAAATTAATGTTAAAATCTGTTTGAATATTGTATTTTTAAAAAATTACAAAAAATCATGTTCTGCAAAATTTTATAAATTTTTGTAATATTAATTAATAATAATTTTTCATAAAAAACCTATTTTTTGTAAAAATATAACGAAATAAGCTTAATTTAAGAAAATGAAAAAAAAGAATGTTACCTAGATGTTATAACAACAATTTTATCAATGGTGTCGAAATGACACCGGCGCGGAAGCAGTTTTAGAATGGCGAGAGGGCCGGAAGTTCTAGTGTTAAACTATTTTTGCGTCATGTGCGTAACAACGAAATAGACAAAAAATCTATATATTTTTTTTCTTCCTAATGCGGCAGACGATTGGACATTATCCAAAAAAATATTAAATACAGTAAAAAAAATGTTTCTCCAACTGTACTATATTAAATGTACTATATTCTTTAGAATGTTCTATTAGATTCAATTTGAATATTTTGTTCTACATTATTTTGTCTATAAAAATATCCGTTACGATTTTTTAATAAATATATTTTTTCGTTTTTCTTTACATCAAATGCATACATTGATCGTTGTATTTATTATAAATATATCTATTAAAAGTAATATTAAAAATAAGAAATATAACATAAATTGTTATAAAGTACTATTAAAAGTAGTATTAAAAATACAATAATGTTTTATGCTGAGAACAATTTTAAACGGTTGCGAGCTGTTTTGAAACTGTCATAACCGTTTATTACAGCCGTCTAAAAATCGAAATAAAGTTGATTTGTGTCTATATTACGTTGTTTCTAATAAATTATTTGGATTTCGATAGCAAATAATCTTTTCTAACTTTACTTTTAACTTGTTAAGCCTAACTCATAAAACAAAATGGATGCTATAGGCTGATAAATTTATGAAGCGGTGGCTCCGGAAGCGTTCCAGAGGTACAGAACTGGGATATTATTAGGGTAGATATTTAGGCATTACAGTTGGTTTCAGAAATTTTATTTTTTATTGAGAATAAAACCTTCAAATTTTTTAAGTATATAGAAATCTTTACTGGAGCCTAGCTGAAATTAACAGTAACAGCATGTCGATTATCGTTCTGTGTCCACTATGTTTTTCCTATTTCTGAAGCGAATTTACGAATGTTTAACATAATTTCGACTAAAATCAATATAATTTTCTCGAGAAACACAATTACGCTGAATAAGTTTTTTCTTCTCAATTGTTAACAAAAAACTCTTACAAATAGTCAGACAATGGACAATAATATGCAACGGGGGGAATTAAGTACGTCTGTACTTGTTATGCAGCATGAAAAGAATGAGAAATTGTCGATTTAATATTTAGTTACATTTAAAATGTTTAGTATGCTGCGTAAGATATATATAACATATACATCTATATGCTGGTTTGCTGCATCATATAGATGCTATATCTATATGGTCAGTTATAAGTTTATAGAGAATCTATGCTCACTTCTACCCAGACTTGGGTGTATATAATTTGAAGTGGCACTCTATTTGAATTATATACAAACACAGTTTATACATGAAATAATGTTTATTGAATTCGCTGCACATATAATTGGCTTTTACAGCAATAAGCATGCGTACTACTTGTACGGAATGTAAATACAGCTTTTAAGGACAATATATTTTTATACTCACGAACAGTAAGTCAAACCAGCAGTACTGCCACGTAAACTTCTAGTCCGTTAAGGACTAGAGCAGGATAACACCTTTTCAACCTTAACAACAACTCCCTTTTCATTAATGGCGCTGCGTGGTATTTATACTAAGCGCGTATGCCGAAATTAGCATATCTAAAGCAGCTTCTTTAATTCACTCAAAAGTTCGATTCTTGTGAATCGAATCTTGTGTATACCTTACACTGGCCTCCCTCGAAAAAAAAAATTAGGTAACTGAGGTCTGAACGGCTTCAGTTAACTAATTGAAAACGCGTGCTGGTCTGACTTTTACATAATGGGTGGCAAAGCCAAAAAACCTTCCACACGTTGTGTGGGGGAAAAACGCCACTACCATTTTACAAAACTAACCCCGAAGGGTCCAGGTGACACCATTACACAGTGGATTTGCAGAGTTGCGGATACTGGGCTGGCCAACTGCGCCCTAAAATATCTATTTTAATTAAAAGTGACAACACAATTGCACAGCATGACATTTCTTGACTGTATCTGCTCTCCCCCAATTTATAATGTACATGTGTTATGATTTGTGAAGTTAGTATGTTAGTTGTTTGTTATCTGTAGTTAGTATGTATTATTTTTTTTCACTACATGTCCCCTTCAAAAATTTATAAAACAACAGTATACCGTTTTTTTTCAGTGCCTCACCACTTCCCCTCAAAATGTTTACACAGTATATACACTGGGGAACTTCAAACCAATTTGGTTCGATTTTATTAAAGGGTGGGAGTTAGAATAAGAAAGTTGATACAAGACTTGTTCCTCATGAATGCAGCAACTTCACTGCACCAGTTTGTCCAATCCGCTGAACCTCTCTTGATGGTCGCAGTCCTAGTAAAGGGGTTCGTTGACCGTGTGGGCATCCTTCGTGCAGCAGGTCGTAGGTCCTGAGGCGCTGGTCCGGCTTGACGATGGACAGGAGGTCTCTTGGGAGGAGGCCAACCTTGCTGGGCGGCTGATATCTTGCGTTCCCTGTACTTATGCAAAGGAGCTTTAAAATTGTCATTCTTCCTTTTGATAACCTTGTGTACCTTATCAGCGACGCATTCCTCCTTTGATGGAGTTTTTGTAGTGCACATTTTACCTTTCTTCGTACTTTTGCTTGTATCGGTATTAAATTTTAATGCAGATTCTATTTTTTCAACAACCTGACTCTGTTTTTCGTATTTGTGCTTATACGACTTCTTTTTTACCTCCTTAATTACTTCAGTATTAGCAATTTTAATGCTGGAACCTGAAGGCGCTTTTTCACGTTTTTTATCCCCCTTAACTTTAGTTTTATCCTCTTTTGACGAAAAAGTTTCTTTGAAACTTGCGACATCAGAATCGTTATCATTTAAATTCTTTAACACTGCTTCAGTTTTAGGAAGATTAAGCTTTTCGTACTCGTGCGTTTTATTGCAAACTTTCTCTATAACTTCCGAAGCATCAGCTAAACTACCTATAGTATAACTCTGTGTCAACTTTTCATCCTGATTCTCAGTCTGGTTTTCATGTACTTTATTTAAAACCATATTATCAACCTGGCCTACACAATCCCCATTCGGCTGGAAACTTGAAATAATATCATCACCTAGCAAGTTCCTACTATCGTTTAAAGAATTTTTATTGTCGTCAACTAATAAGTATTCACTAACTTCCGTAACGCATACTTCGTCATCTACTAAATTTCCTTCATTAACAGATGTGTGAATATCATCTAAAATATCAGGTATAGCATCAATAATAACAGGTATAGCATTAATAATATCAGGTATAGCATTAATAGAAGTGTCAGATGATTTATTTTCTAAACCACTAGCATTATTATCGGCACTATTTTCAGACATTTGTACTGGAATTACCTCATCATTCCAGCTAGACTCACTTTCTTTATAAGCCAAAAAAATACCCTGACTTTCACTATTCTCAAAATAATGATTACTGCTCGGACAAAATAATACATTTGACCACACAGTTTCAACAGGTTGAACCATATCATGTGAATCAACTTGCCAGTGCAAGTAAGGTGCTTGCATATTATTTTCTTTAGGTGCACTAATTTCATTATAACGCCGTGCGCTTCTATTATTTTGCCTGCGGTACTGCTTACGCTGCTGGTTTGAAACTCGCGAAAAATTTTGGCGCGGCTGTATAAAACTTCTCGTACCTGAATGACGGTGAGGGGTAGCGAAGAAATGTCTATTGTCATATTTAGCTAAAGCTTGAAGGAGGGTAACCTTGCTTGTAATTGTTTGATTATCTAAAAAATCTTGAACATTTGGCTTCAAACGTTGGATAACTATTTTTAAGATTATCGCTTCCGTCAACTCTTCTAAATATTCCTCACACTTGGAAATCTTTTCCATAGCAAAATCTAATGCAGACTGACCTTCACGTTGCCTTAGCGAATAAATTTCCGCTTCAATTTCACTTTGATTAAAGGTCTTTGGAAAAACGCTAAGAAACTGTTGCTTGAATGACGAATAGTCAAAAATCAGATTACTGCTTTGCATACACGTGTACCACGGATATGCACTACCTCTTAAAGCGGCTAGAGCAATTTTAAGTTTATCCCCCTCTGGGGTGCATTGTTGCTGAAAGTAATGCTCAATTTTCTTTAGGAATTGGCTTGAGGGGCCGCCATTGAAGGTGGCTTCGAATGGCGCAATTTGCTGAACCATAATTACCCGAGGAAAATTTCCAGCAGGATTTTGTTCTACAACACTCATTTTTTAAATAGTATATAAGTACTTGCAACAATTTTATCAATATACGTACACAGTACACAGTTTTAAATTTCAATTATGTTGTTCGTTACAAATGTAACGCTAACTACCAGGGTATATATATTTTCGGGCGCCAGTATAGAGAATCTATGCTCACTTCTACCCAGACTTGGGTGTATATAATTTGAAGTGGCACTCTATTTGAATTATATACAAACACAGTTTATACATGAAATAATGTTTATTGAATTCGCTGCACATATAATTGGCTTTTACAGCAATAAGCATGCGTACTACTTGTACGGAATGTAAATACAGCTTTTAAGGACAATATATTTTTATACTCACGAACAGTAAGTCAAACCAGCAGTACTGCCACGTAAACTTCTAGCCCGTTAAGGACTAGAGCAGGATAACACCTTTTCAACCTTAACAACAACTCCCTTTTCATTAATGGCGCTGCGTGGTATTTATACTAAGCGCGTATGCCGAAATTAGCATATCTAAAGCAGCTTCTTTAATTCACTCAAAAGTTCGATTCTTGTGAATCGAATCTTGTGTATACCTTACAAGTTACACATATATAATGTCTTTAATCTACAATATACAGGAAAGCAAATTATTTACTAGTTTTTGTGGTATCTTCTTGGAGTACCATATAAAGTTCCAAAAGATCTTCACCGCATTCCTTGTGTTCTCTCTTCTTAACATTCAATATTTTTCTGTTGCTTTTTTTAGGTTAATATTGTATTTAATTATAGCAACGTAGTAATCCTCGAGAATACACTGGAACTTACTCTGAAAGGATAAAAACTAGATGACAGAACACTTGAGCTAAATAAGAATAAAAGATAGAAATTTCAGAATAAAATAAATCAGGTTTCTCATTTTTAGAATTATATAACATCCCATACACTTTTTTCTCCGCTACTAGAATAATAATAATACAATAGTCCAAAAGTTTCCTAGAAATGAGTTTAATAGAATTTTATTCCCGGTAAATATGTTATTTTCTAAGGACACGTAATTTTCCTTTTTACGTAATAGATGCAAATAATTGCGAAATTTGGCGATATGAGCGAATAAATGCGAAAATTATTTTTTCTACTTTTTGGCTAAAACTCGGTGATTAACGGCTTTTCAAGCGAAATTAGGTAATAATAGTAACAATTTATTAATAATATTGCTTACCTAAGATCATCCACGGTCTTTTACTGAGAGGTCTCACTCTCGAAATTTACTTTTACTTATTGCTAAAGACTTAAGTAGGACAACGTGGGGACTACTAAAACGTTAGCTTTTAACAAAGTATTTAGATTCTTACCTAGCCAAGTAAGAAAATTGTGACTTTTTTTTTTAAAAATGCGAAATTTTGGAATTTATATATATTGTTTTTGAGAATAAAATGCGAAATTTTATATATTGTAATTTTTTTTCGAAATTTCGATATATTTTTGAGAATTTACGTACCTCTAATTATGCGCTACTTTAAGTAATATTAAAAATATTTATTTGATAGACCTATATATATATACAACAATCATGGGAACACATATATATTTATATACATGTATTTACATATGCCGCGAAACTTGAAATTTTATTCAGGAACTAATTTGCCTAATTGTTATATTAGGAACTAATTTGACTAGTAATTTCTATTTTGAAAAATTAATCTCATTTTATATTTCGTTTTGTTCCCTTCACGAGTTTGCGGGTATGGCAATGTGTGTGCATGTGAATGTGAGTTTAAACGGTCGATTGAAGTTATCAGGGGCAAACATTAAGAAATATTTCTAGTACGAATATTTCATAAAGATTCTTTTTTTTAAAGTCTATTATCAACAAGTTCAAATGTCTCCGGAATTTAAAAGGCGACTGTTTCATTCAAAGACCATTAACTCTTTCCTAGCTCGTTAGCGAACTGTTGCCTTTAGGATTTTCACAATATCTGTTAAATACGCATACTAAGACATTTTCCCCTAATTCAATAAAATCAAACACTCTTCTAGTAATTGCTTCTCTTTTGCGACACATCTTATTCCAAACAGGAAAGTACTTAGTTTTCAAAAGTTCTCAGCTTCATGGAAACTTATTGAAACACATAGATCATTATGCGTGGAATTTAATGGCTTCGAGCTCATGAAATTCAATTTCGTGTGATCTTTAGTGGAAGAAAGAAAGATAAGATTAAAAAAAAAGTGCGATAGCTCTTTAGAAAATGAAAAATGTCAAATTCAGTTTATTTTTTAAGCCTGGATTGTCGTGGACGTGAAAATAACTTTCAAGTATGTCAAAAGAATGAGAGAGTGAATGACATGTAAAAATATTCACGCATAATAATGTTCATTTTTATGCATGAATATTGTTAAATAAAAATGAAATAAAAACCATACATTTTTATATTGAAACAAAGTGTTTTACTCATTTTATGCACAATGTATGCATTTTTAGGAAATTAATTTTATTTTGTTAGGTAAAATTGATAATTGAGATTACTTTAAGTTGCATATTCATTTTCGCGTAATAACTCTTGAATAGAATTATTGACACTTTGTGGAACCCTGATGTAGTAGGATGTAATTAGAACCATTATTCAATAAGCTAATATTGCTTCGGGACCTAAGCATACAGCTAAGCATGCGTTTTAAGAAATAAAAGTAAGGGCATATGGTTTCAAGGTGAATGTACTTAGAGCTTATACCAATAAAGTATCTAATGTAAAATTATAATTTATAGTTTATTCCGCTATATGTCCCACAAGTGATTCCTACATATGTCTGTAATTTTTCTCTTGTCTTTATAATAGTATGTACTCCAATTTTATGTCTGCCACACGTTCCAGTGATGTAGCTTTTTAAACATTTTTGCTCGAATGGGTCTCCGGTCTTTAAGCATTAATCGGAATATCTCAGTATGGAAACCCTCTCTTCTCTATATTGCTTCTTTGTGCTTATGTATTGCTTCCTTATTAGTATATTATTGAAATTTGAATCTCCTTATTTAAAATGAAATTTAGAAAGGAGCAGAAGATTTATGAAAAGACTGGCGCACAGAGAATAGGCGACAAGAAAGTGATTGTCTGATTACAAATCTGTTTCAATCAAAAGATATCATTCGTAGAAATAGCACATTACAAAGCTTAGTTTATTTGTTCTTTTTCCTCTAGCTAAAATTGCATGAATTCATTTTTCTGGTTTGTAATATTTAGTCTCTCATATTTTGTTTCTTTTTTTACTTCGTCAGGAAATGGATAAACTGTTTATCACTTGTTGTATTACACTGGCATCCACTTGTATAGGATCCTCACTGGAATGGTTAACCATAAGAAATAAAAGTAGCTAAAAACGCGGTCAGAAGAAAGGGATTTATTTAGGTAAAATAATTATTTAGGGATATTTGAAGTCTAGGACTAGAGGAGGAATTTTTTACGCTTATACAGATGATGTACGCTTGATCAACAACTGTCGGTCAGAATAGTACCACACATTTACAGAGTGTGTGAGGATAAATGGATTGGCTTTCCTCTTACAAATAGTTTTGTGTAATTATTAAAGTATCATAACGAATTCCAAGGAGGACTCTGGTAATCATGAGAAATGAAAATTTCTCTCAAGCTTCTTCTAATCAAGAATATGAAATAATATCAGCATGAGTATTCAGTGCATCGTTATAGTAAAGCGAATGTTCAGTAGATTATCATGTGGACCAGCAGTTTTCGAAATTAAGAAAAGTATTTTCATATGTGCAGTTTGACGTATATTTTAAATGAAGTTGAGTTAGAATATAACAGTAACCTCTCGTTCGCAGTTTATTTAAGAAGTAATTCTCGATAAATAAACGTTAAGCTATCGAAGTTAAGTTATCGATAAATAAACGGGAAAAAATACAACTTTCTTCAAATTTAATGTAATATTTTACATTAAGTTAATGCAGACAAAACTAAAAAACACTAAAATAAAAATAATTCAATTTGACATGTAATATATAATTTAAAAGTTTGAACTAAAAAACATCCTTATATTCTAAGCACTAAAACTCTCCATTTTTTAATTTGACATAAATTTGCGCTCTAATTTTTTTCAGTTTATCTTACTGCTACATTTAAAAATGTCTCATTTATCTTTGATTATATTAAGCCAAGTTTTCAAGATAAATATTTTAAACGTTTTTCTATGTATTGTATATAGGGTTTTTACCAACTTTATTTTGGAGACATTTAACTGCTTAATTTTGAGGTTGAAATAGTTTTCACTCTTTCAGTTTCTTTTTCTATTCTGTTAATTTTTTGCTGGTTTGTTTTACTGCATTTTAAGAATTTTGAATTTTTTACGAATCTTATTCCAATTTTAAGCTTGACTTAGCACATGCCGGAATTTCTGTTCCTTGATTTTATAACTATTTTTTTTACAAATTTGCATTATTCATCGTTACCTAAAACTGTTTATTTTTATTTCCTTGTAACTAATAAATAAATAAATAAATAAATAAATAAATATATATATATATATATATATATATATATATATATATATACAGGGTGATTATAATTAAAGTATAAGTTTAAAAACGCTATAAAAAAAGAACCACTGATGAGAATGACGTCAAATTTGAACGACATGATATTAAAGAAGGTGGAAAGCGTATGGCAAGAGAAAGAAATTTGCTTCAAAAGTTCAAAAGTTCGTAACAGATGTCGCTGTAAGCGGCAGAAGATGTAAATTAAAATACCTGTCATGCGCACGACACATTTCAGTGTTATAAAACCGCCAGGTACTCGGCTAATATTTTTATATACTAACACATTTTTTGCTTTTATTTTTAACTGTATTTTTTTCCTATTCTTAAACTTTCTCTGGTCGCAGAAATTCGAAGATCTTACCACTTAACATTATACTCTATTTTTTATACTAACAACTCCACAGTCAAATTTAATTATGGCAAGTTCCTGTAAAAACCAAAGATATTTTTTAGGAGAGGGAACAAGTTCCCAGGAACTTCTACACAGACTGTTGCTGTTGCTGTTGTTGCTGTTCCTCATATCGCGTCTCAGACGTTCGCCATGGGTGTCTCACTGCAGGACCGCGCTCTGCTGGTAAAGCTGTATTTCAAGAACGATGATTGTGCAAGAGTAGCACTGCAAAAGTTTATGACACTGAAGGGTATAAAAGAAGGCGTTGGTCCAATGAGTGTCGTGGGTCTGAAGAAAATGATGCAAAATTTCGAAACGACAGGTTTGTTTGATGTGCAATATGGTAGAGGGAGAAAACGAGTGCATTCGACGGTAGTTGATGAAGTGGCCACAGCATTACAGGAGGGGTCGGCCGGTGGTGTGCAACCGTGCAGTTCACGAGAAATTGCCCAAACATTGGACAGGCCTACAAGCACGGTGCTGAAAATTGTACGAGGCATCCTGCAATGCTATCCGTACAAAATTGGCCATGTGCAGGAGTTGCTACATCCCGTGAAGCAGCTGCTGAGGCGCCATTTCGGAAATGCTCGAATTATCAGTTGTCATTTACCTACAGCCTGGCCGTCCCGTTCACCTGATCTTACTCCGTGTGACTTCTGGCTGTGGGGTTATCTCAAAGATGTTGTGTTCCGTGCTCCAATTGCAAATTTAGAGGAATTAAAGGCACGCATTTCGCAACACATTCTGAACATCACCCCGGAGACACTGCGATCCGTTGTGGAACATGCTGTTTGTCGCTTTCAACTTGTTGCACACAACGGTGGACACCATATTGAACATGTTTTGCGCCAGTCTCCCGACATTTCCGAACTTCTTTGATGAATGGTTCTTATGCGATATGTCACCACAAAACTCTTGAAACCGATTTGCCCCTTTCGATGTGATATGTACAGTCATGCAAATAAAATTGCTCAACAATTCTAATTTGTCAATGCGTTTTAATGTGTAACTTACACCTTAGCCGTTGTTTTACGAATCATATCTCATTTCTCGTCGTGATTCTGCCACTTACAGCTCCATCTGTTGCTAAAATTTGAAACTAAACTTTTTCTTCTGCCATACGCTTTCCGCCTTCTTTAATAACATGCCGTTCAAATTTGGCGTCATTCTCATTAGTGGTTCTTTTTTTATATCGTTTTGAAACTTAAACTTTAATTATAATCACCCTGTATATATATATATATATATATATATATATATATATATATATATATATATATCAGCCGTAGTGATTTTCGTTTCAGATGCTGTTTTGAAAACCTGATTGGAGATAGCGTGATTCGTTAATTTATATAGCTTTATTCAAATGGTATATATATAGATAGAATATGCTAATTTATATTTGAAAGTGTAAAGATGGAGAGCTTTATCATTTTTACTCAAAACCATGTATCTTCATTCAATATTCTCGTTACAACGACATAAAATCCCTCTCTACTAAAAAAAACCCCTTACACGATAATTTATAATAACAATATTTTTTAGACTGTTTTTCCATTTTCATTATACTACATTCTCTTTGAGGAAACTGTACATTGTGTTGAAAGATCAAGAGTTAACTTTCTGAGATCTTTGGTTGTGTTTTGTTGTTTGATTACTCAACATTTCCTGTCCATAAGGATATTTTTTCATTTGTCCTTTATATATCTCTAACTACCTGCTAAAAATATATATAAATATTTATATAAATTCAGATATTTATCTAGAACCGTAAAAAAGTATAACGGTGAGGTAAAAACAATATTTTTGATGCGACAAGTTGAATCTAATTATTAATGGTTATAACATGTATATTCTCTTTGTAATAGTTCTCTCTGTATGTTAAGCAAGCAGAGAATTCCCTTTACTGCAGCTTTCGAGGACATTTTATACGTTATACATTTCGTTCAAAAAGAACAATATCCATAGCGTTTCTAAAATATCGATGAATTAAACATTCAAAGATGATGTAAATGGAATGGATTCAAGTATAAGCTATTTAATCTCACAATTAATGTAATGCATGATAATAAAATAGTTTTGTAGGAAAATGTTAGGAAAAATTCTATCGTTTCAAAACGACATTTCCAAATTTTAGCTAACCTCAACTAAACACACACACACACACACACACACATATATATATATATATATATATATATATATATATATATATATATATATATATATATATATATATATATATATATATATATATATATATATATATATATACATAGATATATATATATGTGTGTGTGTGTGTGTGTGTGTGTGTGTGTAGAGTGAGCCACCTTCCCCTCCTTATTATTCCTAATCTATTCGTTTCGCCCGTGACGTCATACTGATGGGAAGATTTCGCTCCATTTAAGACTGGCTTTGATTCTTGACGAGTAGAAGAAGAAGCAGTGAAAAGAAGAAGAAGAAGCAGCGACGAGAGGCAGAAGCAGCGGAACGAAGGCAGATTGTATGCAGAGCGAGCCGAACAGCTAGAGCCAGCAGATTGCATGCAGAACGAGGAGAACGAATGCAGAACGAGTGCAGATAAGACGGACTTGGATGTAATGTTAGGTGCAAGTCTAAACGACGGCTTTTATTGTTTTAAAGGAGACAAGTTTCAAGACGTAATGTTATATTGACCTATTTTGTAAATATGAATGTGTAAATGTGTCGTCCAAGAACTTTTAAATAAATGTTGTTGTTTTGTATTATCCCGCTCAGCTAGCTGATTCCTGACCTAGAATTATATGAGAAGCAGGATGGATTTGTAGTCCTACAATTGTTTTCAAGTGTTTAAAGACATTCGAAGAAGTTGAATGAAGATTAATAGTACTTGGATCGCGACGCTGTGTTTTCGGGTTTTAGAGTGTGAATTTGATGAACTTGATGAGGACTTGATGAGGACTTGATGAACTGTGCATGGATAGTTGTATCCAAATGTGAAGAATCTGAATATTGTTTTACGACGAAACAAGAAGTGTTTAAAGACGTTCGAAGAAGTTGAATGAATATTAATTTTATAATTCAGCGTTGTGTTTGTTCCCTTGGATTATTGTGCTCCTCAATTTGCTGATTTTAAACGTGAGTAACTCTGTTTTATTGACTAATTTTTACTTGTGATTTCTAGATGGCTACGTTAGGCGAGGTGCCGCGTATAAAGAACAATTTAACTTTATTTTCTGCCGATACCATAAAATTACTGTATAGACTTGTTTTTGAGAATGATCCGTGTGACAGAAATAATATGGAAAGACATAGAAAATTTCCAGGATTTAATTACAACGTTACTTTAAAAGAGTATAAAGATAAAGTTAAATATGTAACTGATAATTTTACTGTGAATAACCTTATTACTGTTTGTAATTTACTAAATTTAAAAGATGAAGGCAAACCAAACGAATTTGTTGAGTGTATTGTTACAAATTTAAATGAATTTGGACTGCTAAGCTCTAGTTCTGTTGACGCTGTCGAAACTGACGAAGAAGTCTCTGGTGAAACAGAAATTACTAGTAAATTAAATCTTTCAAACGTTGGGTTAATTCCAAACTTAAAAGAAGTAATGGTTAGTTTCCGTGATGTAGACGGTACAATTAAGCATTTTGGTGCTGATGATAATTACTCCGTAGAAAATTGGATTTCTGATTTTGAGGAAACCGCTACATTTTTATCGTGGAATGATATTCAGAAACTCATTTTTGCTAAAAAATCTTTAAATGGTATTGCAAAATTATTTTTACAGAGTGACCGCAATGTTAACTCATAGCATAAATTAAAAGTACTGTTAACAGAAGAGTTTGGAAATAAACATAATAGTGCGGATATACATATGATGTTAAATAACAGAAAGATGAAATGTAATGAATCATTTCAAGAATATTTTTATGTCATGAAAGAAATCGCGATTAAAGGTAACGTCGAAGATGCAGCTTTAATTCATTATATAATGAACGGTATTCAGGATTTACCAACAAATAAGTACGTGCTCTATAAATCTAGAAATTTAGCTGAATTTTAAGAAAATTTAACCTTGAATCAGAAAGTGTGTGAGGACAGACAACGAATTAAAGCCGCTCAGAATTTAATGAAAGACCGAGGACGACTGCTGGTTTTATGCAAAATAGAAGTAATTTTGAAAAAACGAGAACAAAATTTGATAAACACCATGTTATTTCCTCTGTTAGGACTAATTTTGAAGGAGCTAAGCCGAAATACGGTAATGTTAAAGAAGGGAAATTTAATTCTAATCATTCTGAATTTCGCAAGCTTAAAATTTGTTTTAACTGTGGATCTGGAAATTATATATATCAAAATTTTGTGAATACATATTTAAGATGCTAAAATGTTTTAAGTGTTCTCTGTTAGGGCATCGGGCATCAGAATGCATATCAGAAATTAAACCCAGAAATTAAACCACATCAGAAATTAAACCTGAAGTAGACTCTTTATGTGTTAGCGTCGTTTCGAACATGAACACAACTGTTGAAATCAATAATACAAAAGTAGATAGCTTGATTGACACTGGAAGTCAAGTTACATTAATTCGAAAGTCGATTTATGAAGAATTAAATGTTAAGAAATTATATCCGGTAAATTCAACTTTAACTGGTCTTGGGAAATGTTTAGTTAAACCATTGAGATCTTTTTCTGGAGAAATTGTTATCTATGATGTTAAGTGTATAGCTGATATATGTGTAGTAAAAGATTATTGTTTACTTTATGATGTAATAATTGGTTTAAATGTGCTCATGCAGGGTGAAGTTTTAATTAATGAAAACGGAGTTATAGTTCAAAATAGACCTCAAAATAATGTACGTGTAAATTTCATATCTGTTCTACCAATCTTAAATGGCGATGTTTTCGAAATTGATATTGAACCAAAAGTTGCTGTGGTCTTCATGGATACGGTACGCAAATTAGTTCTCAATTATGTGCCAAGTAAAACTAAATCAACGAATATTGACTTGGAATTTTTAGTTAAGAATCAAGAGCCCATATTCCACCACCCACATAGACTCCCTTTTTCGGAAAAGAAGGTAGTTGAAACACAAGTGGTCGAGTGCCTGGCGCAGGGAATAGTAGAACCAAGCTCCTCGGAATATGCTAGTCCAATAGTTATTGTCAAGAAGGATGGATCGCCGCGTATTTGTATAGACTACCGGAAATTAAATAAAGTTGTTGTTAAAGACAGATTCCCTCTACCGTTGATCGAGGACGTCCTAGACCGCTTGCAGGAAGCCCGTGTGTTCAGTACTATCGATCTGAAGAACGGATTTTTTTAACGTTGACGTGCATCGGGATAGTAAAAAGTACACATCATTTGTGACCCACGAGGGTCAGTATCAATTCTTAAAGGTACCCTTTGGCTTTTGTAACTCACCAGCAGTATTTCAAAAATTTATTAACACTTGTAAGGTATACATAAGATTCGATTCACAAAAATCGAACTTTTGAGTGAATGAATTAAAGAAGCTGCTTGAGATATGCTAATTTCGGCATACGCGCTTGGTACAAATACCAAGCAGCTTGATTAAGTGAAGAGCTTGTTAAGGTTGATAGATAAGCGAGTTACGGGAGCTACGAGTTAAGCAGCTACAGGTGTTAACCGGCGCTTTTGCTTAGGGGGGCTCAAAGTTTACGTAGCAGAACTGCTGGTTTGACTCTCTAGGTTGTGAGTATTGCAAAGTGCATTTTTATTGAATGCTAATATATATTCCGTACAAGTAGTACGTATGCTTATTGCTGTAAAAGCAAAATCTATATGTGCAACGAATTCAATAAACATTGTTTCATGTATAAACTGTGTTTGTATCAAATTCATTTAGAGTGCCACTTCAAATTATATATACCCAAGTGTGGATAGAAGTGAGCTATACTCTACAAACTATTTTCAAACCCTTAGTTAATGACGGCATTGTTTTGCCCTACATGGATGACGTGATCATTCTATCTGCTAACGAAGAAGAAGGAACCGAACGTTTAAAACAGGTTTTGGATTTGGCTAAAGAATACGGTTTAGAGATAAATTTCAAGAAGTCTGAGTTTTTAAAACGACGGATCGAGTTCCTAGGCCATGTGATAGAGGGAGGTACAGTTTCCCCATCTCTTGTAAAAACTTAAGCTGCTATAAATTTTCCAGAGCCTGCAAACTTAAAACAAATTCAGAGCTTCCTCGGGCTCACAGGATACTTTAGAAAATATATAAAAAAATACTCCATAATAGCTAGACCGCTAAGTGACCTTTTAAGAAAAGATGGTAAATTTAGATTTAATGAAGACGAACGAAACGCTTTTAATCAACTTAAGGCTTTATTATCGGAGAAGCATGTCTTAAAATTGAAATTAGAACAAGACAAGGACACCGAAATCAAAGCAAAAAAGTAAATACTTAAAAATTCTAATTACGAGAACTACATTCAGCGAAACGGAATTCTGTACAAATTTATCTACGGAAAGGAAGTTATTGTAGTACCTGAAAGAATGCAGACAGAAATAATCAGAGATGCACATGAGAAAGGTCACAAGGGAGTGAACTACACAGAGAAATACCTAGAAGAATACTATTTCATCCCAAGAGTGATGCAGAAAGTCGAGAAAATTATAGCTAATTGTGTCCATTGCATTCTCGTTAACCGTAAAAAAGGAAAGAAAGAGGAGTTCCTACACCCGTTGCGTAAAAACGACCTTCCGATATGTACATATCATATAGATCACCTAGGACCTTTAGAACGCACGCCAAAAAAACAGATCTTTAATATTCAGGAAGAAAACAAAAAGTGTACCACCTGTGCTGAATTCATCAAACCGTGGCTACCTGGCGACAATGTAAAGTTTTGATTTGGTTTGACCTTAAAGACACAAGAAAAAAAGAAAAAAAATGTACCAGCTGCGTTTTGGGATCATAAAAAACTATCTGTGATTATAGTGGCATTCATTTGTGTACTTTGCTTGCTTTGCTTTGTTTCTTTTTGTTTTTTAGATGTTTTCCCGTCGTCAGGAGGACCTGCCGAGAAGCGGGAATGGCCGAGTGTAGAGTGAGCCAAATTCCCCTCCTCATTATTCATAATCTATTCGCCCGTGACGTCGTACTGATGGGAAACTTTCGCTCCATTTAAGACTGGGCTTTAATTCGTGACGAGCAGAAGAAGAAGCAGCGAGAAGAAGAAGAAGAAGCAGTGAGAGGCAGAAGCAGCGGAACGAAGACAGACCATATGGAGATCAAGCCGAACAGCCAGAGCCAGCAGATTGCATGCAGATCGAACAGAACGAATGCAGAACGAGTGCAGATAAGACGGACTTGAATGTAATGTTAAGTACAAGTCTAAACGACGGCTTTTATTGTTTTAAAGGAGAAAAGTTTCAAGACGTAATGTTATATTGATCTATTTTGTAAATACGAACGTGTAAATGTGTCGTCCAAGAACTTTTAAATAAATGGTGTTGCTTTGTATTAACCCGCTCAGCCAGCTGATTCCTGACCTACATATATATATATATATATATATATATATATATATATATATATATATATATATATATATATATATATATATATATATATATATATATATATATATATACACATATATATATATATAAACATTTTTAAGTGATAACCTAAGATTTCTCGATCGGTGATTTCCTCGTGGCAACAGATTAAACATAGCAAAAGTTTCCCTAGGAATGAGTGAAACAGTTTCTATGGCGATGATAAGTTGTTCCAATCTCTGCGTTAGAGTAAATATAGCCTAAAAAAGTACGATGTAAGCGTTTGTAAGTAATCTGTGTTCCTCTTGGAATTTTGTTAAATTGTACATATTTATGTTTAACTAATAATAAATAAGTATGCTTAAATATAAATACCACTCTTGGTATTAATGTCTAAGTCTGATTTAAGAGCAAGTTAACTGAACGGTGCTACATTATATATATATATATATATATATATATATATATATATATATATATATATATATATAGGTATATTTCTCAGCATGAATTATTAATTTAATTTTTAAATTTTTTTTACAGTTAATAATATTTTATCATGTAGTGATATCGCATTGAATACAGTGATAAAAGTTCCTGTTAACAGCTTTTCCATTTACGAACATTAAAACAAAGAAACAAAATCTAATTACGTTTATTTTCCCCAAAAGCATTTATTGAGTAATCAAAAGATTACAAATTATTTGCATAAGCAGAGCATATGAGAAAGAACTCAGTCATGTGTTGTAGCAGATATTTATTCCTTAAACGACTGCAGTGAATATGTATATTGGCTTGGAAAAATCTCAACTTATTATCAAATGCACTAAAAGTCTTCATTCATTATACAAAATTCAAACAACTCATCTTTATTCTGGGATACGGAAGTGAAAAATCTCCTTTAATTTCAAAACATTGATGTATATTTTAAAAGCCTATTCATTACTCTGAAAGCACTTTAGAAAACTGTTAGCAACTTTGAAGGAGTTAGAAATCTATTCAACACACTTATGCGCAGCAAACTGTTTCTTTTAAATCAATAAAATCAAAGAGTCATCAAGTAATTCTTTCGCTTTCGTGACTCATGCTTTCTAATGTACGAAAATTCTTCATTTTCAAAGGTCTTCAGCTCCTTGAAAACGGATTGAAACTAAATGTTCATTATAAATGGAATTCTACTCCCTCAAGCGCATAAGAAATATCATCTAAAGATAGGTAGAAATGGAATTATAGATGAGAAAGTGTAGATTTTGAAAAAAATTAAAATTAAGTGTTGTATGCATTTTGCGTTAATTTTATGTAAAATTATATATATATATATATATATATATATATATATATATATAATTTTATGTAAAATTATATATATATATATATATATATATATATATATATATATATATATATACTGGGGGACCAGAATTAAAACACACCAACTCTGACCTCCGTGTACATCGAACTACTAAGTGTAAAGGCTTCAAATTTTGTACACATACTCTTTAAAACATGTAGAAACGGAATGCGCGAAAAAATGTTTAGTTCCTGAAATAACCAATAGAGGGTGCTGTACAACTGGAAAGCTGAAAATACACAAACACTTATTTAATTTGAACGTATCAAACATTCACGTGATAAACACCTTACCGACGCAAGGAATACTGCTCAGTATGGTTCCCTTCATGTAAATGTAAAATCTGCTGTCTGTGGACAGCTTGTTCAACTGCGTAACGTAGCTGGTCGACTGAAATGCGTCTCATATGCACATTGATGCCTTTTTTTAAGTCTGCAAAGGTTACTAGATGTCCTTGATAAACAACATTTTTAAGTGTCCCCAAAGCCAAAAATCACATGGTTTAAGGTTGAACGAGATGGCCAGGCTGTCGGAAACGCACGACTTATGATCCTATCCCCAAAATAGTTGCAGAAGAAATTGCTGTACAGAGAGTTAAATGTGGGGATATGTCATATATATATATATATCTACACTAGAAAATGCATTGTTTTTTTTTAAAGATTTTACGTGTGTTCAGTATATATTTGTCACTCTTTAAGTGAAGGAAAATTACAAGTTTAAATTTAATTCTTATTTGTTTGTAAATACTGCTGTTATTCAAATAAATTCTGATCTCTGAAGGAATATTCCCAGATGCGTATTACTCTTTCTTAAAATATTAAAAATATTTGCTCAAATTTATGGCAATTTAGAATTAACATTACGTACCATAATTAGTGTATTAACTCCACGTACAATGTCATTTTAACCTATCTACATAGCCAACGCTACAGTTGTGTTATGAAACCATAGACTTCAAAAGTATTTTAATCAGATGACTGAAAGCCCTTACTTGTTTCAATTATGTGTGAAATAATTAACTGATGTGCATATAACATAATGGGAGAAGATAAACATACAGTGATCATGTTTTATTATTTGAGCCCGACAGGAGATTTCATATATTAAGTTTAAAATTATTTAGAAATGTGTACACTCATTTGCTTTGCAGACATTTGTTACAGTAAGTACTTTCTTAATGTTTCTGTTTTATCATTAATAATTTTTGAGGCAGAATGTTAGTTTTATAAGTACATGTGAGCAATGAAAAGTAATAAGGGATTTTAAAGTAAGATTTTTTTAATAAAATTTTACTGCGTAAAAACATAATACGGTGGAGTACCGATAATACAAACTTCGGTAATCCGAAAGTCCGCTTAATCCGAAACCAAAAGTCAAAAAGGATTAAGGTTACTATTCAACTACAGTGATACTAAGTAATATAAAATATATTTCTGAAAATTACAAGAAAGTTCAAAGTTAGACAACAGTAGTACAACAAATTAGGACACATTAGAATAAATAACACGTGTGTATGCTATTCCTAAACTGACACTAACAATAACGACACTGTGGTTCTCTGTGAGAAAGGACGTGTCATCTGAACATCCCACCTCGACCCGGTCGAACCTCTCCAAGTGTAGAGCACTGTGACGTATTGTTAGAGCAACTTACACTCTACTCTATTGTACTAGGCAGCGTTCCGCTCTCTTATCTCCCATTTCGTCCCGATAATTGGTTATGTTTAGACAGACCTTATAAAATAAACTGTGTAATCACACATAATATGTAAAATTTATGTAATCACACGTTATTATGCAATTTAAGTTTATTTTAAGAATGATTTCGCTTAATCCGAAAAATTCGTTCATCCGAAAGGTATCTGGTCCCAATTATTTCGGATTATCGGGAATCCACTGTACTCTGATAAGTTCTAGAGGTGCAAAGTACTGATACCAAATAAATGGCTTTAATTATATGACGTCTAATAATTTGAAACCATGTATTTTATATATATATATATATATATATATAAATATATATATATATATATATATATATATATATATATATATATATATATATATATATATATACATATACATATACATATACATATATATATATATATACATATACATATACATATACATATACATATACATATACATATATATATATATATATATATATATATATATATATATATATATATATATATATATATATATATATATATAATTTAATAAAGAGTCTGAAGATGAATTTTTTTTGTGTGATATGTTAAAGATCAAACTAAAATCTAATTTAAAGTTAATGCAAGTTGTTCCAGATTTTAAAAAATGTGCATATAGGAGAATTGTTTAAAATGAATCAAATCTCTATGGATTGAGTTCTCGATCAAACCGACAGCAATTAAATGATACCAAATTGCTGTGTACACGATGTCATTATATACAATAGTTTGAGAAGAAGAAGTCCTGTTGCGCAGAGGCTCTAGCGGCAATCTTTATGCGCATTTATTTGCTACCAACATGGATCACAAACTGCATCAACAGTATCAACAAAAAGTATCATTTGCTATATAGGAACACGCAACAGAAGCTTTGCAATTCATGATAATGTACAAGTTAAACATGCACCGCAATCTTCACGACCTTTCACATTCCTCACAGTTTGCAAATCCAGCTTGTATGTATGTGTTTTGTATATAGGTATCCATCTATCTATCTCTCTCTGTCTCTCTCTCTCTATATATATATATATATATATATATATATATAGTGTGTGTGTGTGTGTGTGTGTGTGTGTGTGTGTGTGTGTGTGTGTGTGTGTGTGAGTGTGTGAAGGAGGAGAACGACTCTACTCCTCTGTTTACATTCCTGTTGCACCTGCGCGATCATCACACAGAAGAGATGATGCTTTTTCTACGTGAGTTGCCGAGAGAAAGCAGTAACGCTTAGACGAGCTTTGACGTAGACGTAGCCAATTTTTAATGTTTAATGTTTTTATGTAAACCTTTCATGCAAAGTGTCCCATCCTGAATAAATCGCCTGTCTATTAAGTAGTTTCTGATGTCCGTATCTAATATTCCGGCACTTTGGTATTTTTCTGTTTAACTGTTTAACGATTGCGCAAGCGATACAGACTAGGTTTGGGTGCACTGCCAAAATTTTAATTCGCGATGACGGATGAGTTTAGCGTTTGGAATTTTGCTTTCCGGAGTACCGTTATGGAGGAACGTAATTCTACGTTAAAATCATTAACTGTATACTTATTAGAAAGAAGAAACCTGTTATGGTCATTCTGATAGAAGTTCAATACCTTTTTTCCTATGATTATAATTATTTTATTTACAGATCATTGTTAAAACATCCTGTTGATATTATACTAGTGCAAATTATACTACTTTATATGAAATATGCTACTTTTAATTTAAGTGCTAAGGACTTAATATTCGTATTAATATTCGTATTAACTGCTATATACAATTTAAATTTCGCCTGATATATATATATATATATATATATATATATATATATATATATATATATATATATATATATATATGTTTTCTTTCCGTTTTCATTATTAACGCATGCAGAGTGATAATGAACTAATTTTAACCATGTTAGTAAGAAGTTATTCCCTCCATATGAGTATATTATAGCGTAAATCAGATGTGCATAATAGAAATCATATTTAAATTAAACAGTCACAGTGACAATATTTGGAATTTATTCAGCTCCGGTGCGAAACAGCTGAATAAGTTTTATTTAGGATGCAATAGTTTGTATAAATTAATAATTTACGTACAAATGTTTAGAAACGTATACTGTATACTGATTAGGTAACAAACAGTTTCCTTATATTAAATATTTAATACATGAAGACTTCATAAATAGGATAAAGTTAAAGAAATAAAAGTCCAATATTTCTTCGATTTCGTCCTTCATAGAAGATAAAAAAAAGATCCTGAATTATTGAATAAGTCCATTTTTTGAACGATTTAAGACTAGTATGTGCAATACTATTTTTGATCACCAAAATATTTCTACGTTTAATAAAGGTACACTTAAGTGGGCTTTTGAAATCTTTAGACTTCTTGGCTTAAAATCCACAAAGAAATGCTCAATTCAGTAAACTAAACATTGATAGTTAAATGGGTATACTTTTTAGAAATCAGTAATAGTTAGTATAGTTTATTAATTTCATAGCATATGATTTTTTTAAAATTTTGTTTTCATGGGCTATTTAAACATAGTATAACATTTTATTCAGTGATCTTTCATGATTTAACTCCAAAAATTGAAATGCTTCAGTATGGTCGAAAATTGAACTCTGTCAATGATTGACAAGGTTAAGAAGATAAAACTATTCTAATTCCTAACAGCAATTTCGAAAACCATTAAAAATTATCATTTAAATAATACATTAAGAAATAATTGTCTGATTTGATTCCTGTTTTCATGTATACATAGTTTACATAAAGAGCTTGTAGCGGTCCTGTGGTACAGTGCGCTGGTTTCCGGTGCAGAGGGTGCTCGGATCAAATCCCGTCGTCGCACCACGAAAAGTGCCTCAATTTGTGTCGTCCCTCCTAATGAGATAATGCTGTCCCCCTATATACTGTCCATTTTATATGGTGCCCGCATATTAAAATGGACAGTAAACTAATAAAATGGACAGTAAACTGCGGCGTAGTATAGGCGAATGTTTGACGACAAGTGTCTCCGCATTGGTTAAAAAAAGTTTACATAAAACACCAAAATCTTCGAAAATCGTAATTAAAGATTGTACCTTAATAATGGCTGACAGGAGTTTAATATATCGTATAAATTTAGGGAATCAGTCATGATCTTTAGTACGTTTGGTTGCCTTAATGTCTTTACTGTATAGATGAGCTCGAGCTCACTTTCTGAGGTACAAATTTTGCAGGACACGGACCTTAGTTTTTTGGTATTTTTGTAGATGAAAAAACCAAGCATTATTTTTCTCAGAGTTTAGATTTTTTCTTTTGAAAAAGCGTTATTTATGTGACATCTGAAATTCCAAGTCTTTGTTTTTCTGTTGTTTCCCATTCCAGAATGTTATAGATAAACGACTTAATTAAATTCTTACTTTGAGTCAAAAAACGTTGCTTTCAAGTAATATGCAGATCTCCAATACAACATCTGAAAAATTTACTCTGATATTTTAGATGATTCACTCAATGCAAGAATATACAATTCCCTCATTTTTGGCATTACACACAAAAGACGTTTTAATACGGCAAAAGGACCGGCAGTGACTACAGCCATAACTTAATGTACATTATCCATACTGAAAACAAAGCTAAAAAGAGGACACCTGATTTCTGAATCAGTTAAGCATTTAATGGGATGACCACTTCCCCAGAGGTAATGTGTAATCCCTAGGAATGGAAACATTCTCCTTTAAAAAATTATCGCTTGTGTTACCAGTATTTCTTAAACCATCTTCATTAGATCATTTGTAACCGTTATCTCTTCAGAAACAATCGTTAATAATCGTTAGTCCCGAGAACTGACTAAAAAGGTCCCTTTTGATCAATAACTATCCAAAGCGTTGAAAAGCAAGCATTTATGTTCAGTCACTAATCCATTAGAATTTGATTCATTCCTTTCTTTTAAGTGAAGGAAAATACATTGCAAGGTTTCTATAAATTATTTTTCATTGCCTTCATACATTCTGACACAGGAATATGTCAACGTGGAATTTGACATAAACAAACTAGAGGTTCCTTCTTAAAATATTGAACCTAAACCCATTTACATCTAATGCGCTTTCTTCAAGTACATACAATTATGTTTAAGATTGCTTCTTTCATTTACTGAGTAAAAATAAATGTTTGAGAAAAAATTTGGACATGCACGATGTGCTATACTAAAATAAAGAAAAATTAAAAAAAATACGAAAATTTTACATTAAACTGCAGAGTATTATAAAGATAATGGAAACATTGACCATGTCTGCAGAAATTTTTATTCACAAAGTCTAGGTCTAAATTTGGCTTTAGATATAACATAATTTTGAAGGAAGATAAAGTCATATGGGTCCTGCACATGCGATATTAGAATTGATACCATTCAATCCGGTAAATATGTTATATCCGTTCCATAGATGTTGAGGAGCAGAACTTGATTGAACCTTGCCTTCAGTGTTTCCACAAATCGTTAGTAACCTTAAGGTCAGGTGATTGTGGTGACACGAATAGATGCTGCACCTCATACTCATGTTCCTCAAACTACATGTTGATACGTCTCAAATGATCCACGTTTACGCTAACGACTTGGAAAAAAGGACGGTCATTAGGGAATATGCCTGTGCCATAAGATCCTTGCACTCCTCAGAATAGTTCCCGATTTTATAGAACAATTAAGATTTCGTAGGAAATGCCACGCATACCGCCCACAGTTTCAGTAAGCCTCAACAATGCTTGGCAGTAAGCACCAATCACAAGAATTGGTCAATCGATGACATTACCCTACTTTGTGGTAAGCAAAGAATATAAATCTACATCCATTGGATCATAATACACGTTTTCAACCATTTAAATTCCAGTTTTCGTGCTCGTTGCACCATTGGACAGGTTTTGTTGCATTTCTGTTAAAATTAAGTGGCTTATGGATTGCAGAACGACTAAAAAAATGCAAGCTAAATAAATCTCCCGAAGAAATGTTATTACTGAGACAAGATCATTACGAATCGTATCCTCTTATTCTGTTATTTGTTGCTCTATGGTTTTAGGTTTTCATCTTTAGATTTACCCTCGCTAGCATCGTCGTGAGACGTCCACAACGGGACGGTTAACCTTTATTTGAGAAAATCTTGTCAATGTAATATTGATTGTGTTATTGTAAAAAAAAACTGTATATTTCTGTAAATTAATAGTACCAAAATAGTTTTTTTTTCAAGTCAAAAATCATTTATGAAGCTTCTACAAAGTAATTTATAAAGGGTAAGTGTAGTAATAAACTTTAAATCCGTTCTTCTCAAAACAGATTTTTCAAGGTATTTAGATATTTTAAATGCTCCATGCGAAGTAATTTTGCTTCAAAATTAATGAAATTGATAAAGGAAGAATCCTGATACTGTTTAAATAATAATAATAATAATAATAATAATAATAAATAAATAAATAAATAAAAAACAACTGGGTATGCATTTTACAATTCGATTTCATTAAGGTAATTAAATTCGATTCATAACTTATTAAAAGGCTAAATTTTGTTGAAAATCGGGATGGATTTCAGAAAAAAATTTCTCAAAAATTAATTACTCAAGAGATTAAATAACTGACACATACATTTGTTTGTTATACAGTTTTAAGTATTTAAAATGCAAAATAGAGGAAATATCTCAAAAATTATTTCGTAAGGAGCACTTTGAAATTTTTTAAGAATTTTTAAAATTGTAATGAGATTGGAAATTTCCTTTAAGGTATTCTATATATTTATAGTGAAATGTATATATGTACAAGATTTCGTATCTCTGGGATGAAAAGTAAATATATATATATATATATATTAACGTCCACCGTCCCCATAGGCTAATTGTTAATTTCTGTACCATGTCATATTTTTCAGTACCATGGCTTGTGTAACACAGACAATTTCTGTTTTTTTTTAGTTACAGAAGAAACCCCAACCCTCATGTGAATAATATTATCTCATGTGAATCTCATGTGAATAATATTATCCCTTTTGAATCTCATGTGAAAAATCTTTATTAATGTCACACAGACCAGACATTCACAAAAATCTACAGCAGCTAATTCTTCATCAAATGTACTATTAGTGTTGCGTGGTAACGTATAGACGTGATTCACCGTGTTATACAAGTATGCTCGTCGATGTTGAAGCCGTTGTAATAGGAATATGCAGCAACTCCTATGACTTTTTTAAGCAGTGTTTCTTATTTTCATAACTCTGTGGATTTTTACATTTGGTTGTGTAGAAATTTGAAAGCAAAATCACTGCTCCAG
Organism: Dolomedes plantarius; assembly: GCA_907164885.2. Lineage (NCBI taxonomy): Eukaryota > Metazoa > Arthropoda > Arachnida > Araneae > Dolomedidae > Dolomedes > Dolomedes plantarius. The sequence continues at coordinate 151,031,233 of OU015492.1, forward strand.
AACACTGTCCTTGAAATCCACGAAAAACTTCATAAACATGATATTTTAAATGTTCCAGTATTCAAATTTGGCTTTTTGTAAAAAAATGTATTTAGAAACAATACGTTATGCGTTTAGAAACAAACGAGGATGCGGGAATCGAATCCCGGTGTCGCGCAACTAAAATACCCCGTATTTGTCGTCCCTTCATAGGGAGTAATGCTGGTCCGCCTATATGGTGCACTCATAATAAAATGGCCCCCAGACTACTGTGAATTTATAGGCGGATGTCTACATGACAAGTACTTCCGCTAGAAAAAAATATTCAGGAATCCAACTGCAATATACTATAAGTACGTTTTTAAAAATGTCCGTGTATGCTTCAGAGAGCAGAAAAAGGCACCGTTTATTATTCACCGTATTATGAAGGAAAATGGTCTGTTTCTCTATAAAACAGGACCAGTTTGATCATATCTTCAAAAGAATGAAACGCATTTTATTTTATCAACATTCTCTGCTCTGAGAGAACAGTGGGGCCAACAGTTGTTAGTAAGCACTACTTGACACGGCTCCGAAGTCCTAAATTTTGGGAGCAAACAAGCAAACCCTCGGCAGTATATTTGGAATAATTGTGAAGCGAGTGATCTCCAGGTTTAAACACGCCTTATACCATACAGGTCAGGACAGTGACATGTATCAGGACAGTGACATGTATGAAGTCTCTGTTTGTTTTTGCTCCTTTCCTGCTTCTCCTGCTCACCTCATAGAAAGTATGGGCCTATCTTTGAGACAGCTGTCGGTTGAGCAGGATATTGTCTGTGATTCTCTTTTGCGTCTTGGACTCGGTGTACTAGGCTTTCCTACACCAGGGAATTTAGTGAATTATCAAAATTCGATAAAGTACACGTCATTTACATTGTACTCAGCAGTACAATGTAAAAGTACACTTCATTCATTGTCCGAATATACTATTCGACTTTTTTCTCAAAACCCATTCTTTTCAAATGATCTGACATTCCTATTGCTGTTCTTTCAGAGAAATTATACAATAGTATACAAAAGAAAATACTATTGATAGAAAAATATTTTTGATTAAATATATATCATGCATTGTACTGATATATTTTACTTTTTTCCAAACCCCTTTCATTTGATAACAATTCTGACATTACTATTACAGATCTTTCAGAGAAATAATGCAACAGTATACCGAAGAAGTAATCTAGATACAAAATGATTTTTGAGTTTAATATATTACTAGCACATTCAGACTGATGAAAAGTTCTTCGAAAATTTCAAGCACATAGTTAAAATGAAACTTTTAATCATGAGGTATTAAACACGCATTTTAAACTATTTCATTGCTTTAATCAGAGTATGTTGAAACTGCAACCCAGATACGCTGCGAATCATATTTATTTAAATGTTTACGCGAAGTAAATGAAATTGTACCTAAACCGTGTCACGCATTCACGAATACATTAGTCATGAAAATTGGATTCCTACATTAAAACACATCCATAATAGGATGTAAGAGTTTTCAACCCGGAGAATTGCGGCATGTTCTAAATATTAAGAATATAAAAGGTACACGGGAGATTTACAAACATGAAAAAAAAGTGATACTTTAAAACCCTGAAATCATTTTTCATCTGCATTCTATCTCGTTTTTCAGAATTATGAATGATGGCACCGCAGAGGCAATTTGTTCTCAAATACTCAACATCGCCAAGGGGAAATGTAACCATTTATCAAAATACGGGGTTGGGAGGGAGGGGGGGGGAATAGACGTCTCAGTAAATATTTATCTTATTTAGTATCTTGAGGTGAATAGAAGTCACACACGGCATTAAAATTTTAACTTTTTCATCAGGTCATATATATGCAATTCAAAAGACTATGTTATTTAAACTTAATACTGCGTGTTCCTGAAAGATGTTCATTTAATTTTAATCTATTTTCGCTTATTTCGGATGACAGACATGCTAAATATTCATTATGAAGTAAAACGTGGCTCTCAAAATAACTTTAATAAAAGACACATTAATCATGTTTATTGTCAGTTTATTGAATATGCGAAAAGTAGGTAAGTGCGTTCATATACATTATTATGTATTTCACTGACAAATAATATGTAAGTTGTATATTTGAAAAAAAATGACTTAAATAAATACTACTCACTGTTTTTTCCGCTTGAAATATTGCTCTAAGAAGGCTTTTTGGACACTTCGAATTCTGAAATCATTCAGTGTGAATACTTTCCAAAACCCTGAATTTTTCCATGTAAAGACAGCGATTTCAGAAATAAGCGACGGTATTTTACTGACGCTTTTCTTTTCCACCCCATAACACCTTAGTGTTAAATGCTTATCTACAGCAAAATATGTACACGGGAGTGTGTACTAGTGTTTACTAGTTGTTGGAAGTGGGATGGCTTTTCTATTTCTTCTCTGCCAATTATCTGTCTTCGGTCATGAAATACAAGATAAACGTGACAATGGGAGGTCTGGTTTGGTTTGCAGCGATATGGTCAACTTTTACTACACGAGGGCTAATTTGTCCGGGACCTATTGCTCAAAGCCGATTCCGAAAGTCTACAAACGTCCATTGCCAAGGATGGGACCCAGTTCCATAAACTTTGTTAAAGAATACCTACCATCGTCCTGGCCTGTTGGGAGGAGCAACAACTGCAAATGAATACATCTCCGACAGCCTTAGGGCTTTTTCGCACAGAATCCGATAGCATTAGCTTAAAACATTTTGACCAATCATATACCAATCTTTGACCCATTTAACGAATCATCGCCAACGGAATCTTTAACGCTGACGCTAATGGATTGATTCTAGTATGTGAACAGGCCCATAGATTTTTATCGTCTTCAAGCGCACTAAATTATGTACCACATTTCGGAATAGACTACATGGTACTTTCCGATAGGAACTAGATGACTCCACTATGTCAGTAAAAAATTAGAGGAATTCTGCATTTGAAAGTATTTTCCTGAGGTGCATCGAAATATTTTATATTTAAATCCCTTGTTTCAAATTATATTAACCTTTAGCTTACATTGCCCATTTTTCCGGTTCCCTCTTTAGAACGAGAAATGTCATAACCCCTTTGTAAGAACTGCCACTAAGAGTGTTATATATATGTATATGTATATGTAGTATATATATATATATATATATATATATATATATATATATACATTGTACTTATCAGCCACACATGGCTGAGAAGCCTTTCAAAAGGTCTAAGCCTAGACACAAGGCTGCAGAGCCAGCTGGATATGTATATAGAAGTAATTTTGCTTTGCGGTTATCTGTCTAGTTATCCCCACCTTTTTTGTCATGAGACCAACTCACCTAAAACCATGATAATTGTTGACTGCATCTGATATGGTAGCATCCTACAAATGTATCAACATTGTTCCCTGGTGCCGGCTCAATTTTGATCGAGCACCGAAAGGACAAAAATATGAAGTTTTCATACCTTGTACCATCCACATATCTCATAGAAGGACTTTTCGGTCTGTACCATATATGGTCTAGACAACCAGGTATATTAGAACCTTCGTCGAGATTTGAATTGAGGATACTCTGGGAGGCCCAACGTGCTACCACTAGGCTACCTCGGACCCTTCCCTAAGAATCTCGTAAAGACATCGAAATTTCAGATATTTTTCTAGTAAAATAAATATCCTATTTCTTCACATAGAATTCTTTTAAAACTGAAAAATCAATTTTAGATGGGACATATATTCTTCCATAAAATTGCTTCCAAATTGTTTTTTTTTCCTTGACAACCAATTTTCCTATATGCATGTGCTGAAAAGTATAGACACAATTATTAGATTAATGCATTGATTTTAAGATTAGAATTCTATTTTCTTTATTGAATAATCCCCATCCAGGATTTTATCTATGCTGTTATTTCTTTAAAACAAATGTGACAACGAAACAGATTGCACTCTAAAACAAAATTCGGCCAATTGCTTCTCATTGTGATTTTGTTTGTATTCTAAAATTACAAGCAAAGCGGGAATGAAAAATTCTGAGGAATGTAAAGTACTTCGCATGAAATCGTTAAAGGAAATGACAGCTTGTTTGCCTTTAAAAACTAAATTTAGTGGAGGCAATCTGTCAAAATAAGAAATGAAAATGTGATATATATATATTTTTGCTCCTTTTAAAATATAGTCGTAATACGAAAGTCTAGTGCATTGGATTTAATGATGTGTGTTGCAATTGGGGGATTTACCGAGAAAGGATTACGAGGTTTTCTGCTTTTAATGGATTTCTAGAGTCATTTAGAAGAGAATTTCGGTCATTTATCTTAAAGTTTCATGTGACGAATTAGATAGTAAAATCTTGATGATAAAAAACTCCTGTTAACTCACTAAAATATTTTTTTTCCAAAAAATTTCTGCTAACTTATACTATTAATATTTTCTGAACAAAAAATAGCTCAGTAAACCTCAGCGTTTACTTTTTTACTGATGCGTATCGAAATATTTTATATTTAAATCCCTTGTTTCAAATTATATTAACTTTCAGCTTAAGGGACCCATTTTTCCTGTGTCCTCTTTAGAACGAGAAATTTCATAACCCTTTTGTAAGAACGGCCATTAAGAGGGTTATATATATATGTATATGTATATATATATATATATATATATATATATATATATATATATATATATATATATATATATATATATATATATATATATATATATATATATATACAGTGGTGCCTCGACTTACGACTTTAATTCGTTCCATGACGGAGTTCGTAACTCGAAATACTGATATCTCGAATCAATTTTACCTATTGAAATAAATGGAAAAGCCCTTAATTCAATCCGGGCTCCCCCCAAACACCGCAATTTTTTGTTACATGTTTTTAAAAACAAAAATGTGCTTATAAATGATGAACACTGTATAAAAACGCAATACAATAGAATGCAGTGCAACAAACTTGTATTATTAAGTATAATGTACAACATTTACTTTGCAGAGCAGACTTGAAGATGCTGATGTAAGAGGAGTAGAAAGGCTGAACTGAATAATTAAAACATATTCTTTGATTTTTAACCAAGGTCATCCCATCCCCTATACCCCATGGGGGTCAGTGGGGGAGGCAATTGAAGCTTATTCTCTGAGAGGGAGGTTGGATGCTGTTCGGTTTAGGAGGGCGACTCAAATGTGGGCAGAACAAGCTGCCCGGGTGATAATTGTTGAGTGTTAATCTCTCGGTTTAAGACTAGATAGTAGTCTTAGAATAATATTATACAATAGTATAATATTTGTACATAGAGGTTCTAAATATTATATGCTTCTCGGGCTCTCATTTGATGAGCACGTAACATGGCGTTAGCTGCGCAAACTAGCGGTGGGGTATCTGAAGCTTGCTCGTAACCCGAATTATAGCTCGTAACTCGAATCAAAAAATCTGTCAAGAGAATGCTCATATGTCGAAAAACTCGTAAGTCGAGGTACCACTGTATATATATATATATATATATATATATATATATATATATGTGTGTGTGTGTGTGTGTGTGTGTGTGTGTGTGTTTGTTTGTATATATATATATATATATATATATATATATATATATATATATATATATAAATATATATATATATTCAATCTTGGGCCCGTATTCTTCGAATACATGCTATTCCACCCCGTAAGGAATAGGTTAACCCCAAAAACAACCGTGTACTGATTTCTGCCAAAATGAGAGCTTTATGTGTTATACTTGTTATCATACTTGAAAATAGTTTTGAAAAAAATTTTTATACATATATAAACATGTTTGAAGTTACATCTGCATATATATCAATTTTTTTTGACACATCAAAAAGCCTTATTTGATACAAATAGTTCCTTGAGAATGAGAAATTTCCGTCTGTAAAAAAGCCAGTTATAAAGGCATATTTTACTACCTTATATAAAAAAGCATATAAAAATCGCCATCGGTAGACTTGTCGATACTGAAAACAGCAGGTTTATAAATAAAGACGAAAAGTTTAAATATTTTAGTAATAAGGGCAGATTTACTACTCAGTCACTATCATAATATAATATAAAATAAATAAGTTGCATTTCTCTCCGAAGTATGGGTTCGATGACTTCCAAAGCCAGTCCTAAATTGAAAGTCAGTGAAATTCTGTGGTTATTGAAAATTTCTAAGACCGTGAATAGAGTAAAAAGAAAAATAATATTCTATAAATAATGACAACAATACAGTTGAGGCAGAGTATACGATGAGGCTTAGATCTTAATCTAGATGATATTGTTGCCCTACAAACACACGCTCTTACACACATGTGTATATAAATATATATATATATATATATATATATATATATATATATATATATATATATATATATATATATATATATATATATATATATATATATATATATATATATATATATATCTGTGTTTGTGTGTGCGCTGAACTCTAAATTAAAGATGAGAAAATTATTCCACTCGTAGATTATTAATTCAAAAACTGTTTAAAAAATTATCAAAAATTTTCTCCAAATGGAATGTAAAAAATTCTTTTGATTTAATCTGATATAATGTATAATTTTTTTCTTTTTAGGAAAAAATGACCAATTAGGAAAAGTTACTGTGATTTCAAATATATCATTTTTAAACCTAAGTACTTTGTTCTTTTAAAACTTTTGTCAAATTCATTTATTTCTATGTTGTGACTATTTTGGCCGTCCCCATTTTCTATTTTATTTTAATCTTATATTATAATTAGCCCCAAAATGAGATATTTGGAAGGTAAAAATTAATGTTTAACTTTGATTTATTTTAATAATTAGAAAAAAAAGCTGAATATTCTTGAAAGAGTCTATCCTTGACTAAAAACTCTTCTCGCCTATCAGCGGAAGCTGCCGTCGAAGCCTGTGTTAGCTAACGGTTGCCCGTAGAATATGCGAAGCGTCGTTATTGTTACTGAACATTTTTAAGGAAGATACACTCCAAAGAAAACAGACACGTAAATTAAAATAACATACATATATTAACACAACATACATACATTAATTCAACATACAAAATAACCATTACATATAAATATTAACGGATATCATTACAAAGGATATGAGCGAGCCTAAAACTTCGCTGCTACACCATCAAACCCCTTCTTCTCTCTCCACCCCTTTCGCGGGAGACCATCGACCCTTTTCGTACCTCCCCCTCTTCGCGCCATCTTGGCGGCAATACAACAACTTGCCACCACATTTGGCGGAATTCACCTTGTATAATTTTAGTTTAATACTTGCTACTGGTCATAAGTCTTACACGTTCCCCTTTAGGGAGTTTATACGTCATTTAATATGACTATAAACAGAAAACAGATGTTCCGAAACTATCCTGAAGTTTCTTGGAGAGTCCTTTAGAAGTTCTTCTTGAAACATGACCACACTAAGGAGAGAGTTCCTTTTCTTTCACGCACATTAAACTTTAACAAATTTCATGAGTGAGTACTCATGAACATCACCCCTCGCGAGAGCAACCCCCTTGGCTAACGGCTGTCCCCCAAGCAGGTGACTCGAGAAATTGACACCAAAAAATTATTTCGAAAACAAAATATTAGAAATTAAAATGACATGTAATACATATTATCAACCAATATACTCTTATCCAATGAATATTTAAACACAACACAAATCTCAACACTGAAATACTATTAACAATGCACACATGGATACACAATTTTAAAGGAATAACTAGAAGATAATTTACAGTTGCATGTTTCATGAGTGTAAATATACTAAGCAGTCAAGAAACACTTTGGAAGAGAATACAATACGATAACTGATTTTAAATTTTACATACAACCATGCGCTGCATAAACATGAAATACTCGAATTTTTACATTATAAAAATGGCACAATTTAAAACTCACAATTGGTCACGGGCAATCTAGACAATGCATCTGCATTTCCATGTTTTTGACCCTTGCGGTAGGAAACCGTTACGTTATAACGTTGAAGGGCAAGTGCCCATCGAGCTAACTTAGGACCCTGCGGCAGGGAGCTAGTCAAGTAGGTCAAAGGGTTGTGGTCTGATATGACTTGGATTTCAGCACCGTAAATCCAGGTGTCAAACTTCTTCAATGCTGATATCACTGCAAAGGCTTCTCGCTCTATTGTTGACCATTTCATCTGAGTTGGCGTTAATTTTTTACTGAAGAAGGCTATGGGTTTTTCGATCCCTTTTTCGTCATTTTGGGCAAGACAAGCGCCCACTGCCATTGCCGAAGCGTTCGTGTACAACTGGAATGGCTTTTCCAAGTCAGGGGTGTGTAAAGCAGGAATTTGGACCAGTTCGTCTTTCAGCGCCTGGAAGGCTTTCTCCGCTTAGTCGCTCCAAGGAATTTTGTTAGGAAGATGTTTCTTCGTCATGTTTGTTAACGGCAGGGCAATACTCGCAAAGTCTTGGATATAGTCCCGATAGTAAGAAGTAAGACCCAGAAATCCACGAACTTCTCTTTTCGTAGTCGGTCTTGCCATGTTCCGTATGGCTTCAACTTTCTGCGGGTCTGGCGAATGTCGTCCAGAACCAACAAAATGTCCAAGGAATTTTACAGTTGGTCTGCTGAACTCACACTTATCCAGGTTTATGGTAAACCCAATCTCTTGTAATGTGTCAAGAACCTTTTCTAGGTGATTTAGGTGGTCTTCCCATGTATCTGAAAAAATCGCGACGTCGTCGATGTACGGTCGACAATAGTTCTTATGGATCATGAGGGCTTTGTCCACGGCTCTCTGGAACGTACTCCCAGCATTCCTAAGTCCGAAAGGCATCACTCTCCATTGAAAGTGACCCGAATGAGTAGCGAAAGCTGTGTAGCGTCTAGCTTCAACTTTGACCGGAATCTGCCAGTACCCCTTCGTGAGGTCGATAGTTGTTATGTAGTGGGCCTTTCCTACTTCCAGGAGAAGATCCTTCGCAATCTTCATCGGATAAGCGTCTGGCACGGTAAAGCTGTTCAAATGTCTGTAGTCCACGCAAAGCCTGACACTGCCATCTTTCTTCGAAACACAGACTACGGGATGAGCCCACTCGCTATCGCTTGGCTCTATCAATCCAAGTCGCAACAGTTCTTCAACCTGGCGGTCGACTTCCTCTTGAAGTGCTACGGGTATGCGATAGGGCCGCAACTTCTTTGGCGTGCAATCAGCTGTCAAGCGTACTGAATGGCCTTCAACCTTTGCTCGTCCTGGGATGTTACAAAAAATACTATGGAACCGTTTTAAAAGCTTGAATAGATCGCATCGTTGAGAATAATTCAGCCTCTCACTAGTGTCTTCGACACGAACACGAATGTCTTCAACAGATTTGATTGCGGTATCAGTCGGGGCATAATGAAGTTCACCAAACTCCGCGTCGTCATCAAACACTAACCCGACTTGATGCACTCTAGCAATGTAAGGTCTTAATTTGTTAAAATGGAGTTCTCGGATACTGCCATCTTCCATCCGAACTTTGGCGGAATGTTGCCTAGTGGTCTCGACTACGGTAACCGGGCCAATCCAAGTTTTCAGCAACTTGTGTGATGAAGAAGGAATAAGGACCAACACTTGGTCGCCAACTCCGAACTTTTTCTCTCTAGATCTTAAATTGTACCTTGACGCGTATTCTGCCTGGTTTTTGGTTGAATTCTCATTTGCTATTTTGTGAGCTTGTTCTAGCTTCTCCCTTAAATCTGATATGTAATCTTCTACTGATTTGGACGCATTTGTGGGTATTTCTCTCGCCCCTGTCCATACTTCTTTCATTAACTTTAACGGTCCGTTCGGCAACCGACCGTACACCATCTGGTATGGCGAGACGTTCGTGGTGCTATGGGGAACTTCTCGGTACGCGAACAGCAGAAATGGTAAATGGACGTCCCAATCTCGTCCGTTTTCTTGAATGTTCTTATTCAACATGTCTTTTAACGTTCGGTTCCACCTCTCTACTGCCCCCATACTTTCAGGATGTCCTGGGGTAGCAAATCTAGGGGACACACCGAGAAGATCTCTGAAATGCTTCGACAATTCTGCTGTGAAATTCGTCCCTTGGTCCATGCAAATGGTTTTAGGGAACCCAGTCTGAGTAAAGATTCTCATCAAGACATCGCAAGTTGTCTTTGCTTTTATGTTCTTCACTGGGATGGCTTCTGCCCAACGGGTACCCAAATCAACTGCACAAATAATGAAGGAATGCCCCCTTCTCGACGGCGGCTCTAGAGGCCCAATGCAGTCGACGCTCCACACTTCGAACGGATTTTCTGGTCTCACAAGAGGTTGTATGGGGATTCGGTCCCTAAAGGTCATCGTTCGTCTAACCTGACATTCTTTGCAGGATTCGCAAAACTTTTTGACGTCCTGTCTCACGGTTGGCCAGAAAAACGGGTATTTGATGCGTAGCAAAGTTTTCTTTTCGCCTAAATGGCCTGCCAAAGGGACTTCATGAGCCATGCGAAGAACATTCTTGCGTTTGCACGACGGCAACACGACTTGAACTATGCTCTGTCCTTCAACACAGTCTACGTGCGACAACACTCCATCTGTTACGGTATAAGACTTTTCATTATCTTTAACTAAATCCCATAACTTTTTTAAATCTTCGTCATCTTTTTGGACGGCAATGAAGCTTTTCTTATTCTCTTGATGGGGAACGCATTCAATGGTGGCTGTCGCCACACCAGTTAAAATCGGATCACAACTACCGTTTGATTGTGACACAGTTCCATCTTCAGGCGAGTTGCCGACGTCATCTTGGAGGTCATCTTGATCGGGAAGTCCGCGGGTGGCTCCATGAATCTGAATGTTCTCTTGCAATAGTTCATAAGCCGTAGGACAAATCAACATGTCGTTGACCAATTTCTTCGAGATGGCACATAGGATTGGCACAGGAGAGTGCAGACCATCGTCTATTTTAATGTCGACGATCTTCAAAGCTGTGGTCTCCCCTTCACCAAATGCTGACACGATCTGAATTGTGCCTTCTCCCTCGCAAAAATTTTCAGGTACCAAGTCTTCCCTTAAGACGGAGATCTGAGCGCCTGAGTCCACCACCGCTTTTAACGACTGGTCGCCGCACCTCAACGGGATAATTTTGAGATCGTTAATCGTCTGCAGCTTTCCAGCTCCCGTTGCAGGAACTGTAACTTTGGCGGTGAGTACCGAGGGTTCTGTACTCTTCACGGTTTGTACTGTATTGCTCTGAACACCTGACCCCGAGTTCTTAGGAAGGCGGCTATTTTTTGGACAAAATTTGGAGATGTGTCCAGTTTGCTTACAGGCGTAGCAGGTTACTTTCTGCGGCGTTTCGGTTTTTACGCTGCTGGAGTACTTCTTTTCCTTATAATACTCCTGAGATTCCTTCTGAGGTGGCGAGGGACGCGAAATTCCCCTCTGCTTATTTTTGGCGTCTTCCACGCTGGTCTTCTTGGTTGGAGCTCTAACAGCTTCATACTCATCCAGCCTATCTGCTAACGAAGATGGTTGCAGAAATTTTGCCCAATCATCCATGAGGTGTTCTCTGACTTGGATAGGGACACGTCTTTTCAGTTGATCGGTGATCATCAAGTTCTTTAGTCCATCGAAATCTTTGACGTCAAGTCCTTCGATCCACTCTTCGAAATAATTTGTTATTTCAAATACGAAATCTCTCCAAGAGCGAGCTGGATTTCGCTGATGTTTCACGAATTTCTGTCGGAAGGTTTCTGGGCTTATTTTAAGATGCTTCAGCAAAACCCCTTTGATGTAATCGGAATCGTCAAATTTGTCTTCTGACTGTCGAGCGATGAGTTGCGTGATTTCTGAAGGTAACAGGGGCAACAATGCCGACACCCAGTTAGCTTTCTCAACGCCGACTCTATGAGCCTGTCTTTCAAAGAGCGAAAGAAATAAGACAATGTCTCCGTCCTCGATCTCGAATCTTCGTAATAGCTTAGTCAACTCGGACGTTTTGGTTCTAAACTCGTCTTGTCTAACAGTAGTAAGATTGACTTTCTCCCTTTCTATTCTAAGTTTTTCAAGTTGGAACTGGCGTTCCTGTTCCCTTTCTTTTTCTTCCTTGAGTTCACGAGCAACGCGCTCTTCTTCCACTACGGCTAAACGCCCCTTCACAAACTCTTCTTCATAGTCATCACTGGCCTTAATCAATCTAATAATACCTGCTGACCTCGTTCCCTCAACGACCACTTGACCTAGCTCCTGAGCTAAAGCTATTAAATCGTCTCTCTTGGCTCGATTTAAGAAAGCCATATTTATGAGAAAAAAAAAATTCCTATTACAGAAAAAAAACCCTAAACTTCGAATTGCTCAAAAGTCAGCACTGAACATATAATAGTTTTAACGCTCAAATAATTCCGGAGAATCGATTTGTTTACATATGCATACAATACAAATATAATCGATTACAACATTCGTTTAAAATCAACCAACGTCACAATGTGTTGTTCCGTGAGTTATCCAACAAGCAATGATGCAGTTTTAAAACAACTTTTGGCACTAAAATAAAATACAACCGAACGGTATCCAAGCAAAACAAACAAAACAAACAACCAATTCTTAACCACAGACTACACTTTAGCACTCTTTTTTTTTTCGTTCGTAAACGAAACGGAAGTAAATACAGATATTTATGTACTTCACTCAACTGATGCACTGACGTACAAGACTTAAATTTTACAAGACTCAAATTTCTTAGAAATTAGGTGTGCTTTTAAGGAAAAACATCAAAATATACAGGTAAATGCACTTTTGCGATAATATCATAAATAAAATGTACATTGACGTGTTCGAATTATACTGGCGTATAATTATGTACAGGCATACAAAGCAAAAACTTCTTTAATGTGCACTGGCGTGCTTCATTTATTATACTGACGTATAATTACGATATGGTATACTGGCGTATACACGTTTATACATATAACATTACTTTGATATGCACTGGTGTGCTCAATTTATTATACTGACGTATAATTACGATATGGTATACTGGCGTATACACGTTTATACATATAACATTACTTTGATATGCACTGGCGTGCTCAATTTATTATACTGACGTATAATTATGTACAGGCGTACAAACAAATACCTCTTTAAATGTGCACTGGCGTGCTTCATTTATTATACTGACGTATAATTACGATATGGTATTCTGGCGTATACACGTATATAACACATAACATTACTTTGATATGCACTGGCGTGCTCAATTTATTATACTGACGTATAATTATGTACAGGCGTACAAAACAATTAATACTGTAAAAGTGAATATCCTTTAATAGTACTGGTGTACCATATCTCGAAAATAACATATGACAAAATAACATATGACATAATAATTGCTGTTTCTCGAGTCGCCCACTTTATTAGGGGAAAAAAGAACTCTCACCTTTACAACCACTTCGTTGATATTCTTGGGCTTTCCATGTTGATCCTATGAGACTGCGCCACTAAAAACTCTTCTCGCCTATCAGCGGAAGCTGCCGTCGAAGCCTGTGTTAGCTAACGGTTGCCCGTAGAATATGCGAAGCGTCGTTATTGTTACTGAACATTTTTAAGGAAGATACACTCCAAAGAAAACAGACACGTAAATTAAAATAACATACATATATTAACACAACATACATACATTAATTCAACATACAAAATAACCATTACATATAAATATTAACGGATATCATTACAAAGGATATGAGCGAGCCTAAAACTTCGCTGCTACACCATCAAATCCCTTCTTCTCTCTCCACCCCTTTCGCGGGAGACCATCGACCCTTTTCGTACCTCCCTCTCTTCGCGCCATCTTGGCGGCAATACAACAACTTGCCACCACATTTGGCGGAATTCACCTTGTATAATTTTAGTTTAATACTTGCTACTGGTCATAAGTCTTACACCTTGTTTTACAGATATTATTATGAGATGCTCGGTACTCAAAGAGTGTGTTAACAATGCTCTGGTGGAGAAGTCCATTTTCCTTTCCCCAGTGGGGAACAAAATTCAACATTGATAAGTATATGCAGGGGCAAAACTCAACAGTGAAATGCATTTACAAAATCTACCTTTACTTTTACGATGAAATTGTAAATCATAATGCACTTGCAACCCATTTAATAATCTGATCTGAAAGTAGGTTCAGAACTAGTTATTAGAGAGCTTTCCTTTCATAGATTTTATATCCCAAAAGCCCGTACTATCACGAACTCTCCAAGATGGTAATAGGGTTTGGTTGGTTACAGAAACAGATATTAGAGCAGTATTCCTTTCTCAAGGAATCCGATGAGAAAAGTATTTGAGGTGTCGGAATATTAAATACTGTTTAATTGAAATATTAAGCACATCTTTTACAGAAAGACCTGGCTGATTCGCCTTACTGCGTCTTGTGCCATTGGAGCAATCTATGACTGCTTTACATTTTGACGTTTGCCCTGCTCTTTCGAATCTTAAGTACATTGCGTTGAAGTATTGCAGAACAAGTGGCCTACTGGCCAAATAACCGGCATTTGTAAAATAAATAATATTAAATGCTATCAAAAATTGTGTACTCATAGTATTTAATATTTTCACTAAGAATTACCATTAGAAAGGTTTTAACTGTACCCCTGATTGAATATGCATTGCATCATAAGCAGAAAATCTATGTTCTGAAAATACGGTTTAGCGACAATTGAATTTACGTTACATACCACAGAAATGAAGGATTATTTACAATGAGTAAAATTTCTCTTTGTAAAGAAAAATAATAGCTAGTTAATTTATTTGAAACAGAATTTGTTTTGCTTCCTAAAGTGTCATGTTTCACCGTACAATTTAACGGTTTAGTATTTAGTTAAATATACTTATCGGGGAGAGTATATTGCAGAACTCAAATGGACGTAAATCATACTTCAGGCAGTTGAACCGTTATTGCTAATTGTGGTTTACACTGCTTTGTTCTAATTTTCAAAAACATCATATCAGATGTGTATTTCTCTTTTTTTCCTTTCTTTCTAGTAAAGAAAGCTATTTTTCAATTCGTTAAGCTTGAAATATAGTAGGAAATTATTGTTATACTAAATTTTTGGCTTTTCAGACAGGAGAATAAAATTTTCCTCCTTACAAGGGAGATAAATTATCTGTCGAATTGTTTCCGTTAACGTATAAAACTGTTATCATTCAACAGGTATAAGAAACTCTGCTTACGAATTTTGAAAACTGATGCAGTTTTATTTCTCGTAATCCATCAGAATCAGGATCTCAAAATGCTTACAGCACAAAATAAAGAGCTTAAAATAATTAGGAGAAAATGTTGCCATACTGAATCGGAAACCTATAAGGGATTGCTATTGCCACAATACAAACAGAAAAAAAGAAAACACGGAAAATAATTTTCCTATTTAATTTTAAGTATTTTTTGGTCATGTGAAGAAATCCTTATTACCTACAAAATTGGTGAATAAATATTACTTTTGATATTCTTTTAAGGTTCTATTTCCCGTCTTTATTGACTAAAATGTTGGTAGCTTTTTTTGCACATAAAAAATGGAAAAGTAATGACTAGAGAAAATTTTAAATCGAGCAATATGCCCAGATTTACGATGATAATTTTTGAGGGTTTTGGTGCGTTCTGGGTTTTTGATAAAAGTTATCAGTAGCTCTGCATATATATTAAGTAGTTATAAAGCTAAGAATATATAGAAAACGTTTATAAATTGGACATACGTTCAAATTTAACCATTCTGATGTCAAAATCAAATTATAAGGTAGACAATAATCCTTTAAAGGAATGAACAATATCAAAGCGCCACTGAAAATATTTCAAGACGTAAAGTATTTTACAAATTATTGTATACTCAGGATGCAGCATTCATTTAAATAGCACAAATGAAAGTGAACAAATATCAAACTAAATTTATACCTCAAATTGTTTAAAATCTACATGAGTCTTACAAAATGTGATTTTGATGTTTGGAGTGCAATATAATTTTTTTTCTTAAACTTGCAGGAAATATTACTTTTTAATATTTTTTCATAATAAATAAAAGCGTAAAACCATTAGATGAGTAAAAATTGTGTTCAATTTACCCTTTTTTATTAACATTTAAGTTCCTTTAACTACTTTATTCATGCAATAATTTTATCAAGTTTTAGTTGCAATGAAAAGTTTAAAAATAGTTTTCTGATCCTGTAAAAAAAATTACTTTTAAGGGATATTTTAAGCTCTGAAATTATCAAAACCATTTTCGAAGACATGGTGTTCAATTTTTAATAAATTTCTCTAAGCCTAAAATTTCATTAAATCGATTCTTAATCCTTCTGGAAGCAATGGTAGATAAATGTAAATTGCGAATAAACCCACTTACTCTTTTAAGTTTTCCATGCAATTACCTATGAGATAACTTCAGATTTTGTTCATTTTTTTTTTAGCGTAACATTATATGTACTCACGGCTATGTCCTTGAGCCAGGAAGTCTCAGAGAAGCAGGATTCCTGTTGGGACTACGGGCTATCATATCTTCCGTAAGCCTTAATCTGGTAGGAGGGCATTCTATCGAATTTCATAAATTGTAGTAATCATGGAATTGTGAATAAAGTAAATTGGGAATAAAGTGTGTCAATATAAATATGGTATAAAGATATATGAAATAAGAGGAACTATTGTAAAGTGAGATAATGAGATATTGTAATGTTATCGTAATGTTCATGCAAATAATGTTTATGTATGATCAGTAGCTGTATTAAGTAGTTCTGGAGCTCAGAATATATAGAAAACGTTTCTAAATTCGACATACGTTCAAATTTAACCATTCTGATGACAAATTCAAGTTCTGAGGTAGACAATAATCATTTTTTAGGAATGAACTATACCAAAGCACTACTGAAAATATTTCAAGACGTAAACTATTTTACAAACTATTGCCTTATACCATACAGGTCAGGACAGTGACATGTATCAGGACAGCGACATGTTTGAAGTTTTTGTTTGTTTTTGCTCCTTTCCTGCTTCTCTTGCTCACCTCTTAGAAAGTATCGGCATCTCTTTGAGACACCTGAGGGTTGAGCAGGATATTGTCTGTGATTATCTTTTGCGGCGGGGTCTCTTGGACTTGGTGTAGGCTTTCCTAAACCAAGGAATTTAGTAAATTATCAAAATTCTCTGATACTGCTGAGTAAAGAAATTACTCAGCAGTACAATGTATAAGTACACTTCATTTATTATCCGAATATACTATTTGACATTTTTCCAATACCCATTCATTTCAAATGATCTGACATTACTATTACTGTTCTTTCATTGAAATAATGCAATAGTGTACAAAAGAAAATATTATTGATAGAAAAATATTTTTTATTAAATATATATCATGCATTGTTCTCATATATTTTACTTTTTTCAAACCCGTTTCATTTGGTAACAATTCTGATATTTCTATTACACTTCTTTCAGAGAAATAATGCAACAGTATACCGAAGAAGTAATCTAGATACAAAATGATTTTTGAGTTTGATATATTGCTAGCACACTCAGAGTGAGGAAAATTTCTTCGAAAATTTCAAGCACATAGTTAAAATGAAACTTTTAATCATGAGGTATTAAACACGTATTTTAAACTATTTCATTGCTTTAACCAGAGTATGTTGAAACTGCAACCCAGATACACTACGAATCATATTTATTTAATAATGTTTATGTATGATGTATCAGTAGCTGCACATATATATTCAGAGGTCAGGTACCTTTTAAACGCTAAGAGATATTCCTATTTTAAATCATCAGTAGTTATGAAAATCTTTTATTCAGGAATATGAAAATTTTACTGTGAGTTAAACACACTCTCTTCTTTATAAATATGTCTCTTAATTTTTCCGAGCTTAAAGGTAAATTTTGAATTTTTTTAAAAATTCCAATCACTCTTTTTTACAATGTTATGTCATTGCGCGCAGACTTGCGTCTGTATATTAATGAATATACATATTTTTTTTTATTTTTAAAATTAAGTTGCATATTATATCTTTAAACTGATGAACGTTGAAATTAAAATTCTTAGTTCTTCATACAGTTTTAATTTTTTTTAAATTTTTTCTATTTCAGAAATTTCATTGATAAATTTTATTGTAACTCACATTTTTATGGTAGGAATGACATAATTAATCGTAATTTTAATTATATATGTTTATATTAAACGTGTCTAAAATTTCACGGTATTCTACCCTACTGTTCTGGTCATATTATGCGCGCAATGACATAACAATGAAAAAAAACAATGGTTAAAATTTTTAAAAATCAAAAATTTCTCTTCAAGCTAGAAAAAAATTGAGGGCAATATTTATAAAGAAGAAAGAGTGTTTAACTCACAGTAAAATTTTCATATTTCTTAATAAATGATTTTAGTAACTACTGGTGATTTAAAATAAGGATATGGTTGTCGAGTCTCTTGGTCTTTAAAAGGTACCTGACCCCTTACATAGTTCTAGAGATCAGAATATATAGAAAACGTTTCTAAATTGGACATACGTTCAAATTTAACCATTTTGATGACAAAATCAAGTTCTGTGGTAGGCAATAATCGTTTTTAGGAATGAACTATATCAAAGCGCTACTGAAAATATTTCAAGACGTAAACTATTTTACAAACTGTTGTATCCTCAGGTTGCAGCATTCTTTTAGCCAGCAACAAGGAAATTGACCAAATATCAAACTAAACTTATATCTCGAATTGTTTAAAATCTGCATGTGTCTCAGAAATGGGATTTTGATGTTTGGAGTGCTCTATGTTTTTTTTTCAAAACTTTAAATAAACTTTATATCTATGAATAAATATGTATGCTTGATCATGTAAATTATATTGAATAATGTGTAGGACTATTGTAAAGTATTGTATTGTATACATAAATGGAAAAGTAAGATAAAAAATAAAAAAAAGTATGCAATATGAATATTGTATAATATTGTATATGGTTATGAATATGGTATTATAGAATGAATATTGTATATAGTTATTTGAAATGAAGAAAGCTAACACAAAGTGTGGCAATAAGATATTATACTTTTATGGCTGAGGACAGTAAATAATGTATGTATTGTGTGGTCATGTGCATATATGTGTGCATAATGTTGTATATCATTGAATAATGTATAGGGACAAAGTAATGTGTAGCAAAGTATTGCATTTGATGTAAATAGTTCTGTTAAGTTTAATTAATGAATATTGTATTAATGTATAAAGTATTAATCTATATTAATGAACATTGAAGCTTTAGTAATGTTTTGTAAATAATGTTAAAGTGTAGGAATTAATGTAAATATGTAGTAATGTAACGCAATGTAACTTAGTAAATGTGTTGAAAATTATGCAATTTGAGTAAGAAACAAACGAAAATGGGTTGTAACGGATGTAGAATAATTATATAAATTACATATAGTCAAAGATTTTTTTTCGAACGTGGATGTACTTAACGCTATACATTCGCTCGTATGTACATCGCGAGACAGCTGGCCATTCATTTAAGGGGTCACAGTATAGGGGGCCAGGACTACCCCCATAAAGCCGGTCCCGTAATTTAGAATCGATTCAAGTGACGAGACCGGTGCACTTGACCCCTCACCTCGAGAGGAAAATTTGAGAACTTGGAGGACATTGCAGCCGTGACAGTTGTAGACGAAGTGTAAACAAAAAAAGAACGGGGCATAACATAGAAGTCATTTTAAAACTAGAACTAACTGGTATGTTCGAGGTGATACAATCTCAGTTGTATCGTTTGGTAGTCAGTAAAATCACATTTCGTTCTTGAGTATTTTACACAAAGCGTTATTGATTTGAATGGTGATTCAGTTGTAATTTCCTGTAAATGAAGGTACGTGGTAAATGAGTTTGCTTTGTGGCGACAATAAATCAGTGCATGGGAATGCGAGTATATAAATAAATTTTAGCTGACCGAAAGCGAAGTTATTTAATTACGGCCTACGGATTTGTAAGCACCTCTTGTCGAGGATCAATTTTTCAAGAACTTTAATTAATAAATATTGAAAATGAAATGTAAGAAACAGAAATAAAATACGAATTCAGATGAAAAATTTGAAGTCCGAAACATTTTCATTTCATATATAATTTTGTTATTTTTTCATCCAAAGTCAAACAGACATCTTCTCCAATATCCTATCAAAATTGATATTCCAGAGTAAGAAGTAAAGTTTGTTCAGCCTTTTAAATTGTTTCATGGTTATTTTCAATGAACCATCTCATATTTCATAAAAGCATTACATTTATTTTTTAAATTAAACAAGAAATCACCGTCTACCTCGTAACGAACGTTTGAATATGAGGATATGTAATTTCAAAAATCTTTCCTTTGTAAAAATCCTATTCCCTAAATAATAAAATCAGTTTTGCGTGATAAAGTACAACTTCATAAAAATTATTAAAAATAAAATTATTTTTCGCTTCACGTTAGACCACAAGAACCTAAATATTACTTACAGAATACTCAGTTTTGAAATGCATGAAACTATCTCATGAAAAATTATGCAGATACAAACTATCGGCATTCTACGACGAATATGTTATAACGCACTGCAATACATTCGTATAACAGAATGCGCGTGGCAATGTTTGCGATATATATCTTACCATTGTAATTGCCCCCTGACGTAATAATGTTTCACGGCCATTTACAGTTACTTCTCTTCCACGAGATATTGTTTGTTTCTAAAATATGTATTCTCCCATTTTCATGGGTAAACATATTTCTTCGTGAAATTTCGTTCCAGGCTCAACAATAAATTTTGTGTTTAATCTTCCACCAATTTCCCTTTTCTATTTCGTAATAATAGTACGAAAAAAAATTTATTGAGAATTTTTCAAGAAAGCTCCAGTACTTTTAGAAAAAACTGTAAAATAACAAAAAATTCATTAAGAATGTTGTAAT
Source organism: Dolomedes plantarius (assembly GCA_907164885.2). Classification (NCBI taxonomy): domain Eukaryota; kingdom Metazoa; phylum Arthropoda; class Arachnida; order Araneae; family Dolomedidae; genus Dolomedes; species Dolomedes plantarius. The sequence goes on from OU015492.1 coordinate 151,052,164, forward strand.
AATAATCTCTTTATTAATATAAAAACATTTTCTTATGAATGCAATCTAATGTGTTTGCAATAAATTTAAAAGAAATTAGAGTGGTTCTAGGACACTAGTATTCCTTAAGGTTCCTAGGATGGTGCATTTATTTCAATCCCATGATTCTATTGGTTAATTTTTTTCATTATAAATATATGTTATTGTTGTTGTTGTTTCTAATCACCCCTGACCTGAATCGTATTCCTGACCAGGTCCATACAGGATGTCAGGCTAAGGGGTACCACTGAGGGTCTATAATGACCCCACAAGGTTCAGTGTACTATTTAGACAAGTGCCACCTCAATTTTGATCGAGAAACCTCACAGGTGACATCTGGGGGGAATCGTACCCTCTCCTACCTTCTCTGACCTCATAGAGGGACTTTCAAGTCTAGTAATTTAACGAGCCCCTATCCGGCCTAGACACAGATGTATTTAATGGCGCTTGTCGGGATTGGGTCCGAACAACCTAAGAACCGAACGCTGACACGCTACCACTAGGCTACCTTAATCCCTTTAAATAGCTGGTACTTTTCTTTTTACTTTATGTAATACTAGCTGAAGTACCCGGCGTTGCCCAGGATTTTAAGTATGTATGTTATCAAAATCAATTTAAAAACTAAACACAGTATAAATAACGTAGTAAAAAAAAGCACATGAAATGTTACACTCATCTCAGAATTTTGGTAGATTCAGCATTTCATAATTGTTCGACTAAAAGCTGAAAAGTAAAAATGTCAAATATTGTCAATTTTGTTAATCTCAATTTTGTCAAAATAATCTCAATTTTATTACAGCACACCTTACTAATAAATTAATTCATACAATACAACACTTCAATAGTATGCAATTTCATACGGTACATTTTACTCATAAATTAATTTTACACTTTGCTAACTAAAATTATTAATATGTGAAAAACACGTTTTGCCCCCCTTCACCCTTGGGGGGTGAATTTTGAAAAATCCTGAAACTGATTTTAGGTAATCAAGTTCCTTACATTTTAAAGCAAGAATCTTTTGGATATCAATTTTCTTCTTTGAGATATGAGGGAATATGGGAAAATACGTTTTGCCCCCTCCCCCCTATGGGGGCCGAATTTCGACAAAATTCTGAAATTGGTTTTTAGGTATTCATGTTCCTTACATTTTAAAGCAAGAATCTTTATCATATCAATTTCCTTCTTTGAGATATGAAGGAAAACACGTTTTGCCCCTCCTCCCCCCTTGGGGGGGGGCGAATTTTGAAAAATCCTGGAACTGATTTTTAGGTATTCGGCTTCCTTTTATTTTAAGGTAAGAATCTTATGGATATCCGTTTCATGTGAAAAACACGTAAAATTACGTTTAGTCCCCCTCCCCCCCCCTTGGGGGCGAATTTTGAAAAAAATCCTTAAACTGATTTTAGGTAATCAAGTTCCTTACATTTTAAAGCAAGAATCTTTTGGATATCAATTTCCTTCTTTGAGATATGAGGGAATATGGGAAAATACGTTTTGCCCCCTCCCCCCCCCCATGGGGGCCGAATTTCGAAAAATCCTGAAATTGGTTTTTAGGTATTTATGTTCCTTACATTTTAAAGCAAGAATCTTATGGATACCTGTTTTCTTCTTCGAGATATGAAGGAAAATGTGATAAAACACGTAAAAACACGTTTTTCCCCCCTCCCCCCCCTTGGGGGCCTAATTTTGAAAAATCCTGAAATTTGTTTTTAGGTATTCGTGTTACTTACATTTTAAAGCAAGAATGTTATGGATATCAATATCCTTCTTTGAGATATGAAGGAATATGTAAAAAACACGTTTTGCCCCCCTCCCCCCCTTGGGGGGCGAATTTTGAAAAATTGCTTCTTAAATGACGCCTTCAGCACAAAAGTAATAAGCTCCTAAAATTTGATATCTGTATCTCCAATAGTTTTTGCTGGGCGTTTATACGTGTATGTATATATGTATATATATATATAAGTCAGGACTTCTTCCTTTATAGATATAGATTTACAGAAAAACAAATGGACTTTGATTTTATGTTGAGAATATTAAATTTCTCTGTCTTCGAGAGAATGGTGCAGCATCCCTGAGTAAAAATATTTTAAAGATGTATCTTTACTTCTACAATGACATTTTTATTTTATGGAATGAGCTCATTAATTAAATATTATTAAAATTTTTAAACCTAATGGACTGTATCTCCTTAACATTACAAAGAGTGATAAACATATTTATTTTTAAATTAAAATGTAATAGTGAGAGATTTCAGCTAATAAATTTTCAGAGGTTGCCACATGTGTTCCTCCATTTGAGTTTCTTTCGGACATGCTGCTAAGTGCAAAATATCGAAACTTCAACAAGTACTTTAAATATGATTTAATTGCTTGTATGAAGTCTTTTCTTGAATAAAATTTCATTACATTTGACAATGAAATGAAATAAGTATTCAAAAATGAAAATATAATGGCATTAATGATTTCTATGGATGATTTCTATGAATCGATATGGACAATTTTTCCTGAGCAATTTATTTTATAGGAAAATTGATTCCGACAGAATTAACGAATACACTTCAGAACATCATATTATAAGAACATTAAAAGACACAAAATAAGTTAGAGAAATATAGACTTTTTGGAATAAAGTATTGATTACCGTTCTTTTTTATTGTAGAAAAGGGATGATATTTATTGTACTATATCCGTATGCTTGAACTTATTGTTTCCTCCATTTAAAGATTAATGGAAATTCTTAAATAGTGTAACTATAAAAGTTTTTGATGAAAATTTAAATTTACCACTGTACAGTCTTAATGTTAACTTTTTTCTAGAATATGTATTTTCATTCATCAATACTATTTTATGACATAAAAAACCGATAACAGAAGTGACTAAAATTAATGTTTGTTAAAGGGAGCCAAGTAACTTTAAATACGAACACTAAAACCAAACGTTACTCGCCTCAAATTGCCCCTAAATAGAGATGCTCTGATAAGTTCTGTTATAGCAAGAGACCAAAGTAAAGTTACAATCCAAAAAATCAACCATAATTGTGATAACAGGGATAATAGCTATATATAAACCATATATAAAGTGAAATCCATTGTGTAATATGCATAAATTTTACCTGATCAGAAACAGAACAAATAATTCTATTTAACATTTGATCTGAAATCATATAATATTTACAGGTATGAAATTGCTAGCCTCTTTAAAAATACACCTCTGTTTATCAATTTCATCAGCAAAAATAAGACAGTTGCATATTGTGGTATATACATAGTATATTCGATACCGTAAGTCTGTTTACTTACAGAATGAGCTATTCAATACAGTCCGAGAAAAAATATATAGAAATGTAAAGAAATGAATGGTAGAAAGTGTCAAAACTCGCAGACAGCAAAAACAGGAAGGAATATTATGGATAAAGAATCCTAAACACGCTTAGTTTAAAATGACCAGCAGAATTCCGTACTTGAGAAAGTCATAATGGAATGTATTAAAAATATAACATTTTTTAACTGGTCATAACAGTTCTTGGATGGGCCCGCCTGATTAATTTATTCCATCATCGCTTAAAACTCTATAGAATACCACAAAGCAGTGTGTTCTTTTTATTCTTCTAAAGTCTCTAAGGGATTAAGCTAAAACCTGGAAACACCATTCTTTCATACGTACGACTGAAAATATAAAAAAGGAAAAATACAGTAAATGTACAACAATCTTTTTTTAAGCATTATATACATTATATCACAGGTTGGAAATATATTATGGTCGGGTATTTATCAATAAAACGCCATCGCAACAATATCCTTTTTATGGATATTACATGGAGATGCGTATATAGAGAGAAATGGATTATTCACGGTAGGTTTTGGAACGCATTATCTGAGGGTCACTATAATGTGTTATATACTTAGCTTTTCTGTATCATTTGTTTAACTCTGCTTTTTTAAGGTTGAATAGTGAGTGACTCGTGGATTTGTAATTCCTGTCCTCTCAAGAACTGTCTAGGGTGTCTCTAAGCACTGTAGAACCTTATTTTTTTGGTCTGTATTTTAATGGCGGTTGTCGGTACTCGATACTCAGATATTTGTAAATGACGGTCTTCTTTGAATAGTGGTCCAACTCCATTCTTGTTCATTTTGAGATACAGAGCCTTAAAGTCTAATGAGTGCTGAGAAATGACTGCTGAAGTCTGATTTGTAATGCCCTCTGTTGGCAGTAGAAATATGCTGGAGCTGTACCAGTTTAAAAATAAGATAGAAATGCCTTGTATGAACATGAAATTGAGGCTAACTCCATTTTTTATAGTCATGAATAAAAACACTGAGGAATTTTTCTGATCTAAACTGCAAACGAAATGCCACCCATATAGTATACAGGGTGTCTCAAAAAAACTTGACACATTTATAAATTTATATAAAAAAAGTACTCATGGTAGGAACTAGAAATTCACATACGTGATATCTTATATAGATTTTTCTTAGCATAGTCAATAAATTTAAATATGTGCTCCTTTTGTGGCACGGAGAATATTCAGTCGGAAATTCATTTGAGACATGTGCGTTCCAAAAGGGATTCCGTAGCACATAAAATTGCAGCAATTACACATTTTTTTAGTTCTTTAAGATTGTACACTTTTGTTAAATAAGCTTAGTCTTTGACAAATCCCCAAAGAAAAAAGTCAAGAGGTGTAATGTCTGGAGATCGAGGCGTCCATTGGATGGGACCATCTCGCCAAATAAACCTGTTTAGAAATTCCCCATTTAAAGATTCTCGAACAATAATACCCCAATGAGGCGGTGCACCACCTTGTTGCCAAATGATTTTGGGATGTAAATTAGAAATTTGTGGGACAGCAAAATAGCCATTTACAACTTTAGTCATTTTACAACATTTGCTTTCACGGAACAACTAGCACCCTCTGTTGAACTTTTTTGACACAGGGAAAAAAAACTCTATATTTGGTAGCACACTTTGAACACAGAAAGTGTTTTCTCAATTTTTTCCTAACCCTGCATAGATCGAGCGGCGTCTCACAGACGCCAACAACACTTTGTTTACATTTTGCGTATTGATGGATTGTTCTCTGTGCCCAACAGATATCTGTGTCTTCCAGTTTTTATGTATGAGCCATCTATATAAGTAAAAGAAAAACTTTGTCGCCTGTTTGGGGAATAATTCCGGGTAGACCGTTTCCGGTATGGCATCCGTTATGAAAATCAGCCATGTTTGAAAATGTCGAAATCGATGTATATTTTTTTAAAGAAATTATATAAATTTTACATATTTAGAAAGGGCTTTAAAAGCTGATAATTTTTTCTGCGTACACTTATTCTGTTACTTTAACATATTTAGAGATATTATTTCCATTCTAAATGCATACTCCACGGAACAAAATTTAACCGCCATGTTTTACGATGTAAACACAGCGTGATTCCTTCACAGCATGTTTCTCACTAAAAAATGAATCACTGAAAAGAAATGTTTCATCGTGTGTCTAATTTTAGTTATTTTTCAATTTTTCATACTTTTAATTCAAACTTTTTAATCATAAATAGATCATTTGAAGATGTACTGATTTTCGGGGGGTTTTTTGCAATTAAAAGAGACAAATATTTAAATTCAACTGAGCTGTGATTCGAGTGTCAAGTGAATCGATAGCTGGGCAAAGCCCGAGCATAGCCGGGCGAAGTGCGGCTAGTAACAAATAAACAAAACTCTTGCATTTGCTATCATTCTTTTATGGTAAACGGATATATACCGAATCACCCGATTGGCTTTTCACCAAATCTGTAATAATTGCTAACAGAAACTTTTTTTTTTTAGAACTTGCTTTATCTTATTGTAAAGATTGCCAATAAAAATATTCTTTTTTTCCATTTGATTGGTATTCATTCGTAAAAATTGCTTATAATTGCTTATAATATTGAATTCCTTTTTTCCATTTGCTTTAATTTATTTTATTGTAAAACGTGTATATAAAATTACATTTAAAAAATTTGATCTGTTTTCATTCACAACCATCATGTCTTTAACTTACTGTTTAATAAATAAATATTTTTACAAACAGAGAAACTAAAACCTGTATAAGATAGTGTAGCATCTATCAGACGACACGCGACCATGCTTGAAATTTTTATATACGCGACCTGTGTAGGGTTAATTTGTTATTTCGTTACTGTTTATCTTAAAAATAAAGAATAGCCTTATCAATACAGAAAATTGTTTAAATTGTTTGGAAATATTTGGCCGATATAGTTATAGTATATGATCTCCATTTTTAACATTTTACTATAATTCATTTACATATTAATTGCTTAAGTTTTAGAAAAGACCGATTTCGTTGTATAACAACAGACAAATGGGACATTAGCACGTTAAATACCTACTCTCGTAATATTATAATATAAATGTAAAAAAAAAGATAAAAGTATTATCTTTGAATTTTTTAATTAATTATATTACATGAAAGTGCGAAACGTACCATGAAATAAAAATTTTTTCTATGCAGTTTCTTTAAAACTAGTTATATGTAAATGAGCACTCTTTATATATTTTAGTAATTTATGCTTATTTTTATTCCATGAGTTCAAGTTTTTTTGATTATCTTGATACTGATTGAGAGGTTCATAAATGAGACTGTAAGATATAAAAGTAGTATTTGCTTATCTCATTTAAATATTAAATATGAAGTTATAAAGAGGTAGTCATAACTTTTTTCTTTAATGTAACTTTTTTTTTTTGGAAAATGGAAAGTAATAGTTAGGCATACTCTATTTACATATTCTTACCTTTTTTAAAGTTTCGTAAGAGATGGTTTTAAAAAATATGGCTCAGATTCTGCCATTATCTAGAAGAGTTTTGTTTCAAACCATTATAATGCCTTATAATCAACAATGTGCTTAGTCCCAAAATATTTGTTAAAGAAAAATGAAAATAATAATAAAACAATATTACCTTGAATATTAATAGTTTAAATATTAGAATACCATCAGAAAATAATAAAAAAAAACTTTGTTGTTACATATAGGTTTGAATTTCATTTCTTTACGCTTATGAAAAATACTCCTTTTTTAATTATCTATCTTTATTTATTTAATAGCAAGAGAGCTTGTTTACAGGTAATATTCTTTTTTCCATTTGATTTTGGGTTGATAAAGTAGAAAAGCGTTCTTTATTTTTATAAAATTCTTTAGTTTTCGAAGAACTGTACTGGAATATGTGAGTCTAAGTTTGATGAAAAATTACTTTGAAGTAGAAATTAAAAAAAATCACTTTTTAAAAAAAATTCTATTTATTTTCCCTTAATATTTTATCACACCTTGTATGTCTCTTATTCAACATTCATATTATTTGATTATTTCATCTCTGAGGACTAAAAATGCACTCAGTATTTCAAATTCCCGGATAGTGCCTTTTATAATCTTTACCCATACTACATGAAATGCACAACCCAAATGATCTCCTATAAGTCTACGATTTTAGAAAAAAACCTGAATTTAAAAAAAAACCTCTTTCTGGATCCCTGTTCTCATTTTCATGTTTTTCTTAATTTCTACAAAAAAAGTATATACAATGGGTCCATGAAAGTCTAAACCAAGTTGCATGCTCTATAAGAATTTTTGAAAGAGGTCCATAAATAAAATGGGTCCGTGAAAGCCTAAGCCAAATTGAATGCTCTGTAAGAATTTTATCTACAATAATGCTTTTTTTCTTTAAATTATCTATCTTTATGCATTTAAATTAAGCAAGGAAAGTTGTTTTGAGGTAAAAGAAAATTAAACAGAATGTTCTTCATTTTTTAAATTTGTATTTATTTTACCTCAATATTTCATCTGGTTTTTGATTATTTAACATCCATATTTTTAGGTTATTTTATCTGACAGAATTAAAAATACAGTCTGTGTTTTTTTTCCGAAAATTTCCAAATTTCCGGATAGAGCATTTTTTTAATATTATTCCATGAAATGCACAACCCAAATGATCTTCTATAAGTCAAATAGTTTAGAAAAAGATTTGAATTCAAGCAAAAACCATTTTCTTTATTCTTTTTCTCATTTTAGTGTTTTTCTTAATTTTTACAAAAAAAGGCAAAAGTATATTAAATATATCTAAAAAATTCTACGTCAAATTGAATGCTCTATAAGGAATTTTTATCTATAACAATGCGCTTTTTTCTTTAAATTATCTATCCCTATTTATTTAAATTAAGCAAGGAAGGTTGTTTTCCTGTAACAATAAATTAGACAGAATGTTCCTCATTTTTTAAATTTGTGTTTATTTTATCTTAATATTTCATAACATCTGTATTTTGGTTATTTAACATTTTGTTTATTTTATTATTTTATCTCTGAGAATTAAAAATGCAGTCTGTGTTACAAATTTCCACATTGTGCTTTCATTAATCTTATCCCATACTCCATGTAATGCAGAACTCAAATGCTCTATACGTTTTTAGAAAAAAAAATTGCAAGCTAAACCCATTTTCTGGATTCTTATTCTCATTTTCGTTATTATATATATATATACACTCATGGGCAAAAAAATTAGCGCACCAAGAAATAATTGCGGGACCGTAACGAAACTTGCAATGAAGGTACATGTCAGGGAGATATGCAAATGATTAGAAATGCAGCGTGATTGCGCATTACGTATAGCCGGTAGAGGGCGTTGAACATCGTACTCTGTGGAGTATAAAACAGGTAACCAAAGCTTTTTTGAGTGTGCTGAATCATTTACAAAAGAAGAGCTGAGATAGACATGCCATTATGCCGTGTTCGAAGACAATATAAGCAGTTGTCGCAGTTTGAGAGGGGGAGAATCGTCGGGATGATGGAAGCTGGGTGGTCAGCTAGGCGAGTAGCTCGTCAATTAGGCCGCTCTGATTGTGTTGTGAGGAGGTGTTGGGACCAGTGGACCCGAGAGATGTCATGTACACGAAGACCAGGAGCAGGACGCCCTCAACAGACCAGTCGTCGAGAAGACCGCCACATCGTAAGAAATGCACGCGTACAGCCAACTGCTTCATCGGCTGCCATCCAGGTACAGGTAGCACCTTCACTAGGGGCCTCTGTGTCTTCTCGAACCATACGAAGGCGCCTGGCTGAAGGACAGTTGGTATCGCGGCGCCCATTACGTGTGATGCCCTTCACGCCCAACCATCGACGCCTCCGTTTGGAGTTTTGCCGCGCACGAGGAAACTGGACTACAGCGGAATGGAACCATATTTTCTTCCGAGAGTGTACATACATATATATATATATATAAAAATAAATAAATAAATAAATATATATATATATATATATATATATATATATATATATATATATATACACTGCTGGCCACTGTAAATGCAACACCCTGTAGGAAACATGCAAATAACATGAAATTTACAACATGCATTAGCGGAGGTGAGATATGCAAATGATTAGAATTTCAGCGCAGACGCACATCACGCGCGCCTGTGGCGCTACTTCAACGCGTTTTTTAAGCTTTGGAGATTTCGACGATTTCAAATTCGACAATTGTGTTTTTCTTGTGGTTTTTTGAAAAAAACGATCAATTATGCCTCGTCGAAAACAGCGATCATCTTTTGATCGAGTATCCGAGTTCGACAGAGGAAGGATAGTGGCCTACCGAGATTGTGGATTATCTTTCAAGGAAATCGATAGTCGTGTTGGACGAAACCAAACAACTGTAATGCGGATATGTGATCGTTGGATGCAGGAGGGTACGACGGACCGGCGTGTTCGATCGCATCCCCCTCAGCGCACCACTTCACGTGATGACAGGCAAATTGTTCGCATGGCAGTGACGGATCGCTCAGTCACATCACGATCCATAGCATAGCACATGCCGTCTGTAACGCATCATCCAGTGTCTGCGCGTACCATTCGACGCCGTTTACAGCAGAGCGGTCTGTCCGCAAGATTTCCATTGTTTTGTCTACCCTTCACGCAGAACGTCAAGGGTACCCTTGACACAGACGTCTCCGCCGTCAATGGTACGATGACAGAAGAATGTGGACGGCAGAATGGAATGAAATTGTCTTTACTGACGAGTCACGATTCTATCTGCAACTCCACGATGGTCGCATTTGAGTCTGGAGACACCGTGAAGAGAGGATGCTGAACAGCTGCGTTATGCACTGCCACACTGGTCCTGCACCGGATATTATGGTATGGGGCGGTATTGGATATCACTCTCGCACACCTCTAGTACGCATTGCCGGTACTTTAAACAGCCAGCACTACATCTCCGAGGTGTTGGAGTCAGTTGTCCTGCCTTACCTTCAGGACTTGCCCACAGCCATATTTCAACAGGATAATGCGCGACCACACGTGGCACGCATTGTCCAACGGTTCTTACAATCTGTTCAACAATCTGTTCTTACAATCTGTTACAATCTGGCGATTGTAACAGTCAATCGCCAGATTGAATTGCTTTCCTGGCCGCCTCGGTCTCCGGATCTTTCGCCGATAGAAAACATGTGGTCCATGGTTGCTCTACGATTGACCCAGATTCCATCCCCAGCTGCCACAGCAGATCAACTTTGGCAACGTGTAGAAGCTGCTTGGTCTGTTGTACCATAAGAACTCATCCAAAGTCTCTTTGAATCAATGCCGAGGCGTGTGGCAGCGGTGATCTCCAACAATGTCGGCTACTCTGGCTGCTGATTTTGGCAGGAACCACACTTCACAGAGGTCTATAAATATAATCATTTGATACTTGGTCAACATGTTATCACAAAATAAATTTTGTTGTGATATCTCTTGTCATTCTTGGTGTTGCAATTTAGGTGGCCAGCAGTGTATATATATATATATATATAATGAATGGATCCAAGAATGTATAATACGAATTGAATGCTCTATGAGGATTTTTTCTATACTAATTCTCTATTTTCTTTAAAATATCTATATTTATTTAAATGATGCAACAAAAGCTGTTTACCGGTAACATTAAATTAGACAGTATGTTCTTCATTATTTACAATTTGTATCTATTTTACTTTAATATTTCATCACATCTTGTTTATTTATTTATCTAACATACATATTATTTGGTTATTTTATCGCTGAGGATTAAAAATTTGTCTGTGTTTCAAATTTCCGAAAAGTGTTTTTTTAATTTTTATTCCCTTCTTCGTGAAATGCACAACACAAATGATCTTCTCCAAATCTAAGGTTTTAAGAAAATACTTTAATTTAAGGAAAATCTATTTTCTGGATTCCTGTTTTCATTTTCGTATTTTTAAAATTTTTTTCAAAAAATTTAAAACTACAAGGTGCGCCCATAAAGTAACCGGACAAATTTAAAGATCAAGCAATAAAATTAAAAAGGTGAAACAATAATCACCTGGCTAGAAAGAGGACATTTCAACTCTTGTTAACGCCAGTTTAAACTGGTTATTTAGTCATTTGCATATCAAAACGCCGTAGTAATTTTCATTTACTGAGAAGGCATTGTACAAAAAAATTTGCTTCGGAATGGAACAACGTTGTAACATTCAATTTTGTTACAAATTAGGTAAATCTGCTACCGAAACTTTAGAGAAGCATCGAACAGTATATAGTGATGCATCAAGAACATAAATGTATGAGTGGTACAACCGCTTTAAATGTGGGCGAGAAAGCATTGAAGATGAACCAAAGACAGGACGACTTTCAACTTCAAGGGATGAGGAAAATGTGGAAAAATTCGTTCTTAAAATCAAAGACTAATGTGATGCTGATTCCAGTTTTTGGTTACAAAGGACTTATTCACCACGAATTTGTTCCTGAAAATCAAACAATTAATCACTATTTTTACAAGGAGGGGTTTTTTCAATTAAGAAACGGGATAAGACGAGTTAAGAAGGAACTGTTCGATTCTGGGCAATGTTTTCTTTTACACGATAATGATAGGCCCCATACAGCAATTTCTGTACAACAATATCTTGCTAAGCATTCAATTACAGTGATAAATCACCCGCCATATTCTCCCGATTTATTACCAGCTGATTTTTTTTTCCTTTTTTGAAGCTGAAGATGACTGGAACTGAAAGGACAGAGAGAGATTTGAAAACGTCTCGGACATTAAATTAGATTTTACGCGTTTTTTTGCGAACGGTTAGTTCCATCGCCTATAAACAGTGTTTCGATGACTTGGAGAAACGTTGGAAAACTTGTATAGACTCCTTTGGTTATTATTTCGAAGGAAATAAATTTATTTGAAGGTTAGAAATATTTTTCTTATTAATAAAAAATTGTCCGGTTACTTTATGGGCGCACCTTGTATATAAAATACATCCAAGAAAGTCTAAGCCAAATTTATTGCTCTATAGGGTGTACCGTTGTGAATGAAATAGTTCTCGAGCAATCTCAGGCACAGCAAATTTAATTTAAATAACCAATTTATTACAAAATTAGCTAAGATGATTAATAGTCTATTTACAAACATAATGAAGGTTTACGGGATAATATGTCAGTGGCCTTCACTGATATTGTCAAGTTATATCTTCAAGTTGAAGTCTTAGATGATTTCTCTAACGGTTAGTTTCTCGAATAATATATGTATTTTGCAGAGCGGATGATTGCTTAGCATAACTATTGATCTTGATGATCGAAACCGATAAACTCTTTATGAGATATCTTTCCACAGTCAGCTTAATATACTTAAGCTTATATCTCTCTTCACAAGAAAATCACGCGAACTCTTCAAGTCATCGAAACGGGTCCTCCTGGGCTCTCGTTATAGGTATGACTACCGGATGACCTGAGTTATGGTTCTCAGCTTGAGCATAAACAGCTAATTGAAGTTTCAAAAAACTCTCCTCGTTTCGAGCTTATCGTCACCGTCGAGACATTCTGCAAAATTTTTTTCTTTTGGCGCTTGAACCCGTGATGTCATATGTCAGGCTCCTCATTTGCCAGGGCACACGGGGCCAGGATTCATGGGATTTGCATCCCCGCTTCTTGGGGACTTTGCTAGCATCATTTATGTCGCGTACCCTGAAGAAATGGGTATCCAGCTTTACTTGTCAATTCCGCGCCAGACTGGCGCCTCTCACATTCATTTCATTCTTCTAAAGGCGTCGCCACATGCTACAAATGAAAGGGATGACTACCCTGGCTAGGGTTTAATCCTCAGGTCTAACGGCGTAAGAATTCATCATCACCTTTGGGCTGGGAAGGATTTTAATTACTGGGCGAATTAATTTAAATCGTAACAAAGGATATTTTTCTATAATAATGCTCTATTTTCTTTAAATTATCGATCTTTATTTTTTTAAATTAATCAAGTAGGATTGTTTTCCGGTAACAGTAAAGCAGACAGAACGTTCTTTATTTTTCTAAAATTTATTTATTTCTTATTTTTTTTTGGGGGGGGGGGTTAGAAAAATTTTACAGTATTATGTGGGTCTATGTTTGACTAAACGTTAATTAGAATATTTCTTTTCTGGTAAAAATCCATAGATTTCATTGTTTGCTGAAAGTTTTATTTATTTTACTATGAAATATCATCACATTTTTTTTTTAGCATCCGTATTATTTGATCATTGCATCTATGAATGAGTATGAAGATGAATACTGTTTCAAAATTCTGGATAGTGTCTTTATTAATTTTACTCTGCACTCTATGATTTCGAAAAACCAAAGGAAATTCTATAAGTCTAATGTTTCCAAATAAAAGACTTGAATTCAAGGAAAGAAGTAATCATCATTTTCTGGATTTATTTTTATTTTTTTTTTTCTTAATTTTTACGAGAAAGAGACAAGTTATATAAAATGGATAGAAGAAAGTACAAGCTAAATTGAATGTTCTAAAATAATTTAAAACATCCCTTTAAAAAGAAATTAGTAATAATATATTTTGTAGCATGTACTGCGAATGTAATAAAATATATCATTTTTCTCCTCCTCTACTATTTCAAGGATATTTAGTAAAAGCTAAGTATATTGACATTTTAAAGTAAAATATTTGAAAACGAAATAAAAAATTCTATTTTTATATATTTATGGAAGTTTTCATTAACTTTTGAAACATTTTCAGGGAAAATATATCGTTAAAATTATTTAAAAATTATTTAAAATTATTTAAAATTATTAAAAATTGTTTAAAATTATTTATAATTAAAATTATTTGGGAATAACGCTAAAATGTCAACTATCAATTTTGTGGAAATATGATACTCGTTTCTAAGAAAAGGATGGATTAACTTTCAAAATAGACTATCATCAACAAAAACAAAGTACTTTATGAACTGATACCAAAAGCGAACAAAATTTCTTTTCTAAAGGAAAAAAAAAAGTTGTAATATCTCATTTTTTTTAATTTTAATTCCAAAAATTTGAAAATACTGGGTGATTATATATTATATACGAGGAAAAACAACATTGAATGCGGTTATTTAAATAAAAATTCAGATTTAAAAGGATATGCTTTATATTTTTCTAAATCTTTAAACGCTTCGCCATTAACCATAGAGATTACAAACTTCAGTTCCATGCATATCACTTTATCAAAATCGATCCTATTGAAGAACCTTTTTTTAAAGAAACAACTATTTTTAAAACTAATGGCACGTATGGAAGAATAGAGTTATCACAAACTTCAACGATAAGTGAAAACAAATAAAAATATTTTTATACTTGGAAAATTAGGAAAAGGGAACTCTCTCAACTTTTACCTTTCTATGAGACATCGTAGTTAAAAAAATATTATTTAATATACACTGTTTTTCGTTTCTAAGAATGGATATACATGTAATACTTGCAATGTACTAGAAATATAAAAACAACTTTACGAATCCCAGACATGTAATTACATGTCAGCAGCAGACAGAAAAGAATAAAAAAGACGCACACTTTCCAGAAATTATAGTTCTAACTCAGCATTTAATTGATATAAAAACTTCTGGTACATTCCGTTCGTGAAACAGTATGAAACATGAGAAACAATGCACAATTCTATGGATAAGTTTTTCAGTTATTATTGTTCCGATAAGCAATTCTTGCGAAAACTTCAATTTTTCAAGAAAATGCAAATTAAGTTTTAATAATTATAATTTGAAATGAAATAATTATTTCATTTGCCTAAAGCTTTGCACATCACATCATCCTTTCTGTCACCCACATCATTTTCTTTCTTTCAAATAGCCCGTATTTTTTATCTATTTTTATTTTTACTTGCATATCTGCAGAGTTTGCGGAATGCCTCTGAAGTTATGTGATTCGCACGTTTTTCATCTTTCTGAAACGTATAATATCCAGGATTACTCATAAGCCTACGGAAAATTTGTCCAAAAATTACTTTTGGACGATGTAGGATACCTGAAAATTAAACACATATATTTATTTCCAAAATTTTCATTTTCTGGAAATGGAATTATATGATGTACATTAATAATACGTTATGTTTTATCAAAAATGCTCAACTTTAAGAACTACAGTAAAGCTCTGACAAAAAAAAACGTCCATCAGAAAATTTATTTTCAAATGACTTATTAAAATAACTCTTTCTATATTTTAGACACAGCAGATTCGAACGATTATATTGATTATTTGACTTTCATTATATTACGCAATAGGCTTGTTTATGCTGTGACATAAAAGTTCTAAGTTTACATCAATTTCTCAGAAAAGCTACCTTTCGTTTAAATTTAAAGGAACCGTGCTTTTCGTGACTAAAACATTTTAAGTACATTCTATCCTCCAGTGTTTCAAAATAATGCATGAGTCACTCTAGTTAAATAGCAGCATCAAAATTCGAGAGAGGTATAATTTTTTTAAATAAAAATAATATCTATATAAATAAAAATGTAAATGTTCGTTTGTTCAAAACCTCAAATCTCCGAAAGTTCTTAACCGATTTCTTTGATACTTTGACACAACGTTGCATTCAAATACGTGAGTGTTTTTATACACCTATTATATAGCTTCCCCACCTGTGACAGGTATAAACATGTTTTTTTTAAACACACGCTATACTAAATATTTTACGGCAAACGAGAAATGTCTTTCCCTTCCCCCTCAGAACAGAAATTTGTCACGGTGGGGTGCGACCCCACTATCAGCAGTCCCCACAGGTCATAAAGTACGCAGATTTCGTTCTAGACAATAAAAGACGATCGAAGAGATAAGTGAACGCTCGTGGCTGAAGATATTTTCCGTCGAATATGCGAGGAAAATTCAAATATGAACATGGATTTCACAGCAGAAATCTACAACGAAGCGTTGATAATGATTGAAGATTTGTGCTTAGAAATCGCGAACAAAGTTCTGAATCAATTGGGAATGCCATCACCGAATCGATCTGCTGATGCTTCGTTCGATGCAGAATTGCGTCGTTAACAAAATTACCACACGGGTGATCTTTTGTCGTATGTGCAATCAAATATTCCTAAGCTAGCGCTTGAGCAAAAAGGCATTTATGATCAAATAATGCAAACTGTCAATAACGGGGTTGAAAAAATCTTCTTAGATGTGCCCGGAGGAACTGGTAAAACGTTCCTAATTAGATTGATTCTGGCAGCAATTCGATCCCAAAATGACATAGCCATAGCTCTTGCGTCGTCCGGAATAGCTGCGACATTGCTACCAGATAGAACTGCACATTCCGCTTTGAAATTGCCACTGAGCATGCAATTCATTGAAACTCCCACGTGCAACATTTCCAATGCATCCGGCATGGGAAAAGTATTGCAGAAATGCAAACATATTGTTTGGGATGAATGTACAATGACACACAAAAAATCGCTCTCGGCTCTTGATCGATTATTGCAAGATTTGCGTGGAAACATCAACTCATTTGGGAACGCATTAACATTGCTTGCAGGAGATTTCAGGCAAACATTACCTATAATTCCTCGATCGACACCAGAGGACGAAATAAATGCTTGTCTGAAATACTCTACTTTGTGTCAATACGTAAAGACGTTGAAATTATCTACAAATATGCGTGTCCATCTCCAAAACGATCGATCAACTGAGTTACTCTCACATCAATTGCTGGAATTTGGGAACGGAAAGGTGCAGGTTGATCTGACATCAGGACGAATTTCATTGCCTCATAACTTCTGCAATTTAGTATCGTCAAAAGAAGAATTGGTTGAAAAAATATTTCCCAATATTCAAACCAATTATAAGAATCATGATTGAATGAGTGAACAAGCTATTCTTGCCGCCAAGAACAAAGACGTCTACGAACTTAATAATATCAATCAGTATAACATTCAAAGCGAGGCAGTCACATACATGTCCGTCGATATTGTTGTGGAAACAGATGAAGCGGTTCATTATCCAACAGAATTTTTGAATTCACTCGATCTGCCAAGGATGCCACCGCACGTACTGCAATTGAAAATCAGCGTGCCAATTATAATGTTGCGAAGTATCAACCAACCAAAGCTTTGCAACGGCACGCGGCTTGCAATAAAAAAATTACTGAGCAACGTCGTGGAAGGAACGATCTTGACAGGACCATTCAAAGGTGAAGATGTCCTCATTCCTCGCATTCCCATGATTCCAACGGATATGCCCTTTAAATTTAAGAGATTGCAATTCCCAATTCGATTGGCGTTTTCAATCACCATCAATAAAACTCAGGGCCAATCTTTACAATTGTGCGGGTTAGATTTAGACACGGATTGTTTCTCACATGGACAATTATATGTTGCGTGTTCTAGAGTCGGAAAACCAGACAATCTATATATCTGCACAGACAATGGAACAACAAAAAGTATTGTATATTCACGAGTATTGTAAAATTAAACATTTAAAAAAAATTTATTTCCAATGCAGCGGACGAAAGGAAACACAATTCTTTCGCCAAGATATTACATAAAACAAGCAAGTACTAAAAACTGAACTATAAAATATGTTGGGGGGTAACATTACTCGCGTCTGTAGCATACTTTAAGCTACAGGGCCCCTCTGGGTAGTGCTAAATGAGTAACAGCTTTGCAGCCTTTATAAATTAAACATATTAGAAACGTGCTTTCTCTTTTCTTTCTTTTCCATTTAACCAGACTGAGCCACAGCAACGCGTGGCCGGGTACAGCTAGTATTTAAATAAAAATTTGACAAATTACGTAAATCAATATTTTTATCAAACACGGTTAAAATAAAAGCATCGGATGTCTTCGAATTTCTGATATATACATTATTTTAATTTATAATTAAAATAATGGATTCAAAATCTCAAATATATGTATAATTACACAAGGGTCTGAAGTTGAATTTGATCATTTTTGTTTTGAAAGTGAAAATTTTCAATTTATTAAGAACGTTTAAGTTACCCTTTAATAGTATTTTATCACTCAAAATAAGATAAAAAACTAAAATGTTGGCATTGTCATAATTTTTCCAATGTACGAGGTGCAATCTGCAGTGGGATTTTCTTTAAATTAAAATTACTTTTAGAGATAGTATGTTCTTATTGATATACTTTGCCATGAGACTAATTAAATAAATTGCTAGATCAGAAAATCACCATCACTAACCGATGATCGTATAGTGCGAACTAACTTTTCTAACACTTAATTAACACAAACACGTTAAATTAGCACACAGGACATAAATGATATATATAATACCTTGATTTATTAACACGCAATACATATACAATATTCAATTACACTCATTAATATTAACATTGGATTATATATCAATACCTTTCCCAATATCTGCTTAACATTAACTTACACACATTACAATTTCCCTGTATGCAACCTCAATACATCTCTGTGCTATATTTCCCAATCTATGATTATTATAATATCACTTATTACTTATTAAAGTTAACATTGAATCCTAAATCACTACGTCTCTATATAATTATTCTCATTCAATTTTATCAAGCCAATGTGGTAACCGACACAAAATGAAAGGATAAATGGCCACCTACCTCTATGATGTACTAGATGCTGTTTGTTGATCACTGCACTTGACCATCGTCTGGGCACTATTCACCTTAGGGGCTCTCTTCTGTCGATTCACCACTCCATCAAGTGGAGCATAGGGACTCACTGCCTCGTCAGTCTAACGTATAGGATTTCTCCATCCTTTTCGAGTCTAACCTGGCATATCATTCCCACCGGGGCTCTCTCCGTGAAGGCCATGGCACTTTTTCTATCGGCTGCCAGTCTATATGGTTCTATATTATTCTTATCTCCTTATTTTTATATACTCTTAATTTTCCATTCTGTTATACCTTCCTTTCCTCTTATTGGGTGCAGGCATTCAGCCAATGATTCTATCTAACCTTCTGTCGTTGGATGAACCAGTTTGCGGGGGCGTCAACATATTTCTGCACGTGCCTCTTACTTCACCTTTTTTCCCACGAACTCCTTCACTCGGGTTCAGTTAAATACTGGGTTGGTCCCGTAAAACTGCGGGGCTCCGATCGCTCGCCAAATCTGCGACATCCTTCTCCTTCTGCAGCCGGCCTCTCACCTCTTAAACCTCCCTCCAACGCTTTCAATTCTCAACTTCTCTGTTTCCGCTGCCATCCCCGTCGCTAACGATATTATATTTTTCCATTTTATTGCCTATTTGCAACTATCACTTTCTTGCTTTCATTCATCAGCACGGAATGTCACAGATCCACCGTGACATATTCAAGTTCTGAGGTCTCCTGTTTATTTTCTCGAGAATAGGAGAAGGTAAAAACTTGGGAAACTTTTTTGAAAGATCGGGATGTTACTTATGGTTATATGGGATAGATGACAGTCCCATCCTGTTCATGTCCTTAGGAAAGAATCTGTCTTTAGGAGCGATTTAGATACTAAAAATGATGTCATTTACATTGCAACAGGAACGTGTAATCATCCACTTTTTCCATTTTCAAGGATTACCCCCCCCCCCTAACGACTTCCATAATTAGTTGAGTGAAACATACATAGGGGGCGTCATAGGACAAAAATGTACATCCATGGGTGCGAAATTTCAAAGAAGACTGAACATCACACAAAACTGAATTGAAGAAACCACGACCACGCTTGAGCCAAAGATCACAAGAGTGAAAGAAGTGGCTATATACCGATTGACAGTGGAAGATATCGTTTCTAAGCTCAACATTTCTGCAAGTATTACTGTGACAACTGTATCCTACAAGGAAGTATTGAAAGTTTCCTCCATCGAAAACAACTGCAAAAATTCATGTCTGGGCTTCTCCATCACGATATCGCTCTTGCTCATCGGGCAGCCCTTCTGCAACAGTTTCTCCCTGACTATCACTTTGGTTCCTCATGCTCCTTACTCACCTGCTCTTGTATCAAATGATTTTCGTCTCTTCCCAAAGCTGAAAGCCTCTCAGCGTGGCTGCACGTTTTCCCGTCGTTCGTGCCTTCCATGACTGACAGTATGCACTTACTGAATCGGCCTCAACATACCCACAAAAATGCTTTCAAAGATGCTATGGAATCAGGGCGTCAACTTAGTGAATTTTGAGTGTGGTCAGCAGGATTCTATGCTGAGAAGTGACAGTTTCCGCTTCCTAATGTACATGATTTTCAGGGGAAATAATAGGAGAGTGTAGAACTTGAATGCCTCTCGTATGTACTCAAGACCTCTCAAAAGGTTTTTCAGGAAACATCCTCAAGATATCCGTTTTATGTATGATTCTGATTTCATCCTTGTTCTTTTTCCTTGTCCAAGACTTCTAGGATAGCAACATTTTCAGGTATTACTTCAAATATCCGATACCACAAAGTAGGTTTCGAGGATAACCAGGAATTGCACAGGAGTTTCTATGGAGAATGTATGCTGTATGGTTAGTTGCATTGTATATTACTTCATGATGACTATTAGAGTGTTATATGATGGGAAATTTTAGAAAAGTTGATGTTGTGGCTTTAGTAAAAACTTAGTTTCATCATTTCATTCTAGAATTATTTTTACCTAATTATATCTCTACATATTTAAATAAGTGCTAATTTTAGGAGATAAGCTTTATGTTGCCATGCATATCACAAAAATAAATTTATTTTATATGTCATAAAACAACAAAATATCATACAAGATGGCAATATCATACTATAATATTTCGGGAATTAAACATACCACTGAGAACCCCAGGAACAAGATCATAAATAATATTGGAAGTAGAGTTTTTCCCCATAGTAAAGGTTGTTTTAATATATTATTTTAAATTATCTCATTAAAAGCCTTTCTTTGAAGTTCATTTTATAAAAGATACAAACATTTCCCGACTTTTTTTTAGCCTAACAGGTTCAAAAATATAAAAAAAAAATTCTTAACTCATGAAATCACCATTTAATGCTTTTTCATTAAAATGAAATGCATTATAATTTAAAACACGGTTATACAAATTTAATAGTGGTATTTTTTACAAATTTATGGAGACATTTTGATGTCATTATCAAAATACCGAAATATCAATTTGCAGGGTATGTAAACATTTTTCTCGACAGCGAAATATTTTGATGTATGAGATTAGAAGTAGATAATTTTAAATACGAAAAAAAATGCTTAATTTCTCAAATAATATTGAATTCTGACAGGCAAAGTCTTCATCAGAAACCTCCATTTGTTTTCCTAAGGCTAATAAAATGTCTCGTGTCATTTACTTTTAAGAGCCCGACAGATTAGAAAAATTATAATAATTATGTGTCGGTAATTTAAAAAAAATAAGAAAAAGATCAATTCATAACATGATGAACGAGCAAATTACGTTCCCTAATTACATGCTCTGTTTCAGCAGTTACTTTTTGCAAATTTTAGAAAGTTTAGAATCTCTGCTTGCTACACACTATACATATCGCAATAATAAAATTATTTTAATTTCATTAGATTTTGAAGAACTGCTATAAATTAAAATATCTATCAATAATTTTGCCGAAAATATGGTATATCTCAGTAGGGGAATAGCGTAATATCATAGGTCAAGTATTTTATAGGTCATGTTCATATTTCTAAATAGCAGTCGACATTGACAGTATTTTGAAAATACTTAAATAAATTTCTGAATAACATTTTGATATTTTTTAATGTAATTCATATTCATACTACTGGGAAATTTCCCTCTAAAATTGGGCCAGACAAATGTGTATCTTTTATGCTTTAGATTTATTTGTGCATTAAAAATGAAAATAATTCAGCTCATGTTTTATAACATATATATTAAATTAAACTTCCCATCTGAAAATATTTCGCATGGCAAACAGGAGATATATTTTGGAATATTAAAAATTCCATAGATTTTTTGTTGATAAAATTATGTAAATTTCAATGTAATAAATATTATTTTATTTTTATGAGTTTGCTGGGAGTGTTTAAAAATAAAAATAAAAATGTAAAGGTCATTTTAAATTGATTTAACATAGTTTTGCGAGTACGTATTTTATGGGGTTATGTCTAAAGCTTATAGAAAACTGCTGAATTATTAACTTTTTTTACGTTATTTGTGAACATCAATATTTATCAAAGTGATTTATTTTTTGTCTTAGCTACAATATTAACTAACGGTCTATAAGGGGACATAGACTGAAAAATCTATCTGGGAGCCCAATGAAATGTACTTTTTAACGAAATATAGAACAAGGCATTTTTCCACACAGTTGTTATTCCTATAGTCGTCAAACAAGTTAAATAATCGGTGACGTACGTGTCTTTTCAGAAGGTTTGCTATCCATCACGATATAAAGCTAAGTGTTGGTTTTCATGGAAACTTTCATTAGTTTAGTAAACCTGTGCATCTATTTCTGTTTTTTGATCAATAATACAATAAAATGGACAACTCTCGTTTGCATGTGTTATAATGCCTAAATGAAATTGCAAAATTCTATTTTATCTGAAAAGCTTTTAATGTATAATTGCTGATTTGGTAATGTCTTTCAAATGACATGTTTTTTTTTTATCTGTTATAAATAATAAGCAATTCCATTTTTGTTTACCTAACGTGTCATGTAGAAACATTTTTTCTGTTCAGTGCTTACTTAATTCTTAAATTATAAAGCAAGCTTAAAAACTAAAACCTTTCTGTTTGCCATTTCAATTTAATACCCCTGGAACAAACACTGATCAAATTTCCCTAATGAATTAACTTTTTCTAATAAATTGCAATTTACACTCGCTGTTTAAAAATCTTATTGATTCTTCAAAACTGTAAATGGTTGAATAATTCTCGACTTCAAAATTTGAATGTCAAAGCTAAATACATTTTGCTAAGTATTGAATATATTTTATTGAGTGAGAACTACGTGCATGATCAGGGATACCTTGGTTTCGTTATAAAAAATATGCCGAGTAAATAAACACATACATACATTTTACTTATTATATGATAATGAAAATTAATCAGATTTCTTTAATTCTTTAAATTGCGAATTAAGATTAAATGGTCGTAATATTTTTGTATAGTGTGTTACTATTAAATTATATATATATATATATATATATATATATATATATACAAAAATATATATATATATATATATATATATATATATATATATATATATATATATATATATATATATATATATATATATATATATAATTTTACGTTAACTAACTGTGTATCAGAAGACATAGATTGGAAAACCTATTTTGGGCGGTGATGAAATGTTTTATGCATTCAAGGAAGGCAGGACTGGTATGTCCCCTAACAACAACATATGAATCTCAGCTGTTGTTGTTTGTTTACCTATAACCTCCAAATTATTCATATGAGATATATAAGGTGGCTGAACCGATCAAAGTTAATGACAAAAAAGGGATTTGAAATCAGATCATCTTTAGTAAGACACTCAAGAATGTTATCCTGGGAGGCAAAGTGAGGGTACTGCTGTACATGGCACTTGGTGCAGATGGAGAAGATCTTTCTGCCCTCGTCAAGACAAGAGCTCCTGACGTTGTCCTCTAGGAAAACTAGAGAGCGCAGTTCGGGAGGTTCTCTCATAAATAATAAAATGGGGAATGCCAGGGCGATTCCTCTAGTACAGGTGATGGTGGTTAGGGGGGGGGGAGTTAGCCATGATATATTATCTAGGGCCTTTCTGTTAGAAAATAGTTTAAGGTAAGAAAATGTCAGATTTGCAATTTAGACTTCAACTCAAAGATTCGCAAGGCATTTATTTTCAAATAAAAAAATGAATTACTTCGTGACGGAAAAAATTTAAGAATGATTTGTATATTATTACTACTAGTTGGAAAGGAACTTAGAAGTTTATTGACAAACTCTTTATTGTCAGTTAGGCGTGACTTGGGGAATAGGATAATATATGCTAAAATATATGTCTGATTCGTACCCAAGATTTGGCTGTTAAAATTTTCACTAGACAGTTGTAACTTCCCGAATATAGAATCATGAAAGTTAATCTTAACTTGCTGATGGCGACAGTTTGTAGAGATTAGACATATGATAAATCTTCAAGATATCACCTGTTTACATCCTGACTGGCTTTCTAAGTGTTTCAGACGTATTTTTCTGTCACGTAATCTCACTTTGAACATCGATTGAGGTGGAATATTCCATCCGATAGTCTGATGTTCAAAAGCTTCAAACTGTACCGTCTCAGACTCTTTTGAACCTGAAATCATAGGACTGAATAATATAGAATTGAATAATAAGACTCATAGGATTAACATGATGCGAATCTAGATACGAATGCTGTGGAACGACATAATCGCAGAACTATCCTGAAGCTGCTCAAAAAAATATTACCCCGATATAAGACAGTAAAACTGGCTACAAAAGAAAATATTTTTTTGCATTTTGATCTTGACCAAAGTGTTTTCATAATGAGAAAAATACTCTCTTATATATTATACCTATGATGTAAATTGTTAAATGTAATTCTCTTCTAATGCCATGCATATGATATAATTACAAAATGCTTGAAAAATACTTTTTGACAGACCTCTTAAGGGAAACTTCAAGTTAAAAATTTTCAAATTCGTATGAAAGTATCTCATGAAAAAATATGGAGATGCAAACTATCTGGATTATGCCCTTAATGTGTTAAAACCAACTGCAATACATTTGTATCACAAATTATCCGTCTGCAATAAATATCTTACTTTTATAATTGCCTCCTCAAGTAATAATATTTCGCGCACCTTCACAGTTCTATTTCACGGAATATTTGTTTTTACAATATCTGTTCTCCCATGTTCAAGATTAAAACTGTTTATTGAGAATTTTTAAAGAAAACTCCAGTTTGGAAAGAAAACCCATAAAGCGTCGAAACAAGACATTAAGACAGCTCTAAAAATAATATGTCAATTAATAGTATTTGGAGCGATTTTTAAATATGTATTGAAATGCCTTTGGAAAAAAAAATTAAATTTAGTATAGTTCTGGGAAACTGTGCAAACCTTAAGGTTCCCATTATGGCGGATTCATTGCAATTACTTTGCTTCAAATTTTTATCACAAATATCTAATTTTGTTAATTTAATTGTACGCAATACTTATAGGAAAATATCTCGAGTCTGGTTTTAAATTAACAATATTAATTGTTTTCTAAATTAAGAATATTAACTCTTTTTTCGAAAAACCGGTATTCCACGCATGGACCAAAATATTTTACGATACACCCACAACACACTTTCAAAAGACTATTTTGACAGAATTTTTAATGTTACAATTTGAGTATTTTCTCTTCAGTTGAGGGTTTTCAATAGAATTCATCAATTGTAATATGAATATAAAAATTGCCTTTAGAAATATGGAAATTTTTTTCAGAATTTAAAACATTGCACTCGACAGTCATACAGCAAAACAAAAGGTAAAGTGAAGCATAATTAGTGGTTTATATAAATAAAGTATGAATTTCTTTTATGTCATGTGTTACTTAAAGTAAATTTATTTTATACCAGTATCCCATAAGTCTCTTATTTTTTAACCGATGACCTGCTATTAATGAATCAGTAAAATTAAACTCTTGAATTTTCTATTTTCTGTATCTGCAAAAAATGTTCATGTAAATAACATTCCAATTTTTTATCATTCACATAACGGAGACCTAGAAAAATTGCCCTGAACTCAGAGGGATATCTTTCTAGAATGGCTACCAAGTGACCGTATAGTTTTAAAAGCAAAAAGTATAGTTTTATAGCAAAAAATATTTTTATTATCATTTCTGGAATTTAAATGATTTCCGTGCAGTAGTTAGAAATATATATAAAAGGATAAATTAAATTCGATATGATTATATACATTTGTGTGTATTTAATTATTTTTATTTAAATACTTTTCAAGTTTAGGATGAAGTATCACGTTTTCAATTCAATTTATTTCTATGCATCATATGAATTATAAATTTGCAGAGTGTATAAAACTTTCATGAAGGACATATAAAAGGTAAATAACTTTCAACTGAAAAATTTCTGTGGTACCCGTTATAAAGGGCTTAAGTCAAAAACACTGATATAAATATACCAATTTATTCGCTTTTATTCCAGTAGCAAAACAATAATTTCGACTTGAGTCTTTTGTACAAAGAAATGTACTTTTGTATTCAAAATTGATACACTTAAGTCTTTTATACAAGTCAAAAGATTTTTTTTATCAGTACTAACAAACGTCTAAAAATCACTTTTTTTGACTTAAGCGCTTTATACCAGGCACCAAGAATTTATATATTTTGGTTATGAAAATAATCGATAAAAATACCTGATTTTGCAATAGGCTGTCACAGTAAGAAAAGCATTAAGAGAAAAATCCTTTACTAATTTATCTTACTAATAATGTATATAAGAAGTGAAAGAATTAAAAAATATTGTACAAAATTCTGAAATACGTAAAATGCATTTTCTTTAGAATACGAAAGCTAAACATAAGTAATATCCAAAATGTTAAAAAAAAAGTTTCCAGTAATTTTACTTTCAATTAAATTATAAAAATTTGTACAAGTTACCATCCAGTAAGAAAATATTTCATACATTAATCAGCAAAGACTAACTGGCAGTGATCATATATTTGTGTTTATTCAACATATTTGACTACTCATTTTCATTACACGTAATTATTTACTGAAATTAAAACGTTTGTTTGATGTCTCTTTGCACTTCTGTGTTAAGATATTTAAGTTCGTTTATATATTTTTATTCCCTTATTATTTTTTTAAAGTCCGTCTATTAAATTTTATAAGGCTATTTGTTTAGTTCCCTAGTCTATTTACTAGACTGTCTGTGACATCACCAAGCTATTTCTGCCTCACTATGAAAGAGCAATATTCTGTTATTCAACTAATATCAAGCGCAATAAATGCCATTTGAAAAAATAAATATTTGTAAGCCATCAAAAAGGCAATTTATAGTAAAATAAAAGGTATAGAAACTAATGGAGTTTATGGTTTAACTTTTGAGGAACTGGAATGTATGAAATCTATTAAATACTCCAAAACGCATTTCAAAATAAAAATTTTCAGCGGAAAATAAAGATAATTGCTTCTAAAGATAAATTAACAGCAAGTTTCTGATCGGATGTCTTTATTTTGCTTCATTCGGTAATACGAAATTTCTGAGTTTCGCAGCCTTGAAAAACAAATATGAAAAATACATATAATCACTTATTACAGTTCGAAAATTATTTAGCAGTGTAAATAATAATTTTGAATCCTTGAATGTTATAAACAACTGGAACATGTAAAAACGCCTTCTGTTCACAATTATTGAAGACTGAAAATGCGAAATCAAATCTACATTACAGTAAGTATACTAATCAGAATTTATCGGAAATATAGAACCATAAAATAATACAACGTAGAATTTTTTCTGAAAGATTAAATTGTTATGAGGATTATAATGAAACTATAAATATCCTTAACGAGAGCAAGCCAAAATTTCCTTTTCCAACATTAAATCATTAGTTTTAATCCGTATTGATACACTATATTGCATTTCGAAACTAAGCCGTATTAAGGTCATAAATTGTGCACTGTATATTGAAAAGTTATTTGTGTTTACCAATTTTTCTAACATGCTATTTATTTTCATCATACTTTGTTGTTAACACTGAAAATACTAAAACAGATTAAACAAAAGTTGAGGGAAATGTTTGAATTTGATGACTCAGTAATCCATTTAGTTAAAATGTCCAATTATCAGCTCTAGAGAATGCAGACAAAGAAAATTGGGAATGAGTTTATTTATTTATCTAATTATTTTCTAAGAATCTCTAGACATGAATCATTGCTATTGTATACTTAAACTGCAGAGTAAATCTTATGTTTTTTATCTAAGTCTTAAGTATTCTGAAAGAAAACTATATTTGTACGTCAATCACATCTCTGAATTGTAACGCTAAATTTAATTTACTTTCATCAAAGAAAGCAAAACAGCAAAATATTTACATACATAACATGCTCAAAATTCAATTTAAGTGCAACTCTTTCTTTGGTATTTAACGATTGAAAATAAATAGCTAAATAAAATGCCACAGAAATCTAAAATTTGAATTGGTTGTGTGAATAAAATCTCGGAATATATCCTCTGTTGCTACCCTAAGTCGAACGATGAAACATCATTTGTCTTGTCGACGTGACTTTAATGCACATATGTATGACTTAATAAAGGCACGTTTAACTTCCAGACGGTGGGATGGGACATATATCGTGTACTCAAGCGTATAATACATTCTTATGGAAGAATTTGGGAAATACCAACGAAATTATTCTTGCAGTAAGGAGTAAATTTATTTCACTCGAAGTCTGAATGTGCCTTTTTTTTCTAGAGTGTATGTGCAAAGTTGAAAATGTGTTGCGTGGAAGGAATATCTAATAGAATGCGGGCTCGTAATTTTTAACTTTTCATGATACATCTATTACTGAATTTCAGTGAAAAAATATAAGGCGTAAACTGCTTTAGATAATTTTAGATGACGAAATAATTTACAGTAGGGCAAATTATGTTGTGGTGTGAGTTTATAATATATATATATATATATATATATATATATATATATATATATATATATATATATATATATATATATATATATATATATATACAGTATATTTGAAATCGAGCATATGTGCAAAGTTAATGATATGTTGCGTGGAATGCAAATGTAACACAATACGGGATCGTAAATTTAACTTTTCATAATACAGCTAATATTTATGAACTGTATTGGAAAAAACAAGGTGTAAACTGCTTTAGATAATTTCGAATGATGAAATAATTTCATCATTCAAAATTATCTAAAGATGAAATAATCATACTGTCAATTAGGACTGTGTGTCACGAACTGTTATTTTTTTAAAGTTTCTGGCCCTCGTGCACCAGATTTTAAATAAAGATTTGCAATATTGAAAGAGAAGGGCTTCTTACCAATATTAAAAGCTGTAGCAGAATTAGGTAGCAAATTCAAAATCATTCGATACGTAAAAAGTATACATAAAAGTTAGGTTCGTATTCAATAATTTATGTTTAAGATAAAAGTATTATGAAAGCTATAGATTATTATCAGAAGTTTTTCAAGGTTTATTTCTTGTATATCATCGGATTTGAAAGCAAAATTATTCATTTTCGTATCATAATAGCGTCATATGTAATTTAACTATCATGGTTAAAAAGGAAAGTGTTCCATAAAGGTGATTTAATTAATAAGTTCAATTTACATGATACAAATACTGACCACGTATAAAGTTAAGATATTGTTAGGGAAAATCCCGATTAGCTTTCCTCTTCTTCCCCTAACCTTCCAGCCACGTAGCAGGAGCGATGTATTTACATCATTTCCCACCTCCACAGCAATGTGTAAGCATCGTCAGACGCCAGTTGCGTCATGACCAGCGATATGCCAGCCGAACGACGTCATTCATCCAACGATGACGCCATACCATCAGTTAAGAATGACGTCAACGCACATCACGTAAAATTAGCATAATTAACTTCGCTATTCTCCTGCCACGAGGGAGCGCGGCGGTCGACGCCGGTATAAATACCCAGCCCGTTCACTTAGACGGGGTATTCGATGTAGTATTCGCTGTGGTATTAGACGGTGTGGTTGAGTGATAGTTGCTGAGAAGCGATTTTACCGAGCCAGGCTCTACCGAGGACCCGTATTAGGAAGCGGCGACCAACTTGCCAGCAGTGCACTGATGCTCTAGTCGTCTCGACCTTGCATGCCCGCAGGTAGCCACGGGATAGTTTTTGTGCCAGGAAGGCGCTATCTACCTTAAGTGTTTTCTTACCACGATAGCAAAGCTTTGCCTCGACCACCTGTGAGTTATTTTTCTTTTATTTTTCTACACCTCGGTAAGAACACGACAAAGCCAACTTTTTAGGATAACACTACGAGCTGTGTAGTGCGTCTGTAAACAAGACCCTTTAATGTCGTTTTACTAAATAAATGTATTTGTTATTTTACCTAAACCTTCGTACGTCTTTTTAACATCTTGCATATCACACAACAAAGCTAGCTAGCGTTGCTCTGACTATATCTAAAGATTAAGAGTCCAACCTTCCCTGCTAGCCAGTACGACTCTGCACTATTAGCTATCAGTAAAGTTTGGGGCATTCCTGCCCCCAAATCTTAACTAACTTTGGTTGGAAGAGCCGCCAGGTTCTAGCGGCTCAATTCCGTAACATTTTGGTTATGGGCCTCAGGCCCTAAAGTTAAGTTGTAAACAACTACTTTTTACTTAAGGGTGACTTTGATCTAAAATAGCAGAGCACAACGCGAAAGCTTTGTGATATGTGAGAAGCTAAGCGTCGAAGGTATAAACAAAAGGTAAAGGCCCTGAATTTATGAAATTCTATATTTGGGGGGGGCCTATTTGTATATATATATAATATTTAGTGTTTTAAATACTGTCTTGCATTTTTTTTATATGCTTATATATATATATAGATTTACATACTGTACTTGTAACTTAAAACATGGCCTCTTTACAACCCCATATGGCTATAGATAAATTGACCGAGGAAAATTTCCATACCTGGGTAGCAGATATTAAATTTGTACTAATATCCCTTAATGCGTGGGACATTGTGAATAACCGCGAAACTAAACCGATAGCAAGTGCGGAAAATTTAGCTGAGGTAAGGGACTTTGAAAGAAGAACCCGACTCGCTTTATCTACAATCTTTTTAAATCTATCCCCTGCGTTTAAGTCGGTCGTGGAACATTGTACCACCCCCCAGGACACATGGTCAACCCTAAATAGGCATTTTCAGCCTGACAGTCGTAGCCGGCACATGCAATTATTTACCGAACTGGTTAATTGTAAGCCCTACGCTAGCGAGAAAATTAACATGTTTGCGGCACGAATCCGCAAGTTAAACGAAAGCCTAAAGGGAATAAATCAAGAAATAAATGAGACTTACCTCTGTTTCCAGCTAATCCGGTACTTGCCATCGGAGTTTGATCACTTAGTGCAAACTATACTTCGTTGGAAAGATGCGGAATTTAAATTTGAAGCCATTCTAACTGAACTAGTCGCCGAAGAAACCCGAATTAGCGTGCAGAGACAGGATAAGCGTGAAAACGCTACTTGCGAAACGCAGAACACCTTTTCGGGTCGGCATAATTCTCGAAGTTGGAATAAAGACAATTTCCGACCGAAAACTCCATCAAGAAGCCCTTCTCCCAACAAACAAGTCCATTTTGGGAAATACCCAAGTGGGAAATCACCGGGGCGTAGAAAATCTAAACGCTCGTTCCGGCGAAACTCACCAAATAATGAAAAACCCCAGAGCCATTATACTGTAGAAGCCCTATTTACATCTCACAGTAATCCAGGTGACTGGGTCGTCGACTCAGCGGCAACCCATCATTTTTGTAAGGATAAATTCCTATTTGATGGACCCCTTGAGGATGTAAATGACAGGAGCCTAGCAGTTGCTACTAGGGGAAAGCCTATCCCTATCAAGCAAAGAGGGCCAGTCGACCTACTCTGTAAGGGCGAGAAACGCGCCATTACGCTTATGCGTGCATTGTATGTACCATCTCTAAGGCGCAACATAGTTTCATTACCTTTACTTGACGAAGATGGATTTACTTTTGAAGGGGGAAATGGACAACTCCACGTTTACGATAAAGATGGAAAAGGTTATTTCACAGCTCGCAAACAGGGGGGAATTTTTTATGCAAAACAGCAGCTAACCCCAGAACAAGCTGCGAGAAAGAAAGCTTACCAACACGAGAAAGAAACTCGATCGAAGAAAGGTAAGGCTTATGAAACTACAGCTAGAAAGAAACGAAATACCCTAAGCAAAAGTAATCAAAAACCTGCCAGTGCATTGAGCAGATGGCACCGCAGAATGGGCCATATGAACCCTGAACTAATCAGCCAGTCTTTTACAAATAAAAGTGTCAGGGGTGCTCAGGAGGTAAAATCATCCAAACTTTTTTGCGAGGATTGCAGGTTAAATAAAGCTAAACGGGTGACATTTAAACCAATCGGCCAAACTAGGTCAACAAAACCACTAGAACTTTTACATCTAGATTTGTGGGGACCTGCTTCAACGACGGGATATGCAGGAGAGAGGTATTTTTTGAGTATCACCGATGATCACTCAAGGAAAATCGCCCTGTATCCGATTAAAGATAAGACAGCTACTTTTCCCACCTTTTTAAATCATGTGAAACGCGCCGAAAGATTCCTTTCAACTAAGCTCAAAGCTATCAGAACTGACAATGGTAAGGAGTTTGACAACTCACAATTCCAAGAGTATTGCCGTACGAATGGTGTGGCCCACGAATTTACCGATATTTATTCGCCTGAAATGAATGGAGTAGCAGAGAGGTTGAACCAGACAATAGGGAATACCCTCCGCACGATCCTAAATTCAAGTAAGGTTCCAGTAAAATTTTGGCCAGAAGCCGTCCGCTATGCGGCCTACAATTGGAATAGAGTGTGCCGTAGAAACCAGACGAAAACACCGTTTGAGAAATACGGAAAGTTCAAACCCTCCATTAGTCACCTTAAACCATTCGGGTCAGTTTGTTTTGTGGGTGTGCCGAAGCAACACCGAACCAAATTTGATCCCAGAGCTAATAAGGGAGTTCTTGTAGGCTACGCATGTAGGATTAAAGGGTACAGAGTGTTGTTCCCAGAAACTGGGCGAATAGTCGAAACCCGGAATGTTAGCTTTGCTGAAGATGAACTAAATTTTTATCAATTGAAAGCTAAGCAGACTAACAATGGAGCAGTGCTGGGCGACCATCCAGAAACTACCATATACTCACTTCACAACCCGGAGCTTGAGACGGTGGTAATCCCACATATGGATTCGCGCCGAGTACATACCCGGAGTTACCAGCAGGATCCCAGACCAGGCCCTAGTGATGCAGTTCAAACTGATGAAGCAAGTGAAGACGAATCAGACAGAGAACTATACGTCCAAACACCTAGACTCCGAGTCGCTAAGTGGACAAGGGAAGCCGTTCCGAGACCAGATGGAAAGCGGACCGATATATATTATCGAGAAGTTAAAAGGCAAGGGGGCAAGAGCCACATATTGCGAAGCCTCAAAGAACTCAAGCAATACTGTAAAAAGCATAAAATTGAGTACCAGCCTGAATACTTCAACTTTAGCGGTAAGAATGGTAGGACGGGCCCTGTTCCAACCCCTCAGCGACAGGTGATTGACGATGATAGCGATCTGGAATCTGAAAGTCAGACGGAAAATGAAGAAATCAACTACTTTTCCGCCTATGACACTTCCGAAAGTGAGATTGACACAGCATGACTAGAAACTGTAGTCATCCCGAAAACCTTTAAACAAGCATTCAAAAGTAAAGAATCTAAGCTATGGAAGAAAGCGATGGAAGAAGAATTAAAAGTGTTAAGTGAAAGGGGTGCATGGAGCCTAGTGCCGCCACACTCAAAGTACAAGCCTCTCGGTTGTCGGTGGGTTTTTACAACCAAAACTGATGAGCATGGAAATGTGGTAAGATACAAAGCGAGGCTCGTAGCACAAGGCTACAAACAGGTAAAGGGAGAATCCTATGATGAAACCTTTTCACCTGTAGTCAATTTCACCCTTATACGCCTATTTTTCTCCATGCTAGTTTCCAACCTAAAGTGGTATCACCTCCAGTTAGACATCAAATGCGCGTATTTATACGCACCCTTATCTGAAACCATTACGATTACCCAACCACCCGGTTTCGTAGAAAAAGGAAAAGAAAGCTACCTCTGTCTACTAAAGAAAGCCCTTTATGGCTTACACCAGAGCGGAAGGGTATGGTTTTATGAAATCGAGAATATATTACTTGAAAATAATTTTAAGAAAATTAACTGGGCTAACTGTGTTTACCATTTATCAAATAATCTAATTTTACTCCTATACGTAGACGATATAGTTCTTTTTGGAAAAACTAAAACCCATATTGAAGCAGCAGTTAAAATTCTGCAGAAGTGTTTCGACATTAAAATACTTGGCCAAACTTCTAAGTTATTGGGGGTTGAATTTGAATTCAATCGAAAACAAGTTTT
This sequence comes from Dolomedes plantarius, assembly GCA_907164885.2. NCBI lineage: Eukaryota > Metazoa > Arthropoda > Arachnida > Araneae > Dolomedidae > Dolomedes > Dolomedes plantarius. The sequence continues at coordinate 151,086,573 of OU015492.1, forward strand.
CATTCATCAAACCCAATACATAGATCAAGTTGCTAAACGCTTCAAAACCTTCAATATCCCAATTGTATCCTTACCCATAGCTAAAGGAACAATATATACCAAATTACAAAGCCCTACATCTGAACCTGAATTAACGGAAATATCAAAACTACCGTTTCGAAATATCCTAAGGTGTTTAGCATTTATCGCAAGTCGAACTAGACCCGACATTGCGTATGCGGTAAATATCTTCAGTCAGTTTCAGTCTAACCCAGGATTTGCTCACTGGTACGGTCTATTGAAGCTATTAGGGTATGTAATAGGTACAAAAAATTTAAAGCTAAATATTTCCTCTACCTCTAATGAATTAACAGCTTACAGTGATAGCGGTTTTGCCGCCAATCGAGACGACCGAGTTTCAATTTCCGGTCAACTCATTTTACTAGATAAATCGCCTATATTCTGGCGAACTGGCAAGCAAAAGGCCATAGCGCTGTCAACTATGGAAGCTGAATTCATGGCTATAACAGAAACCTGCAAGGAAATACTGTGGATCAACCGTATAATGCAAGAATGCGAAAAATTGAAGATAATCAAGCTAACTAGATCCAAACCCCTTATCAGAACGGATAACTTATCTGCAATAGACTTCTTAAAATCGCCGATTGAAAATAGTCGCACTAAGCATATTCATATAAAGCTTCTATTTGTGCGTGATCTCCTTCTAAAAGAAGTTTTCGAGATAAAATTCGTGCCTAGCAAAAAGAATCTAGCAGATCCGTTCACAAAACCAAAAACAAAAACAGACTTTTCAGCCTTTAAACAAATAATTTTTAAATCAGAAACTTGAAAGCTATAAACTTAAAGTAAATTCCTAACTCTAATAAACCGAATTTCCTTAAAATAAACCTTATCCTTGAGACTAGGACGGTTATTAATTTATGAGTTATATTACTTTCCATTATTTTCTGTTTACGGAACTAACGGCCATTGTTTCGGGTTAGTTCTATGAGAACCTTCTTTCTCCCACATAATTTGGGAGGGGTTCGCTTAAAGTGTTTGAAGGCCACCTTGGGTCAGTTTGTTTTACCACGCACGAGTGGTGTGTTTCGTCCCTTTTCGTCGTTTCGCTTGGGGGAGACCAATTTAATTGTCCGCTGGAATCCGGTAAGTACCCTCAGGAAAGGGATCCTGAGAGCGAGCGGCCCCCTGTTACGTCTCGTTGGGGGTGAAAATGTAATCTGCCAGAGCTCTTGGGGGAAATTTTCTGGGGGAGTACTACTGGAGGGAGGCCCTTTTTCGTGTGCATTAATTCCTTTTGTTTGTGAGTCCCTCATTTTTAATATAAGAATGCCACTAAGTCCCGGACTCACCCGAGCGGAACGAATTTATTTAAACTTAAGTGATATACAGTGGTAATGTGTTTATACATTCTGCATTTTTGTCGCATGTGTATTTAATACTAACGTTACCATTGCATATATTCTGTACTGTGTTTATATATGCACGTTTATGTCTCTATCTAGCATTGTGTTTATATCTACATACTAGCAATAACTGTTTCTATTTTTTCCGTACTGTGTCTATACTTTAATATATTTACTAGTACGTTGTTTGTGACAAGCAAATTGTAATCAATTTTAATATATTCTTAAAGTTTTATGCTATTTAAACATCGGAGGGTATGTTATACGCAAATGTTTTTTTTTCGCATGATTGTGTGTATGAAAGTGGGCCCACGAATGTTTTGAATTTTTGTCTGAAAAAAATACTGCGTGTGTATACTTTGCCCTACCTGTTGATGAATTGTATTGCATATTATTTGCCTATTGAATATTGCATTTTGAATTGTATTGCATAATTGTTCAGGATTATAAGCTATTTTTATAGAAACATGTCAACAGAATATTTATTGTATGTTTATACAAGCGACTTACCCTTATTGTTTTGCAAAACATGTAACTTAACCACGTGCATGTGTTGGTGCTCATTTCTGTAAAGGGGGGGGGCAGTTGTTAGGGAAAATCCCGATTAGCTTTCCTCTTCTTCCCCTAACCTTCCAGCCACGTAGCAGGAGCGATGTATTTACATCATTTCCCACCTCCACAGCAATGTGTAAGCATCGTCAGACGCCAGTTGCGTCATGACCAGCGATATGCCAGCCGAACGACGTCATTCATCCAACGATGACGCCATACCATCAGTTAAGAATGACGTCAACGCACATCACGTAAAATTAGCATAATTAACTTCGCTATTCTCCTGCCACGAGGGAGCGCGGCGGTCGACGCCGGTATAAATACCCAGCCCGTTCACTTAGACGGGGTATTCGATGTAGTATTCGCTGTGGTATTAGACGGTGTGGTTGAGTGATAGTTGCTGAGAAGCGATTTTACCGAGCCAGGCTCTACCGAGGACCCGTATTAGGAAGCGGCGACCAACTTGCCAGCAGTGCACTGATGCTCTAGTCGTCTCGACCTTGCATGCCCGCAGGTAGCCACGGGATAGTTTTTGTGCCAGGAAGGCGCTATCTACCTTAAGTGTTTTCTTACCACGATAGCAAAGCTTTGCCTCGACCACCTGTGAGTTATTTTTCTTTTATTTTTCTACACCTCGGTAAGAACACGACAAAGCCAACTTTTTAGGATAACACTACGAGCTGTGTAGTGCGTCTGTAAACAAGACCCTTTAATGTCGTTTTACTAAATAAATGTATTTGTTATTTTACCTAAACCTTCGTACGTCTTTTTAACATCTTGCATATCACACAACAAAGCTAGCTAGCGTTGCTCTGACTATATCTAAAGATTAAGAGTCCAACCTTCCCTGCTAGCCAGTACGACTCTGCACTATTAGCTATCAGTAAAGTTTGGGGCATTCCTGCCCCCAAATCTTAACTAACTTTGGTTGGAAGAGCCGCCAGGTTCTAGCGGCTCAATTCCGTAACAGATATTTACTAAAATATTTGTTTGAATTTTACTTTTTTTCTAAAAATTCAATCATGACCAGCGATTTAGTTTGGATTTTCAATATTAATTCAATTATAAATATTTGTCGCTAACAAATAAATCTATGGTATATAATCTCTTTTTTCTACCATTCTTTCTAATCTTTATGACGACTTTCGCCAGGTATATATAGTGTATAGGGACCAATAAATACCAACATTTAAACTTCAGGAAATGTTTACAGCATATCTCTCTCAAACGCAAACTCTTGATCGATTAAGTTAAAAACTTCCCGGGAAAAAAAAAACCATAGCTTTATAATAAGTTGCTCCAAGAAATCTTAGAACCTAGTATGTCGCTGAAGTATTAAAGATGTCAGGTAGAATTGGGATTTCCCAAATCCCAAGTATTAGAGCACAATTTTTCCCACAGGAGATGTTTATTTGAAGCTCTAGTAAATTACATTTTTCGCCAGGTTCTTTTACGTATTTCTGAAAAGATGATTCAATATGAAGCTATGAGTATGTTTTCAGAAAAGTATGATCTCGAAATGTTGTATTCTGACTTTGTATGGTATATAGCATTTTGCAAGTATATTTCAACAAAAACTTATGAGCTACGTAAATTCAGCTTATAATCTAATAGTCCCACGTACAAATACATCATTATAGATGATGTCCCAATAAGAGCTCCGGATCTAGTTTTTGAATTCAACATTTATTTGAAAGTATTTTTATTTCAGTACAAAGAACAAATGTTTCGCAAAAATTGAGAGAAATGCGTACCACGACTCTCATTGCAAACTCTAGCTCTTTTCATGAAATTTAAGCTAACGTCTTTGCATAACAGCAGATTTAAATTTCGCGCCATTTTTTTTTTATCAAGTTGGCTGCTCTAGAAATGTCATTTTTTTCGTCTGCCATTTTTGTGACTCGTAAATCTAGAAAGCTACACCAAAGAAGAACGCGTTATTATTCTTACAACTCATTATAAAAAGGGAGAAATATTTGCTTCAACAGTTGGTAAACTTCCTGGAATTTATGGTCAAAATAATAGTCCAAATGAGTCATTTGTGTGACATTTTATTCCATACATAACCGGAACATTTGTACTATGCAATGAAATAAAAATTTTATCTCTTTTCAAATAAATAAATTGTTTAATTCAAAAACTAAATCCGTCACTCTTATAGGAACACCCTTTAGTTGGGACCTACAAACTTTTCTTTATGATTTTGAGAGTTAATGCATAGTGACCATATATTTGTGTATATTCAACATATTTGGCTATTCCGTTTCATTAAACGTAATTATTTACTTAAATTAAAGAGTTTCTTTGATGTTCCTTTACACTTCTGAGTTGATATTTTTAAGTTCCTTTATCGATTTTTACTTCCTTACTGATATTTTGAAAAATCCGTCTATTAAATTTTATAAATCTATTTGTTGAGTTCCCTAGTGTTTACTAGACTGTCTGTGACATTACAAGCTATTTCTGCCTTACCATAAAACAGTAAAATTCACTTATGCAGCTAATATAAAACGAAACAAATACCCTTTTAAAGGGTAAATATTTCTAAGCCATTAAAAATACAATTTATGGTATAAAAGGTATAGAAACTAATGAAGCTTATAATTTAAAGTTTAAGGAACTGGAGTGTACGGAATCTATTAAATGCTCGAAAACGCATTTCCAAAATAAAATTCTTCAGTGGGGGGAAAAAAAGATAATTACTTCTAAAGGTAAATTAACAACAAGTTGCTGAACGGATAAGAGCATTTGTAATTACTTACTTAAACAAACTGAAAAGTTTCGAACGACTTAATGAATGGGCATTTATTCTAAATGCCAGAGATGTTTCATTCAGTCCCAGGTTTTCTTGATTTCAATTAATTATATCCCGATACGTGACGGAGAATAGTTTTGAAGCACGTCTGCGGAAAACAAAATTTTCCCTTTTTATGGATTTATCTAGATTGTACTCTAGTACTTGGAGCGAGTACAATAGAGAGGTAGAAACATAATCCGATGTAGGGATTCCGAGCACAATTAAAGTTCGGCAGAAATTATCACGTATCGTCGGAGAATCTAGCAATTTAGCATAAAACAATTGTTGAAGAGTGTTTCAAAGGGTGATTTTAAAAGGTAAAAGTTTCTGATTTTAAAAGAAGGCATAACTAATTATTAATTTATTATTGAATCTAAATAAAATTAATTTGTAATGCAAAGTCTGTCTATATAAGCAATGTTGTAAATAGCATTAAACATTGCTAAATATTTGTAAATATTCGTTATGCACTTTTTATTTGTGGTTACTTTGGGTTGAATTGAGTGCAACGTAGATCTACCTCCTCGTGGTGCACTCTGAGCAACGGCTATTACGGCAAAATGATCTACAAAAACGGCATTCTGTCTGGCTCTCAACTGTGGCAATGCTACGGCTTTTTTCTGGCCTTGATTGCCTCCGCAAGCGCCTCCACAGAATTAACTTGGCTCCCGACACTCTTTGTCTCCTGTGTGATAACCAAGAAGAAATGGCTATGCTTCACCTTGCTTCTTGTCCTGCTCTACCTCCCGTTTCTTTATGGGAGCGTTATTGCATAGCTAGACATAAGTTTATGGATTAACTGATGTCATTTTTCTATCTTGTTTTTTGTCTTTTTGATATCTGTTGTCCTGAAATTCGTGCCATTGGAAATAAAAAATAAATAAAAATAATTGACTTTAGGTTGAATACCGCTTATTTACTATCACTGAGCGTCTGATTTCAATGTGTAACCCTATGACAATATTTTGGAGAATTTTGCAAACTGGGCGACAAATTTGGCAACTTTTGGTGAACCAATTAGATTTCACTTAAGTGGAGCAGTTGTAGAGATCTGTTTCCATGTTTATAACAATTGAGAATGTCGCCAAAGGTTGTATATAAAGCATACCATCTCGGCTCAGGGAGGTAATTGCCCGAAATAGTAAATTGAACTTAAGTAACAAAATGCTCATTTATAAATCTTTCTTACGACCCTTACTTAGGTATGCTGGACCAGTTTGGTCGTATGAAGCGGATTCCAACATTAAAATTCTGGCTGTTGCTCAAAACATGACTGTTCGGGAAATCACTAACTCCCCATTGTATTTTCGCAATGTTGACATTTATAGGGAGATCAATCCCCCCACTATTCAAAATTACCTTCAAAATTTTGCTATTAACTTCCATAAAGATTTACCAAATTATCCTATTAAAAATCTTGCCGGTTACGATCCTGCTGACCCAGCTAACAAGAAACGGCCCTGTGCCATTCTTGCTCGTAACTTTCAATTTTTTTCCTGATCTTTGTTTGCTCGGTCTCTTTTCTCCTCCATGTTTTAGCTTTACTTGTACTATCGAAGTTTTTTATTTTCCCCACTTTCTATTTTCCTTCCTGCTTTCGATTTTTTATTGATCACTGAAGTTTTATGCATTGCTATATCATCTTACAGTGGAGGGCCCGGCCCATGTACTGTAGTTACCAGTACTCTTCCTGAAGCTCCTGAAGCTCAGGGAGGTCTTTCATTCGTTATTTTCTGTCCTATGTGAATTATAGTCCTGTTATTTTGCCTATGCGTATTGTTTAAAGTCTGAACAATAGTGACTTGAAGCCTTGAGGTCTACGCTTTAGTCCTAAGTGACTGTTTCTAATAGGTGTGCCATATGTAAGATTATAAAGAAAATAAAACGCGTCACTAGAGTCATTCACAGATATTATCGAACAATAAACGCAACAGTATTTATGTCTGATTTTCATTATATGCAACAATATTCATGAATAAACATTCATCATATATGAGTACCAGGTACATACAGACGTATAATCTGTGTTTTCCTACATACATGTTTTTCTATTTGGTATACATATTTTTTATACGTACATACACAAAAAGATCCACTCATTTTAACAGTAGCGGTCAAGAAATGTTGAAATGTTCAAGGCTTTACGTGATGAGCGAATAAATGACATCGCCAAAAAAGCATTTAAGCTCAATGTTGTAATAAATTTGCATCCCTTCCTCAATCTATGACTGCATTTAATGCTATTAATTAGACTGTCAGACTCGGTGATTCATATAGAAATGAATGTGTGTGCGCTTAAATTTTGGTTACAGAGATACAGACATAAAATTAATCTGAAATTCCCAAATAGTGTTTAGTCTCATTCAAAATATTATAGTTTGAGAAGTCCGAATAAAATGTTAAAAAAATAAATGAATTAAGATTTTATTTACGAATAAATGCTTAGTGAGTAAAAGCATTCAGCAATTTATTATACACTTCATTTTATAGCTTAGGAAAAATCTTCGTTGGCCGGAATCTGATGTTAATATTACATGAGCGCTATGTAGTTAAAACACCATGTATCAGTGGTACAACCTTGAAATCCTCACCTCTAAGAAAGGATGTAAACTCATAAACTTATGTTCCAATCAGTGGCGTAGCGAGATGGGGACAAGAGGGTCTATCATGCCCCGGGCGCCACTGTCAGAGGGGTGCCATATGGTCCCCAAGACAAACAATATTTTCCGGAAAATTTCAATTTTTTCGAAGGGGGAGGGGTGCCAAAAAGGTATCGTGCCCCGAGCGCTATTTACGCTCGTTACGTCATTGGTTCCAATACTGATCCTCGAATATATTTAATAGCACAGGGTGCGACTGAAAATATTCCCACATTTTTGAAGATCATTGGTAAGGGATTATTAGGGTTAGGGCTGCGTGGGAGATGGCAACAGTTCGAGAGGATTTTCTTATTGTCAATAGACACCTTGATTTGGTCCAGTGACAACATGCGTTGGTTCGTGGTTTCGTTATCAAGGCGTTCTTTAAGAACAACGATTGAGTAACCGCGTAACAGTGGACGTTTAGGTCACGTTTCGGGCACTATGGAACTCATTAAGTTCCTGTTCGAAAAACAGTATTGCAATGGGTTTCTAACGGGAGTGAAAGTTTGTCTGCACTACCAAGGAAACCAAGTGGTCATTCTCAGAACATTAGAATGCCTGAAAATGTACAGCCGCAGGTCTACTTTTCATGAGGAAGTTGCCAAAATTTGCCCAGAGATGAAACTCAGAGTGATGGAAAACAGAGGGGGCGGCTTCGGCATTGCATCACAATTAACGGGCGCTACCGTTAATTGTGATGCAATTAAAAGTGATGTTATTTTCAAAACTTAGTGAAAATAACTAGATTGTAAGTAACTTTCGAAAATTTAAAGCTTTTTCTGTAAATTGTTTCCTTCGTGTTTTATTACCCTTTGAAATGTGGGAATCCATTCTGCCGCACCCCGTTTAGCGCATTTTTAAAATCGTCGATCTTATTAAAGGCTGTAAGCTTATAGAGGTCCCAATACTGATCTTCGAATATATTAAGGTGACAATGGACCATGAAAAACTTTCTTTTCTTTATTTATTAACCAATTGCTATGAAATTTTTTATACTTATACAGTGTTGTTTAGAGATGGAAATTCTAAATAATAAAAAAATCAGAATGTAAATAATTAAGATATTAATTAAAATCAGTTTGCTAATTACTCTATTTAAAAATGCTGCATGCGCATTAATTTTTGTCTCAGATATCTAGTTGTCTCTCTTAAGCTAGCTTTATATAGTTATAGTAAAAGTTAGTAGCAATATTAGTTTTACAGTCATATTTATAAAAACTAGAAAAGAAATCGATAAAAATAGGTCAATTTATGCAATATTTTATCCAAAAAAATTTTTTATTGTAAAAATTTTTAAGTTGTTTTAAAATAGTATAAGGAATTGATTACTAAGTTTTATTCTAACATATATAAATAATCATTTTATGAAATTTTATGAAAATTCAAGAAAATTTATGACGCATGGAAAATTTTGAACTTACCAAAACGACATGAAAACTTGTTTTGAGAAAATGGCATTTAAGTTTTAATTTGACTAACATTTACATTGTTTACATTTCAAAAAATAACTCGGTTAATAATGATCGGATCAACATACATTTTTAAATTTAAAGCCGATGAAATGCAGAATCATTTTCTGAAAGAAAAAAAAATCGTTTTGGGGACATATTTTTGTCAATCTGAAGGTCAATTGTCGCCTTAAATAATATTTTATTTCGATCTAGTATGTACACGCAGAAATTTACATACATCCTACATCAATATTCATTTGACCAAAATTTCTTCACGCACGTTTCGAAACGTTAGCATGTAAACGTTAAATTTAATTTTAATGTTACGAGGATGATTTTTAGCGATTAAGCAGTCACAGATTTTAGCGCTCTCAAGCAACGGTTGAATAGCCAAACATTTATGTATTATTTCCGGTTGATCGAAAACTTTTAATGCAATATACAGATGAAAGTATTTGAAAATGAATCTCTAACTTATTCCGTAGGTCACACAAAGTTCTCCATTGAAAAAGTAAGTAACTAATTTAATTAATGAATACCACAAATGTGTCTGTGGAGCCTTTTATGCTCGTTCCGTACTATACAAGAGAGATCGTTATTTACTTTGATCATGGGATCATCAATGGGGCTTGTTTCAGATATCCCCGTTTGTTTAAAATTTAATTACTTCCTCGATTCCAGAAACTTGCTTAGAAAACCAATAAATATATGAACGGGGAATTTGTGCTGCAAACAAGATATGCGAAATATATGTTACACGATGACAACCGAATAAACAAATTGATTAAGCACGCGCGTTATGGTGAATATTAATTAAGTAAATGAAATATATCACTGCTTATAGATCTTATTTTTATTTATTTTATTTTTTGAAAAAAAAATCCTGAAAAGTGTGAAATGTAAAGAGCGACGCCTATTAGATTTCATCATATCGACACCTTTTCATGTATTTGAATATCAATGTGTTTATGCATTCTTACTTTATTTATTTATTGATTTATACTTTATACTTATTGGTCTGTCTGCCGAAAGAAAAATTATAGAGAAACCTTTACCCCGTTTCTTTCATAGAGAGAATGTTAGAAACAGTAGAAATAAGGGAATATCAGTATATTAAAAAATATATATCAAGGAAACAAGCATAAGTTCACAACTAAATATCACATATGAATGTCCACGTATTAAGTTCCGATTGAGTTTTATCCGCATTATCTCATTACTAAATAGAATTGCTTTAAAGTAACAGAAATCAGTTATAGATATCTCTAATAGAAATCTCAGTGGCATTAACATTTATATGTACAATAAAATATATATATATATATATATATAATATATATAATATATATATATATATATATATATATATATATACATGGAGAGAGAGGGGGGAGGGGGGATTATGGACCCCTATAATATCTGCCCTATGCGCAGTTGCAGCCGTTTAAAATAGCTATGATGTAGAGCTCCTGCAATGGATAATATAAATCATTGACCCCAGTTCACTCCCGAATGACGTTGTGTGACCAATTGTTTCTTTTTCGATGTTTCAAACTTTTTTTTAGGAAAGTAAAAGTGAATATTTTACATATCTACTTCTACAAGTATGTTTTGTAAAAACGGATTCCTGTGCCTAATTCTACATGAGATAGAGTTCCTATTGAGTTAGTTCAAAATTAAATTTCACGTAACTCATAATGGGAAAAACAAATTTGCTTGCAAGATGTCTTTGTTTGAATTATGAACGCAGGTCTATATTACCAACAACCGATTTAGATGATGTAATAATAATTTTTCCGTGAGAAAATGCGATTCAACAGAATATTTCATTCTGATACCTTTAATTTCCATGTTTTGAAATATTTTTGGGTCATTCTGCAAGCGAAGAATGGAAGTTGAAAATAAAAAACCCGCTGGCAAGGACGCTGCAGTTCCAGAAGAAGTTGGAATAGGGTGAAGACGGCTGAGGCTAACCAGATGCTAAGTTGCGGAGAAGTGGTACTAAAGGGTGCTGCCTGAGTGTTTCGTGTACCAAGGACAACTTTGAGATTATTGGCTTCACAAGTGGATAAGCCACCAGCAGATTTTGTTGTAAAATATCTAAGAAGCCCGGTTTAGCACATTACATTGATAAATAGTTGTGTACTTTTGCTAGAGATGGAGTCAGTATTTCACGGTCTCACGCGACAAGATGTGAGGAAATTGGAGTTCCAATTGGCCGAACGCAATAACATCCCCCAACCTTTCATAAACGAAGCAGCAGGAGGAGACTGGCTAAATTGATTTGTCACTCGCCATAAGCGACACATTTAGATCAGGAAACCTACAGGCACATCATATGCACGAGCAGAGGATTTCCTTGAAGGCTTTGGGAATCATTGTATTGTGGGAATCATTTCCAGCCAGACAGAAGTGTTTTCGGAATCATTTCCAGCCAAACAGAATTTTCAATGTAGATGAGACTGGTTTAAGTGAGGTTCAGTGAAAAGATCCCCAAGTCATCGGGTTGAAGAGAAACCGTCAGGTGGTAGCTCTGACTACAGCTGAACGTGGTTTTCTTATAACTTTGGCTTGCTGCATGAGTGCAAGAGAACATATGCCCACCAATGATGATACTTACTCATAAAAACATGGCGGATCAGCTTATTAAATGTGTCCCACCTGCAGCAATTGGAAGAGCTCACCCGTATGGGTGGATACAAGTCCATCTGTTTACAGAGATGGTCCAGACCATCAAGTAGCATTGTGCATCTTCTGTGATGGTGCATTCGAAGATGACACATGCGGAGAACTTTAGATTCGTGTGTGATATGCATACACTGGGCTCATTCTGTGTGCACCGGAGCCGAAGCTGAGTTTTTTATTTGCCACTTTTCTCGCCAAAATAGTTTTTCTTTGGGTACATATAATTTTTGATATTCCAGTTGTTTAATAAATAAATTTCCTTTTTTTTCTTTTCTTTTCTTATAAGTCCAGTTAGAACACGGTAAAATATAAATTAGTTTTGAAGCTGTCATTAGAATTGGCAGTTTAAGAAATTTAAGAATTTTTTTATGTTTTAGCACCTAATTAATAAATTAATTAATAAATTAAGGAATTAAAATTGGTGTCACTGAAATAGATTTAAAAAACAAAAAAAGTATTTGATATTAAGAATTAAAATTTATAAGATACAGGTCGTCGCTTTTTGCGCGGAGTATGCTTTTATATAAACGCCGTTTAAGATCACGCTGTAGTTGACAGAACATCTCGAACTTCTTTTCTTTTGAAAACAATCCTTTTTTTATTTCCAGATGTCAAATGAATAGATAAAGGGGATTTTTTGGGCAATATGTTGGTGGTCCATATTAACCTCCACTTTGGGTTACCTGATGGTTTTGACTTTTTCACTTATGTGATTGTATAATCTTAAAATTTGACATAACGGCAAATCCACTTAAGGATCTCTAGAGGAGGTATTTTGGAAGAGGTTAGAACAAAAAAATATGAAAATCAGCTTTTGGTATAACCACAGTGAGCCAAAAAATACAATGGTCCGTAATCCATATATATATATATATATATATATATATATATATATATATATATATATATATATATATGTGTGTGTGTGTGTGTGTGTGTATGCATGTATAAAGCATAATGGCTCGAGTAGGAATCGGTATCCTGGGTAGATATTTCCACAATTAAATTGCTTGCTGTGTGGTTGATTATCCTCTCCTATTTGTCGAGAGTAACCTTTATGCATTTTTGAAAATTCCTTCGTTTCTGTTTGGTGCAACTATAACAATAACATCCTCCGAACTACATTCACCATATTTTCTCTGCACTGAAAAGAATTATGGCCTGAACAGGAGTCGAATTCACCGACCTCGACATCCTAGACATGCTTTAACAAGCGAGTTAGCTTTACCCCTTTGTCGATTCATTTACTCGGTGACTGATATCCAAGATACATGGTGCAGCAAGACATGTATCCTTATGAGTGATATATAAGGAAGTTTGTATTTAGCAGTGATGTTTTAGGATTTATGTAACTAAGCTTATTTAGAATGACTATGCTAATATGTATTTTTCGAATTGCATCGTGTTTGAACAATTCCATATATTATTGTTCTACAAGTCTGTTTTAGAGTGACTTATACTGTTAATGCGTATACACAATATTATCAATATATTTGTACTATATGTAATGTTGAGTATAATAGTATAACATGTTTTTTGCCTTGTATTGTATATTGTAGGATGTTGTATAGTGGATGGTTTTGCACATTGTAATGTGTATTGTAATATATAAAACAATGTATATTTTAATGTATAAAGTCATTAAAGGAGTTCGTCGGATCGGGAACAGCAAAACCCACCTGAATGCCTGGGAGTCAGTCCTATGCAGTAGTAAAGGTGTCAGCTTTAGCTTTTACTGGTTTTCTCTTAAGTTTGTGCTCGTTTCGCCTTTTTTTTTGTTTGTTTGGCTTCTCGTCCGGAATTTGGTTTGATGGGTTATTTTAGGGCTGGATGGCACGAATGTCTGGCAACGGTTTCATGTGTGGTGTACGCACCGTCACTTAGAAACGTAAGCGCGAGTCTGCTAAGAGTCTGGAGATAAAAGGAGGGTTAGCATCGTTCAATGGCTGGTTCCCACGTACTTGGTTGCTGTATTCAACGATTTAGTCGTAGCGTAGTTATTTTATTTAATTCTATGCAAGTGTGCATATCTTTTTATTTTGCATAATAACATGTTTTTTATATGTTAATAAACTAAAAGTTTTTATATCCCCGAGTACTGTCTCAAGTAAGAAACCTCAACACACATGGAGTCAGCTTTGAAAAGTATCATGGATTCCGTTAGCCTTAGAATTGCACGGAAATTTGGTTTGGTTACCTCTTTGTCTACACTCGAGAATACGATGCATGAATCGAAGATCCCTCAGTTTCTATTGGTTGCGACTATGACAACCAGATGTTTCGAACTACATTCATATCTGGATTCCGTGCTTGAAAAGAATGATGCAACAAAAAAGAACTCAACCCTCTGTGTACGGTTTCCCAGGCCAATATTCTAACAACAGAAATATTTCCAAAATAAATTGACCATTTTTGCAATGTTTGACTGTGCTGAAGGGCGATCGCTCTCCCTTGACGAGGCCTAACCGCCCCTGGGTCCGTTACTTTTCGTTGTAGGAATGTATTACACGGTTGACGAATCCAGACACGATCTTTAGTCCCAAAATTATTTATTATACATATATTTCTACTGGACACACCACACATTACTATATGTACACTTATATATTACAAATTGTCACTGAACAGTAAAATCACGTACAAGCCACTTTCCGCGTGGCGAGCCCCTCTACACCGAAAATTATCTACACCGAATTGTCACCTTCAAAGCCGTAGAGACAATGTCCCTAACCAGTTTTTTACTCACTCCCCGTCAAACGGGTTCCTGACCCCTTCCTCGCTCGACCACCCACAAGCAAGCAGTTCTGGTCAGTTAGTCATCGGGGGAGAAATAGGGAAGGGTAAGAATAGGAGTCCATTCCTTACACACTGGTTTAAATTACTCATACTAAATTCAAATCAAATATTTGATTTTGTTAAATAAAAAAATTAATAGCAATTATTAAATCCAATGCTCACATTTAATCGTTCTAAATAAAAATAAGTAAACCTCGTAAGAAAATTTATACAAAAATTTACAGAAAATAAAGTATTTTGTTACATGATTTTTAGCAAGCAAAAGGGTTAATTACTGTCAGACTCATTTCTTCTCTTCTTTTAAAACATTTTCTTCTCTTCTTTTCAAAATGGAATCGCTTCTCGTTTCCAATTAATTTCATTTCTATTTTTCCTCTACTTATTGACATCATTTTTCCATTTCATAACTAATCAAAATTAATCCATTTACTTCCAGTTTTCCAAATTTTAGATTACTAACGAGTTTTTTTATTTACTGTTATTGATTCATTTTGTATATATATATATATTACTTCAAAAGGGATTTATCTATTTACGGATTGTGACTCTTATTTCTTCAGTTTTTCATAGTATCTCACGTTTTGAAATATCTACATTTATTTGACCCTGCATAATTAATTTCTCGCTTTTTGATCCCCTTAAAATTAATTAATTAAGGTTTCATATCTTTTTGAGACAACATGTTCGAAAATTAAATGATATTTCATTAAGTAATTTGTTTGGGACAATCAGGGTGAATTCCATTAATCGAATCTTCTTGTTTGACTTAGTGGTAGAAAAAGAAATTTCATTGAAATTAAATTTTACAAGGTATGCAGTTTTCTATAACTGTAAAAATCATAGGTTTTTAATCATTAATATATTTCTCATACATTTTTTAACCCATGTCCATCTCCAACAAAAAAATATGGAATAATAATAATTTACAATGGATTGTAAAGCAGTTGCTGAGGTGGTCTCTAGTTAAAAGATAGTGATTCTCCAGTGAAGTCTTTTTTTAAATGTTAAAAATTTTAGACTAATTTAACTTAGACGTAAACTTAGATTAAGTCAAAGGACTAAAGACTAGTTTAAGGACTCGTTCATTAGATGGCCATTAGATGGTACTATGATATTCATTAAAATGTAATGGTATTCATTAGATTAAATAAAACAATGACATTTCATGTTTTTAATGATATTTCAAATTTATATCTTAATTATCACATTTATCACATATATAATTTTGTATCTCGTTTCATATTCATCATTCATAGTTTTGTATTCTCATTTCGATATTCACATTTTATATTGATTTTATAAAGCAATAATATTCTTATGTTGAATGATGGTATATATTCATTAGATGGTCTAATTTAAAGAAAACGAGTGTTTTTCCCTATAAAGTCCTGAACTTTACTGGACTTTACTTAAACGTTCTTTTAAGTTGCAGAGGACAGGTAGCTGTGTCTCTAAACCCAATTTTGTAAAGATGATTCTGAAAATAATCCATCATGGCCTGTTAAACGTTTAAAGCAAGCGATGCCAATTGTTCTAGGCAAGGAACTGGAAAGTTTTGTCTATTTTCTCAAAAAAATGCTCCATACTTTTGAGGAAGCCTCCTCTTTTAAAAACTGAACCTATTAGATGTAATAAAGGGAAATCTATATTGTTTTATATGACGCAAAGACAAAAGATGATCTCATTGATTCTTCCGTGTCCTCTTTTAGCCAATTTATCCGACTGCTCATTCCCTTATATTCCACAGTGGTTTATAAAATGTAACCGCAATAATTCACTTATTATATTTTATTGTAAAAAAATTGCACGTATAATGTTTATTTATTTGCTAATGGGGAGGTACTTGACCCACAAATTATCACTGTATACCTCCGAAATTGTTGATTACTTTTTATCTGAGTCAACATTTCACCTTGGGTTTGTGACGGCCCTGTGGTGAAGCGCGCTGGTTTTCGGTGCTGAGGGTGCTCAGATTGAATCCCGGCGTCGCGCCACGAAAATGGCGTTTGTTTGTGTCGCCGCTTCATATGGAGCGATGCTGGTCCACCTATGTGGTGCCTCCATAATAAAAAGGCCAGCGAATCCGCGGTTATAATAGGCGAGTGTTTAAAGGGACAAGGATTCCGCATTAAAAAATGCACCTTTGTTGCCATCTCAACTTTGATCGAGCACCCCAGGGGATTTAACGGGCCCATATCCAGCCTAGACACGGAGATATTTAATGGCTCTTATTGGTATTCAATCTGACCACCCTTGATCCGAATGCCAACGCGCTATCCCTAGGTTTCCTCGGACCTTGTAAATTATTTATGGGAGAATAATCAACACGTGGGGCAAAATTGGCAGTTCAAATATTTTTTAGTCATTATAATTTTCTATTAACGTATTAAACATTATCAGAACTACTGACTATTATCGAGTTTCCCTCTATGTCTTACTTCAGATCGTTTTGTGTAAATGGCAGCAGTGAAAACCCTTATCAGCAGATTCAAGGAAAATTTGTAACTAATAAAACGTGTTCACCTTATTAGAACTGATGCAATTATACGTTGTTCACATCATTGTATTCACAAACACTGCTGCAGTTTACCTAAATTTTACATATGTTGTTTGTTTCCAATATTGAATTAGGTCGAATAAATATGCAAGATCCCATGATACAGATAAACAAATCTTTGAACAGAATATACTTTCGTATTCACAAAATAAACCCTTGTTTTATTTCTATCTTATGTATACATGAAATTCACATGACATACATATATTCTTGTCATTGCCTAAGTGCTTCTGCTATTAGAGTGTCAATGTAATTTTATCAGTAAGAAATATAATTTTGCACCAAAAATCGGGAAAATTATAGCTGAATCAGCATCACTATGGGCTGAACTAACCTCACTTTATCAGTTGCTTGTTAAGGATTTTAAGTGATTTTAAATTTTTCTTCCAGAATAGTCGCTGGATATGCTGAATTGATTTAACCGTAACAGTACCAAATACAACCTCTCTGGCTCCTGGGCTCACTGGAGATGCTTATCATTGTTTTAGTTACCTTGTGAGTGAAACTAAATACAGTTTTTATAAGAAACATGCCATCATAATTATACACCTCAAATCGTGTAATGTCTGTCCCTATGTTTCAAGAAGAGACTGATATTGACAGTCACCGGTAAAAAATAAAGAAACAATTTCTTGGAATTCTTTTACCTGCAATTGTTGTCTGTAACATACTCAGGAGAAAATGACAAGAACAAAACTTTCATAAAAGAATGCTAGAAACGATGGAAAGGTCTATCAGCGCTTTATCCGTTCTTTATATGAACAATAATTAATGTTATCTCAAGTATGCCCATCAAAGACATTATTTTATACATTTATATAAATAACGGAAAAATTTAACCAGGAATTTATATTCTTTGGTGTCCCCAAGGAAAAATAGGTTTTTATAAGAAATAATAATTAGAGACGCCCCACTAATTTCTTTATCGCAACATATTTTTATTTCATTTGTAAGAAAAGTTAAAAAAACTATTAAATTAAGTTCTAAAAGCAATATCAATATGATAAGCAAAGGTTACTAAATGGCAGTGATATTCAATTGGATGCTTGCACTTGTTTGGCAGAAATACATGGTTTAGTTTTGACTAAATTTTACTTTCAGATCTATTTTTATAATTTTACTTTCAAAATTTATTAGTTTTTACCTTTTAAATTTTACTTTCTTTGACTAAATTTTACTTTCAAATGTATAATTTTTAAAGTTTCAAATGTAAATCACAATTTAAGACTTTTTTATTTACAATTTTTACTATGAACTGCCTCGAGGAAATTGAGCCTAATTACATGAATTGACAAGTGTTCTTGCCGATAGCTTTGGGATTCAATTTCATGAAGCTTTAAATCGAAACAATTAGAAGAAAAAAAATGTAAAAGCTATGTTTAAAATATCTTTAAAATAATTTTTCTATTCAATACAAATTCCTAGTTCTTCTAACCTGTGTTAACAGCGTACCTGAACAGAGAAAATGAACAATGCTGTTGGATAACATTTATATTTTGAATACCGAAAGATTATCAATATACTATCTCTTCAGCTCTCTCTCCTGTACCGGCCACACGTCCAAAAATTTACATATTTTGGACGGCAGCAGAGAGCAAAGAAGAATAAGAAATTTCATAAAACTTCCCAATAGTGGGCGATTCAAGTTTTCATGGTAGGTAGTGTTTTTTTTTTTTGTTTGTCCCTTATTAGAAAATTTTTTTCTTCCCCCATATATCGAATGCACCGCGAACAAGTTTGTCAAAATTTTGACGAACTCTTTTCTGTTTAACTGTTTACTGATTGCCCAAGCGATACAGACTGGGTATGGCACGCTGCCACCATTATAACTCGCGACGCAGGAAATTTGAAATTTTGATTTTTGGAGGACCGTTATGGAGGAACGTAATCCTACATTAAAAGGAAACAAAAATGAACAATAAGTATTAACACACTGTTGATCGGGAAGTGATTTTAATTATATATGCACGTCACCGGCAATCACTGAAATTTTGAAAAAAAGTACGGCATTTTAGTTTTTTGAAATCTGTTTTCCTTACATAGGGTCTGAGATTCACAGTTTAAATGTTAAATGGATGAATTTGCGTGGAACTCATTCAGGTCATAGTAAAGGTAGTTTTTGAGTAAAGCAATGATCAGTTCATCAAAAATTTCTCCCATAGGACTTTCCTTTATCCTGAATTGTCTCGAAGATTTATGTGTAAAAATAAGAGTTTATTCGGTAACGGTAAACGATGCATCAAAAGTTTCACAGTTTAAATGATAAATGTGAGAATTTGCGTGGAACTCATTCAGGTCATAGTAAAGGTAGTTTTTGAGTAACACAGTGTTCAGTTTATCAAAAAATTCTCCCATAGAACTTTCCTTTATCCTAAATTGTCTTCAAGACTTATCTATAAAAATACGAGTTTATTCGGTAGTGGACAACGATGGAAAAAGTCTGGCGACTCATCATGCACATCAATAAACACGTAAAAACCAAGTTTAATACGTGAAATTGAAGATTTAACAAACTTAATGTTTGCAAATAACTTTCAATTCAGAAATATTACTTTAATATTTTACTTATCTTGGAACATTTATGTGAATATATATTTAGGTAATACTGCATTTATTTTAATCATATCAGAACAAATCACATTGAAAATAACTTTCTTTTAGTCTATATTACGTCCTAAGAATACACCAATTATGTAAGATAGAAGAGAAATCGCTGTTAATTAAGAAAAGCTACAGATATACTTTTTGGTAATCTTATTCACTAAAACCTAATTCTATTTGTAACGATGAAAGTAGTGTAACCCACATTCTGACAGAAAAGAGAAAAAAAAAATTCCAAAAGGCGGGTTTTTTTTCCTTTGAAACTAGATCGATGTACTTTTCCTTTCACCAAAGGTACATATAATGGTTTTCTTGCCCTGATGTAATTACGGTGGCCAAACACATTGCTATGATAGTCCTTTAGTGAATGGATAAAGATATGTTTAAAAAATCATAGAACTTTTTATACGTTCTCTGTTAATTAGCGATTACGTTTTTTTTGTGACATATGTTTTATTTATTTACAGCGGTACAAGTGTGTGTCGAAATTTCTTACAGCACAGAATAAATACTATTATGAATGTTTACGTTATTCAAATACGTTATTCAATTTAGTGCATATTACCAGTCTGAACTTGAAGACTGACATTTTAAATTCAATTATATTGTATATATTTTCCTGTAGGTCTTATTTTTTTTTAAATATTACTATCGGCTGTTTAACTTTAATTTGTAATATCTTCACACAATAAGCATAAAATATGTTTATATATACAATATGCCCACTAAAGTCCCTTCCCACCCTCTTAATTTCGGAACGGCTGCTAATATATTCATAAAAGTGGTGTCTAGGTATAGTAAAGTAGCTATGCGCTACTGAATGAAACCCCCTACCGCGCCACCTGGTGGAAAACTGCGTAGTTAGCATTCCTATCTCGAAAATGGAACGAGATAGGGTTAAAAAGTGATTTACAAAGTTGTAGAAAATCATCGATTTAGTACAAAAGATACTTTGTGGACATCAATGAGAAGACTACAACGGTTAAAACGCGCATTTGTTTTTTCGTGATTTCCTACACTGTGACGTGACAAAAGGATTTGAGAAAGAAAAAAAACTAATTTTAACAATATACCTTTATTTGAGATTTTCAAACTTCTCACCGTCAACTGCAATACACATTTGGATCCTCGTATGAATCTCACGTTGCACACGTTGGAGCATAGAGACTGACACGTTGGCACAAGCATCCGTAATGCGTCGTTTAAGGTCCTGCAATGTTTGTAGAGGGGTCGCATACACCTGCTGTTTCAGGTATCCCCACATGAAAAAGTACAGTGGAGTCAGATCAGCCGAACGTGGAGGCCACTCTTCGAAACCGCCATACCCAATTATTTGGTCTCCGAATTCCTGGACGAGGTACTGCTTCACTGGAGATTGCTTATGAGCAAGCGCGCGCCGTCATGTTGAAACCATGCATTCCTAAGGTTAAACAACGGCTGGTTCTCCACAAGATCGGGTATTACGTTTTGTAGCAATTGTAAATATCGTTCACCCGTTAACTTGCCATTGTAAAATAGTGGGCCGATCAGCTTGATATTGTAAATTGTACACCAAACGTTAATAGCATACCGCATTTGATGTCGAAAACCGGTAAAACATCTAGGATTTTCCAGCGCCCAGTAATGGGTGTTTTGCCTATTGTACATGCCATTCCAGGAAAAGTACGCCTCATCCGTCCACACTATATCTGCCAAGAATGTTGGCTGGACCTGTATCTGATTCATGACGAAGTTGCACCATGTATAACGTCGTTCTGCATCCCCGTCCTCTAAAATCTGTTGAGGCGTTGGTCGGTATGGATGAGCGCCTAATTCGCTTAGGATTTTCCAAACCTGACTTTTGGAGAGGCCTCAGTGTTGACTGATCTCTCATGTGTTGCATTTCGGATATGCGAGTGCGTATGCCAATACCTCATCCGATTGAACTTGCCGTCCTACCTTAGCTGGTCTGTCAGACCGAGGTCGACTAGTAATGCAGCCTGTCTCCCTTAAACGTTTTAAAACAGTTAGGATGGTGTGATGAGAAGGATGCGGGCCTTCAGGGAAACATTGCCGGTACAACCTTGCTGCTGATAGTGCCTTGCGTCCACATTCACCGTACAGTAAAACCATCTCATGTACAGTAAAAATATAATCAGCTTTGGAATACTCAGCCATGACCACGTGCATCAACATACAACCCAAGAAGATGTCTTTTATATCTGTCTCAGGTGAACAGGCTTGACGTTTCTTACGTATTTGCAAAAATTTCGAACACCAAGCGCAAGTTGCGTTTAGTTGATGCGACACTATTTTACGTGATCTACGTGTTGTCTACTCTGTTTTTAAAGACAATCAGTACAAGGATGAAACCCTCGAGGTTTGAACCGCGGTCCTTGTGATTGGGGATCAAAAGCGATATACCACGGTGCACATTGCGGTGTCGTGTTTTGCACGAAAGATAATCATTTCTCCTTTCGTTCAAGTTTTGTGACGTCACAGTGTAAGAAATCCCGAAAAAACAAATGCGCGTTTTAACCGTTGTATTCTTTGCATTAATGTCCACAAGGTAAACAACTTTGTAAATCACCTTTTTCCCCTATCTGGTTCCGTTTTCGAGATAGGAATACTAACTCCGCAGTTTTCCACCAGGTGCCACGGTAAGGTGTTTCACTCAGTAGCGCATGGCTACTTTACTCTACTTAGACACCACTTTTATGAATATAGCAGTAGCCGTTCCGAAGTTAAGAGGGTGGGAAGGGACTTTAGTGGGCATATTGTGTATATATATATATATATATATATATTTATTTATTTATTTATTTATTCCCACAGGTTGAAACGAATTGAAGAATATTTCGATCGGCTGTTTAACATTAAAACCTTAACACAAGAGGCATAGAATAAGTTTAAAAAAGGTGCAGATTATACTTTATGCTACAATTTTGTGTACTTTCATAATCTGAACTTCAAAACGTAGATTTTAAATTCAATTATATTATATTGCACAATTCCTTGCACGTCGAAAATTAAAAAAGAACAGCTAATCGACTTTTACAGCTTAACTTAAAATTTAATACCTTCACACAAGAGATATAGAGTAAGTAAAAAAAGTGTATTATGAAATTAAGGACTCTATTTGAACGATCAAGCCTTGGAGTCTGAAATCTAAAACAGTGACAGAAATATAAAATTATTTTTTTCTTTTCAAGAATGGAAAGCACGTTTTCAATCAACAATGTTTCAAATACAAGAAAATTGCATTTATCCTACGCGGGGAATTCCTGAAGTGCAAGTCTAGAAATATTCACCACTTTTTTACATAAATCTAGCAAATGTAGGGGCGTCCATAAAATGGGAGACAATACAATTTTCTTGGAAATAATGCAACCCTTTCATCATTCTGAAAAAAAGCGTAAATGCGGCAAGAGGACTAGAGGGAAGTTCTAAAGAAATAAATGTAAGTGTTCGGCTCTAAGATGAATTCTTACTTTAAAAACATACTACGGTCACTTTATGGGTACATTCTGTTCAAATATATCTTTCCTGTTGCATTTGAAGTTTGATAAATAACAGGAACTTGATTAAACACTATAAATTAAAAGGAAAAATATTCATAGCAAGTTCATATAAATTATAAAATAAATTTCAAGTTTTACAAACTACAAAATTTTACAATAATATCCAGTATAAATAGGTCAACCAAAAATAACAGTTTCAAATTGCGCGGGAAATATATTTGTATATTTCGTATCTGTATTTTCAAACTATGAATTTTTATATAAAAGTTCATAATGTCCGAGCCGAGACGATATTTTCCATAGTGCTGAGTCAAAATTATAGTAGGTACGGAACAATTTGATATAAGAGAACAAATCAGATAAGCAGAAGATATCCTACGTTGTTACTAGACACAAAAATTGAATTTAAAGAAAAATGCAAGTTATTCATAATAATTTCAAATAAGAATTGTCACGAACCCTCTTTCTTTCACCGGTTCACTAAGGTTCTTTTCTATGGCATAGGGACAAATGAGGTAGTGCAATAACAAGTCGTCAGGGTACAAGACGAACATAAATTTATTTACAGTTGAAACATTAAAATGACTATTAAAAAAAACTCCGAGCACGAGGTTTTGAAGTCTACAACACCTTGCCAGACCCCGACTCCTACTACTATACTCTAATCTAGTTACAGATTAACTCTGTTCTGCTTACAGAACAAATTATTTCACTGGAGGCGAGACGAGCCTGCTTTATCTAGCCAGGCCTCCTGACATTACTCTCATAGAATCTCTCTCTCTCTGTCTCAATTCTAATTAATGAATAATTAACTCACCAGAGGTGAGACTAGCCTGCTTACATCTCGCCAGATCTCCGATTCCTACCAGAAACGCTCTCCTTCTGTCTCTTTCTTACTGACTCCCCTCGATCCCAAGCACCCTCTTGGGTTCAACGCCCCCGCAGCCAATCCTTTGATTCGTAGAGGGGTGGGGAATCACGGGGTACAACATTTTCGCTTTAACAAGCGCTCCGTCTTAAATATTACACTGCAATAATGTTAATCGTTCAAATTTTCAAAGATCATTTAGATTACCAGTTTCCTAATAGATCATTAATTTCTTACCATTTAAAAAAAGTCAATCAAAATTTTAAATGTTTTGGAAATTGTCAAGAACCGCTAAGGAAAAATCTATTTCGTAGTGAAAACAATGTCAGTTTAAGTAAAAACCAAAGTTTCATTTCCTTAACTTTAAGTTTTAAATATCTTCTAATGTTAGGTTACTACCCATTTTTTAAAACAATGTTCATGTTTCACTGAGCATAAGATCTCTCTATTACCTAACAGATAATATCATCATTGTAAATAACTATGTTGATCACTCTATAAAATGCAAGTAAAAATACAAATCTTTTGGTAATATCGATAGTCTAATTTTGAAGAAAATTTCTCACATGTTCCAGTGCCGCAACATTTTTTTAAAAAATGTGATATTTTGAACTATTCATTTATTTTAGCTACATAATCAGAGCTTGATATATATATATATATATATATATATATATATATATATATATATATATATATATATATATATATATATATATATATATATATATATATATATATATATATATATATATATATATATATATATATATATATATATATATATATATATACTATATATATAACTTATTCATTGTAAGTTTTGTCACTGTGACAAAATTAATATAACCTGAAGGACTCTCTTTGATAAAAATAAAATCTGGAACGAGCAAGTGCAAATGTGAGCGACATAAGATAATTTATACCTATCTTATCATAATCAATACCTATCTTATCTAATCAATACCTAAGAATTTGCTTGACATGTTTTCATTGAGGATAAAAATTTATTGACTTTTGGGGAAAATGCTCCTATTTCGTTTAAGGTTTTTCACTTTAGCAGAATCCAATATAATGAAAATCTCGCACCATATTTACATCATTGTCACAATTCTGCGATTTTGAAAACATTGTAGAATTTTTTACGATATTAGACTGTATTGTAATCATCTAAAATTAACTTCAACGTGTAAATATTAACTTTTTTATTATATAAATTTTTCTAGAGATTTATTTTTAAATTTAATTTTTAATTGTATTCCTTAAGACACTAAATATACATACTTCAAAATATAATCTTATATTAGAAGAAAATTCCTAATAAACCTGTTTGAATCATTTATTCTAAATCAGTCGTCCCTTAAAACATTTGCTTGTTAGGGGAACAGAAACAAGAATTTGTTTAAATTAATGGTCGATATATTTCTACATGATTAGGTACGAACAGGAGTTAATTAATATGAACTCACTAATTCTCCCGATTCATCCACCAAATAATACCCATCCATCATCCTTTCAGCCATACGAGAAATTAGGTCTATTATTATATGCATTGTACCTTGTAGAGGCTTTAATTATCCAAGAACTTGTTCCAGACATTTTTGAAAATTTAAATTCAGAACTTTGAGATAACCGAAAACCTTTCTACACTTAAAACGCATTGCACTATAACGATAAACACAATGGCACCATTATTTTGAGCTAATGGACTTTCCGACTTTCCGAAGAACTGAATAACAATAGACTTTTTCTTTTGACCACGCATTTTGAAACTATTACGAATATAGTCCTAACTCAGTATGTGATTGTCGAAGTGTCATTTCTTTAAATGAACTTGTATAAAGAATACTCAATGCCTCATAAACGTTGAAATTCAATTATCATTGTAAAACCGCTGGATGATGGCTGAATGACATGGTCATCAGTGTCTGAGGGTTCGTTGTTGATTCCGGTTAATCCGACTACATCGGGGTGCGATCATTGTGTTCCTAATAATCGGCTGGTCCTATTAAACGCACATGCCTTATGTTACAAGATGGGATTAGGTCCAAATAAGCAGCTGGTCCGATTATCCGGTGGCCCAATTAACCGGAATCGAATGTATTTGCGTGGATGTTTGCCCCGTTTGGAATCGGGTTTAAGTACTACTACTTCCTGGTCTAATTAACCCTCGTATAGAAAAAAAATGACCGTATCGCCCCCAACCAACCATAATAAACCCATAAGAGACATTTTGTTACGTTTGGACTTTTTAAGATTTTGGATTCAGTTACATGTCTCCTTAAATTGTCAGATGGTTGTATCGGTATACAACACTACAAAAGTAACAAAAACATTAAAATGTAGTTATTTGTTCATGGAGTTTTAACCTGTTATTGTCCGGTCTTACTAATCCCTGCACAGCAGTTAATAAACAAGTGAACAGTTCAATGCACAATTTGGAGCGTTTTCAAAAATCTCGATAATTTTTGGCATTGCATTGTAACAGTTGGTGAAACACGGATACACACCTACCAGCCAGAAACGAAATGAACAGTCGAACAGTGGGTTTAGGCAGGTGAACCTACACTGAAGAAAGCAAAGTGTTTTTGTCAGGAAGATAGGTCACCATTATTTTTTGACCACTGTATAGGCCCGTATTAGTTGACTATTTGGAAATGCACAACACAATCGCCGAAGAGTACCATGCATGATTACTGAATCTTTAAGTAGTGAAATTAGGTCAAAAGGGCTACAGTTAACGGAAGAAAGTTTTTTTTATCCAGTATTAGAATGCTGCAGCTCATTCGTATGTGTTTGCAGTGGCAATAACATTAGATTTAGGTTACGAAATTTAGCGCGACATCTGTTCCCGGCTCTCCGAATTCTCCAAATTTGGTACTCTTGAACTTCTGCTTGTTCCCAATAATAATAATAAACAATTTCTACCAGGGAAGAATTGTTCTTGAATTTCAGAGGGGTTTGATGAAACAAATTTTTATTTTGGTAGGGTTAATTCCAAAAATGATACCCTCCCATATGCGGCAAGATCGGCTGAAAACGCATGGTCGCTGCTTACAATTCGGCACGCACAAGAAAGTCCCGCTTTCAGAAATTAGTTTAGGGTCATTGTAACCTGCTAGTACTTACTAAATGAGGAGAAAGTCTAGGTCAACATCCCATGCCCTTCGTAAAGTAGACAAGTCCATTAACCGGCCAGAACCAAAACAGGTTCAAGTGGCTGATGACAATTCATCCTACAACACCAATAAAGGATACAACTTCCCTAAGAGATCCAAAGTTAAACCCGCCATTACTCAACTTCATCACTATAAAATTTATTGCTTTGGGCAGACGTCACACTGCACCAACAAAAACTTGAACACCGTTGGACTAGATGTATCGTCTTGAGAGGAAATTACGTAGGAAAAAATTAAAATCTTTAAAAAAAGAAAAAAGTTTTTCTTTATCTTTGCATAGACTTATCAAACAATTTGCGTAGATTTCAACATTAAGTGAAACAGTGTGTTAAAACAAAAAAAAAACTGTATTTTATTTTCTTCAGTCAATATGCATAAAAACTCAAAGAAAAATGAAGAATATTGCATTTTTTATTACTTTGTTCGTACAGCGGCTTAATTTTTAAATTTATCTTTTTGCATGATTTCATAACTCTTATGCTCTAAAGATACTTTATTTATCCTACAATTTATTTTTATTGCCACAACTTAAATTTCTTTGTATATAAATTATTTAAAATTTACCACTAGTAAAATATATGTAAGACGCATTAAACTGGAATGAATATTTTAATATTAGAATGAAATTAATGATTAATCTAACATAGAATCTCGACTGAAAATCACAACTTGCGATTCTCAACTTTTGATGAATGTGATTCTGGACACATTTATTAAGTTATTTAATGTAACAAAACAATGTTTTTATTTAGTTTGTCTTAAAAAAACAGCCCGTTATTCATTGTTGAATTTTTCTTTACATTTATCCATAGTGTAAATTTACAATTCACTTTGGAGTACATCGGTTTTTTACCAATGAATATATTCATTCTTAACATTTTGTTAGTTTTTTTAGTTTTGCACGAAATTAATTATCCCTTAGTATGTTTCGCGGGATGCTTTTAAAGAAGATATTAAAATGCATTATCTAGTACACTAATTCTATTTTTTTATAAATAAATTTTTGATAGAAATACAAGAAACATTAATTTAACGCCCACCTTCGAATGTCCAAGCGTCCCAAGTAGTGACATGTACTCATAAGCAATAATAACAGCTCTAAAAAAAGTCAGTCACAAAAAATTCTTCAGCAAACAGTGAGGAAAATTTATTTTATGGTCAAAAACACTTCATTACATAATTTAAATAACAAGAATCAAGCTTAAGTATATATATATGTATACTAGCTGAAGTACCCGGCGTTGCCCAGGATTTTAAGTATGTATGTTATCAAAATCAATTTAAAAACTAAACACAGTATAAATACGTAGTAAAAAAAAGGACATGTAATGTTACACTCGTCTCAGAATTTTGGTAGATTCAGCATTTCATAATTGTTCGACTAAAAGCTGAAAAGTAAAAATGTCAAATATTGTCAATTTTGTTAATCTCAATTTTGTCAAAATAATCACAATTTTATTACAGCACACCTTACTAATAAATTAATTCATACAATACAACACTTCAATAGTATGCAATTTCATACAGTACATTTTACTCATAAATTAATTTTACACTTTGCTAACTAAAATTATTATTCAATACAATACAGTTCAGTACAGTTATTCAATACAGTACACTTTACTAATAAATTAATTCATACGGTACAACATTTCAATAGTATGCGGTTTTGTACGGTACACCCTACTAATAGCTTAAATTTACACTTTGCTAACTAAAATACAATTCTAACATACTATTTTCACATTACATTGTGCAATATACAATTAACCATTGTTATTCAATGCAATACAGTTATTCAGTACAGTGCATTTTACTAATGAATTATTTCGTACACTACACCTTACTAATAAATTAGTTTTAAACTTTGCTAACTAAGAAACAATTATAATATGCTATTTTCACATTACATTGTCTCTTACAATTCCTCTCTCATAACAACTGAGTTTTTGTATCTTTTACCATTAAATTAAAATTTTTTCAAGCTGCTTTTGAGTACAATATAATAAATTAAAACATATTTCTAAACAATTTATAAAGCAATTTATATGCAATTTCATACAGTACACTTTACTAATAAATTAATTTTACACTTTGCTAACTAAAATTATTATTCAATACAATACAGTTCAATACAGTTATTCAATACAGTACACTTTACTAATAAATTGATTCATACGGTACAACATTTCAATAGTATGCGGTTTTGTACGGTACACCCTACTAATAGCTTAAATTTACACTTTGCTAACTAAAATACAATTCTAACATACTATTTTCACATTACATTGTGCAATATACAATTAACCATTGTTATTCAATGCAATACAGTTATTCAGAACAGTGCATTTTACTAATGAATTATTTCGTACACTACACCTTACTAATAAATTAGTTTTAAACTTTGCTAACTAAGAAACAATTATAATATGCTATTTTCACATTACATTGTCTCTTACAATTCCTCTCTCGTAACAACTGAGTTTTTGTATCTTTTACCATTAAATTAAAAAAAATTTTCAAGCTGCTTTTGAGTACAATACAATAAATTAAAACATATTTCTAAACAATTTATAAAGCAAAGCTGATTACATTTAAAGAAAAAAAGTTTAATTTAAAAAATATTATACGCATTATCCCTTTTTTTTTAGTTTTCCTTTTAGAACTTCTTTGTATACAACATTGGTAGTTTTACCTTCAGGTGTTAATATTTCCAGGCTGCTTGGTGAACTGACTCTGGAACAGGCCACATAAAACTGGCCATGTGAAAAGCATTCCTCCCTCAAGTAAATCCCTGCCACCTTCAGCGATTGTCCCTGGGACTTGTTGATAGTCATACCAAAGCAAACCTTGAGGGGGAACTGCAGTCTCTTAAACTCAAAGGGATAATCTGATGGAATGAGTGGTATTCGGGGTATTAAAACAGATTCTCCCCGAGCACAGCCGATGAACACTGTAGCCTCAATGACATTCCTTTGAAGGGCTGTTATTTGCAGCCTGGTACCATTGCAGAGTTTTGGAGGATTGAGGTTGCGCAGTAACATAACTGGAGCCCCCACTTTGAGATGAAGCATATGGGTTGTGAGGCCAGGATGGTTAAGCGTATTGAGAAACTCCACAGCATAATGGACTGCATCCTCCATGTGCAAGACTGAGTCAACAGACTTGTATGTCATTTCTGCACCTTCAAAACTCTTTAGTAGACACTCATTAATGTTATCAGCACTATCATTCTTTGGAGTCAAAATAGCACGTTCGCCTAACCAGTCCATGGACTTATCCTTGATATTGGCAATATCAGGATATATCCTGGCTGTTAGGGCTGCTAGAGTTGTCACAACTGAGCCAAGACCTGCAGGGATGATAATTTTCCCTTCAGACTCTGGATATTCTCCATCTCCTATTTTCAGTAATAGTTCAGAGAATTGGCCAGCAGAGACATCACCCATCAAGTGCACTCTCATGTTCTTCCTGAGAGATAACTTTGTGATGAAGGGCCACAGATATGAAGCTTTGATACATGCTTTTACCTGGTCTGCCCTAGTTCCCCTTGGCACTACTGGCAGAGTCTGGCGGAAATCCCCAGCCAACAACAAAGTGACTCCCCCCATCAATCCATCATTGTCTCGGATATCCTTAAGGGTTCTGCTAAGTGCCTCAAAAGCCCCCTTGTGTGCCATGGTGCTCTCATCCCAGACAATAAGCTTGCAGTCTCGCAACACTTGTGCCATATCACTTTGCTTAGAAATGTTACACATGGGAATTTCGCTATGGATGAGATTGAAGGGCAGTTTGAAGGTAGCGTGGGCTGTCTTACCCCCTTCCAACAATGTAGCAGCGATGCCAGAGGATGCAACAGCTAAGGCAATGCCACAATCTCTCCTTACCTTTGCAAGAAGCAAGTTGAGGAGGAAAGTCTTTCCAGTACCACCTGGAGCATCTAGGAAAAAGACACTGCCAACATTTGACTGAATGCTGGCAAGAACTTGACGATAGACAGAGAGCTGATCAACTGTTAGTAAACTCTCTTTTTTCGACACGACTTGTACCAAAGCATTCTTGTCATAGCTGGTCTCCCTCATATAGTCCCTGTTCCCCAAGATATCACCAGATCTTTTTGGTCTAGGAAGAGAGTACTGTGTCAAATCTTTTCCTCCCAGAGACAATACTGCATCTTCAATCAGCACCAAGCATCTGTTGTATACTTCATCCATAACATGCTGTACATTTCCTTGTAACTGTCTTTCTACTTGACGTGTTATGTCCTCTGAAAGACTGTCTTTGTACTTCTCCCAAAGACTCAGGGGATCTGAGAGCTCACAATGGAGCAGCATCACCGTGAAAAGCTCCCGCATCTTGAAAGAAGAATCACACAGGGTAGCTTCCTCCAAGGTAGAGTCCCACTGCTTGTCATCATCTAACAAACCGAGTCCTATGCATGCAGACTGGAATGTAGGATGGAGGACACCATTGACAGTCTTCAAATCTGAGAAGCCTGTCGGGCCACGAACCTCATGTAACAACAGGCGAAGATGATAGCACTCAACATTTTTAGGATGAATGGTATAAACCCTTCCCAATGCAGAGTCTTTCTTCACTCCTGGCCAACCATCAACATCTTTACCTCGTTTCCTTCTTGTGAACTTATTATTTCTAAACAGAAAATAAGAAGGAACCTCACAATACAGAAGGGATTTTGCAAAGTCATCAATTTTGCATAGTTCGAAGAAACCTAAGAGTGTTGTCTGAGGAGGGTTTTTGAGCTTCTCAGTCAGATTCTTAGAAGTAAAGTACATATGCTGACCATTCTCGAGATGAACAGCCAGGTGAAGAACTGTGGGGTACCTTTCATGAATTGGGAATGCCAAGATCCTCCAAACTGCCTCAGAGCTGCTGAGGTACCGGCCACTCTCGTAGACCTTCACCTCATCCTCCTCATTCTCTAGACCAAAAGCTGCCTGGTCACTGCCCTTGTTAACGTACTTGCAAATGTATTTTATTGATTTCACAGAGTTACAATACTCTACATTGATGTGAGCATTGAAAGTACGTGACAGTACAGGATTATAAGGTACAACCCAGCTGTTGTCCAACTCTATTCCCTTGCATTTTACAGTGAACCCACCATCTTTTGGAGATCGCCTTCGGTACAGTGGATACCCATCATTACCAGTCTGGGTGTCACTTAGAAGTGGACGGGGGTACCTTTTACTGCAGCTGCCACCTTTCATGCAAGGAGAATTGCACTTCATGCTGCCACAGGGCCCATGAATCATGCTGGCCTTGACATTGTCATAGAGAAGGGGGTCTTGCTGAGGATTAGGTATTTCGGAACAGATGACATTATCAATCATGTCAGGGGATATGCGTTGCTCTAGCCACAGCAAGATGTGAACATGAGGCAAACCCCGCTTTTGCCACTCCACAGAAAACATGAAGCTACGTACAGCTCCAAACAGACTGCCCTTGGTCAAGACATTCATTATTTTTTTTACTTTTAGGTGGAACACCCTTGCTATGATGTCATGCCGATCTTGAGACTTTTGTCCGAGGAATAATGCATCTGTAATATCCTTCCACTTGGGGTTACAGGTGAAAGTGATAAACAGATCAGGACGACCATAGTGACGGACATATGTCATAGCATCTTGATTCCGTTCATGCATGTAGCGAGGTTCTCCAGTAAAAAATATGGGAGCACTACCTTCCGACCCAGTTGAGCAGCATCAGCATCCTTCTCCCCTACAGCATCTTTTAGGTGAATGTAGTTGTCTGCCCTCAGCTCTGCCTGGTTAAACCTGATATAGTTTAACCTTTCAGTCTCTATTTTAGCATACATATCTACTAAAATTGACTGAAGAGGGAACAGAAGTACAATAGGTGGTTGTCCTCTTCTTTTCTGACCATAATGCGATAGCAGTAAAAACTCAATGCAGAGATTGTCTTCTTGATAGGCAACTTGGTCTTAGGATCGTGCTGAGCCAGATTGATGGAGTAACCATCCTCACCACGACAGAACAAAAGTGGGTATTGAAGAGCATCGTATGACCGGTGAATCTCACTGATGCGATGCAGTTTGTTATCGTGGCTTTGGAGCAAGATATCTCGCTGCTGAAACTGCTGGCCAACCATCACCAGAGCTACCTCATTTGTTGTTGGTGCATTAAAGCGACCTTCATGAACATCAACAGGCTTTTTTTCAGCCTGGATAACAACTGCAAACTTCTTGCAGGTTGGAGGCACTTTATCCAGGGTAGTCTTAAGGTCTTTTATGTAGCTATTAACGTCATTTAGCATCTCTTGCAGTTGCTTGACCAATCCGTCTTTTACACCAGGAAAGTTACTACACCTTAAACGTACTTCCCTTTCATCCTCACCCACAAAATAGATTTGAAGAAATTCGGCTTCTTTAGAAGATGGAAGTAGACTTCCAATCAAGTGATACACCTGTCCCTGAATTTCGAAAGTTGGCATGAAACCTTCCTCTACAACCTGTTTAGCTCCAAATGATGTCATTTGGAAGCATCCATTATACTGCCGAACACACTCCATAAAGTGTATGTGCTCAGGATGGTTGCCAATTACCAGGCTATTGAGAGGCTCAGGAAGAGGTTCAAATGCAGGTAGGTTTACCTTGCCAGCACTACAACACATTCCTGGAGATTCGTCTGCCCACTTCAGGGCATTGCAGTACTGACACTTGTGGTTCATAGTGCCCAGGGATACCATGATATCTGCTTCATAAGCAATAACAGGATCATATGCCAAGCCTGAAAGAACCTTTACCTGCCGTGGAAGTACTCGCCTTTCTACTCGTTTGCCAGGATTATTTTTTTCATATTGGCATTGTGCTGCCCTGTGAACCTCAGGCTTAGCTTTCTGGTACCGTGCAACAGCTGCTTTGATCACCTCAGGCTTAGCTTTATGGTACCGTGCAACAGCTGATTTGATAACCTCAGGCTTAGCTTTCTGGTATCGTGCAACAGCTGCTTTGATCACCTCAGGCTTAGTTTTATGGTACCGTGCAACAGCTGCTTTGATAACCTCAGGCTTAGCTTTATGGTACCGTGCAACAGCTGCTTTGATAACCTCAGGATTAGCTTTCTGGTACCGCGCAACAGCTGCCCTGTTCACCCCAGGATTCCTCTCTGCATACTTCTTTCTTGCATCTTTAAGTTGCTGCTTCCTTAGAGCATGAGTACATCTAGAGCGACGTCTTTTAGTAGCTTTATTGGGATTAGAAAGTGATGCATCATGTGAGGTAGATTGAGGGAGATATAGCATGGCTTGTGTTTCCTGTGACAGGTAGTAAGCATCGAAATGCCCACTCGAGAGGTCACATGGCTGAGGTAAAACGCAGCCTCCTTATTGGGTTACCAGCAGCACCAAAACTGTGACATAGTTCACCATTGAGGTATACCTCAAAAACAAAGTTGAACAGTTCACCTGCTGCTGACAATTCGCAAGAACTGCCATATGTGGAGAATATTGACATTTCGGAAAAATATTCAGCAGAGTTAGAATAATTATTCCCATTCCTGTCATGAGACATTATAGCAAATCGCTCCCAATTCTCTACCACATGACTCACAATTAATTCCCGGACTTCCCTAGACATCATATCTGTACCATACATGACAAAAGAGAGAGAACGGAAAAGACATGCACCATCTGCTGTGATTGGGAAAATACTATAAAGTACAAACTCCCCATTTATGCATACATATTCTTCCATTTTAGAAAATATAAAAATCAAATTTAAATCCGGTTCAGAAATATAAGTAAATCTGATAAAGAGTTAAAAATAAAAAATAAACTTACTCGCATGAAAATCAACCACACTAACTTAATCTGACAACATCACATGTCTGTCTAGCAGTTAACCTCTAGGTTACAGCTATACATGGTAAGCACAGTTACCGTATAGTAATACCGTTAATATTTTACACTTTGTATCTTCTATATTCCTTCATATCTCAAAGAAGGAAATTGATATCTGTATGATCACGAATCCGCATGTTTCAAGAAAGATTTCAAAGCTTGATATTTTAGAGTTTTAATCCATGTTACAACATTTTCAAAATTTAATACATAAAAAGAAAATGAAATTAATTTCTAAAGATTCATCACGCGTCATGAGCTCGAGTCAATGAACTCGAGTGAACATGATGCCAAGAGTCAAAGTAAAAATTAAAATATATCAAAAAGTTCACGTGACTCTCTGCCCTTGAACACATCCGGACATGCGCGTGAGAGAGATGAATTCCCAACAATATCCATAAGATTCTTGCTTTAAAATGTAAGGAACACGAATACCTAAAAACCGATTTCAGGATTTTTCAAAATTCGGCCCCAAGGGGAGGGGAGGGTGGGGCTAAACGTGTTTTTACGTGTTTTTCACATATACCTTCATATCTCAAAGTAGGAAACGGATATATTTCTTTTATACGCATATTAATAAATTAAACTGTTTTAGAATTTCTTCTATATTACTTTGTACTCGATATGATTACTCGATCTTATATATTAGTTTGTAATCGATATGACTATTCGGATTAATGCTCTAGATAGCCGCTACCATTTTAAAGCAAGAATCTTTTGGATATCAATTTCCTTCTTTGAGATATGAGGGAATATGGGAAAATACGTTTTGCCCCCTCCCCCCCCCCATGGGGGCCGAATTTCGAAAAATCCTGAAATTGTTTTTTAGGTATTTATGTTCCTTACATTTTAAAGCAAGAATCTTATGGATACCTGTTTTCTTCTTCGAGATATGAAGGAAAATGTGATAAAACACGTAAAAACACGTTTTTCTCCCCTCCCCCCCTTGGGGGCCTAATTTTGAAAAATCCTGAAATTCTTTTTTAGGTATTCATGTTTCCTACATTTTAAAGCAAGAATCTTATGGATATCAATTTTCTTCTTTGAGATATAAAGGAATATGTAAAAAACACGTTTTGCTCCCCTCCCCCCCTTGGGGGGTGAATTTTGAAAAATCGCTTCTTAAATGACGCCTTCAGCACAAAAGTAATAAGCTCCTAAAATTTGATATCTGTAACTCCAATAGTTTTTGCTGGGTGTTGATTCCTTTTCATATATAGACTAGCTTTATATACCCGGCGTTGCACGGGTGAACCCTTAATAAAGCTTACTTGTATGATATGTATATTTGTATTTTATGGCAATCTATACCCCTCTCCACTGGTCATCATCCCATCAGCATATTATAATAACCCCCCCCCCCATGCTAATGTCAGCATTAAAATGTTTCTTTCAATTTTGATAACCCACTGGATCCCGGCCCTTCGAGGAGTTTGAGGGCTTCCCCGTAAACCCTTGTGAAAATCACCGGTTTCATAAACAAAGAATTACCTGACGTTGCCCAGGATAATAAAAATGAATGGAGTTAACCTGAGCTCTAGATGTATACGTACTAACAACCGAAATATATACAATTCACACACACACACACCTTTGCACACTTCATTTAATTACGGTTGATCTCTCTCTTTTCTCCTACCACCAATTTGGTGTTCAAAATGGTGATATATAGGAAATATAAATTATTGGATTGTTTCTAGCAATTTTTTCAAAATCTAAACCGAATGTCGAAAAATCGTGACATTGATCGTGTTTGTTATATTTAATCGTGTTTCTTACATTTTAAATCAAGAATCTTATGGATATCTGTTTCCTTCTTTGAGATATGACGGAATATGTAAAAAACACGTTTTGCCCCCCTAACCCCCTTGGGGGCCGAATTTTGAAAAATCCTTAAATTGGTTTTTAGGTATTCATATTCCTTACATTTTAAAGCAAGAATTTTATGGATATCTGTTTCTTTCTTTGAGATATGAGGTAATATGTAAAAAATACGTTTCCCCCCCCCCCGTGGGGCCGAATTTTGAAAATCCTGAAATTGGTTTTAATGTATTCGTGTTCCTTACATTTTAAAGCAAGAATCTTATGGATATCTGTTTCTTTCTTTGAGATATGAAGGAATACGTGAAAAACACGTTAAGCCCCCCTCCCCGTCCCCTGGGGCCAAATCTTAAAAAATCCTGAAATTGGATTTAAGGTATTCGTGTTCCTTACATTTTAAAGTAAGAATCTTATGGACATCAATTTCCTTCTTTGAGATACGAAAGAATATGTAAAAGACACGTTTTGCCCCCCTCCCCCCCTTGGGGGACGATTTTTGAAAAATCGCTTTTTAAATGACGTCTTCAGCACAAAAGTAATAAGCTCTTAAAATTTGATATCTGTAACTCCAATAGTTTTTGCTGGGTGTTGATTCCTTTTTATATATAGATAAAACACGTAAGAACACGTTTAGCCCCCCCCCCCTCTCCCCCTTGGGAGACGAATTTTAAAAAATCCTGAAATTGTTTTTTAGGTATTCATGTTTCCTACATTTTAAAGCAAGAATCTTATGGATATCAATTTTCTTCTTTGAGATATAAAGGAATATGTAAAAAACACGTTTTGCCCCCCTCCCCCCCTTGGGCGGTGAAT
Organism: Dolomedes plantarius; assembly: GCA_907164885.2. Taxonomy (NCBI): domain Eukaryota; kingdom Metazoa; phylum Arthropoda; class Arachnida; order Araneae; family Dolomedidae; genus Dolomedes; species Dolomedes plantarius. The sequence continues at coordinate 151,124,122 of OU015492.1, forward strand.
TTTGAAAAATCGCTTTTTAAATGACGCCTTCAGCACAAAAGTAATAAGCTCCTAAAATTTGATATCTGTAACTCTAATAGTTTTTGCTGGGTGTTGATTCCTTTTTATATATAGATAAAACACGTAAGAACACGTTTAGCCCACCCACCCCTCTCCCCCTTGTGAGACGAATTTTAAAAAATCCTGAAATTGGTTTTTAGGTATTCATGTTTCCTACATTTTAAAGCAAGAATCTTATGGATATCAATTTTCTTCTTTGAGATATAAAGGAATATGTAAAAAGCACGTTTTGCCCCCCTCCCCCCCTTGGGGGTCGAATTTTGAAAAATCGCTTCTTAAATGACGCCTTTAGCACAAAAGTAATAAGCTCCTAAATTTTGATATTTGTATCTCCAATAGTTTTTGCTGGGCGTTGATACGTGTATGTATATATATATAAGTCAGGACTTCTTCCTTTATAGATATAGATAAAACACGTAAGAACACGTTTAGCCCCCCTCTCCCCCTTGGAAGACGAATTTTGAAAAATCCTGAAATTGGTTTTTAGGTATTCATGTTTCTTACATTTTAAAGCAAGAATCTTATGGATATCGATTTTCTTCTTTGAGATATAAAGGAATATGTAAAAAACACGTTTTGGCCCCCTTTCCCCCTTGGGGGGCGAATTTTGAAAAATCGCTTCTTAAATGACGCCTTCAGCACAAAAGTAATAAGCTCCTAAATTTTGATATTTGTATCTCCAATAGTTTTTGCTGTTCGTTGATACGTGTATGTATATATATATAAGTCAGGACTTCTTCCTTTATATATATATATATATATATATATATATATATATATATATATATATAAAATCGTAATGGATATTTTTATAGACAAAATAACATAGAAGAAAGTATTCAAATTAAATCTAATAGGACATACTAAAGATTAGAGTACAGTTAATATAGTACAGTTTGAGGAACATATCTTTTACTGTATTTTAATATTTTTTTGGATAATGTCCAATCGTCTGCCGCATTAGCAAGAAAAAAAAATTGTCTATTTAGTTGTCATGCACGGGACAATAATTTTATTTAAATACCAGAAAAAGAAATCACGTGATCAGCATTTAATAAACTAAATTCTAAAAATTAATCTTTAAAAGTTCCCCAAAAATCAGAAAATTGAGGTAAAGATTCAAAAAAGGTTTCATTTTAAAGACATTTTTATGATCGCTTTCGTGATATAAATTTTATAACCCTCAAATTATTATTTTATATGCAAACTTTAAAAAATTTACTAAAAAAGCTTAAAAATTTAATTTAAAAACATCTAAGAAGAATTTTCAAAAATCTTTCTTAATGCACCCCAACACTATAAGAAGAATCGCCATGCAAAATTTCAGTCCATTAGGTCCAGCGGTTTGGTCTGTGCGCTGTATGTCAGTGAGTCAGTCAGTCAATGAGTCAGTCAGTTACGGAACTGTTTTATATATAAAGACAAGATTTTAACACCAGTTGTACTGCCTATGCTATCATGTCGCCCAGCTAACATTTATCAGAAAGACAACTCTCGTCCACATACTGAGCGACTCGCCCTACAATGTCTTCAAGGATATGACTTAATCCCATGGCCTGCTAAATCACCAGACCTTTCGCCAATAGAGCACGTATGGGACGTGCTTGAAAGGCAACTGCATCCGTCCGGGAATAGTGGTGAATAAACTGCCCAGTTGCAAAGATTATGGCATGATCTTCTGCCGGAGATCATAGATGACCTCATTTATTCGATGCCACGCCGTGTTTCGGCTTGTATAGCTGCCAGAGGTGGATTTATTACTTACTGATTTGCAACCTTTATCTTGCCATATCTTCTTAATAAAACGGTCTGATTGTCTGAATTTGTAATCAATTGCTTATCTCCTCATACACTATATACATGTTAAGTTTCATGATAGTAACTCGTTTCCTTCTGGGTGCATATATATATATATATATATATATATATATATATATATATATATATATATATATATATATATATATATATATATATATATATATAATAAATGCAACGATCAATGCATGCAATTGATGTACAAAAATATATATTTATAAAAAAATCGTAAGGGATATTTTTATAGACAAAATAATGTAGAAGAAAATACTCAAATTGAATCTAACAGAACATCTAACCTAAATAATATAGTACAGTTAATAAAGTACAGTTTGAGAAACATATATTTTACTGTATTTTAATATTTTTTTTTAAATGTCCAATCGTCTGCCGCATTAGCAAGAAAAAAAAAGTGTTTTCTGTGTATTTCGTTGTTATGCATGTGACGATAAATTAATTTAAAGTTCAGAAAAAGAAATCACGTGATGACAATTTAATAAATTAAATTTTAAAAATTGATCTTAAAAAATTCACCAAAAATCAGATATTTGAGGTAAAGATTCGAAAAAAGTTTCATTTTAAAGGAATTTTTATGATCTTTATCATGATATAAATTGTATAACCCTACAATTTTTATTTCAAGTGAAAACTTAAAAAAAGTTACAAAAATAGCTTAAACATTTTATTTAAAAAAATCTAAGAAGAATTTTTCAAAAATCTTTCTTAATGCACCCCTACACCATAAGAAGAATCGCCATGCAAAAGTTCAGTCCTTTAGGTCCAGCGGTTTGGTCTGTGCGTTGTATGTCACTCAATCAGTCAGTTACGGAACTGTTTTATATATATAGATAGATATATTGAATCATGAAAAAATTTTAAAAAATAAATCTGTAAAGAAGAGATTAAAGATCAAATTTATAAAAAATAATATTTAAAAAAATAGCTTTAATTTAGGGAATTAATACTGCATGTGCAAAATCCTACCCCAAGCACAATATTAAGAATTTTCTTTTTGCCTCATTTCCCATATATTTTACTTTTATTTTATATTAAAATTTTCTGCCGATTCATAACTGACTCCTGTTTATATAAATTATAAGCATGTTTCATTTACCTTCAAAGAAAATTACATACAGTATCACTGAATATTTTTTGAAAAGTTGTGTTGTCACCAGTGTGGACGAATGGAAAAGAAATTTGATATATAGCAGTTGTCTGTGCATTTAAAGGTTCAGGAAGTAAAATGTGTTCTTCAGTATAATTAATTTTATGAACTAATATGAAATAAAATATATTTACTGCCATAATCTTTCACTGGAAACAGAATTTTAGAATTTTATATATTTCTTTATGGCCACACTAAAAGCGTCGAAATGATTTGCTGGCCAAGAAACTTTAAACATTAATTATAAAGTTTTTAGCAATAAATGTATTCATTTGCTTATACATTTCAGAGTCTATTTCCTTTTTGTTGTCCGTAGACAATAATTCGAGAATTGATAAATTATATAACTTTTGACTTCAATAGCTTATTTTGCATTCTTTTTTTTTTCAAGCACTAGTGCATTTTTTCTACAATAGGACTAAACGGATCAAGAAGTATATAGGCCTATTATGTACGATTAAAAATATTCCTGTTTGCCGCTGAACTATAACTCGATGATTTTATCTGAATAAACCAGTCTGGGTCTATGTTAAACAATACAGACTTTTTATAGGCATTATTATAATGTTGTAAACAGGTGTAAATATTTGTAAATATTCTTTGTTGCTCCCTAATTTAGTTTTATTTTGTGTTAATACCAACTTATTTACTATTATTTAGCTTTAAATTTCAACGTGAACCTTTGGTGATACTTTCGACAATTTCATCGGCTACAAGTCTGGTGATATTGGAGTCAAATTTAATGACTTTTTGGGTGTCCGGAGAACCAATCCAATTTCACCTAATTGGAGTGTTTGTCGAGTTATGGAAGTTTCCATTCATATATCAATGAAGAATGTCCCAATGATAAATAATCATACTAAGCGCTCGGCTTCTGAAGTTCAGATTCTTCAATTTCTCTCGGCTGCCCTGCATGAAATATGACGCTCGTTATTGTGCCAGTGCGTATTCTTTCAAATCTGAAGTCTTTTGTTAAACCTCACTTTAGTTCTGAGGGACTGTTTGCTACATTTGTCATCTCTTTAAATCTAAAAACCAAATGAACTTATGTCGCTGTAATCTGGTGTCGTCATTCTCAAATATCAGGCGAAGGAGAACCATAACAATATGATATATTAAAATAATATGCTTATCTATAATACATAAGTAAATGCTAAAATAAAACCTAACATTACAAAAGGAACCTAACATTTACTCGCGTTATATTTAATAATGTATATAGGGCATAATACATTGCTTACTTTATTAGCATATCTATGTGCAATCAACCACAAATATTAAAATAGCCCGAATGATAACACAACCTCTTACCAAAGACTCAAACGGCATAACGAGAGAAAACACAATAACCTATTCATGTTTTATCGGGAAAAATTCAAGAATCTTTGGAAGTAATATAAATTGTGTCAGTTTAAAATATTATACTAAAATAATATTACAAAATTAAGAATACATGGAGCGTGTGATTCGCACTTTTTAAAATATACTCTGAATTATATATGAAAGCAGGAATATTGATCTCAACTAAATTTGCACTTTTGAGATTTCTTATTATCTAAATGGGACCATAATGGCTTCGAAATAGTACAACCATCGGAAATATTTTGAAAAATAAATATAAATTCACAAATGCATATACATAATGCTTATTTTCCAATTTTGTATCCATAATTTATCTATGCCATTTCTGTCTAAGTGCGTCTGACTGAAGGATATACTTCAGGATTCGCATAAAATTGCATTGCGGAGTATAATATGAAAGTTTTCAAAAACGGACATGTTTTTCGTTTTTTAAACTTTATTTTCTAGTAAAGCAAAATATTGACATTTAAAATATGTAAAAAAAAAGATTTTTTTTTCGAAATATGGCATACAATGCTTAACCGGCATTCATAGATCATTTTATTGAGTATTATGCCTCTAATTTCAAACGGGTTATCGCAGTAATCTGTTTAATATATGCAGTTATTTGAACACACTCTCAGACAGAAAAATAAGACAAAAAAGAAAGGCCGCAACAAATAGGGGTAATGCAAATTGGACACAAATTGATATGCATACAGGTTTCAAAGGAAAATGCTAAATTTTAAAGTTTAGCGACTAATGATGAACATGTGACGCTGCAGCGAATCTTAACTGTGAAACTGGACGGATATTAAATAGGAGAAATTTCAATTCCAGGGCATAAAGTCTTTGCGAATTTCATTGCTTGTACTCAGATAGACAGTAACTATGCCTCGCATACAGGTGCGCGAATAATACGCTCAGAAGTCAGCATTTGAGAGAGGAGGTGCGGTTGGGCTCAAAGAAGCCGGTTGGTGTAATCGACGAATCGCTCGACATTTGGATAGCAGCGATGCCACTATTAGACGATGTTGGCCGGAATGGGTGAACCATGCCCGAACCCAGCGTCAAGAACCTAGCGGTCGGCCCAGAGAAACGGCGTCAGAGCGGCACTCACAGCCCCAGATTCATCATTTTCATCCATCGTACGTGCCACTGGTGCTTCAGTGACCGCAAGAACCATTCATGGGCGGCTCAGAGATGGATAGGGGCTGAGCTCATGGCGCAACTTGCGCCGACTACCATTGACCTCCGTACACAGACAAGCCCGTTTGCAGTGGTGTCTGCCACATTCGACCTGGAATGTCAATGACTGGAGTAGAATTTGACTCCAGTTATGTGTCCCGCTTCTACCTAGCCCCGATGGTCAGCGAATATATGTCTGGAGACGCCCCGGACAACGGTGGGATACCAACCTGACTATCTTCCGCCATACGGCCGACAACCGGGAGTGATGGTCTGGGGTGCTATTTCATTTCATAGCAGGACCCCTTTGGTTGTCATCCGCGGCACCATTACAACACAGCGGTACGTCGACAATATTCTACGACCGTTGTATTGCACTTCATATCAGGCCATCCTGAGCTTACATTTCAGTAAGATAATGCCCGCCCGCACACGACGAGAGTTTCTACTGCTTGTCTTCGAGCTCGCCCGACGCTACCTTGGACAGCAAGTTTGCGGATCTCTCCACCATTGAGCACCTTTGGTGCATTATGGGCAGGGCCCTCCAACCAGCTCAGGTTTTGGACGATCTAACGCGCCAATTGGACAGAGTTTCGCACAATATCCCGCAGGAGGACATCCGCCACCTCTATCAATCAATGCCAATCCGAATAACTGCTTGCATAAGGGCAAGAGGTTAACCAATCCATTATTGGCTTTTTCACTTTGTGAAGCTCTTTCTCTTGAATAAATTATCCATTATTTTCTCAAATTGTAATCATTTGTTTTTTTGTACATGTGCATCACATTTACCGATTTTCGTCCCATTTGGATAACTCCTCCTTGGTGCTTCTCTTTTTTCCCCGGAGGGTGGGGGTCTAAGAGTGTATTATCAAAAATACTGGTCTATATAACCGAAAAAAACAACTAAGAATCAACTCTTTCAGAATGCAATTTAATGTTTTATTTTCTCTCTGTTAATATATTTTTATAATATCGGTTCTTTTATGTATTCCTTTTAGACTTTTATTTTTTGTTCATATCTCCTTGGGAAGGATTTTAGTATATATATATATATATATATATATATATATATATATATATATATATATATATATATATATATATATATATATATATATATAGTGGACGCTCGTTGATTCGAACTCAAAAGTTCTCAGAAAAAAGTTCGAATTATCCGATGTTAAGAGAAAATATATAACTTTAAAAGTGTATCACTGAAGATGAGTAATCTCCTAGCATGTATAACCCAAGAAAATATATTGTACTATGTTATCTAAAATTAAACATATTAAAAAGCAAGACAGACTTACCTTAATCATAAAATGAAGCAGAAGATATTTAGTAGAAAGTAAACTTTAATTAAAAATATGAATTACACATTGGGGAAAAACTGTAAAATGGATGATTGGTTTTGTTTATGATGCCTACATTGCTCAGCCTGCTTCTCGATTTGAAGTAAACATTTCAATTTATTTTCAGAGGAAGGTTTCATCTGAAGAAATGCTTTCAGAGTTTTAATAGAGTCCATTGTGGCTTTATCCATTAAAAATATCTTTCGGCAGGTAAGTAGAGAAAAGCCCTGGCAGTTTCCTACCAAAATAAGTGCATACGTCTTCGTTCACATCAGAGCTTTGGCCGCATAGAGTTTGATAAGAAATATTGTGCCTTGACTTAAATCGAGAAAGCCATCCATCATTACATTTAAAATCTTCAATACCCATTCGACTTGCCAATTCATCAGCCTTCGTCAGCACTAGGGGTCCATTTATCTGAAAATTTTGAGATCTAACATCCTGGAACCATAGCTGTAAAGATTTTACTAGATCTTCTTGAAACGTATTTCTTATGCGTTTCCTTCCTCTAACAAATTTTGAATTTTTCCATGAATCTAAAATGGACTCCTTGTTTTTCAAATAAGTTGACAAGTTTTTTTTAAAATTCCATAGTCAGCTGCTAACTTTGTTTTACATTCGCCATTCTCTACTTCAATTTCTGTTTCAAAAAAATTTCTACATTTGTCTCCAAAGTTAGGGTTTTGTATTTTCCCTATGTAGCCATCCAGGATTTTTACACTGTCACACCACGCACGGGGGAAGAAAAACCAGATCACATTAACTTGTCTGCACTGCAGGCATAACTGACGCAGCTCCCTGGAGTCTGTAGTAACGACTGGCTTTTCTGAAATTCTAAGAAAATCGATACAAATAACGGAAAATCGCTTTGTTCATTAAGCACTGATAAGATTGGTTTGGTTTGCGCTACGATTGGTTGGCGCTACGGTCAACTTTTGCAACACGAGGGCTAATTTGACCGGGACCTACTGATTAAAGCCAATTCCAAACGGCTACAAACGTCCATGCCAAGAGTGGGATTCGAACCCACAGACTTTGGTACTGAATGCCAGCACCCTAGCCATTCGAGCATCGTCTGTCACTGATAAGAAGGACAATAGCCACTAACGTTTAGCGGAAATGCAATAATCTAGGAATGCAGGCATGTGCCTCTTTACACAGAAAAAAAATGCAGATGATTTTGACACACAAAATAATAAATGCAGCATGTGTTTTCTCCGTTTAAAGAGGAAAAATATTTTTTTTGTAAACTTTATAGTTCGGATTAACCGAAGTGATAAAAATTTAGTTCGAATACTTAAATTCGAAAATATAAAACTTGTATATATATATATATATATATATATATATATATATATATATATACTTGTTATATATATATATATATATTAACCTTCCAGGTTAAATGCCCACTTGCAGTGATATATCTTTTAATATATTTTTATAATATAGTTTTCTTTTATTTATCTTCTCTAATCTTATTCTTTTTCTTTATGTGTACTTTTGAAGGGATCTTAGTTTATGCATAATTATGTTGCTTGAAAGAGATGGGCGGGGTTGGATAAATTGAAGTGATCCCTGCGATGTAAAATTTGTATCCAGGTTAAATGATCATTTCTAATGATAGACCTAAGCAATGATAAAAATGACCCTTAAAATCTATATATTTACATCATGTTTAGAAGTTATTGTTGCGTTATAATTCCAGCATTTACAGTTCGTTTTACTGACATATTTTTGTACATTCTATGTCTAAAATGTCATAAAATTTTAAGAAATATTATTTCTTTTGCAAATCTTATTTTACATTTTCTTCTGTTTATTGTTACTTTAAAAAAAATACTTTCTGTACATAATTTCTTTCTGGGTTCATTTCTAACTCTTATACTGTTTTGTCGCAATTTATAAGCTAACAACTATATGAATGTGCATGTTGTAATGTGTTTCCTGTTTTTAAAAGTAATTTGCAGAACTAAAATTTGATAAAAGGATTGAACAAATGTCCTTATCTTAAAGATACTTCGAGCCACTCGATCAATGATACCCTAGCCACGTGTCAAAAGATTCATCAAGAAAACTAACAGTCTCAAGTGTTTTCTTAACATTATTTTCAATTCCGACACTTCGATGAAGAGTACAATGTATCATCACGTGTTTTCTCTTTTCGTACATTGATATACTGTAAGAGTAACACCAGCCCCTTCCAGTTTTAAAATATTTGTTTCAAGTAAGATATTTCGGGACTTTTTCATTCACCATGAATTTTCTCTTCTGGTACTGTTCATGATAGCCACCAGTCTAGTTTATTTCTTCTGAAGTACACTGCTGGCCACCCAAATTGCAACACCAAGAAAGACCAGAGATATCACAACAAAATTTATTTTGTAGATAACATGTTGACCAAGTATCAAATGATTAAATTTATAGACTTCTGTGCAGTGTGGTTCCTGCCAAAATCAGTAGCCAGAGTAGCCGCCATTGTTGGAGATCACCGCTGCCACACGCCTCGGCATTGATTCAAAGATACTTTGGATGAGTTCTTGGGGTACAGCAGACCCAGCAGCTTCCACACGTTGCCAAAGTTGATCTGCTGTGGCAGCTGGGGATGGAATCTGGGTCAATCGTAGATCAACCATGGACCACATGTTTTCTATCGGCGAAAGATCCGGAGAGCGAGGCGGCCAGGGAAGCAATTCAATCTGCCGATTGACGAAGAACCGTTGGACAATGCGTGCCACGTGTGGTCGCGCAATATCCTGTTGAAATATGGCTGTTGGCAAGCCCTGAAGGTAAGGAAGGACAACTGGCTCCAACACCTCGGAGATGTAGCGCTGGCTGTTTAAAGTACCGGCAATGCGTACTAGAGGTGTGCGAGAGTGATATCCCATACCGCCCCATACCATAATACCCGGTGGAGGACCAGTGTGGCGGTGCATAACGCAGCTGTTCAGCATCCTCTTTTCACGGTGTCTCCAGACTCGAATGCGACCATCGTGGTGTTGAAGACAGAAGCGTGACTCGTTAGTAAAGACAATTTCATTCCATTCTGCCGTCCACATCCTTCTGTCATCGCACCATTGGCGGCGGAGACGTCTGTGGTTCTGCGTCTAGGGTAGACAAAGCAATGGACGTCTTGCGGACAGACCACTCTGCTGTAAACGGCGTCGAATGGTACGCGCAGACACTGGATGATGCGTTAGAGACTGCATGTGCTGTGCTATGGTTCGTGATGTGACTGAGCGATCCGTCACTGCCATGCGCACAATTTGCCTGTCATCACGTGAAGTGGTGCGCTGAGGTGGATGCGATCGAACACGCCGGTCCGTCGTACCCTCCTGCATCCAACGATCACATATCCGCATTACTGTTGTTTGGCTTCGTCCAACACGACTACCGATTTCCCTGAAAGATAATCCACAATCTCGGTAGGCCACTATCCTTCCTCTGTCGAACTCAGATACTTGATCAAAAGATGATCGCTGTTTTCGACGAGGCATAATTGATCGTTTTTTTGAAAAAACCACCAGAAAAACACAATTGCCGAACTTGAAATCGTCGAAATCTCCAAGCCTTAAATAGCGCTTTGAAGTGGCGCCACAGGCGCGCGTGATGTGCGTCTGCGCTGAAATTCTAATCATTTGCATATCTCACCTCCGCTAATGCATGTTGTAAATTTCATGTTATTTGCATGTTTCCTTCAGGGTGTTGCATTTACAGTGGCCAGCAGTGTATTTCAACTAAATAAAGTAACAGGATATAGTTATATGTTGTAATCTTACTCTATTAAGGAACACTCTATGCATAAATGGAGAATTGCTTAAATAATTAAAATTAACCTCCGTGGAGTCTTTGTCAAATTCAAACAGGAGAAGAGTATGCTCCTGTTTTGGGGACAAAATACCGACATTGATTTATCTCATTTTTTCTATATTTCTGTAAGGTTGATGTTTAAAATTTCTTTAAAAATATATTTTTAACCATAAAAAATTTTAAAATATATAGCTAGTCATAGAAGCAATAATCTGAATCACATTTTCCATAAGCTATGCTTATGAAACAAAAAAGGGGAAAAATACCAGACTGAATTTTTAAAAAAAATTAAAAATGAATTTATAAAACATTGATTTAAGTTAGTTTTCCGGCAGTTACAAAGTTAGTAAAAAGGCCCTTAAAACTTTTGAGTGACATTAAATTTTCTCAAATGTTTTCAAAATACTTTTACATGTGGCTTAATTTTCTTTAAGCCTGTCCTAAGTTCTTGAAACCTCCTATAAAGATTCTGATTAAACATTATTTAAGTATTTTTAATGTTCCAAAAGTCTACTAAGAGATCTGAATGGCATAAAATAATTCTTAAAGTTTTGAATAAACTGAACAATCATTAAATATTTTCATGTTAAAACTGACCCTAAAATCTGTGGTCAACAATAGTTTTTAAAAAATTATTTTCTCAGTTTAAAGTTTCAAATAATTTCTGAGTGTCGCTTAAAGCAATTATAAATTTATTTTTGAAGTTTATTTTTTGAAAAGACATGTATTTAAATGAGAACAACAATTTATTTTGATTATTTACATTTTTAGGAGCAATTACTTTTTATTATCAGATCTTTAGATCTATCAGAGAAAACACTCTAAATCAGGTCGACTATTTTATCCTAAAAACTAGACCATCCCCATAACATATATATTAATCTACAGATTGAATTTCTGTTTGTTCTCTCAAAAGTGCTGCCATTTTTTTCTTCTAACATTCCTAGTTACCATTCCATATCAATGTTTTCACTACCCATAGCTATAAATATGTCAATCTCACAAACGCAGAGACGCTGTCGTGAGACAATGACTAAGTGTGAAAAATAATTACCAAGGCACATGATCAGCATGTGCAAGAAGCTGACCATGGAATTTGCCTTCTTTGGGGTTGGGGGGAGGGGACCCTACGTAATAAATCACCACCGTGAACAAAAGTATAGCCTGAGATCATGACTCTAAACTTAAGGGGTGGGAGAAATCGTTGTCTTGCACATTTCGAGTCCATAAGACTTCGTTTGCCGTTTCAGTAAGGAGGCTCATAAATTAAATCGCTGCAAATTAAATTAAAAGTTTTTAGTTCACACATTTGAGTATTACTGTGATAGGAAAAGTTGCAGAGGTAATGCTAAAGGGTACAAGACGTACAAAACATAAACATCTTTGTGTTTTGGGGTATCAAAATGACTGTGGGGTATAAAGTAATTGCATAAATTGTCATAAACTTAAGCAAGAAAAAATTTCAAATACATCAGCATCTTTATGAGAAATTAGAATTTATAAAATGTAAATTTCAATGCTTCTTAAATTTAAAACTGTCTAAAAATTAACAATCAAATTGCCACTCGACTACGAAGAAAGCAAAAGATGTGACTTTAAAAGGCATTTAAAAAAAAAAAAAATTCTTATATGTAAAAAGCAATAGTCTACAGGGAGTATTGTAATCTTATAAAAGTTTAAACTAAAGGAAAATAAAATGTTATTTAATCTATGAAATGAACTGTCAGACTCATTTCAATAATTACATTACATGTTTATTTCGTCCTATCTGTTTTCATTTAAATATTTTTTAGACTCAAAGAAAGGGTAATTTTTATTATGAATTTATTTCAGACATGTATTCCCCAAGAATCTCCAGAGTTATTAGAATCTTGCAAAAAATAAAAACATTATTTTACGTTTTAAAATACGACATAATAAAATTAAAAACAGCCTATTCTTTGTGCTACTGATTGTGAACAGTATGAGTCTTGAATTCAGCTATTGATAACTTGAATGTGGATGTGCTGCTCTCATTGTGCTTTTTTTTATTTACTTAATAATAGATCTTTATTATTTGCGTTTCGTATGTAATAAAATCCATATATGAGGAAATTTTCAAATTAGATGAACGACCAATCTTGATTTACAAGTCTTGATCACAAGTATTGTTAATGTCGTTCATTCACTTGGCCTGATATTTGTCAAGAATATATATGGTCATAATAACCGTATCAGATGTAAAATTAACAATTTATTTAATTTTTTTGTATTTTACTAAAATATTAATTTTACTATAACAGAAAATTTGTGTTTTCCTATTTTTTAAAAGTCGCATTCAAAAAAAGAAAAAAAAATCATACCTTTGTACAAGATATAAATTAGCGCACAAATTGTATAAAGTTAAGAAATAAGTGAAAAAAATATAATTCGAAATTTTCAGTGTAAAATATTAATGCCGGGTGCTTAAAAAGTCCGTAGAAACTTTAAAAATTCATAAAAACCGAAAAAATAATCAAAATAAAAAAATAAAAAAATTTGCAGGGTTAGCATCGCTAGGTCACGTGTTAGATATTTATCTCGATAGTCGACTGACGTGGAAGAAAAATATTGAACATAACATTAGAAATTTTTTAAAGCCCATAAGGATATCGCCCACATCCTGTACCACAATCAAATGGGTTTAGATAACAAACTACTCTTGTATAAAACCGTACTGCGTCCCATCCTGTTGCACGCCGTGCCTGTTTGGGGCTCAGCGGCTGCAGACAATCCAGCGATTGCAGACAATTCAAAATAAAACACTCCGCGGTATTAGAAAGGCGTCCTGGTACATTGAAAACGCACTTATCCACAGGGATCTGAGATTCGAACCCATTCGGCAACAAATTAAAGATCTTGCATCGAACTTCTACAATAGATTATATTCAATAGACAACGAAGAAATAGCTAACCTCCCCGACTACGACCCAAGGGAATGCTATAGGCGTCCTAAGGCCACTTTGATTCACCCTGGTCTCCTTCCCTTTTCTTAACCTTCCCTCCAACCTCTTCCAAATTCTAAATTACATTTGCCGTCGCTTCTGGCTCTGACCTGTGTTTTTTTATGGTTCGACCTCAAGACTATAGTTAATGATTTTTGCTTAATCGTCTGCTTCCGTAATTTTTTTTCTTAAACCTGCCACATTAACTAGTTGTCAATTCATATTTATTTACGTATTTATTTTTTGCTATTATTAGTATTATTTATATATATATATATTTATTTATTATTATTATTATTATTATTATTATTATTATTATTATTTTAACGTTCAAGTCAACACTTTTTTTAATCCTGAGAGCGGAAATATAGCCATAAAAATTTATCCATACCGAGGATATAGAGCCCTGATCTCTGGTTCCTCGTTAATGTGCGATGACTTATGTCTATGTCTATGTCTAGGTCACGGGAATTTATTAAGACAGGAAAAAACACCCAAAAACAGCCGAAAGGTGGCGCTGACGTACATAAGTCAAAGGGATGTATCATCCCGGATGTATCTATCTAGTCCTTCCAATCTGTTGGAACTGAAAGATGCGATCTTCCGAGAGGTGTCATGCATATATTAGGACCTGCTGCACTCTGTCGTAGCTGGATTTGTGACTCGCCTGCAATGTATTATCCCCTGTTGTAGAGGGTCATGTGGAACACCTATTGCTGTAATAAATGATTTAGAAGCATCCTTTTCGTTATTTTCATATCTATTTTTGACTTGTGTACGTCAGCACCATCGGCTGTTTTTGAGTCATTTGAGCTGTTTTTGAGTCATTGGCTGTTTCATGTCGGCTGTTTTTGAATCACTTTTTTTTCTTGCCTTAAAATAATTCCCGTGACCTAGCGATGCTAACCCTGCAAACGTTCTTTTTTTCTTTTATTTTGCTTATTTTTCCGGTTTTTATGAATTTTTTAAGTTTTTACGGACTTTTTGCCCACCCGATATATTAACATCTGTATGATGTTTAGAAAATACGTAAAGAAGTTTCGAAATGTAATAATAATAAGTGAATTCTTTAATTTTTTCTTTACATTTTCCCGTTTAAATAAATCGGCGTTATTGCAATAATGTTATATAAAACATCCTAATCATCTTTTTCGTGATTATAATGATTTTTTGATACTTTATTTTTTACTAGTTTATACACTTCAAAATATAATGATAAGTGAATTCTTCACTTTTCTCTTTACATTTTCTCATTAAATTAACACGGTTGTATTGCATATAGTCTTGTTTAATACATTCTAATCGCCTTTATAGAGATGGTAATGATTTTTTCATACTTTCTATATTACTAGGTATTTTTTTTAAATTACATACAAGAAGGAAAAAGAAAAATTCCACATCTTTGTACTAAAGATAATTTAGCTCACAAAAATGTATGAAGCAAAGAAATGAAAAGAAAAAAATATAATTCAGAAATTTCAGGATAAAGTATTAACCTTTTACAGTTCCATGTTCCCGGTTGGGAATATCGAAGGATATTACAAGTAGAAATATAAAAGTTATTGGAACAATCCGAGAATATTGAATTAAAAAATGTCCATTGATAATATTAAAGGCTATGAAAAAACCAGAAAGAGTTTCATTTAATTACCAAAATGACGGATCAGTTTTTTATGCCGCTGGAATGACAATTCTGTAGTGACAGTTTCTTCAAATTGTTGCACTCATCGCCCAATGCAGTCGACTAAAAGATATTCACGTAACTATCAGAAGAAACTAGACATGCAACAACCATATTCAATACATAACTATAATAGTGGAATGGGTGGAGTTGGCCTGCTAGATAGAGTGTTAGGCAGCTACTGTCACACGCTTCGCAATAAGAAATAGTGCTGGAATTTATTTGTTAATGCATTAAATATGGCTGTTGTTGCCGATTGGCTTTTGCATTCAGCAACTTATGACAAAAATACCAAGCTGACCCAGCTGAAGTTTCGCCGAAAGGTTACAATCGATCTTCTAAGAATTGTACCAAAAAAGGATGGGCCTTAACCAGGACCCAAATTTCACCGCCCTCTATCACAGAGAAAGAGCGATGGTCATTTTCTTGCACAAACAATACAATGTAGATGTGCACAGTGCACAGTAAATGCAAGAATAGCTTGCAATGAGTGTAAGAAAAAATTCCATCTAACATTGTTTCTACTGTACCATGGAATAAAGTTATAAACAAAAAATTTTGATAGTTCATTTAAATAAAACAAATTGTTTTCATTAAAATTTAAAAATTTTCAGCTTAATTCATATCTGCACTTAAATTAAAAAAAATATTTCATTCATTCTTACTACTTTGCTTATTATTTAATTTACTCATCACTATAATCCATTTTTGAATCCAGTGTAAATGTATAGTCAGAAATAGCCAGTGTTCCAAATTGGGAACACCATTAAAAATATATATATTAAAAATTTTTCCCCATTTAAATGACTAACATCCTTTAACTAGAGCATTAGAAGGCAAAATATGCAAAAATTAATTTAAAATATACCTGCATCTGAATTCTGCTTGTAAAAGTTTAATATAATAACCTAAGTATCATATTAAAGAAAATATAAATAAGTGAAAGTTATAAGTGAATACTTTATTTTTGCTTTTTTTTCACATTAAAATAATAGTTCAAATGCAATGGTCTTATTTAAACATTCTAATCGTCTTTATATGATGGTAATTATTATTTCAAACTTTATATTTTACTAATTATTTTTTTAAAATAAGATACAAGATGAAAAGAGAAAATTCCACACCTTTGTTTCAAAGATAAATGAGTCCACAAAAATATGAAGCAAATAAATAATTAAAAAAATATAATTTGGAATTTTTTGGGTAAAGTATTCATATACTACCATGAGTATCATATTTTTTAAAAAAATATAAAAAAGTTTCATAATGTAAAAATTATAAGTGAATAATTTCTTTTGTTTTATATATTCAGATTAAAATAACATTGATCAAATGCAATAGTCTGATGTAAAATATTCTAATCGTCTTTAGAGTGATAATGATTATTATTTCATACTTTCTATTTTACTAGTTAATTTTTTAACTTAGAAGAAGAAAAGAGAATATTCTACATATTTGTTCCAATGATAAATGAACACCAAAAAAATATTAAGCAAAGAAATAAGTAAAAAATATAATTTGAAAATTTCAGGGTAAAGTATTAATATACTAACATACGTATCACATTAAAAAAATAAAATAAATGATAAAAGCCTTACCCATGTTTCCTAAATTTATCTTCTCGGAACGATTTAATAGAGAATATTGACCATCTGGAAGTGCCATTTTCATTACAAACGCTTGACTGAGTTAGAAATGCCATTAAAACTCTGAAATGGAGCTACTAATACGCTTTGCACACTTTCAATATTCGCATTAAGTCATCGAATTCATGGATCGGTCGACTGTTGAAGTCGTTAAAGGCTTCGTCACCGGGAAATATTCCAAGTCATTAAATAGTTTTGGAGTTTTTATGAGAAAATAAGGAACATACTTTTAGCATACAATAAAATAAAATTTCATTGGACGTGCGATATACAGGGACATCTTTTCCTTTCCTTTGATTGCACGCACTTGCCTCCTTTATTAAATGATGCGCTGTCTGGATGAAAAATATTTTGAAACTGCAGCCAAGAGTTTATATCGCATTTTATAAAAAATTAATTTTGACAATTCAGGAAATGACACGTTAAAAATAAAAGGAATATAATAATATTTTCCTCACAAAATATATAGTAACAATCATTTATTATTTATCGTTTATTTATTTGACAAATCATGTTAATTTTATAATTTGTAATTTTGCCATATTATTTGAAGTATCTATACAAAAATGTGACATTTAATTATAAAAATACGCTTTTTTATGTCCTGTATATTTAATTTGTCTAGTACATCAATTAAATCTATCAAAAACGTAGTTTGTTAAAAGTGCTAATTTTTCATAACTTTTAATCAATTATTTAGAACCTGTTTAACTTTTAAAGTGTGGGATAAGAAATTATGATGATACACAATAAGAGTTATTTTTCTCTGAACTTTAACATTCGAAAGACATAAAGTTACGTTTAGAGGATACCTAATTTAAAAAGCAAAACAAAAAATACATATTTCATTGAATAAAGGAGTATTCCTATTCGAATCTTTTTACAGGATCGAAAAGATTCGGGGGTGGGCGAGGAATCTAATGTTACACAAAATTGAAAATATGTATATGGAATTATACATAAATATGAAATAATTAATCAAGAGAGATTTTGCAAAGTCTGGACTTCAGAACGAACAAAAGCAAGAAAAATTCCGCCAGAACAAAATTCCTTCAGCACGAAAAATTCCGCCCAGAAAAGAAGATTATGACTTCTATGTCAATGTTCTTTTACATATATATACCCCACATTCCAAACTTTTCTAAGGTTAACTGATAATCAGTATCGGTAATGAGACTGAAACGCTCCTCATAATTAAAGGCCTACATATTTCTTCTACTCAGTCATTACCATGTTTTTATTAACTTGCTTTCTTGTTTTGTGTGTGTTTGTGTGTTTGTGGGTGTGTTTGTCTGGTACAAATCTTGCAATCGATTTTTAACTAACTTCCCGACTAGCTAGGATTTTGAAACTTTTAGAATAGCTCAGATCACGATGACAATGCATTATTTAAATACTTTTAG
This sequence comes from Dolomedes plantarius, assembly GCA_907164885.2. NCBI lineage: Eukaryota > Metazoa > Arthropoda > Arachnida > Araneae > Dolomedidae > Dolomedes > Dolomedes plantarius. The sequence continues at coordinate 151,142,552 of OU015492.1, forward strand.
CCATCTTTATTCCATATTTTAAAATCCATTACATAAAAATACGAGTACCGTTTGGAGCCAAAAGTAACTGTGCTACAGGCGCCATCTATTAACGTAATAGTGAACCAAGCATATTACATTTTCATTACAATGGGATAATTTTTATTTATGCCCACATGCTATTTGCGATATTTTCTCTACGAAATTCATTGATTTTTTCCTTCAAATTATAGATTATAATTTATAATTTTGAAATCCATAATTAACTATGGAAGATGCGAATTCGTTTGCAGCTCATGAAGAAGCTGCATGTAAATTTCATTTCTTTCTTTTTTTTAATAGAAAATTTAAAAACATGGTATATAAAAAGTCTTTTTATCTTGTAATTATTCACTCTTTTGTCCATTTCTCCAATATGAAGAATATCTTGGATGGTCTACAAGTGTTTGATCTTCAATCAAACAATCCATAAGTATTTATCATCGTAAATCAATTATTAATGCATATCGTAAACACAAACAGTCGGCGCGGCTAGTACTGCTGTTCCTGCGGTCAGCAACTTTTACAACTCCCTCTAGCAAATTCGCCTTGGCCTACTAAAATCAAGAGCTCAAGTCGTTAAATGCATTAATTTTGATGTGCGACCACGATAGCTATTAATGTTGTTCGTACCTGCCGTTGAAGAGTTATATGGACACTCCAAACTTGTTTGGGCTCTAAGTTATTTGATGTTTTGACATACAGCCATTTTTTTTTCCCTTTGAAGCACTTTTTTAAACACATGGAACGTCTGTAAGAAATATCTTTTACTTTAGTGTGTTCGATGAAAACATATTTCAGTAAGTTTTCATTAACTGCTACTTTTATATGTTTGTCCTCTAACATGTCACTTTTTTCATCGCTCTTCTGAAGTTCGCAACTACACAGGTTTTATTAGAACTATGCCAGAAGCTTTTATTATTTTGTGCATCCCTTAGCAAAACTATTATTCCTTATATTTTTCACACCATTGGGTAAATTGTGGGAATGAACTTTATTCGAATTTGTAAAAATCAAAATGAGACTTTCGATTTATCCATATTTTTGCTTCATATGAAATATAAAAGGAAACCTTCAGATATTATATGACATGCAGTTATCAAATGCGTCCAAAAGTAATTAATATTATAATTTACTACACATTTGATGTATATTCATTCGAATTTTATTGAAATTTTACAACTAACTCGATGTCTGCACTACGTACACAAGAATACCTAAATATTTCACTTGAAATAAATTTTTTACCTCGTGTAAAAATTGTAAGGGAATACTTTATGTTGTCTTTAAATATTCGCATTAAAATGACACGGTTCTATTGCGATAGTCTTATATAAAACATTCTTATCATCTTTATAGAGATGATAAATCCTAAAATCAAACATTTTCTATAAAATGCTGCAATACTCTCACCATTTATTTATTTGTCTACACTTTTTGAAGCAGAAGTCAGTCTGACATCAGCTTACTCCCCTAAAAATTGATTTTTAGCCTTTCCTCTCTTTCAGCGAATCTAGGCTAATGCAGCTTGTAGGAAATGAAATTAGTGACCTGAGGCTGGGATTTAGCTATGTCTCTAGTCCAATATTTTCCTTAATTAACAGTGTTGTGTGTAGAAATATGGCAGAACGGTGAATGATCAATGGTTAAAAACTATAAATTTTTCTGGAATAAATCATAATATACAAATACTTATATAATAAATGGAAGTTTTTTCCATATTCACATATAATATTAGATAAACATGCAATTTAAGTTTCAGAAATATCAAATAACACTGAATTCAATAGGCATTTCTTTCTAAATTAGTTTTTCATATTGAATAACACTACAAAAATTGTAAATTATTAAACCTTGTTTTACAAATTAATAACTCATAAATTTATTAATAGCAGGCTGAGTCTTAGACATGATAAATTTTTATCTAGTATATTTTATATCATCAAATCAACAGAAGCTCTCGTCAAAATGATAAATGTTGTATTTTTGTAAGTAAAAAAGTATTTTTTTATTTTAACCCATTAACCGCTGGTGTTGCGTTGACGCAATGGTCAAAATAAATGAGTATAAAAATTTAGCTATCAAATGACTTTATATTAGCAGTAGTTTTTGAGTAGGTTTAATAAACGAATTGAAAAATATTTGCCTTCAACTGTTCTTTTAATTTAATAACGAGTTCCAAACTTTGACAATTAGTTAAGCATTTTTGAACGAGAACTTTCTCCTGGTCTTTTTCACAGAAGAAATATAGGGAGACAAACGTGAGCTTTAGAGGTGATCTATTTTTAGCTAAGGTCAAAGTTTATCAGAACATTCCATCAATCAGTTGCTTTTGTTTGGGTGGGAGAGGAAGAAAAACAGGTGTTGCATTGGCGCAACGTCAGCTGGATAAGGGTAGTTTCCTTGTTCACATGTAGTGTTCGACTCCGTGGCTTATAGAAATGCCTAAAACTAGATACTTTACGTTTAAAGAAGTTCTTCAAAGAATTTTTGACGAAGATTCAGATAATGATGACGAGAATGAAACTGATATTGTTGTTATTCTACCAGAGACGGCAGGGGCTAGTGATGAAAAAGAAGGAAATGATAATATATTGAATAGTGATAATGATGATTTACCATGCGATACTGCTGTCGAAATTGAAGTGTGAGTAAAAAAGAAGTTTTTGCCTCCTAAAAGCAGTACAAGTCTTTCGAAAAAATTTAAAAAACCAAAAACTGAAGATTTGAAATGGATAAAGAAGTTATGATTGAATACGTCTTAGCCGAAAAATGAAGAAAAAGATCAAATCGGAACTATGAAAAGTATAATACAAGATAAAACTAGTGCAGTGATTTTTGATCTTCTCTTTGGCTCAGAGTTTTTTTCCCTTCTCGTCGAATAGACAAACTCATGTGCCCAACAAAAGAATCACCTCCATTTTTTAGCATCTGAAGCCTACATGAGACGGTTTATTAGAATATTGTTGCCGACGAGATATTATTCTTTACCTCAGGAAGAAATTTACTGATCTCTTGATAAGGACAGTCAGCATGCAAAAGCCATTACGTGGAGAACGTGGACATTTTATTCTCAAGTCCAAAGACAGCAGAAGACTGCGTAGTAAACAACGCAATAGCCAGACAATTTTTCCATACAGAGTTTGTGACGTTACTCTACATCGTAATTGTAGTGAAGCTTTTCATGGTTGAAACTGTTTTCTCGATATAATCAGTAATTTTGTAAAGTAAAAATATGTCAAATCTTTATAATAAATTAATTACCTGTAAAGTGATCATTTTCTTTCTAAAGTGTAACAAAGGTAAAAAAAAATTCCCAGTGCTCAAATCAAAGAAAACCCTGCAGATAAAACTAGTGCAGATAAAACCTTGCAGATAAAACCCTGCAGATAAAACTCAGTTGAACTCACTTAATGTCAATACCCTTATTCCGCTGACGTTGTGCGAACGCAACACTTGAATTTTCGAAAGTTAAGACCATATTTGTTATTTTCCCCATAAATGAATGTTGTATATGTTCAAATGAATAGCCAATATTATTTTTATAAAAAAAATTCACCCCTTATTGTTTTGGAGGTTAATGGGTTAATAGAGACATATCATGTAATCACAATTTCTATAAAACTCCATTATGTTTAGTCATTCTATCTTCAAACCAGTTATCAGAGATTAAGGGACGAAGGTCTATAAATTAGCATGATACCGATGCATTAGCAGCTTTGGATAAGATTCCTCTTTGCGGTATTGGATTCCAGAACAGTCACATGGATAAACAATGTTTTGATATCAATCTCGTTTACAACAAGCTACCTTGATGGGCAAAACGTATAAAATACCACAAAAGAGCTGTTCATAAGCCCACCTCAACTTTGCCCGGGCAGAACTGATAATTATATTCAAAAGTTTAACCGTGTTTGAGATTTCATGTTCAAAAACACTTACGGTATGTGCACCAACTTTTTTATTTTATTCCAAGATTTTCAACAGACACTTAATGAAATAATTTGGATGTTGTGTTTGCAACGAAAACTCTATGAAGATATTAAAAAGCGTTGCCAGAATATAGTAAAAAAATATGTTTCAAAGACTTATAACTACTGAATACTTGCTATGTCTCGAAGTAATACTGCAAATACTTTCCGAACGATTGCTCATGAATTCAAAAATGTATCAGTTATTAAATTTTTTTAAAGTGTAGATTTTCAGGTAACACGCTATTTCTAGATGGAAAATTTTGGGTTAGTAAAAGACTATTGGATGCTGCAACTCAAAGGCTATTGTATGCTGCAGCTCAGCTAGAGTAACCGTTTGTGATCGATGACGGGGAATATTTATAAAATTATAGTGTAGAACAAAATCCAAAGGATATTTTTCTTTATACGTATTACATGGACTGGATTGACACCGATTTATCAGTCCCCTTTGAGAAGGTCTGAGGTAATTTTTTGCCTTCATAATTGGCTGTGGAATGCTGTGAGCTAGAAACCTAGGTAGACTAGGATTTTTCTGCTGTGGGCTAAATTGGCTAATTTTTCAATCACCAATAAGAATGAAGATAAATTTCAAAGGCTATTGAATGCTCCAGCTCAACGGAGAGTAACCGTTTGTGATCAATGACGGGGAATATTTATAAAATTATAGTGCAGAACAAAATCCAAGGGAGATTTTTCTTTACACGTATTACGTGGACTGGATTGACACCGATTTATCAACCCCCTTTGAAAAAGTTCTTAGGTACTTTTTTGCCTTCAAAATGGGCTGTAGAATGCTGTTATCTAGATACCTAGGTAGACTAGGTTTCTTCTGCTGTGGGCTAAATTGACTAACTTTTCAATCATCAATAAGAATGGAGATAAATTTCAAGTTTGGAATATTTCCTCTTGTAGTGCACTTTTCGGCTAATTCATGCTGACGAGCCCACATTAAAGAAAAAACTAGTTGGTACACGTCAAAACATGACGGCTAGATAGTAAATAAATGTACTAATACACAAATTATACTCAACACATAATTGCCAAATTTTGAAAATCATAACAATGCGCAGAAAGAAATTAATGTGTTTAAGCGGCCTTGTTCTTAGTGAGTTTCTAAAACCAGATTTAAAAATGTCACTGAGCATGCGCAGAAAGCAATTTTTTTAATTGTAAATTATCGCTAATTAAACAGCGCGAAATAAACAATTTCCATCCGGTTTTTTAATCTTATATTTCACAAACATAATTATCATAAAAATAAAAATGTCAGAGAGTGAACTAGAGAGACTCCTCGGAATAAACGTTTTTATCATTAAAGCTTGTCACTGGGCATGCTGAGAAACAGTGAGTTTCTAAAGACAGATTTAAGTATGCCACTGATCATGCGCAGAAATCAATTTTTAATTGTAAATTATCGCTAATTAATAGAAATTGCGGTTACAAAAACCAAATTTGACAAATCTGCAGGTTACAATCTTTCGTTTAAAACCAAAATGACGTAAATTGATGCAGTAGTTTTTTCTCACGGTCTGCCCAAAAAAATCAGCCTAACAACTTAAATATGTAGATTAGAACAATGCCTTTTGTATATGCTGGATTTATTATAGAGATCTTTCTTATCCTTTGCACAATGATGGTCTATCAAAGCAGTGTGTTATCCTTGCAGTTTTTTCACTGTTTGTGATGTTCGTTAGCTAAGAGGATGATCTGGCATGAGGGTGTAATAGTAAAGTACACTTATCCGGATACAGATACTTACAATGTTGGTTATCGTGAACTCGAATATCAGTCACTGATCAGAACTCTAATATCAGTCACTGAAGAGAAGAGTGGATGAAATAGGGTGACAGACTACTAATATGTATACATGGTGGCAAGTGAAAAAATAATTTGATTTTGGCCGGATTACAAAAGCTTTTCAAATTCCTTTCAGTTAAAGCAAGATGACGTATTCGTTAGTGAAAAGCATGAGGTCTGTCGTTCAAATTCCTCGTAGGCGGAAATGTTTGAAACCCGAGGAGACATCATATACAGGATAGTGTTCTCTGTTGCATGTTAATTATTTAGTAGCAAAGAAATATAAGTTTATCATTAAATATAAAATGTCCCTATTTCTACTACACGAAACACAACTTATAGCTTATAGAAATTTTAGAAATTTCTATCATGGATATTTTGAAATGTTAGAATTTATTCATTTCTCAGCTGTTCCCAGAGTCAAGCAAGAATATGAGACATATTTTATGGACTTATAAATATGGCTGAGGTGTACTATATTACATCGACAGTACTGAATATTCAATTTTCTCAAGCCTTCAGTCTTTTAAGGGAGAAACCTAACGATATAAAGTATTGGTCTTGAAAACAAAATTCCTGGAACTTTAGTGACGGGTATTTATATGGAATGAAACATTATAATCTCTAGAAGTGCATGGTTAATTGTAAGAACATTTGAGTAAAGTGAGCGCAAAATATGTTACCATACTAAAACATTTACTGGAAGACACGTCGCGAATTGAATGCTTTTGGAAATTTCTTAGACAATCAATATTTATAATATTTCCTAGACATAAATGTGAAGTTCACGTATAAAATAAACTAAGGAAACTTTCACTTATAGGGTGTTTTAGGCATTTTTTATTTAATTTATCACTTTCAAAGCATTTTCCTTTTAAAATGTACTTTAAATGCTAAATCTGTAAAGACAGAATTTACAATTACATGTAAATAAATTCATTTTCTGAGCTTTTATTTTCGATGCTAAATTACGTACTGAGAGATGAATTTTATGCGTACTACCAAACCGTATGATCAAGAGCAAGTTATTGATGAATCCTGTACAGTATGTGGAAATATAAACTTACAAATCGAATATATATATATATATATATATATATATATATATATATATATATATATATATATATATATATATATATATATATATATATATATATATATATATATATATATATATTGTGTATCCAATGGTTACTCATACCATCACACCAGGTGCAAGGCCCATATGACGATACCGAATGAAAACAGGCCACTTGCGTTCTCCTCGGAGCTTCCAGACAGGGGTACGTCCTTCATGATGCTGCACGCAGAACCGGGACTCGTCTGAAAACACGATGTGATTCCATTCGTGTATCCAGTGTTGCTGTTGGGTGTACCATTGTCGCCGCGTCTCTGTGCTGCATTGTGAAGGGAAGCAACAATAATGGTCTCCGTGCAGACTGTCCGTGCTGCTCCAAACGTTGTCCACTGTTTTTGCGGATACTTGTCGTGCTGCAAGCAAGCCCATTTCCTGACTCAAGTTCAGCCATGTGGCTGTACGATCCTGCATGGCCTACATGACATGTCTGTCCTCTCGGGAGTTAGTTGGGGGAGGCCGTTGAGATCCCGCATGGCTTTCCGTATGACGCTCCTGAACCCATCGATTCCATAATCGCATTGCAGTCATTGGATTCCAACCAATGTGAATAGCAATATCGGGGAACGATAAACCGAACTATTTATAGGACACGATCCTGCCGCTATTGAATTTCGACATGTGTTTGTAGCGGTTTCTCCTTTTTATACGAGACATAACACGTTCTTCTCACAAACAACCGACATTCAAATGCGATTTCCGAATGAGAAACCTGCTGTGTACTTTCCTTTTATACAGAGTTTTAGTGGCCGATTCTCCCTCCTGTGTCGTTCCATTGCGCTTAAATGCTAATCATTTCCATATCCCAGTAGCTTCTTCCATTCATGGGAGGTTGAAGTTTGTATTAAGGCACCAACAGGGTGTTGCAATTTTAATGGCCAGCACTGTATATATGGATGTATGTATTCTCTAATGTAGAGGCACTTGTCATGAGACATTCGCACAGTATACTGCGAAAATGGCTGACTACTGTATTATAGGAGCACCATCTATGTAAGGCAACATTGCTCCTTATATGGGGATAAAACGTGAACATCCAAACCTTATTTGTGTTGAGAAACCGAGCCTAGTGCGATGAAACCAGTGACGCTAACCACTATACCGTCCGTCCGTCCGTCCGTCTGCGTGTGTGTGTGTGTTAAGAAATACGTTTTTTCCTACATTTTAAATTTTATTGCAATTTAAGGATAAATTGCAATAAAATTCCGTATTTGTTTAAGTATGAATTTCACTTTGCATACATAGTAAATGCATAGCTTATTAGTGTCCTACTTACTAAGGTAACTTTAAATGGCATTGTGAAATAAAGTTAAAATTATAATCACGTAAATGTTAAAAATATATCTAATTATGTGTGTATAAACTAAATCTAAATAATAGAGAAATTACGTAATTTCATCAGCGATAAAGACTTGCATATTGTCTTGAAGAAAGAAATAATTAAAGGCAATATTTCGGAGAAACTATCTTCTGAAATCCCACACGAAATGAGTAATGCAATTTATCACAAATAGCTTAACCCTGGATTTCCTATGGGAGAAAGGAAGCTGGAAAACAATTTTTGTGGGCATAATTCATCATGATTTATCAATCTCAAAGAAGTGAAAGTGATATAAATGCGTTTCGTACGCCCTGCATTAGATTCAAGAATCAAATGTTCAGAATTCTAAAAAGACTAAATTAACAAACCTGTTTTAAATGTGTCTAGAAGTTTTAGAAAAATAATCAAGAAAATTAATTTATGACTTTTAATGATAATACTAAATCAATGACTGTTTTTCATAAAAAAGGGAAAAAATTGTCTTTATTTAAATTCGGTAACTTTACAAAGACAAAATGTAAATTATAACTTGAATGAAGAGTTATGAATTTGAATTTTTCTTGTTTTATATATTGAAAAAAATGATCATTATTCAGAAAATTACGAAATAATAGAACTGTATCGTAAACTAGATATGTTCATTTATTTTAGTATTCCTGTACATCAATCATATATATATATATATATATATATATATATATATATATATATGTGTGTGTGTGTGTGTGTGTGTGTGTGTGTGAGAGTGTGTGCATAATTGGTTCGGAAATCACACGTCCTACCTAAAATAGATAAAAACTCCTTTATTAAAAGAAACGATGATATGATGCAATATGTACAGATGAAGAAACTTGCAATAAAAACTAGATAGTCGACTCCAAGCGCTTCACTCTGCTTGCGCATCCACGCGCGCCCTGCTTTCCACTGCACGTGCGTCTCTTTGACGAGAACTCAAGGTCACTTCGTTCTTCTACTCCGCTAACACGAACGAACTGTCATCTCTTTTTTTTTTTGGCTAATGTCCCTGGGGGATGACGACATTACACCTCAGTCAAGTGTACATATTATTACAAGGAAATAACAGACACAATCATAGAAGAATTTTATTGACAAACCATGACACCGGCGATGGACGATGGGTTGCAGCTCCCCTTTCTAGACGGGTGTCCATTTGCAGGCGGAAGGCTGACCGGTTCCCCAGAATACAGCCAAGTCTTATGCGGGAATCGAACCCGCACCCCCGGCGTGGCAGGCTGATGCCATAATCACTTAGCCACTGGGCGACACTGTCATCTCTTCTACGAGCAAGTGAGCGACTCGATTGAGTGTCAAACGAATTTCCGGCATTTTATACGAGTGCCCAGGAAAGGCCTGCTTGCGTCACACTCGGAGGTGATCATTTCTTCGATTCCAACAGCATGGTGTCAGAAGTGGTATACGGATTCTTCGCTTCCCATATATATATATATGTGTGTGTGTGTGTGTCTATATATAAATCTGCCTTTGCCAATATAAGGAGACCAGTAACTGTAATTATTAGGAAAGAAACAATTTCTTCCAAACATCGTTACACTACTCTCCAACTTTGTTCCGTTGATGGCTCTAAATTGATAGTAATCAACTATAGAATTATAAAGAATCACCAGATACTTTTATTTCCTTACTAAAAATAATACCCCTTTAGCTTGTTATCTATTTTTTCCATTTTATCCCTTTAATGGAGAAGAAGCAAATAGATGAAGTGTAGAATTACGTTTCATTTTGGATTTAAACTATACTTTCGTATACTTATGTATTTTTGTTGAAATTGCTATTGAGAATATATGTAATACTTAAAAAATTAGTAACTATTTATAGAGGTTACAGAAAAGAATACAGAGCAGTCTGTAAGGTATAAAGTTACTAATTTTTGTTTGTAGATCTATTCAATTTAATTTTCTCTCCTATATGCTCCATTTTACTAGAATGAATTCTTAAATGATATCTCCTTATAATCAGACAAACAGAAGAAACTCTGCACCGAAGTCTGTCAGAAGGCTGTCATTCTCCCAGTAAAGTTACTTCTGTCAAAAGTTGCAAACATAAGTATGTTTGAATTTTATCCGTACTCTTGAGATACGAAACAAGTCAGTATATTGAAAAACAAGAGAAAACGGAAATATATACTTACAGCAGTTTTAATGGATTTCTGGATAATATACAGGTTGTTAGCACGGTATGGAAATTATTTTGATAGTTAAGTTTTAGGTATAAATGCTGGAATTTTTGTGGTGATTTGCTTCTATCTGATAGCCATGCTTCTTGACAATAACTCTTGCTCGTATTTTCCATGAAAGTGAATTTTTTCTTAGTACTGTCATGTCAATTTTTCCCCATTCCTCTTGAACTATTTTCCAAAGTCCATTCAGTGTTCTTGGAAGCCGTTTTCCTAAGGCTCGTTTGAATAAACCGAAAGCGCAAAATGTCAATTGGAGAACCGTCAGTTGATTTTAAAGTTATTTCGTGAAATGGGATACACTTTATTCCTGTTTCTGATTATTTCTTTATTAAATAAACGGTAGCTGATTAGTTGTATGACAAGAGGCTTTGTCCATAAGAATCTCAACTTTATCAATGCACTTTCCATATGAGGCTGGCATTTCTTCTTCAAAAATTGGTTCTAAAATATTCTGCTGATTGTAGAGTGAATTAAATTTGGCCTTACTTGAGACTTTTTTTATTTTTAATCTGCCGTTGTAAGAATATCCTGCAACTATCCTGAATCCGTCTGGGAACTCTTCTGTTCAGTGATGAAGCCATTTCATACGGTTATTCCCGTCAGTTAAGCAATAGAAAATTTATTTTTTTTATTACATCCACTTAATACATCCCTGCCTCATCGAGTGTTACCACAAATTTCTATTTTTCAGCAGCTAGGTGTTTTTCATATAATTTTCAACGATTTGTTTTACTTTCAGTAATGTGCTTTGGCAAAAGCAGATGACCTATAGTTTTAAACATTTCTTTTAACTTCAAATCTTTATGAATGATTTTACTTACAGTGCCAGAAGACATTCCTCGTTTCTATGCAATGGATCTTTGAGTTGGCGGATTTTCTTTTTGGATCAGACTTCACTTTCTTGATATTTACCTGCGTTCAAACACTCTTTATATGAGGTTTCGCAGTCATGTTTTCATTTTTACTTTCAGATATACTTTTTTTGCCTTTCAAATTTAATCTTTATATATACAACTGTTCCGTACCTGACTGACTCACTGACTGACTAACTGACTGACTGACATACAACGCACAAACCAAACCGCTGGACCTAAAGGGCTGAAATTTTGTATAACGATTCTTCTTATAGTGAAGCGGTGCATTAAGAAAGATTTTTGAAAAATTCTTCTTAGATTTTTTTAAATTAAATTTTAAGCTGTTTTTGCAACGTTTATTTAAGTTTGCATTAAATATATAAAGTTGAGTTTTATAAAATTTATATCACAAGAAAGATCATAAAACGCCCTTTAAAATGAAATCTTTTTAGAATCTTTACCACCATTTTCTGATCTTTAGTGAATTTTTAAAGATTAATTTTTAGAATTTAGTTTGTTAAATGTTGTTCACGTGGTTTCTTTTTCTGGTACTTTAAATAAATTTATCGTCACGTTCACAGCAAAGAAATAGACAAAAAATATTTTTTTTCTTGCTTCAGACGATTGGAAATTATCCAAAAAAATATTCAAATACAGAAAAAGATATGTTCCTCAAACTGTACAATATTAACTGTACTATATTCTTTAGTATGTTCTCTTAGATTTAATTTGAATATTTTCTTCTACATTATTTTGTCTATAAAAATATCCGATACGATATTTTTATAAATACATTTTTTTCGTTTTTTTTACATCAATTGCATACATTGACCGTTTGAATGTACTCCGTGGTGAAGTACGGGTTTTCAGCTAGTATATTATAAATACCTTTTTTGAAATACCATAACCGCGATTTTTTACGCCGCTTTATAATTTGTTGATACCAATTTGTTTCTCCCTGGAAAACGCAGTCCAAATTTCGTAATCTTCGTGCCATCTATCAATATTAGGAGCCAATTTAAAAATAAATCTTTTATTTTACATTCCAATCAAAACAAAACAGTAGCAGAAGATTATTCTAAAGTTGCCAAATTTTTAACATAAAATGCAAACAGCAAAAATAAATTACAAAATCATGTCCATAATTTACGAATGACTTTCTGTAGAAAGGGGTATTGAGATGTGAAAATAAGGTTCGGTTTTGCGTAGCGTGACCTTCGAGTGAGTGAGATTTAAAAAACTGATATTATTTTTTTATTTCATTCATTTTCATATGCATCTTTATACTGAGAAAAACAATATTTTTTTCTTGGTCGGTATACCGTGTCTTCAATAGTATTCGGTGATTTGCAGCTCAGCTGTGTTGGAAAAAATAGGTACTCACATCACAGTAAAATTCAAGATGAGAAATTAGGACGCTTAATTTACTTTTTTATAAATATTCTCATAAATAATATGCACAGAACATTTCTACTATATTTTGAATTTAGGACGTGTGCCGACCTTGTGGTACAGCAAGCTGGCTTTCGGTGCTGAGGGTGCTCGGATCGAATTCCGGCGTCGCGCCACTAAAATACAACCATTTCTGTCGTCCTTTCATAGGTGGTTATGCTGGTCTACCCATATGGTTCTCCCATTATAAAATGACCAACAAAATCTGCGGTGAAAAAATCTCTATCCGACAAGTGCATCCGCATTGGAATATATATATATATATATATATATATATATATATATATACACTGCTGGCCACCCAAATTGCAACACCAAGAAAGACAAGAGATATCACAACAAAATTTATTTTGTAGATAACATGTTGACCAAGTATCAAATGACTAAATTTATAGACTTCTGTGAAGTGTGGTTCCTGCCAAAATCAGTAGCCAGAGTAGCCGCCATTGTTGGAGATCACCGCTGCCACACGCCTCAGCATTGATTCAAAGAGACTTTGGATGAGTTCTTGGGGTACAGCAGACCAAGCAGCTTCCACACGTTGCCAAAATTGATCTGCTGTGGCAGCTGGGGATGGAATCTTGGTCAATCGTAGAGCAACCATGGACCACATGTTTTCTGTCGGCGAAAGATCCGGAAAGGGAGGCGGTCAGGGAAGCAATTCAATCTGGCGATTGACGAAGAACCGTTGGACAATGCGTGCCACTTGTGGTCGCGCATTATCCTGTTGAAATATGGCTGTGGGCAAGCCCTTAAGGTAAGGAAGGACAACTGGCTCCAACACCTCGGAGATGTAGCGCTGACTGTTTAAAGTACCGGTAATGCGTACTAGAGGTGTGCGAGAGTGATATCCAATACCGCCCCACACCATAATACCCGGTGCAGGACCAGTGTGGCGGTGCATAACGCAGCTGTTCAGCATCCTCTCTTCACGGTGTCTCCAGACTCGAATGCGACTATCGTGGTGTTGCAGACAGAAGCGTGACTCGTCAGTAAAGACAATTTCATTCCATTCTGCCGTCCACATCCTTCTGTCATCGTACCATTGGTGGCGGAGACGTCTGTGGTTCTGCGTCAAGGCAACGGACGTCTTGCGGACAGACCACTCTGCTGTAAACGGCGTCGAATGGTACGCGCAGACACTGGATGATGCGTTACAAAAAGCATGTGCTGTGCTATGGTTCGTGATGTGACTGAGCGATCCGTCACTGCCATGCGCACAATTTGCCTGTCATCACGTGAAGTGTTGCGCTGAGGTGGATGCGATCGAACACGCCGGTCCGTCGTATCCTCCTGCATCCAACGATCACATATCCGTATTACAGTTGTTTGGTTTCGTCCAACACGACTACCGATTTCCCTGAAAGATAATCCACAATGTCGGTAGGCCACTATCCTTCCTCTGCCGAACTCGGATACTTGATCAAAGGATGATCGCTGTTTTCAACGAGGCATAATTGATCGTTTTTTGAAAAGACCGCAAGAAAAACACAATTGCCGAACTTGAAATCGTTGAAATCTCCAAGCCTTAAATAGCGCTTTGAAGTGGCGCCACAGACGCGCGTGATGTGCGTCTGCGCTGAAATTCTAATCATTTGCATATCTCACCTCCGCTAATGCATGTTGTAAATTTCATGTTATTGGCATGTTTCCTTCAGGGTGTTGCATTTACAGTGGCCAGTAGTATATATATATATATATATATATATATATATATATATATATATATATATTGGAATTTAAGAATCAATATGAAACCAGATTTTACCGGTATGAGTATTTTGCAAATTGAATGAACTTTACAGTATAAAGTGTGCAGTTGAGCGAAACTAATTTAAAATAAACATAAATTGATCATCTGTGGTCACATAATTAACAAGACCTTTGATCCGGAAAATGGTATGCCGTAACTGGAGTTGAATTTATTCAACGTGCCTTTAGATCTCCATTATGTGGAAACTCTCGAGATGGAAGAAGGATATCAATTAGCGCACATAAGTGGGCATACCAATCGCGGTTTCGTATTTTTCCATACATGACTTGTATGTTTAATAGGGCCTATACATGTTATAGAGACGCTTTCCTAACAAAAATATTAAATTTTCTCTTATGCGATTACAATTGTACAATGTAAATTAATTAGCCAACTAAGGCTAATCTTTTATCCAACTATTCAAATTCATTGGTTCAAGCATACAATTCTAGGTTCACTTTCATGGTATGTCTGGCAAAAATGATAATATTGACTAGCACTTAATAAGGTAGGAAAAAGGTTTATTGTCAAGTGCCAACATGTTTAGAGTTTAGCGTTATCGACTATTAGGGGATGAAATTGTGTAATTTTTATGAGAGCAATAAAAATCTGGATTCACTAGTTGAAAGAGGAGGACTAAAAATATTTGCACTTGTATGCACAGACTGGGTAGGCAATTTATCATATTATTCTGTTTTTAACATTATGTTCCTTTAAAAGTGTTTAGCATCGTGCTATTCAACAATGGAATTATACAATGTTTTGAAAACCTATTACAGTTTTGAATTTTTTACGAAATGCCACACAGTAATTAGTTTTCCCTATTAACAAGATATCTGAACCTCTTAGGCATGGTATTCTGAAATTGTCATATCTTTACAACCCTAGAGAACCCCCTGCAATAGTCGTAAGGATGCTGGATTTCACGCCCATAGGGCGAAATTCAAATTTGTCTTTTATGTAATCGTCGGGAATGCAGTCCTCGACAGTCGAGAGGATACTGTACGCTATTATATATCTTATATATATATTTCTTCTGTCCGTGTGTATGTAACTGAACTCCTCCTAAACGACTGGACTGATTTTTATGAAATTTTGTGTGTGCAATTAAGTTGATTCGAGAATGGTTTAGATTCACAATTTGATCCGATAGAATATGCTTTTATATTTTTAATTAATTAATAAAAAACCAACAATTTATAAGGGGGTGCGTCCGGTAAATGGAAGCTTTTACAGTTTCTGAAATCACCCCTCTAGATAATGGCGTCCACGTTAGGTTTAGTTAGCAAACAGCGAGCGAAAAAATAAAAATAAATAAAATCAAAAAGTTTCAAGTCATATATTAAACCAGAATAATAAATGAAAATAATAATCTTTCAAGTCAGATTTTATACTCTAAAATGGATCAGATCCAACGGCATATTGATACTCTCGACACGCGATGGAAAATTCGAATCAACCACGTTAAGTGACACGAGATCTTTTTTAATCGCTACTGCAAATCTCCTCGCCTATATCTTTGTGTCTATTGAAGAGCTAAAGACTAAGCTTCTATCCTGCTAACTTATTTCTGACTAAAAACTTCTCTAACATGTATAATAACCAGCCCACAACAACTTTCCAATAGCGAATATGTTTCACTTTACCCACTAGAACACGGTGTCATCGTGGCGCGATCGGAAGGTCGCCAATTTGGAAAGTACCATGCTCTCGACCCGGGTTCGAATCCAGAGTTGTCTAAATTTTGCTAGACCTGTTATTTCGGCTTTTTTATTTTGAGCTTTTATTTTATTATTTTTTTAATTATTTAATTATTCTTTTAACCTATTTTTTTAATTTAATTTTTAAAAATTATTATTTTTTAAAATTATTCTTTTTATTCATTTTTATTTTTTTCTGCTTTTTTATGATGAAATACCGAATATAGCTGAAATCTGAGGAGTTTATTATACATTTATACATTTTTAATTGGGTTTTCATATTATTAATATGTATAACATTTCGTATGCTTTTTTTTCTATGCTATTTATACTGTGTTAATTTTTAAATTGATTTTTGTTAACAAACATTCTTAAAATCCCGGGCATCGCCGGGTACTTCAGCTAGAATTACAACGTTCGAACAGGACAACGTCTGTCGGGTCCGCTAGTATATATATATATATACACTCAAGAGCCAAAACATTATGACCACCCCTACATTTTGCAATGAATTCGCCTGGATGACGTGGAAGGCACGTGATCAGGTGGAAGTGGTATTTAACTGCTGCTGGAGAGTCTGAAGAATCATTCTTTCACTTACTTCTGTGTGTGATGGGAAAGGCTGCGGATCTAAGCGACTTTGATAGAGGGCAGATTGTAATGGCTCGAAGGATCGGAACAAGTATTTCCGAAACTGCACGACTCGTGGGTTGTTCGCGACCTACAGTTCTTAGTGCTTATGCAAAGTGGATGAATGACGGCGGAACCAGTAGTAGACGACATGGTGTTGGACGTCCACACGCTATCAAAGAATAAGGTCGTCGGAGACTGTCTCGCATGGTGAAGCAAAACCGAAGCCAGACAGTGGCTCAGCTGACAGCCCAATACAATGCAGGGCCAAGTAGAATAGTATCGCAGCACACTGTTCAGCGGACACTGTTGGATATGGGGCTTGTTGAATAATCTTTCAAATAAAGCTGCCTCAGTGAAACATAGCAGAGTCTTGATAAGGAAAAAAAAATATGACTCGAAGAATCAAAAATAAAAGAAGTTTAATTACATTTTATAGTAACTAACATAGCGTTGGGTAACTTACCCAAACAGCTAAAAAAAGTCAAGGCAATAACAAATGCTCCAAGCTCAAAAGCTCCCAGTTACAAGTATGTACTCCCCTTTTATACCCGAGTACTTACATACAATTTTACATATCGATTGAAGGAGCTAGTATCGATACAAAAAGAAATAAAAACAGAAAAAACGGAGTTGTGACCTCACTCCTTCAGAGTGGCGTCATACATACAGCATGAAGCAACATTACTGTAAAAATGGGAAGTGCAAAGAACCGGGTTACTAACAGGGCTACGCAGCAAACGTCCCACTCGTGTGCCTTTGCTGACCAAGCGTCATCGCCAACTGCGCCTGCGCTGGCCCCGGGATCATCACGACTGGTCCATGGATCAGTGGGAGATAGTTGCCTGGTCAGATGAATCACGATTTGTCATTCATCACGCCGATGGCCGTGTCAGGATACGCCGTCTTCCAGGCGAACTGTTGCTCCCTCAGTGTACAGTAGGTCATACACAGGCCGGTGGTGGCGGTATTATGCTTTGAGGGACGTTCTCTTGGGCGTCTTCCTGTGGTTGTGGTAGAGCAGACCGTGAATGCTACATGGTATCTGAACATCATTGCGGACCAGTTGCACCCTTACATGGCCTCTGTTTTTCCAGCTGGAAATGGAATGTTCCAACAGGACAACGCCCCGTGTCACAAGGCTAAAAGTGTTGGAGTGGTTCCAGGAACATGATGCTGAATTCCAGTTAATGTCCTGGCCGCCTAACTCACCGGATATCAATCCGATAGAACACATTTGGGATGTCATGGGACGGCAGCTCAGATTTCAAAGACCACCAATTCGCAATATCTCGGATTTGCGTGACCGTTGCTTAAACATCTGGTACAATCTGTCTCCGGCCATCTACCAAGGACTTGTGGCATCCATGCCAAGGCGGGTTGAAGCTGTGTTGAGCGCCAAAGGTGGGCCAACTCGTTACTGACAGGTGGTCATAATGTTTTGGCTCTTGAGTGTATATATGTAAATATATATATATATATATATATATATGCATGTATGTAACTTAGTATATTGTAAATAATTCAACTGAAAATTTAAGATAGTAACATACAGGCAGAAGGCACTAACAGCTGAAAAATATAACAGAAAATCTGCACTTACCACTATACGCAGCATAAATGCAAGATTATTTGGCAATAATACTAAATACAAAGAACCAAAGCAATAGAACGAGGCGATCGGCGGTCGATTGCCTTGCTTTATTGCTTTTGTCCTTTGTATTTACTATATACATACATATATATATATATATATATATATATATATATATATATATATATATATATATATATATAAATGTATGTATGTATTCATATATGTCGTAGACGAATTGATAAATCCGGCTCATTGCAAAGATGACAGTCATTGTGTAATGCGCTCGTCAAAGTGGAAAATTATTGCCAACCTTCTAATTAACCTGGTATATTTGGGCGTATAATAATGCGCCTATTCACATTTATGCCAGTAATAAAAATCGCAATATTTTGCTCAAATAGCCTGATTTCATGCAGACTTATTGCAATAAGCCCAAAGTAGTAAAGGCTTATCAAAAATGATAAATAAAGAGAATGTTTTTTAAGTACTCCCTTTAGAGAACATATGAATTAGATAAGAGTTACTTAGGTTAAAAATAGGTTGCTTAAAAACAAAATCATCATTGTTTGATAAATGTATATATTATTGCTAAACAATTGTATTAGTATTATTAAATAACTGTAATAAACACATTGTTGAATAGACAAACTTTTAGACTTTGAACTGGACTTATCCCACATCATACGTATCGGGTCCATTCCCGGACACGGCTGGTTCTTTCCTATTTGGATTGTAAAATGATTCCAACCTTTGAAGATACACTACTTTATTACACCTAGTGACGAACATGTACTACAAACTGATGTCTATTTACAAATAATCTATACATTTACTTCGCACACAACACTAAGAGGTAGGGATCCGCCATTACCCCCTTCTCAGAGCGATGTCCACGCCCTCTCGTGACCATTCACGAAAGCTTAGTAACGGGCGGGATCTTCACAGTACGTTTCATTTATTTCCACATAGTGAACTTTTATGACACTTCGCTAAACACAGTTGATTTGCCTTCGTGCGTAAACATTTTTTTGTTAGACATTGAATTTTTCACACTTTGCATTTGCAGCTGCTATACCACTGGCCTCCAAATTTCGATTCATTCGCTACTGATTCACGAATACATATATATTTTTCTAGGGCGTCTTCAATGACTCGTGCGATAGAAATCTGCAATTCACATCTAGGAAACCAAGTTTTCGTAATGCCACCTTTTGTTCCTATTTTGTAAACATTACTTTCCACCTTAAGGAATTTCTCAATAAAATTTGGACAGCTTAAAGGGCTACGGTCTACTTTCGGGACATTTTACGGAATACAGACTCCAATTGCAACCGATCTCAGTTTTTTCCACTAGTTTCAATTATTTTTCCGCTCCTGTCTTCTTATCTTTGTGTGCTTTTTGACACTCTGTCAGAATTTTTTTTTTCTTTTCTGTTGCAAATGTCACAGAGACACAAGAAAATGTTCTCATTAGGGGTTGAGGAAAAGCTTTGGCAACAAGATATAAGAATCTTCATAAAACATAGAAGTCGAAAACATGGGGAATCTTCATAAAATTCCCCATGATGAAGTAAATGAAGTTAAAATGTATGATGCAGAAACTCCGATTCAGAGTCTAGAAGTTTGTCGTTTCATTAATTTGTTTATTATAACTATTTAATAATAATAATACAATTGCTTGATAATAATAATTCAAATTTTCAAACAATGATTATTGTTGTGCATTTTTTAAATTACCTCTTTTCAACATAAGCAACTCTTAACTAAATCATATGTTCACTAAGGAAAGTGTACTTAACACTAGAACGTCGGTAGCGGTCATTTTGACCGCAAACGATTTTCAAACGCTCATATTTCCCTTTTTTATTCTTTGATTTTTTGTTCTTTCTTTTACTTTTCCTAAATGTTCATAAAGAATATGTCGTACAAAAATTATCTTTTTCTGCGCATTATTATCGCCGCTATAAAGGGGTATACCTATAAAGGCTGAATGCGGTCATTTTGACCGCTGATCCAACATAGCTGTCTATGTTGTGTTTTCTATGCTATTGTTTTGCTATCCGTGTATGAGAAGAAAGATGACGTCAAAACAGGAGTACTGAGAAGAAATCAGGAACAATCATCTCTCTCACAAAATGAACGAAATGAAGGAGTAGCAAAAGATGGAACATCGTGGACTTTCTTTCTTTCTTACTTTTCCTAAATGTTCATAAAGAATATGTCGTACAAAAATTATCTTTTTCTGCGCATTATTATCGCCGCTATAAAGGGGGCGATAATAATGCGCATTTTAATTGATAAGAATGCGCTTTTTCTATTATCGCCGCTATATCCGCAATAATACTCATTTACACAGTATAAAAATACTGACAGTGTGTCAAAAAGCACACAAAGATAAGAAGACAGGAGCGGAAAAATAATTGAAACTAGTGGAAAATGTTCTTCAGGTTCCTTCTGATACTCTTTCTTTAGGAAGACGGCAGCATCACAATGTGTTGAGAGAAGTGCCTGGACCCTGCACATTTGTCATTAGGCACGTAACTCTTGGTAGTTTTACTAGTGCATGGAGACTGTTCATAAACGAAAATAATTCTGCATCACATACAACAATGCATGGAAGCAGAAGCTTACAGGCGCTTACAAGATCCGCATTGGAGTGTATCTTTAGATGAATTAGACGCCTTTTTTCCTTACTGTATGCCCGTGGAGCTTTTATTTCTAAAGGCATTTCAATCGACAATTCGTGGTCCACGACATGGGGCCTAAACTTTTTTCATGAAACAATGGCTCGTGGTAGATTCAAAGGAATCCAGAGATATTGCTCTTTCATCTGAAGTCAACAAGATCCAAAAGACTTCAAACAGATCAATTTGCTCTAGTATCAGAGATTTGGAACACATTTATTGAAAATTGCTTACTGTGTTCAAAGCAGGTGCAAATATAACGATAGATGCTCAACCATTCCCAAGTAAGGCAAGTTGCTCATTTACACAGTATATGTCACAAAAACCGAATAAATTCGGGATAAAATTTAGGCTAGCAGCTGATGTTCGTTCAAAGTACATTTTGAATGGCTTTCCATATTTAGGAAAAAATGAAAGTAGACCCAATGAAGATACCGTTGGAAAACATGCGGTATGTCGTTTGGCAGAACCATATAAAAATACTGCAAGGAACATTACAACTGAGAATTATTTTTTCAACATAAGTAAAATTAGCCAAAACTTTAAGAAGTAAACGACTTAGCCCCGTAAGCACTGCGAAACATGCAGAGAAAAAAGAACCCGAATCATTGAAGCTCAAAAAGGGGAAACTGTATTCAAGCAAATTTCTTAAGCACCATAATATCACTCTGACGGCATAACAAGGAAAGAAAAGAAAAAGTGTCCTATTGTTAAGCATTCAATATCCTACGCTCGAAATGAAAAGCAATGAATAGAAGACCCCTAAGGTTGTTAAATTTTACAACTCTGCTCAATACAATGTCCTTGTACTTGATTAGATGTCAAGGAAATATTTAACTAAATCCGCTTCACGACGGTGGCCAGTACAAGTAAGTATGTATATATATATATATATATATATATTCATATTCGTGTGTGGCCAACAAAGCCTCTGCACAGCTGGATGAAAAAAAATAACATTTCAACATTTTAAGTGTTGGTGCTAAAAAGAAAGTTTGAATCCTAGGAATGGTATTCAGGAAAATAATTCTCTAAAGTTGCTGACAGTAACAAAATGTTGTAATGTAATGTAATGTAAAACCAGCATTCGGTAGTCAGCATAGGCGTAGCGTGCTTCTAACTTTTGGGGGAGCACGAATCGAATTCAGTTAGGATCCTCCTCAGCGTATTGACTACTGGGCGGTCCTTAAAATATGAAATATTATGATATTTTGAAATTGAATAACAATAGAATTGATATTTGAGTAGTATTTAAAAGTTATACAATGAGAAAAATAAATTTAAGGCGTCAGCCTACGTTCGGAGCACTTTTTTTTTGAAAAACAAAAAACTAAATAGATACCCAAATTTTTAGTTTAAATGTGATATAAAATTATAATAACAGGTATTATTTCTACCAAATTTTCATAAAATTTCAAGAAATAGGTCATTTTGAAGAAAAATTAAGCAAAATTCTTCAGTTACGTTAATAGCCATATTTTCAGTTTAACTGCATATACATCAATTTCCTTGATACAGTATGTTTATATGATACTTATGAGTGAACAGAACTAAAAATATGACATTCTTAACACTTACTGAAAAAAGGGAAATTACATATTAAATGACATATTTTTTTTCAAAATCGTCCCATTATATTGTATACAAACACTTGTAAAATCAACAAATTTACAGATAGAGATTAACTTTTTGTTTGAGTCACAGTAAGAAGTGTGTAAAGCAAGTAGAATAAATTTTAGGTAAATATCTTCAGTACATTTTCAGAAAACAGCGGAAACGTACATAAAAATAACAAAATATTAATTTTGCAGAAAACGCATTTAAACTTTTTACTCATACAGGAAGCAGTGTTTTACTTACTTTTGAAAGTTAAAATTCACCACATTTATACATAAGACCTTCATTAAGTTCAGATTTTACTAATTTTGATTTTCCAGCTGCTTGTTTTTTTTTCCTGACCACTTTTTGCAGTTGGTAACGATTTACGTATCGAGTTTTAAATTCTCATGTTATCCATTTCAAAGTAATTAACAATAATTTCTAGTGAAATTTTAACACCTAATATGTCGAATACACGCAATAAACCCCCATAAACAGAATTAAATAGCAAAACTGCTATAAAACATCCACGTAACATTGTCTGTAGTCCAACAATGGTTTCTTTTGGCAATAAAGTCCATAACACACTGTTAAAACTCTTATTCTGATTTTGAGTCATGCCATGTAAACACTTTGACAGTAATTTCTGATCACATAAACTCGTGCAGACAGGTTTTATAACTTTTATAACAGAATCTGGTAATCCAGTTGATTTATCAGAAATTTGTTGACCAGCATATAGCGCTCTTTTATATTTGCACCAACTGTCTGGTCCAACTGGGCACTGTCCATGCATTTCGTTGTTCTTGGAGCAACAGTGAAAAAAAGCTGCAATGACTGAAGTTTGCATATTCAATAAATTTCCGACATTGCTGCGGATGGCTATTCCGTAGAAATTTTTAAGTTTATTTATGAATTTGTCGGTTAATTTTCCTTTTCCTCCTAAACCTTTTTTATGTTTTTTTAATTTCCTCAAACGGGAACCAAATCGCTTTTGGACATATCCAATGCATTCTAATTTTTTAACTGAATCTTTTCCGTATATATCTTTCACTCCCATGTAGCCTTTTGAATCACCATCACCGTAGTACTCTATATAACGTAGATCTCGACATTTGACCGATCAATCAAATATGCGGTTAGCGCCCACAACTTCCATGCTTCCTGAAAAACCCTGGTGATTGCGGCATAAGTGATCCACACTCGAGTCACGACCTCTGTCACAAATATAACAGTAATGTGACATGACTTCTATGTCTAATATTTTTCCCGTGTCAATTAAAATGACAGATACACAACCATTTAGTGAATTGTAACCCCGACGCTACCACGTACCGTCCACTGACGCTACGCAATCATTGTTTTTTTTTAATTCTCTAACTTCTTTAGAAGCTTCATTCATGTTTTGATCACATGTGGATTTCACAGTTTTCAATAGCTTGTTTTCGTGTTGTCTAAACGCTGCTTTTGAAATGCAAGGCAATTTCAAAGTAAATAGCAGTTTTTTCCTGCAGTATACCCTTTTCCAATCAGCCTCAATCCAAGTACCAAAAAAGAGTTCAGTATATATTTATTATTTACTTTTGGAGTTGATGTAAATTCAATTGTATATCCACACTTACACACTAAGGAAAAGTTTGAGCAAAGCCCAAATTTGGAATCTTCATTTAGTTTCATGCCAGTTCCAAAAAATTCAGGACAACACAGAATAGAAAACAGATGAATTAATGTTGATAAATCAAAAATTCTGTTTCCTTTGATTTCATTAACATTATCTGGTTCTAAAGGCACATTATCACTCACTCTGTTTAATTTCGATGAGCTTGCAGTATCCACATCATCTTTTAATTTCGATGAGCTTGCAGTAGCATTATCATCAACTTTCTTTGAAATCGTGTAACGATTGCCGTGGAAAGGTCGTTTTTTCGATCTCTTCGATCTTACTTTTGGCATTTTAAAGAAATATAATACGGTTTAAAAGAAAGATAAACACATAAATAATAATATAAAGCGAAAGAAACTATCGAAATTGAGACACTCAGAAAGAAATACAACTACTGAAAACGAACCGTGAAATAGCGTGCTTCAAGTGTAAACAAGCTACTCTGAATGTCGTTTGTTGCCACAAAATAAAAAACTAATTGTTGCTGTATAAAAATTAATTAATTACAGTCGCAAAAAGAAATTTTAATTAAAATAGAGAAAGAAAACAGTGCATAGTTACGATGTTTACCTTTTTAAAGCCCTTTAAATGCTACTTCCGGTTTCTTCAAATTTCACGGTACGCGTCTGGTGGTCAGTGCCTGAAAGCGGGTCGACTTGTCGACCCGCTTTCAGGCACACAAGTCGGACAATCTTGCGCTACTATGCTGTGAGTTTTGTCGCGAATCCCTTTGATATTTTCCGTCACAAGTCAGTGCAGTTCGCACTGAACTGACAGAAGCGGAGAACCTTTCAAGCAGAGCATTCAAAATGAGCGTTCGCAAAGAAATATGCGTACAACAGTAGTGCAATGCTGTTGGCGAGTATTACATTACAACATCGCATATCAGTCCACTTTTAGGAGCTGGGATGGTCTGCAGATTTGGAAGTTTGTAATCACAACCAGAGCGGTGAATGTCATATCCGGTCAAAGTTAATAATTCTTAAAATCCCTTAGAAATGACTTTACAACTTGCATATTAACTTCACATTGTTGTCTATTTGTAAGGTAACCTTCCAGCAGTTGTGCGTATGTGGGAGATACATTCGAGTTGAAATCGATTTTATATCTTTAAGCCAGAGAGTGCTACGAACGCCAGCACTTGGCTATTCTACCTGCTCACTTTGGCCTACTTTCAGTCATCGTCTGAATTTTGAGGCGTTAATAGGGAGCCGCATATCCGCCATTTGTATTTAAGAGATACGGGCGACTGTTCGGGCAAGTTTTCGTTATATATGTGTTTCTTTTTTTAAGAAACCATTATTGCTTTAAGCATTAAACATTATGGTTGTTTCTTTTTCGCCTAATTGCTTTCAATGTGCCCTTGTGAAAGAAAAAAACGTTGACCGCAGAGCACCTACCTTTTTGCAAAGTGAGCTAAAAATTAAATTGTTGAAAAGAAAATCAGAACTAGTCGTTGAAGAAGTGGGAGAAGCGACGTCAGGGAACAAAATATGCAAACCCTGTTAAAGGACAATCGCACTAGGATCACGAGGTTCTGTTGTGAGATTTGCAAGAAATTTATATGTTTAGAACACTCTTAACACATTTGCCCAGACTGAAACGCTGCGACTCATTAAATTAAAAGTCTAATTTCTTCCTTTTTATATCTAAGTTTAAATTATTTTTCTTTTATATTATGTTTATATTACATGGGCTTGTGGCGGCCCTGTGGTACAGCGCGCTGGTTTGCGGTGCTGAGGGTGCTCAGATCGAATCCCGGCGTTGCGCCACCAAGAAATGCCTCCGTTCGTATAGTCTCTTCATAGGGGGTAATGCTGTCCGCCTATATGGTGCCCCCTCAATAAATTGGACAGTAAAACTGCGGCTTAGTAAGGGCGAATGTTTGATTACAAGTGCCTCCGCATTGGATAAAAAGTTTTTTATATTACAAATGTAAATAGTTCAGTAGGGTTATCCACAATTTCATTTATTTTATTTCCACGTCATTTAACAATTCTTTGTTCGTTTTACATTGTTTTCATGATTTATATTTGCTTTATTTCTGTTTCTTTAAATAAAGGAATATCCTTGTAATTTAAATAACATTTGTTTTAATAGAGCGTACTTATTAACTCTTAACTAACTACAACGTAATTTCACCCAAATTAACTCTTAAAAATTTATATTCTACAATAACGTATCTAGGAAATACATGCGACCTTTCATGTTGGAATAGAGAGCGCGACTGCTGTAAGGTTAATCTGGTCGAAAGTGATTCAGATTCCAGAGATAGATGGTAGGATACTTAATGAAAATATTAAAAAATAATCTTAACTAATGTCTTATGAATCGGAAAATTATCAATTTCATAAATCAAATGACAGAGCTATGTGTCAACTTCAACACTCACTCTGGAGAATGAAATGTGTTTTATTTAGTTTTAGTTGACTTTTTTTTAAATGATCAACTTCAGCTGTTGCTGCTATCAATACAGTCAAATTTGAATGATGAAAAAAATAAAAAGAACACTAAGGACGCAGTGCTTGGTTACTTATCTCACTCCTATTTCACGATACCACCTCTGGGAATTTTGAGTATCAAACCTGAAATTCCAGGTTTCCAAGCAGGTATACTGAGCATTACAGTTAGTCAAAGTCCTGACTTCTCTTAATTCAGTCATAGTATAGCTTGGAATTAAGCCTAAACCTATTTGCTTTCATTCTGAAAATATTAACCATTACTATGTCAACCCATGCCATAATCTTATTGAACATCTCATTCTGTCTCTCCATACACGGACCACCCCCTCTCCAACTCCCGTTGAAATCAATATATAATTTATTTTTTTAGAGAACAAGGATAATTTTTTCATTCATCAGATCTAATTCTTTCTATTTTCTACTTTTAACAACTTACCCGATTCCAGAGTCTAAACCACACACTCATCCTCTGAGATTGAGCTTACAAACTAGCATAACATATTGAAGGTTCACAACCTTTTTAAACGAACCTGAAAATTTAATATTACTTTCTTACGTACATAAAAGTTGTGTTAATTTATGTGTTGCTTGTTCACATTTTTATCTTACGATTAACATCCTAAAAAGTGTAGATTCATAAATACTATTAAAAATTCACATTAATATGGTTGATTTATTTTATCCAATTTTCAATTTTATTATTAAATAACTTCGCTGTTTTTAACTTTTGATGCAACGAACATAATTTCATTTGAAATAAATGAATAGAAAACTACTTTTTTTTGTATCAGCTGAAAAATTATCCCAGTGATTTTCAGATATATTTCAGTCTCCAAATTAGCGTTTGTAATAAGCCTTCACGGACTGGAAAAGAAAATTTTAATTTATCTTAAACTTTTCATCCTTTACTTTTACCATGTTCAGGTAAAAATTCTTCAGATGAGATCTTGAACCGAGTAATATTTTAATTTTAATTACGTTTACAAGAATCGGGAACAAAAGATTATACCATTTCTCTGAAGAGATATTTCAGATCTTTAAATAATTAGCAATGAAGCGATTCGCTTGTTCTCTTGGGAAGTATCAAGCTTCCAATTAATTTTCAAATGACAGTTTCAAGAAACGAAGTAGCAAATTACTTAATTAATTTCCCTCTCTTGAATATTTCTCTAGTTTCTTTATTGACAATTTTTTTTTACGATTTTGTATTTCTTTAAATGCCGGCGTGTTTGTTTAGCGATTTAAAAATCATTTAATATTTCGAATTTGAATGAAACATTTTCATATTTTACTTGCTTTTTGATATCGAAGATCATTTTAAATATCAATCTATTTTGATAAAAAATGTAAGGAAGGGTAATTATGAATTATACAGTAATGGTGTTCATCATATTATCTTTGAATGTAATTGAAGGAACAGAAACAATTTCATTAATATTTATTGCTTTATTTGATATTTTATTTGTTGTTTTATAAATGGAAATAATATTTAACCTGTATTAAGGATTGCATAGTCAACAATATGCATAACGAGTACTGTTCTCCTAACTAGGACATGAATTTGTTGAATTATATTTCCTACAGGACGGATAAAAATATTCTACTGCATGTTAACATAATATTATGAATTTAATTGAAATATTTCTACAATTTACTTGCATTTTCTTATCGAAGACAATTTTAATTATAAAAATTTTTGACAGTAAATTTGTGTAAATGTAATCATTAATTACACAATGAGGGTGTTCATGCTAAAACCTTTTGAGGTAATTGAGGTATAAACAATTTGCCAGTGATATTAGTTGTCTTATTTAAGATTTAACTTGCTTTTTGACAAATAGAAATAATTTCTACTCCCCTAAACCTTATGAAGGATTGTTCAGATAACAATTTTGATAATGTAGTAGCGATCCCCTAACTAGGACGAGGATTTGTTGAATCAAGTTTACTACAGTAAGGAATATATATCCCACCCCAAGTTTTCGTGCTTGAAAAAATAATTTTTTTGTTCTTCTTGTTGGATGTTTATTCAATCAACTTTTTTGTTTAAAAAATGAAGATTTATTTTTTCCATTTCCCCTGATTGCACTAGTAGTCGATGTAAGGAGAAAATATTGCTTTCAATGTAAGCTAAATATGCAATTTTGGTGATGAGTAAAAATTATTTATATTTTATAAGTTTACTTTTCCAGAGAGACACACTTTTTTTAATCACAATGAAAAAAAGTAGAAAACTATAATATTTCGCATGTTTATGACGAGTTTCTTTCTTCAATAAGCAACAATGATAAAAGATACTCCTGGTATATATATTTTGATAGAGAGAGCATACTCTGTATAAGTCAAATATAGTAGTCAATATTTAATTTATTTTATTTTTATGACACTAATTCAATATATTATACAATGTTTAATTTATTATTTTTTCTGTAAGTTATTTTCATCTGAAATATTTAATATCCTCTTTGCCAAGCATTACATTACAATTTCATGATAAAATTAATTTTCAAAACATTTTGTTTACTTTCCAATTCTTAAAATAGAGTTCAACGTAAAAATTGGACATACGTTTTCCAAAATAATTTTAACTGTTCATTTTAAACAAGCAGTTTAGCAAATAATGCTTTTAGAAATTCTAACATAAACATATTTTCTAAACTGACTGTTTGAAAAAAAATTTAACGCACGAAAGAAAATTATTGCATTTTCACTTAACTTCCACTATTTTATTATTTTTTTAAAACTCTTTGTTTAGATAAATAAATTTCTCCATAAACAAGATAACATTTTATTTTGCCTTGTCTTCTAATAACCTTAAGGCATTTACGTATCTACATAGTTAAATTCT
This sequence comes from Dolomedes plantarius, assembly GCA_907164885.2. Taxonomy (NCBI): domain Eukaryota; kingdom Metazoa; phylum Arthropoda; class Arachnida; order Araneae; family Dolomedidae; genus Dolomedes; species Dolomedes plantarius. The sequence continues at coordinate 151,172,260 of OU015492.1, forward strand.
GCGAAAAGAAAAACGGCCAATATAAAACCTTTTCGAATTTGAAATGTTTAAAATTAATTATTTAAAGCATTTGTATTCACTTAAAATTTGTGAATTACTTTGCCACTTAATGAATTATCCTTTATTCCTTTTAAATTTCTTGTGCATAAGCTTCTTTGACATCTGTAAGAGAAAATTAAAGTTGTGTCAGATGCTGAAATTTTTCTCTACCGTGTGTCAGTTAAGATTTGTGACACATGTTAATGTTTGAATTAGAACAGTGCGATAATTTACTAAAATAAGAATACAATGGTTCTCAATTTCATAAAGGTATAAGAAAAAAGTTATTTTGAAGAACTACAAATACAACTTTGTATTCCTGTATTACAAAAGATAAAATGCTCTTTAATTATGTCTTGTGAAATATGTAATTTTGGTGTTCACATATAAATTTCATCTCTTATGACCTACTGATTAAATTTTTAAAGCGTTTAGCTAATCATATGTAAAGTGCGTCTGAAAAGTAAAGACATATACATTTTAACTACAAATAAATGAAATTAAACAATGCCGAAAATAGTTTTCATATATAGATATTGAGTAACTAAAATTCAGTAGTAACAATATATTACATGCTAATGGGACAATTTCGACTCGATTTACGAGTAAATACATAAATATGCATTCAAGTATTAGGGTTGTAAATAACTATTTTAACTTTATGTAATTTTATAGTTTTTCAAAATAACTTTCAAATTTTATCAAACATACTTTTCATAAAATATTCTATCTTTATTCTAAACCAGTTATGTTTAATATGTTCCTTCCGTTCTAACGCACTTGAAAACTGTAGCCCATTCGCGTACCAATCACGTGCTAACATGCCACAAAGGGGATATATTTTATCGTGATGTTTGTTTGGCATCACAGGGCAAACCAACTTTCATTTGAAACCAACGTTTTAATCCTAGCACTGTCGTGTTAATACCGACAGTCGTTCACTTCACGAATCTTACCACTCGGTTGGAGGTCGCTACTGAGTATGTCATAGTGAGCTTTTGAATTTTGCCTGGGATTTATTATTTACTAATATTATTTAGGGAAAATGGCTAATATTATTTAGGACTAATATTATTTTAGGACAAATATTATTTATGACTAATATTATTTAGGGAAATAATATTAGTAGTTCCATTAAAAGACAAAGGTAGCCTAAACCCTAACATATCCCTCCCACCCTCCCCTCTAAAAAGTGAGAGATATTCGACGCTCACCTGTTCAAACGTTCCGTCAGGTGTTCCAACCATCCAGGCTACCCATGTTGAACTTTTACCCTCTGAGGATTGTGGTAATCATTTCATTAATCCATTTCATGGGGGATATGCAATCGAGCAAATTTAGAGTTCTGTTTGAGATAGACCTGAGGTCGCAATTACCAAAATACTATTCTATCATTTTCTCAATTCTATGATGAATTGTATCTTTCAAGATGCCATAACCCTTTACTCCCCGGTGTTCCACATAGTTGAACACCAAACTTTACTCTCTTCTAAAACCGTGAAAATTCGGCGAAAAACTAAGCAATGAACTTCATTTTTTACTTTCATCTACTCTTTTTGATAATACATGTCAGTATGTCACAAGCACATACATACTCTCGTTCCAGCGGCGTTATAAAAAAGAGACATATTTCAGAGGCATAATGTAAAAATCAGTTTTAAATACAAAAAAATTTGCTACGAAAAAAATTTCTTTGTTATTTTATTGGCTGTACTATAATCTATTTATTCTATATTATTTTAAATTTTTTATACCGAAAGTATAGTAATAACTAAAGATTTTCAAAAGGTGTTCCACGATATGGAACACTGGGAAACTAGAGTGGCTTGCGTGTCTCTCTCTGGCGATCTCAGTCCAGGTCAGCCAGTCCAAACCGGTCCAACCGGTTTTTCAGAAGGGACTGCCGTGCTTCCAAAAATATCACGAAGCAAAAGAAAAATAAGTTAGTGAATATTTTTATGTGTAGGAACTGCTTTTGTATATAGGAACGGAAAATATTTATTTAAAATCGTATATAATCAAGTTTTTTTGGTTGTGTTTTCAATTCTGTGTTTTTTGTATATAGGAACTGCTTTTGCATATAGGAACTGCAAATATTTATTAAAAATCACATATAATCAAGATTTTTTTGTTGTGTTTTCATTTGTGTGTTTTTTTGTACGTAGGAACTGAAAACATTTATTTAAAATCATATGTAATCAAGTAATTTTTTCTTATTTTTTCATTTGTGTGATTGTTTGTATAAAGGAACTGCTTTTGCATATAGGAACTGTAAATATTGACTTAAAATCATATATAATAAAGTATTTTTGCTGTGTTTTTATTTGTGTATGTGTGTGCGCGCGAGCTTTTTAAAAAATTTTTTGGGTTTGTTCGCTTTACCACAATGCTCGCTTAGCCGCACCTTTCAGAGCGCTAGTTTCCCAGTGTTCCAGGTCATGGAACATACAGTCCAGAAAATCGAAACCGGAAGTGCAATCTTTATGAAATTTTAATTGTGAACTCCTTTAGGCCTAAACAGCGTGCCTACAAATTTTTAGGTCAGAATTTCAAATATAAAGGATACTGGGAAGTAAAGCGATAACATACACTCTATTAAGCTCAGTACCAGATATAGGCCCGTATGCCGATCAAACACTTACGAGAGCAAAGCTCTCGCAAAGCCCCTCCCTTCCGCAGAGGGGTCGCAAACGCGATGCAGATCAAACAGCGAAACCTTTTTCTCTCGTAAATACGAACGTCACGTGATCAAAACTTGCGGCTAGTAGGGAGCTCTCGTAAGACTCGTCTTTTCTCTCGCAAAGCCGGAATAGTCATTCGCTTTGCGAAGGAGAAGGATGTTATCCCTTTCTTTAAGCAGGGAATGGATATTACAAGATACGGATAATCCACTTGAGATGGAAGATGAAGTTTTTATTACAAAAATTTAGACTGTGCAAACATGAATTTATGTGTTTATTACATTTTTTCTACAACATCTTCAGCATTTATGAGCTCTAAAAGCTTTTTATTTCTGACTAACAACTATTTTTGTCTTCCATTATTTTAATTAATGTTTCTAAATTTTGATTAATTTTTAGCAGAATTCCTTGCCGGGATGTTGTTTCGATTTCTTGCACCATAGTTTTTTGGGTTTGAAGAGCCTCAGCTTCAAATTTGCTGCTTCTCTTTTTCTTTTTAATGCTAGATGCTTCCTGCCACGTACTGTTGAACTGTCTAGAAAATAATAAAAAATACATAGTAAATGAGATAGCACATGGAACAGAGCTATTATGTCATACATAAAAATCAACATATGTTATTTCATAGAAGTTATTGTCACAGATTATATAGTAAAACTGCAAATAATTATGAAGAATAGTTCTATGCAGGCATTTACATAAAACTATGTATGTTACGTAAAACATACAATTGTTTAATTTCTATAAAATATGGTACTAAAAAAATTTTAATTATCTCCAACAATTTCAGTCTGAAATTTATATTTTAAAACTTGTTACAAAAATTTGATTTAAATTTATCAAAATCCAAATACTTGATGATTGAGCAATATGTCAAGACTTTGTTTCTGCTGTTTTAGTGGTAGTTACAATCTTAGGTATTGTAATTCACTTTGAATAACAACAACTTTCTGGGGGAGGGGGGGAATTAATTAGTATAAATAGCAAATAATTTTACTTAAATTTATTTAAAATATTCAAATTTTCCAAAAGCATTATGAAACAAACATTCATTTTGTTAGTTACAATAGCTATTTTTTTCTCTGGGATTTTTCTTAGCTTTATGATTATTAAATACATAGTTGCATTTAACAATCACAAAGCTAAACATAATTCTGATATATGACTGAGCATTGGCAGTAATCTTTTGAAGCACAATTATTAAATTTATATTTGCTATTTAAGTGTACAATGTCATGGTCTCAATCCCCACCCTCAAATATTAATAATGCGGTGATCGTTACCTGGTAACAAAGCCTCCTGCAACAAAATATTTTGATCTTTGTTTAATGATTAACTAACAGCATTTTTAAAAATTTATAATAAGATTTATAAACAAAAATAGAAATATGATATTCTTGTACACAAATGCCAGAAAAGTCTAACAGAACATTTTTAGTACTTAATTGTTCCTTAAATAAGCATTACGACATTTTAAAATTTTGCTTTAATTAAATTTATTTATGATAAATATCTTGCAATGTAAAAATATGATATATTATAAATAGCATTGAAAATGATTAAAAGAAATTCTAATAAACAGGTAATTAAATACAAAATTAATAGTTTACTTACCATCCATTTTTTTCTGTTTTAAAACAGCCTACAAGTAAAAAAATAATAATAAAATATTAGGATATTGCTAAAGTCAAATTACATTTTTTTCTTTTCAAATACAACTGAAATTACTTACCAATGCAGATGAATAGAATGACTCATCAGTGATGCCTTCACTGCACTTTTTTCTCGATCTCCTCTACTGAAAAATTTGATGTCCTTTGAGACAATTTTATCTACAAAATGTAAAATAAACAGCCACGTTGATCGAAGTCAAAGCGCGGGTTTTTTCCTATACTGTATACTTTTTCTTGAACCCCAACGCAAGGAAGCAATTAAAATGCCGTGTTTGAGGCAGTTCAGTCGGACGGTTTCGCTAAATTGACCGTCGAATCCCCCCCGCAGGTTAGGGTTCACGAGGGACCCCAGCTCCCGCAAAAGGGAGGAGAAAAAGGGCGTGGCTTGACCATATAAGGTTTCCTTACACATCTTGACGTCATCATTTGCGGAAGCGCAAATTGTTTGATCAGCATAGCTAAAAAGAGTGCTCACCCCCTACTCTCGCAACAACCCCCCGTTTGCGAAACGAGAGACACAAAGCTCCAGCGTTTGTTCTGCATACGGGCCTTGGAACGACACATGATGAAGAATGGGGGTCATCTTTTCTTTTCGATGATTTCCTAGACCTTCTAGAACATTTTTAAGTAATCACATATTCTGGAAAAGGCTGAAGAATCCCTGCCCTATTTTTTTCCGTTACCTGTCAAATTTTACAAACTAGAAATATATTTGCCTAAAGTCTCCCGATTTCAGTAAGCCCCTCAACAAAAAGATATTAGTTTCTCAGCATATTTATAACTAAACGAAGGGCAGTAGTTATGTATCTTTCGTAAACTACTCATCAACGTCACATTTGCACGAGGCAAAAAGTGAAAATTGCCAAAAACTTTTTCATACAGATTTGTAATGACCCCGATGTGGTCGGTAGACTGTGATCATAAGAGCACCTTTGCGTCGCGTTGCGACCAATTCCGTTTCAACAACTCAACTAAGAAAATGGGTACAACTCTAAAAAAAGACAATCTAGTTAAACACATTTACAATTTATTTACACATATATTTACACACACATTATTTAGCAACATACTGAATTCGTAGTATTATTCAATACAAGTAAATAAATAAATAAATAAATAAATATATATATATATATATATATATATATATATATATATATATATATATATATATATATATATATATATATATATATATATATATATATATATATATATATATATATATACTCGTACAGTCAATTAATTCGGGGACTTACTACAACAACGAATACATTTACAAAGTCTTCTGAACACAATCACCTTCAAAATAATGTATTTCTGCAACTATACACTTCTGCTAGCGTTCATGCAGCTTCTGGAAACAGTCCTGAAAACCGTTTCGTGAGAGCTGTCGTAAAGCGGTTGTCGCTGTTGCCATCACATCTTCGGCATTTGCAAACCGCTTGACCTTGATGCGATCTTTCAGTTTCGGGAACAGGTAGAAATCGCAAGGAGGGATACGGGAGATGTGGCAGAACTGTGGTGCCGTGTTTAGCAAGGGCTTCTTGCACCATTAGGGATCTGTGCGCCCGGACATTGTCATGCAACAACAACCACATGTTGGATTTCCAAACGTGTGGACGTTTACCACGGATTGCCTCCCGGAGACGATGAAGAACCTGCACATACCATTTGTTGACGATGTTACCTTGTGTTTGACGCAGCTTGCCTTTTCTAGACCTTGCACCAATAAACATCAACCTACCAAACAACTACTGCTCCTACCCGTTGGATGTTCGCCTCCGTTTGTGGGGTCACTGACCACCCACATTGCGGATCATCTGCAACAGCGTCTCTCCCGTTTTTAAACAAGCTGTACCATATGAAAACTTTGCATCTGCACATAGCTTCAACTCGATACGCTTTTTGCAGTAACCGTAACGTTTCTGCAGTGGTTTTTCCTAATTTGTAGCAGAATTTAATTTTGGAGTGTTGCTCCAAAAAGGACATTATGCTACATCGACATCATAGGCTGACAGTCTGCAGCCAAATGGTGAGCTGCGCGCCTCAGCAGTTGTGCAAAGTCATGTGACGTCTCACGCATACGCAGATAACCAGACTTGCAAACCACATCGTTATTTCGGTTCCCCCACACACCGGGCATGAGGGGGGAGGGTAGACCCCGAACTTATTGACTATACTGGTATATATACACATATATATATATATATATATATATATATATATATATATATATATATATATATATATAATGAATTACGATTACAATGCATATTATTCATCATAAATTATGCAATACTGACCCTTACGGGTAAGAGGCGAGTATGTAATAAGCAAGGATGTGAAATAAATTATATTAGCAAATAAGCTCACCCGTGGGGTTGCTGTCACTATCGGTTGCGCTCGTCTTCTCCACTTGTTCACCACAGTTCGTTTAGTATTTCTCGGTCACTATAGAGAGTTCAAGAAAAATCCGTTTCTCGACACTAAAGAATTCGGGATTTCAGGGGTCGACTCTAACTTGGTGTACACCTCGTATGTTGATCTGCGTTGATCACTTCTATGAGGTTCTGCGGGTTCGTCACCACTGGTCGGCGGTCGTATCCGCGTTAACCTCGGCACCATCTAGCAATCTTCTCTCGGTGATGTCTGCTTACTGGTCTCTAATCTCCGTAACATCATTTCTTGTCTAACGGCTATAAGAGGATGCGTACACATTCGTTCAGGTAGCTGCAAGTGTAACGCGTAGATCGAGGTAGCAATCGAATCAACAAATCCATTATCAATTACTTTCTCAATATCAATTATTTTTCGATTAGAATCAAGTGCATTTACTAATTTATCTTACAGCACCGTTCAACAATTATACATGCAAAACTAAGAATAGTCTTTAATTTAAAATTAGCATATATAAATTTTACTACACAATTTCTTTGCGTCTAAGAATGAGTCAGGCTTACCTTCTCTGACGACCCTCTTTCTGCAGTCGATGTCGTCAGCTTAATGTTGTGGCTCCTTTGCGGAATTTTGTCGGCATGGCGACGGATATTAGTACACGACTGTCTCCATCGGCTGAGGCTCCCGGTACTTTCTTCTACTTTCCAGGACGGGGTGTCCTAATAGGGGGACTTCTTGGATAGGGTGTCCTACATCTATCTTCGTCGATAATGTGCACAAAGTCGTGCGCCATTGCTGTTGATTAAACGACGATTCTTGATCCTAGTTCGCTACCACCAATATAAAGGCTGTAACGCGTTGATCGAGGTAGCAATCGAATCAAAAAAATATCACAGCCAAGTAAATTAAAATCGACGAATTTATTTCAATTCGGAGGAGAAAATTTGGAGATTGATGATCTGTTACACAGTGAATGATAGTCCTCTAAGATGACGACTGAGTCCGTTAGGATTGAGTTACCACCTGAAGTTTCTCTAATTCAATATTGTCGAATAGTTCATTAAAATTAGAGCAAATCCCTCGATTTTCGCTCCCTGTCGGGAGGATGATTGCGAGGCACTTTATAGGATCAGGATGATCCGGACTTGATGATCTCGCCTGGAGACCTCGTCGAAATGTAACCAAGCTTCCTAGCCGAAGCTAAAAGTTCTCTTCGTGAGAAATAAGCCGCCGACTACGCAAGTCCTCGTATAGCCTTTTCGACCCTGGATGGTCGGAGTCTCTCACAGCTTAGCAGGTCGCAAACTAACTTTTTCTCCCTCGTCTAATTTTGGACTCTCTCGCTCCGTCCAGAGAACTCGTCTCTTATTGGATCTGCTAATGGTGATGTCATTTTTAGACTTTCCGATTTTCTGGCAGGCAAGCTGAAATTTTCATGATTTCCCAGCTTCCCGGTGGTCCTGCGTCATTAATCTGGAGCACCGTGGCGAATTTCTGTTCCGCCTAGATGTCACGTTTTTCCAATCGCTTTGTGTTCCTTTCTTCCAAGCTCGCCGTCACCTGCTATAAGTTAAATAGGGGCGTGTCGATCAGCTGCGACAAATTCCAGCCGTGTACAGCGTATATTTTAATTGTGCGAATTATTTTAATTCATCACACCAGGTAGCATTATTTCATCATCTTTTTTTCCATACACGTGGGATAGCTGCCTTTGTCTCAGTTTGCGGACCTTCGCTGAGCAATAAAATTTACGTCGTCTGAAAATTCTTCTCGGCTTCGTATGAGCTTCGATTGTTTTTCGATTCTTTTTCGGAGGGAGCTCTCGTCGGACAGTTAATTTCGTATTATTTGGATTCTCGTAGGCCCGTAGCAGCTTAGTTTCTTTGTTCGTTTTTTTTAAAATAAGGGCTCTCTCGAAAACGCTCCAATACTCGTATATATATTTCCTTTTCTTTTTTCATGGGCTGTGGCCTTCTTGCCTTTTCATTCGCTCGCATTTTTCTTCTTCGCTAGCACTACAACCTGTTACAGGCCAAGACCGTCTCGCCAATTTTTCCCCACCTAGCTCGATCCCGTGCAATGGCCCTCCTTCGGTTCACTCCAATTGTTTTTAGGTCCTTTTCTACCTCATCCAACCACCTGGTTGGGGTCTTCCTCTTCGTCGCCTTCCCTCCAAACTTGAAAAGGTGACTTTTTTGTGGAAAAAGTGTCATCATATCTGAATATGTGGCCTAGCCACCTAAAGCGAGATGCTTTTTCCCCCTTTAAGATGTCGGGTTCACCATACTTTTTATATATTTCGTGATTATAGGCGATTCTCCAAATGTTGTTTTGCATAATTGGTCCAAATATCTTCCTCAAAATTTTTCTTTCAAAAATCAATAAACGATCTTCTTCTGCCCTGTTCAGGGCCCAGCATTAATCCCCGTAAAAGACAACATGTCTTTTCAGGATCTTATATAGACTTGTTTTTGTTTTAATGCTGAAGAATTTGGATTTTAGTTGGTTTCTAAGGCCATAGAATCATCTATTATCCATGGCTAGTCTGCTTTTAATTTCAATCTTTAGGTCATTGCAGCTTGAGATCATTGTGCCCAGGTATTTAAATTGCTTTACATTCTCAAACTTGTAGTTATTGATCTCCAGAGGGGCTGTATCTATTTTTTTTGTTGCAATCATAAATTTAGTTTTATCCTCATTCATGGTTAGACCAATCTTTCCAGCTGCATTCTCAAGTGAAACGAAAGTCTCAACGACAGCTTGTACAGTTAGCCCAATGATATTAATATTATCGGCAAAAGCAAGCAATTGGCTTGTTCTCTGTAGGGTGGTTCCACTAGTATTTATCTGAGAATCACTTATAGCCTTTTCTAGAGCCAAGTTTAACAAAAGGCATAAGAGGGAGTCTGCCTGTCGCAAGCCACTCTCTGTATAGAAAGTGCATTCGCTCGCACCACTCCTTTATTGGGATGAGGGACGGGCCACCTTATTTATAGGTTACTTCTCAGTCTCCTTTCATTGCATTGGCCACCTCTTACATGTTCCGGTGCATCTTAATTACTTTCGGCACCTTCCCGTGTCTGGAATATTTTCTCATCTGACATTTCCCTCGCTTCTCGACCTTTGACATCAAATTTACAGCTGACTCCTTAATTTTCTATGTTTTAAGACATCTGTATTGTTGCTCTGCACAACGTCTCTCTCTGGTGCCCCGACGCATCGGTATCGTAAATCTGTTACTGACAGTTTGGACTGGGTGGTCCCTACCAATTTAGATAGCTGTCTAGAGATAACGCATATTCACATCCCGCTTATTACAAGATTCATTCAAGCATTTTTTAAATGATGAGACAACGAAGATTTGAATTCTTTGCAATTTTGTTGTGTTTATTTTGCTGTTAAATGAGCTAAAGTCGAGTGACAAGATTTAATATAAATTTGAAGTTTTTATTAAAAATGGACCCGATATCTGAATCGTAGTAATGCAAAGTATATGAGTATAAAAGTATTACAAAGCCAATGATATGGTATTTCATGAAAGAAAATGGATTCCTAAAATAGGAAAAATGCTATAAAAATAATTTAAGGCTTAGGATGAACTCAGATGTAGTTATTCATAAGAATTGTAATTATACGCCATTATATAAGAAAATGCATACCCCCAGCGTTATATTAGGAAATAAATGCATGCATTTTTAATCTACCATAATGTAAGACAATATCAATTTACGTCTCCTATAAAAGAGTACAAATTCCAGTTCTGAAAATGGAGATGCATGTTTGGACCAAATGTTATGTTCTAGAATCTAGGAATCTGTTCGAGAACCAAATGATGCAGAAATATCAAATTTAAATCAGTATGTCCTTAAGTTCGCATTAATAACTGCTTCATTTAAATCGCGTTTTATTTATCATCATCTGTTATTTACTTCCGATTTTGATATGCAAACATCTCCCATAATGATACTTCATAATTTCGAGAAAGGATACAGTCAATGGATTTCCGCTGTCTGCCCTACTTTAGCCTGAATCTGCAGCTTTGTTCCTTTGTTTGTGCCTACTGGACAACCCTAAACGCTTGAGTCTTAAACTCGCTATTGTAGGATTTCACCCGTTGCTAATTCTCTGGGCCTTAGTGAAATATTTAAGCGCTCGGCTAAATGAGAGGACAGCGGATAAATGGCGCTGAGCCAGAATGCGATTGTGAGAATTTCCATTATGGTTCTACTTCGCGAAGAGCAAATGTTGTATTAACTACACCAATAAACAATAAATTTATCTCACCTGAAGTTCTGTTCATAGGAATCCTCATATATTGTCATGGAAATTTGCAGTAATTTAACGATGACTAAGAAAAATGATAAATGAGTAAATGAGATTGTAATTTATTCATTTTGCACCTCATATTTATCTGTAAAATAAAAGGCAAATTTAAAAATAAAAATCTTTAAATATATAATGTATATTTGATATTTATTTCTAGTGGACTCAAATGTCCTGGATTATAAAGTTGTCAACAATATACAAATAAACATTGGTCGCAAACACATGTTTTTAAACTTGATTTTAAATATAGAAAATCATAGAAAGAACATAGAAGCTAAATTTTACTCGAATATAACAACACTGATCTATGAAATTTTAAACATAATAAGGGTTCAATTAGCTCTTGTATATCAAAAGTTGACGATAGCGTTCTCAACCTGTTAAACACAAACATAAAGCATCACACTGTGCATGTAAACATTGGAGTGAACCAAATGAAAAACCAATAGAAGTGAGCTCGCAAAATCTACAGGATGTTGTCGAATTGGACCGAAAATTCAGAGGTGTGATAGTAGGCATCAATAATCACTTAGGAATATATCACCAGAAACGCAATCCTGACGCTGGAGGGCGCTGTTTACTTAATCGGGCCATACCTCTTACCAAACCCACTGGATGTCCAGAAATATCACCTTTTTCCTGGAGGAGGTAGAAAACTCAAAAACAAAACAGAATCACATAGAAATGTATGACCGGAAACGCAAACCTGGTCAACTAGAGGATAAACAAAGATGCAGAAATGTTGACTTTTCATTTCTGCATCTACGTTTACCTTCTAGCTGATCAGGTTTGCGTTTCCGGTCATACATTCCTATGTGATTTTTTTTAGTTTTCTACTTCTTCCAGAAAAATGCGATATTTCCGGCGCTCCAGTGGGTTTGGTAAGAAGTATGCTCCGTTTAAGTAAACAGCCCCCTCCACGTCAGGTTTGCGTTTCCTGTCATACATTCCTATGTGCTTATTGCTCGTCTTGATTCCTACTATCACCCCTCTGAATTTAGTAGTCGAATTCGGCAACACCCTGTATATATCATCTATTGAAACACCAGTCATAATCTATGGCTTGCTTCGTGGGTATTAGTCAAAAAAGCATAATAATAAATAGTGATTGTTCGCCATACCAACGGGTAAGTACGTTCTGAAGCATATTGTGGAAGTATGCAACTACAGATCAACTGAAACATTAAATATGATACATTATTCGTGCAACGTGAATAAATACTGTAAGGTTTAGTTGCTAAATTACGCAGAGTATGGCATCATCAACGTTAATTATAGAACCAATAAAGTGTACTTTATTGGTTCTTACATTGAACACTGACAGTATGTCATCACTATTTTGCATGTCAATTAAGGAATTCTGAGATTTTAGCCTAATATTTCTTGACAAGAAAAATAAGAACTATATTTCCCAAGAATATACTCACGATTGAAAACTGGTAAACCATTTGATTCTACATCTTTGCATCTTAATTTTGACCATTGACTAATTTGACCAAAATAATTGAGCCCCAAATTTCGTTTTTGCTGCGTTAAGTTTCTCGGGTCCTAAACATTAACTATGCCGAATTTGCTCCCGGTGGCTGAAACAGTCTATGATTCTATAGCGGACTAACAAACAGACAAGCTCTTTTATATATATAGGAAATACCATTTAGGATTTATTCTGAAATATTTATGCTATTTACATTGCCTAAAACTGGTTTTATATTCTGTATATACACGTAAATTTTTTCCATGATGTTGCCATTATCGTCATCTTTTAGTATGATTTTGGCAAATTTTCAAAACTTCCCCAAACCAAGATGTACCCACTTTTTTACTTTTACCTCACTATTAAAATCTGGTATTATTCGTTTAATGAGGTTAGAATTAAAGCGAGCTAAGCATTCAATATAAACTTCGGCTAAACTCTCCTATTTCATATGTCAATTTAAAAGTGTTTTTTTTTTTCTTTTCACACTTTTATACAATTCAAATATTTGTATAATTACTAAATTGATCTACTATTTCCAATCTGAAGAGGGTAAAGTGATCAAGGTAGAAATCAATTAACGTTTGACAGAAGTTTTCAGTACTTAAATTTGGTGTATTTATCTACTATTTCACATCTGAAAAGAAAGTAAATATATCAAGTGACTGATATGCAAATTAAGATACTATTCATCTCAGTATTTAGCATTTACAAACACTATTGTACGATGGAATGTTAAGAGGATTTTTTTTCTTCCCTTTATTATACGCATTCATTTTTCCTCAATATTTCTTTCATCTTTGACTATAAATCGGAATCGCTCCAAAATTCCTTCTTCGCAAATGTCCCATTGGCTTAATTCCAGCACGGTCGCTTCTGTGAATTTGTTGTTTGGAATCTAACTCTCTCTGACCCCAGCTCTAAAATCAAAGCTGTGATTTTTATATAGTAACTTCTACTTCTCTTTCTAAAAGTTGGAAGATACGCCGTTAAAATGTATCGCTTAAAATTTGAGCAAAGTGATTTTTAACTTTTCTGAAGAACACCTGAGTTTCAATGATATGCTGCAATGGTGAAAAGTTTGTAACAGTTGCGATAGAAAAGATGACTGATATGAAATCAACTTAAAAAAATTAAATATTCATGCAAAGTCTCACTATCATAATATGCCGTGAATAAATACTAGTTATCTCACACTTCTTTACACATATTTATCTTTGCGGCTATTCTACCTATGATTTTGCTATGGCTTCCTTTTTATTCATTCAATTTAAAATGTTATATTTATCATAAATTTAAACTCTACTTCATAGTGTTGCAGCGGGTATGTAACGACACATAATTGATTATTTTCCTTGTTAAAATCAGAGTCTGTATAGCTTAAAATGGAAGCTAAATTAAGACTAAAATGTTGCATGTTATAAAATCATTTATTTAATATAGGATGATTCCCTCAAGAGAGTCCCTGAATATTCTATAACTCTCTCTGGGATGCAGCAATCTAATCCAAAAAATATGCTACATAACTTAATATATGTGTACTAGATAGCATTAAATGCGATGTTGGAAGTGATCCTCGTTTTCTGCCAGACACATTTTGACGCAGAGCTCCATATTTGTGAACTTATTAGCAAGAATATGGGAGAGGGATAGCAGCAATTTCAAGTTGGATGTTTTCCTTGAAATCTTTCACACTGCGAAACTTGTTCAGATAGAATTTTCTCAAACGAAGAAGTCTTGTGATGTCAGATCCGGTGATCGTGGTGGCCAAAGCCCCTTTGAAATTAGTTGCTGGAGAAAGACTCAATTCGCTCCATGCTTCTTGGTGATGTGTGTTTCACCTTTCTGGAAGCAATCTTCTGGAATCAATCTTTCATCCATATTATTCACGAACTGTACTAAAATATCCAGGTACATATAGCTGTTCACTGTGATAAAAATACTCACAAAGTAAATTAGGCCTATGATGCGCAACTGAGACGTCGCGCTCCACACACCAACTTTTTGATCAGGGAGCAGTGTTTGATGAGGGGCAAAGGGATTTTCAGCGGCGCTTATGAGGGTGTTTTGCGAGCTAACATAACTTCCTATCGCGACTTAATGCAGAATATTCGGGAACTCAAATATCCTACAGAATGACACTACGGAAATTCGATAATGTAAATAGAAAAATATCGCCGAAATCAAAAACATCTAATATAACCTCTTATCTAGTAAGACCACCGCGTACAGAGAAAATAAGTATATATTATCTCTTCCTCTCTCTCTGTATATATATATATATATATATATATATATATATATATATATATATATATATATATATATATATATATATATATATATATATATATATATATATATATATATATATATTATAAAAACAGAACACGAGAGGTATTTCCACTCCCCTAACCAATCAAAATCGGTTATGTCAGACGACGGTTTTACCGCTGAATTAATCAAGAATAAATAGTGCACAAGGAAAAAAAAATTAATATTTATATTACCAACTGAATTCCAGTTAGACTGTTTACATTTTAATATTATTCTGAGATATGTGGGTTTCCATGATTACGAGTTTGAAATTTAATGTATCTTTGTAACACATAAATTAAATACATTATTCCATATTTACAACACATAGTATGGTTTTTTTAAAATTTCCAACATCAGATTTTAAAGTGCAATTTTTCAAGAGGCAATAAGAAAAGGTTCATGATATATTTCATGACAAAACCATATATACACAAAGAAAATAAAAAGAAAAGAAAAAATATTTCACTATCCGTGCCCGAAATGATGCATGCTTATGGATTTCTTTTTTATTCCGAAATATTCCTAAAAGAATCAAGTACGGTCCGTTATATTCTTCGTGCATTAAGATGTGGTAATCTGCTCAGTAATTTCAGTTGCATGCTTCATTACCTTAGAAACGATGAAATAATTTACTATCGACCTGAATCTTGCATTTAATATTTGTCACAAAACGAGCATTTACGTTTTCCCCCCCATTTGCTACAAAATGATCTCATCTACCTCTAAATAGCTGATAAATTTTTCTCAAGATAAAATAAGTATGGAGAATGTTTGCTTCATTTAACCACGGATTTTTTAAATATTGTGCATCGCAAGGAAATGAAATGAAATGTGTCATGTGTAACATGTAAACTCATTGCCTCTAGCTTCACTTTAGTTTTTCCGAGGTATGATTTAGACTCCTTAAGAGTAACTTTTAGATTTTTTATAAGAAGTTAAATTGTCGTTCCGAAAATATTCTCGAATATATTTACATGCATATTATGTTTATTATAGAAATGTTGATTTAACATTACATAAACGTACTATAAACATATCATAGTTCCTACTTATATAAATCATTCTTCATGCTAGAGAGGAAAGGTTAAATAGTCCTTATCGAAAGGCAAGATGAAGTATGTTTAATGATAACCAACGATAGCTTTTTAACCTCTAATTAAAGAAAAAAGCTTTTAGTGACTTGCGACACCACAAGCCGTAAGGGGAAGAGGAGAGATGATTATCGAATGACTTCGTCAATAGCCTTCAGGAACAGTGTTCGTGGGTTCCAAACCCGCGGTCGAACTTGGCAGTTTCACATTAATAGGTAGGTAGGTTGGTTAGTTGGCTGCAAGAACCACCACCAACTTTTGATTCACTAGGGCTAATTAGACCGGAATCAACAGTTTAAGCCAATTTAGAACGGCAAAAAAATTCATGCTAACAGTGGATCTCGAATCCACAGGCTATCGACCCAATGTCAGAGTCCTAACAATTCGGCTATCGTTGGACTTCTCATCATTAGGAATTATACGTTAGGTTTCTGTAGGTGCTCGCCAAACATACACTCTGCCGGTTGGTAGGAAACAGTGGGAAGTTCCATTAATCCGACAAACTGACCTGTTGCCAAAGATTTGAACTGAAGCCTTTACTCTTAGGGCACAATCTGGCACTTTTCACGCCCTAGTGCCAGCGATGAATAGCTTCTGGGTTGTAGCATGACCATAAATGCCAGCTACATACAGATCTCGATGAACTGTTATAGGTGAACCAGTATTATTACCACTCGTATTCCCATTTTCCCTTATCTATTGAACTATAATCTTATAACTTTCCGTAGAATCCGTATCAAGATCCGCCTTTCTTTCTCTCAGGAAAAATCTGCTTGACAAACGTGATTTTCCCTGAGAAAATCACGTTTCTGGGGGGAAATCACGTGACAAACGTGATTCTTTCTCTCAGGGAAAATCTGCAGTGAAAAAACGTGATATCTTCGTGCCACGTCTGCACTTTTGGCGTTTGACAACACTGTTCATCTCTGTACCGTATTATAATCTTGATACTCTGTCTCATGATACACCGACAGTTTATGTAATTTTAGTTACAGAAGCACCGGAAAGCCTTGTACCAATAATAATATCTTTCTGCAAACTATTCAGCTCAGACATTTTGCCTATGATTCCACAACAGCTGACTCTATAACGACTGTATAAAAACTTCGGGATAGCTAATACTCGAATTTACTGTAATATATACTTCAGCTCGTTTTTGACATCGTCTTCGTAATTTGCATTTGCCGCAGTGCATGTGTCTCGTTATAGTGGTGTTTCCATTATTCTGATAATGCAGTGTATTTTTAAAGTATACAAATTAAATGTTGCGTTTTTTTATATGAACTAAGAAAAATATTAAGCGTAATCACAGTGCATATAAAAGGGTAAATGTCTTTTAACTTCTTAATCTTTTCAATAAGTTAATGAATCAACATATAAAAAAACACACTTTTCTAGATTGATGCCTTGTACACTTTTAATGCAAAATTTTGAATGATTTTTTGAGTGCGTCTTTGTTTTCGAATCAACTCCAATGTATACTGGGTAATTTTCAAGGAATTTTTTTAAGGTTTAAAAAAGCCCGAAATTGTTCCAGCTTAACTTCAGTATCCTCACCTTCCATTATTTCATATATTGTCCATTTTTAAAGCAGAAATTACAAATGGAGTATAAATAAAACTATGTATTTTATACACTTTTCGGCATCCATTGAAACTAATTAGATTTAAGTAAGAAAGTTAAAAGAATACACCGACATTGTTTGGACTAGAAATAACATCAGAAAACACACGAACAGTAAATTTTGTGTACATATTGCTTTGGACCTTCAGATTAGCGCTGTGCATTAATAAAAATTCGCAAGACAATGAAACCGTTCACTGGGTTTCCTGAAGATGAAATTCTGAAATTTAATGCAGAAGTCGACCTTACGCGTGAGAGTACGTGCATGTGTATTTTCTTACTGATATCAGTCTTCAGTGTTCTTAAATGTTGAAATTGCTTTCTACAAATTGTATGATTCGGCCTCATTATATGATTAGATGATTCTGAACCATGATAGTATAACGTTAATTAGTAATGGTATTGAAAAAAATATTATAAGAAGAAAATAAATACTTTACTTCATAACTTGGAATCATAATTTTCTTCAGTGTTATACATTATAGCAAATACAAATTGTTTTGATAGATATTTCTGAAATGTTAGACATAGTGTTGTAGGCTGTCCAATAATTTGTCAAGATTTTCACCAAAAATCAAATGTACATCCGTTAAAGACTGCATGAAATAAGGTCAATAAAATAAAGGGATTACAGTACTCGTATGCACTGAAGTGCCACTGAATTAGGGATACCTACCTAGTAACGAGTTGGGCCTCCTCTGGCCTTGATAACGGCTGCCACACGACGAGGCATAGATTCAACAAGTTTCTGGAAACGTTCCACGGGAATGGCTTGTCAAATATTGGCTAAAGCTGTCCATAATTCAGTAAGGTTCTTTGGTGCTGTGTGATGGCCTTTCACGCCTTGTTCCAAAACATCCCAAAGATGCTCAATAGGATTTAAATCTGGGCTTCTAGGTGGCCAATTCATGACAGAGAAGTCAGAGGAATGCTCATCCAACCAGCCAGTAGCCAACCGGGACTTGTGAGAGGTACAGTTGTCTTGCTGGAAAACTCCATTACCGTGCGGATAACAGAACAGCATAAACGGATGGAGGTGATCACCCAGCAACTCTACGTACCGAATTGCATTGAAGGAGGTTGGTACACGCACCAAAGATCCATACTGTGCCACGAAAAAACACCCCAGACCATGATTGAGCCACCATGCCCTTGTACAGTTCCAGTCAGGCATGCAGGATCCATGGCTTCATGAGCCTGACGCCATATTCTCAGCCTCCCGTCGGCGTTAAGTAGTCGGAATCGAGACTCATCACTCCATGCTACTCGTTTCCAGTCCTCTACACTTCTGTCTCTGTGCTCTCTTGCCCAGGCAAGACGTGCAGCCCGATGGCGAGTATAGAGCAATGGTACTCTCGTAGGTCGACGGCTCCCGAAACCTATAAGGTGAAGCGAGCGTTGCACAGTCCGTTTACTGACTGTACGACTGGCACAGTCATTAAACTGGGTGGTAATTTGAGCTAATGTTTGGCTTCGCTGGCTACGTACAATACGCCTGAGCCGTCTCTCACCACGCACAGTCAAGGCTAATTGTCCTTTGCAGTATGCCCGATAGCTAGTTTTTTTCCACCATCCATGTATTCTTGGTATACTCTTGACACTGTCGACCTTGAAAATCCTAGCTGTCTGACGATTTTGGAAATTGAATGGCCTATGCGTCGCGCACCTACGATTTGTCCGCGATCGAAGGCGTCTAAATCAGGCAGTTTACCCATACTGGCAATTCCAACAACTAATTCAGAACAACCACAGTACGCGATATATATGCAGTTATCACAGCGCCCTCACTTGCGCATACATGATGCGCAGCGCTACACAATTTGCATAGGCTTTGCTATCTCTAATTCAGTGGTACTTCTGTGTATAATAAACGCTTAATATTTTAATGTTTAGGGACGATGGATGTGCGCCAACAGAACTTGTTCATAGTAAAACAAAATAAACCTGATTATCATTTGTTTCGATGTACTCTAATTAGAAATTTCACAACAAACTTAAGGGTTCTAATAAAATTTAACAAAGTTACTTGTTTATTTCAAATTTATTGATTCGAGAAAAGACTCGCAAACCTGTAATAATTATAGCCTTTATATAATTAACTTAAAATTGGATATCATTGCCTTATAATATCGTTCTTTCCATGACTTTTGATGAGACAGTGAAGCACTTTAAATTTCGATTTAGTTTTTAGTGCAGTTCCAGAGGATTAAATTGAAATGTAAATGTGTTAAATGATGGCGTATTCTTAATTTACAAACTGTTATTATTATTGTTGTTCATTATCATTCCATTACAATAATGGTTCCGATCGTTATTACTTCAAAATTCACTAAATAAATATCCCCGTAAAAAAAAGGAGGCAGCTGAGAGATAAAGACAAGGTGGGAAAATAAACATCGCTTTAAATAGTATTTACTGCCCATTTGCATTTTCAGTTTCAGAATGAATTTTACGAGGAACAATAACGATAACATTCGGAATGAGGTATATGCAGCTGGAAAGATAGAATTTTAAACAAATCAAAGCAAGCATAATGGGCTCTTATTTGTTATCATTACGCTTTGTTTGCACAGCCGTGAAGAGTTTCCCTCGGCATTTTTATTGCATATTTAATGCTGGCTGCTTTCGAATATCACGCCATAAACGCAGGGTTTCTATCCGTTATTTACAACCGTTTTCCAACTAAGTGCGCAAACATTTTGAAATGTTGTTTGAATTTGTGTATTCAAATCGTGAATTGAAAAGTAAATATCTGTAAATGAAGCTGAATGTATTTATTTAATGTACATTTAGTTGCATAAAATTTTAAGCTTTGTTTTAGTATTTTTTCCCAAAAATCAAATATGGGAATGAAATACTATTCATTTAACAAAAACTAGTTGGTAGCTGTCAAAACATGACAGCTAGATAGTAAATAAATGTACTAATAAACAAATTATACACCACACATCATTTCCAAATGTTGAAAATCATAAAACGGCGCAGAAACAAATTAATGTATTTAAGTGGCCTCGTGCTTAGTGAGTATTTGAAGCCATATTCAAAAATGTCACTCAGCATGCGCAGAAAGCAATTTTTTCAATTGTAAATTATCGCTAATTAAACAGCGCGAAATAAACAATTTCCATCAGGTTCAGTCTTATACTATTCCACAAACAATTATCATAAAATAAAAGTGGAAGAATAAATATTATTGCTAAATAATAGAAATTGCGGTTACACAAAACAAATTTGACAAATCTACAGATTGCAATCTTTCGTTTAAGACCAAAATGAGGTAAATTCAAGCAGTAGTTTTCTCTCACGGGCTGCCCAAAAAGTCGAATTAGCAACTTAAATATATAGATTGTTTATTTGCGGTTTAATATGAAGGCCTTTTTTTCTAAATCTATCATTAATGAAAACTATTTTTAATATAGAAGTAAAAACCTAGAAAATCACTATTTTTAACCCACACGCAGTAGCAGTTGAGTTTATATATACAAATGTATAATTAATGGTAATTGTTTCGTAAATGTATATGTTTTATTACTGAATAAAACAACACATTTATCAAGAGACAAGAGCATCATAGCAATTAATACCAAAAACCACAAAAAGGGAGGATCAAATTATGCATACCTTTAATTAAACACATAATAATTGTGATATTTCTTGCACTTTACTTTTTCATAAACTATTGGAACGTTTAACATGTAATATTTGACCCAAGCAATAGTTTAGTTTCATCAATTTATCGAGTTTTGAGTTAGTAAATCAATCACATTTTAAATATATTTGATATCTTAACAAACAAAAGATAGTTGAAATGTTTTGAACGTCCTGCGTATCAAATTAAACCTTTTGAGGTCACGAGGGAGAAAGTATGGTTACATTGGTATTTTTTGATGAGAGTTTTATAATTTTCTCTGAAGGTTTTCTAATTAAACGATGAGAATTCATCTATATTGGCGCGTGTTCTTCAAAACTCTTCATCACCCAAGAATTATTTATGGGCTTAATATTTTAGAGTGAATTGATTTCTTTCGTGTACTGCAGATAGTTTTTCATATGTAGGCACAGAAACATTACAGATCAATGGATAAGTGTTCGAGTTAATGACTGAAATCATAATAAAAACTTTGAAAGCATTTATTCAATGTTTAGGTGTCATAACTGAAAGATAAGACTTTACGAGGATGAATGATCCACACAAATAAAATCCAACTAGCATTTATTAGACCTTGGAATAACAACATAAAAATACAACTTCGATAAACTGAAAGGGAGAAGGCACAGTATCGGCGACGGCTATTTGAAGTACACACTGCTGTCTAAGTGAACTGCTCGGTCGGGGAATGAGCGAGGTTAATATAGTGATTGAGGCAATAGCAGCGCGCCCACTTGCTTCTAAAATTTGCATTGATGTCGATCTTGAAAGTTCGCCACAGACTGAAGAATAGCCTAGTATACGATAAACCGCTCTTGTTTTGGTTTCTTCCTCATAGCATATCCATATGATTGGATAAAAAGTTGGTAGTAAAAGCATACAATTCGTTTTCAAACCATTATTGTTTTCGAAAAATGTATGTTTAAAATAGAGGTATATTTGTGTGTTATTATTTAAATGTGATTTTTTTTTTCAAAATATAAGAGCGTGCATTAGATTTCATATGGGAGGAATGACCGAAGTACGTCAGGAGATATTCTCCTGGTAGGGTCACTCTAGGAGTGAAGGCCATTCCATTTTTCCCTGCTTATCCCTATGAGACAATTCCAGGTTTCGTCAGTCTTCTCCCTATCTTCAGGTTCCTTAGTCAAATTGAAACTGCACTCCCCCCCCCTCGCCATGGATTTCTCCTGTTTTAGATTGTCATGTTTGCTAACTCCTGTTTGCTCACCTGACAGAGCCTCATGGACGTTATCTAGCATTTTCTAGCCCAGGGGGAGGGGGGGCTTAGCAACAACAACAGTATCAGAACTGAACGTAAATATTGAATAACGGCCTAGTATAAAATTAACTGCTCTTATTTTCCTTTCTTTGGGATAACACATTTATATTATGGGACAAATAAATATGAGGATAGGTATACTTCAAATTGTAAGACTGTGCATTAAATATCTTTATTACTGTGAGGAGCGATCCCTCTCCCTTGACGAGGCTTAACCGCCCCTGCGTCCGTTGCTTTGTGTTATAGGAATGTATTACGCGGTAGACGAGTCTAGACATGGTCTGAAGTCCCAAAATTATTTATTACACATCTACTTATACTGGGACGCATCACACCTTCTATATATACACATATTGCAAACTTTCACTCATCAATAAAACCACGTGAAGGCAGTTTTCAAGTGCAAAAAACTCTTTTTGTCGAGCTCTACTACCCCCGACCGTTCCTCTCCGCCAGTCGGGCCGATAATGTCCAATCAGTCTGCTTCTCCTTCCCGCCAACCGGGGTTCCGGGAGGGAAATCAACGGGGGAAGGGGGGGAGCGGAAATAGGATCCATTCCTGACAATTACAATGATATCAGGAATGACCAACAAGGTTGACTAATATCCTATTATACAATAAAATGCTCTATTTTTGCATTCTTCCACATATAACACATCCTTACAATGTGAAAAATAGATATTACATTATGTATATTTCAAATTATAAGAGCATGCATTAAATATGTTTATTATAATCACATCCACTTATATATAATTATTCATGTAAATTATTTTTCTGAATATTTTATATTGCTAAATACGTTTCATTTCAGCTTTCGCAGGGAAAGTTTTCATACAAAATATGCCTATATTGTACACGATTTTTCATGTAGTTAGTAAACATCTGGTGGTTACAATTTCAAGTAAATACTATAATTAGCCGAATACTAATCGACTAAATACTAAGTTTATATGTAAATGCACATTTAGAGATTATTTTTATAAAGAAAAGTCATACCACGGCTTATCAGTAATGCTTTGATATCAAATAATAAAATGTAAATAGTATTTAATGATTTGAAGTAAAATGTTCTGTAAGTTATGCAATGTTTTCCAAAACAAATCTTAATTTTTTTACATGTTTTTATTAACTCGCTTTCTTATTTGTGTATTTGTGTGTTTGTGTGTTTGTCGAGTCCAAATCTTGCAATCGATTTTTAGCTAACTTCCCGACTAGCTAGACATTTGAAACTTTTAGAATACCTCAGAACGCGATGACAATGCATTATTTTAATACTTTTAGCCATCTTTAAGCAGAATGGAATTCATTTTTAGTTAATTATTTAAAGTTTTATAAGAAATAGATAAGGAGATGGAGTAATGTATTAGTTCACTATGCATTACTATCAATATTAAGCAAAATAATATGAGGACCAGATAACAAGGATGTCGTCTCGTGCCCGAAATGAGACATAACGAGTTCAAATTATGCAGACGAACAAGGAGTTTGTACCCTTTCGTTACCGCTAAATGTCACGGGTATTATATGCATCCTGTTCAGATGCCCTTCAGATCTGTTGAGATGCCTGAACAGATGCCGTAGTGCTCAAAACCAACCAGCTCTAACGAAACTTTAAAAGATCAAAACTGAAAAAAGGTTTAGATTTTTTAAATTTTAGTAAACTAAACCTTTTATAGAAAACTCAAAACTTTTAGTAAACTAAAACTGTTTGTTTGTAACGGTTTTAGTAAAAACTGTTAGAAACAAATTCAGGGATTTATTTTTAACTACAAAACATTGGTCATAGAAGAAAGTAATTAAAAACTATAAACGGAACTAAAATATTGGTGGGTAAATATGTAAATCATCGTTTGATTAAGGATTTTTTTACTTCCTCTTTATATTTTATTATCATTATTTGAATAGCAAATATTTGCCTAGTAAAATAAAGTTTAAGGCATTTATAAATGATTCATACTGCCATCATATCTATTTATATCTTTCCCTTGGTTTATCCCGTAAAGAAAAGCCACTTTTTCCAACAAAAGAAAATTCAAATTTAACTCACCATAGGTTTTCAATATATTTTATGATAGTTACCCTTTTATACTGAGGTATAGCCAGCGCTAAAATAAAATATCCAAACGGCCTATTTTGACATATTTTGTTATCTCTTGAAGTTCAAACATTCTGTTTTTTCTCATATTTTTTCACGTAAGTATAAAATTTTATACTTGAGAGAGTTAACGAAGTTGACTAATAATTTATATATTTTTTCTAACGCGGCAAGCACTGAATTTTTCGGCATTTTCAAATTTTTCATCGCTAATTTCTTGGCCTCTTTCAAATAGGAGCAACAAGTCAATACTCTATGAAATGACAGACAAAGAACGTGCACGTTGCTTTTCTTAATTAAAAACACCTATTACGTTTTCATGGTAAAAGTAGTTTTATTTGGTAGATAATTATAATGTCTTGAAAAATAGTTTTGAATTATTGCTCAAATATATATAAGGGATCTTATTTATTTTTGCTACGGTAGTTGAAAGAAATTGTAGGAGATCGGTAATAGCCTTTTTATCAAAGAATTAATAGAAAATGTATACTGTATAATAAAACATTTATCCAAATATCTGGATTTTTGTTCTAATTTAGAATATGTTATAATGAATCAGATTTTCTTTTCTGATATGAAAAAAGGGGAGAATCTAATGTAGAGGATCCTAAAAATAAAGCTTTCGCCCCCCCCCCAAAAAAAAAAATGAATTTCTGATACAAAATGTAACAATTTAGCTTCTAACAATTTAGCTTCTCGAAAAATTTCGTTTTAAAATCGGGATATATTTATGGTGTGTAATCTTCAAATTTGAAATAAATAAGTAAATATATATATATATATATATGTGTGTGTGTGTGTGTGCATTTCATAAACGAAGTAAATTTTATCACCAATTTTATAAAAGTAACCTCTCTATGGCAAATTATAGCGATTTCTATATTTCTTATAGCAATTTTTATATTTGTTTAATGTCTTCCTTCAAGAAATTATGCAAAATAAACCTGGGAAATTTCCAGGAATCTCAGATCTGTTGAATTATAAAATCTCATAGTAATGTCTTATATTTTCTCCATTTAAATTAATTTATTTACGCTAATCTCAAATATTGTTAAAACTGAATTAAGATGAATTAGGTAATTGTCAAATTTCCAATTTGATTAAAGATAAGTGAGTAAAAAATGTCAAATGCATGTTATAATGTATGAAAGGGAGTAATCTTAATTTTCATGGTCATGAGAGAAAACTTCCATTTGCACCAATAACTAAGCTATAGAAAACATTTTTTGCTACTGAAACAGTCACTATTTTAATTGCCTTTTACGAATATTTTTAGTATCACATACTTGTTAAAATGATATTTATAGTCAATGGGGATATTCATACACACAATAGCTAATAGTTAGTATTATGTGATATAAAAGTCTCTAATTCAAATTTGTAATTCAAATCATTGAAAACAACGTAAATTTAACTGAACGGTTTTCAATTTTTTAAAATTATAATTTTTCTACGTAAAGCAATGACAGATTATTGTAATTATGTTTTAAGAAGAAAAAGTATTTCATATTTTCCCATAAAAACGTCATAAAATGCCAAATGAACTTACTAACGAACCGATAGAAAAAAATTATAAGGGATAAATACAACTTATATACAATGGTCTTTATCTGAAACGTAGAGAAAGAATTTAGCAAATTATAGTTAACAAATAAAACTCCTAAAAGCAATTATTCTTAAAGTTTAAAGTTTTAAATTTATTTATTATCTGAGAAAATTAAGCATAGCTGTTTGATCAATCAGGCCGTAGTGTTATTGCGAACTTATTTTTAATATTTACGTTTCCTTCTTAACGTTTACTATGAACCTATAGTTCAGAGTCACTAATCACCTTATCATTAAGATTATATATCATTCTTTTGAGCGTGTCAAGGATTTATAAACACCATTATATCATGCATTTTTATTGACAAAACTCTTTGCTACATGATTGGTTCCAGTAGAGATTGCTTAGCTGTAGTTTAGAAAATGAAACAAAGTTCTTTGACAAGTCAGTGTCAGACTGTTAACGTGCATTTATTTTAATTTTTTATGTTTGCTTTTTAGTGTTTAACATTTACATATAATTCAGAGTCACTGATGACCTACTATTAAAAATATACACTGCTCTTTCGAACTCGTCGAAAGTGTTTCATAAACCCCTTTATATCATGCAAGATTTTGCTGAAAGAAAGCTTTACTACAAAGGCGGTTCCAGAACAGGGGCGCTAAATAACAGAAAGCAATGTATTAAAAATCACGAGATGTCTTTTCTCACTGTACACAAAAATAATCATGAACTCACAATCAGAAAACTCAAAACGTTTCCAATAAGGAACCTAAAATTCTTATACAGAAAACAACCCTCCAACCAAAGTTTTGTAATAAATTAATTTATAAAAGGATTTTCAATAAAATGCATGTATTGTTGAAAGCAATCATTCAATTTTTCACAAATACTATCTTCGAATAACAAACTTTTGAAGGTCAGAATTGTTTCAGATTTGTCAAATGAAGTTCTTAGATTTTTTTCTTTACTAACAGACGGATAATTGATATCGATAATCGATATCAATTAAGAAAGAGGACTGATTCTGTGAAACTGAAATTTCTGATAAAGCTTTCAGAATGAAGAATTATTGTAAAATGTTTCCCATATTAACGTTTAATGAAACGTTATTAAAAAAATAATTTTAAACATAATTGATACTCAGTACCAAAATGTAAATTCTTGAGAATTATTAGGGCATTAAAAGAATGAAAGACGGTCAATGGAAAATATTTTATTGCGCGATAAATGCCAGAAAAATAACCAAGTTTGTATATTATAAGTATGTTCTTCAGAATAAGCTTTTCTCAAACACATATCTTCATTTTCGTTTTTATTTATAGGTCATTTGCTATTCTATATGATCAATCAATTATCATTGATTCTCTTACAATATTTCTGTATTTCTTAAACATACTGTGATTAAAATCTTTAGAGGAATGGAATATACAAAAATACTAATTTATATTTAATTTTTACTAGTAATTTTAATGATAAATTATTAGTTAATTTTTATATAAACTAAAGGAAAACTAAGTATAAAAGTTTCAGGGAGTCTCTTCCAGCGAAACCAACACGGGTTATTAAAGTAGGATTTCTTATCGTTGCTTACCTCTTTTGCATGTATATATGTGTTATGCAATATGTATCTATATATATATATATATATATACGTCAAAATGTTGACTCATTTTGGTTCTTTTCTATTTAACTGTTTACTGCTTGTCCAAACGATAAATACTGGGTTTGATGCGCTGCCAAATTTATATCTCGTGAGGTACAGACGGACGGTTTTAGCTACTGAAATTTTGCTTTTGGGAGGACCCTTAAGCAGGAACGTAATCCTATGTTAAAAACTACTGTGATCTTAACCCAGTTGAAAGAGTTGGTTTATTTATAGAAAGCTCAATGAATTTCTTGTTAAAAAGATGATGACAAAATGGAGGGAAACAATATTATTTGGTATTTACATTAAGGATTTTAACCAATATGACAGTTCAAATAAGAAGTTACATTCAGAATTGTACAGTTCGGCATAAATCAATTTCTCTCTTTCATTGAATTTTTTGAAATACATAGTGTGTATCTGTATTCAAAATTTTGAAAAACGGATAATTAAAGAGATATGGTGGAAATATTTAAAAGTACAGCTTCAAATGTCAACGAAATTAAATATTATAAGAAATTATGGACTTCTACTAGGAAATTTGCAGAATTAAACATGTGTATATTATTAGGAACCTCATTTCAGCATCTGAGCATCTGAAAGCATTTTTGAAAAATACCTGATAATGTAGTTTCCTTTCCATTTCATACTGGGTAAAATTATGAATTTTAGAGGGACATTTAAACTTTAATTTACTAGGATAATATTTCTTTCCCCCTCGGGTGGCAATCACCATGGTGCAAAATTATATTAATATCAACGAGGACTTCCAAAGCCAAATTTTGTCATTATTTTCGACTGTAATTTTTCCCACATGAGAAATTAAGCTGACAATTTTTAGACGAACACTGGTACGATGCTATTGGGCGAATCAATATTTTAAGAAAAAATAAAAGAAAAAACCCTTAATAAAACTTTAAAATACCGAAAAACTTAAATAAAGAAAAACTTTTGATGAGCTTAAAAGTGATGTAAATATTTACAGATGAAATAATACTAAAATTGAAATCATATCCATTTTACAAAAAATTAAAGGTGATATAATCGCAAAGAAAAAATATAAACATGCTATTTTAAATGTTCTATGTTGAAATATGAAATTAAAATAATCAAATGTAGATATCACATTAAAAATTCATTAAAATTTCCTTATTAACAACAAAAAACTTTACTTAAATAAATTGTCCGTAATAATTGGATTCCGATTTTGAAAATAGAAAGATGTAAATTAATTTCGCGTGTAAATGATTTTTAAATTCATAATGAATAATACTAAAACAATATTATAAAATAATACTAAAACAAAGAATGATTACTGTATTATGCAATTAAATAATGCAGATCGTATTTCAATTTAAATAGTTGGATATTTGAAATTTTAAAAACTTGAAACACATGGAGTTATACGTATGCAGACTATATAATTGTAAACTGGTTTAGTATCATTTTACCAAATAAATAAGTCCAATCCCATTTTTACAAAACGTAAGTCATAGTAGATTTCTAAAAAAATTCTACATTTTTTACACTGAAAAATCTATGAAATGTAATATTAACATCAGAAAATACATTAATTGAAAAATTCTTGAATTATGTTCATTTCTCTTTAAGTTTGGTCATAGCATCATAATAAAAGCTGATATCACTTAGAATGTTTTAAGTGCGTTAAAAATGTGATCTGCAGAGTATCATCATTGAAAATAAATATATCACTCTGTGGTCATAGATATTTAAAATTCTAAAATAGTAGCCAGCTGAGTTATGGTGTCCATACACTTTTGAAAATGTATGAAAGCAACTCAAAAGTTCATGAATTACAGTAAACTTTTTGATGACAAAATAGAAATGAACACTGATGCAATTCCACAAAAGGGTTAATTACATGCCTTGAACTAATTAATAGCTCATCATTAGGCCGAGGAAAATTGGTGTGATTGTCGCAATCAACAATTGAGAAATTATAACATCGAGACAATCACAGCAATTCTCCTCGGCTTCATGATGAACTACCTGTTAGTTCGAAAAATGTATCCACACTTTTTTTATAATGGACATCAAGAAGTGTTTATTATTTATTTTGCCATGCACTGACATTTTTTCATTGTTAATTGAAACAATGACACCAGTGCTCTTCTCCCTGTCGCAATCAACTATTGTCGCAATCGTTGAGGCAATTGTAGTCAGTTGCAACAATATTGACAATATTTGGCCTTGGAAGCTGTCGTGTGGGTTGTGCGTTGTGTTCTCGAAAGGTGAAGGTGGAATGCCGCATAACTATGAAGATTTAAACTTGTCACGCTGAAAAAAAAGCAAAGAGATGTGACAATAAAAAAGTCGAAAAAAACGTGGTTGATGATCATCTTATGGGTTTCATTTAATAATGACAAATGAAATGCAGGTGGCTTAAGGCCATGACAAAATAACCATGTTGTCCTTTAAGGATCAGGTGGACGTCTCAGTCTGGGGACGCTAAAAATGGCCGCTGCTGGAACTGCCAGGCCGCGATAAACTTGTCTTCTGCTCCTCATCGCTGCGTCCTACACGGGTGCTGTAAAAGGCGCTGTCTGCTTTCGTCGTTAAACTTTCCCGCTGGAGACCTCGACATCACGTGATCTTGACGAGCTGACCAAATGTGGAATTTGGGGCTGCCAACCAGCGGAGCTGCGCCCGCCAAGCATTGGAGCGGAGCTTTGGGAACAAAGATTAGCTTTTTTCTGCTTGTTGCGGGGAAGGGCGATTTATCGTGCCAATGTAAGTTTGCCAGATTTTTGGGGATTAAAGGATTAAGGCAGAATGTGAGTGCTTCCCGATAACAGTATTGTTGGTTCGAAAAAGAGATGCATTTTCAGAAAAACCCAGAGTGTCTGGGGAGAAACTACAAATTAAGGAAGCGTATGGTTACACCCCTTTTTACAAATTGAATCGTTATTACAGTATTTGGATTATTCTTAAGAGCTTATAAGGCGTTGAAAAGCGTTACGACAGAAGCCCTAGTTGATATTATTACCATTTTGCATCATGGTGATAGCTGCCCGAAGGGAAAAGAAAGATTATCCAAGTAAATTCAAATTCAAATGTCCCTCTAAAATTCCTAATTTTACCCAGTATGAAATGGACAGTAAACTATATTATCAAGTTTGTCAATTTCGACAATCAACAATACTGCATTGTTCATTGTTGCAATCAAAAATTCAGAACTTCGTGACAATCTATCTCTTCGTGACAATATTAACATCGTGACAATCATACCAATGCTAGTTGTCTTCATAATGAACTATTTATTATTTCGGAACATGTAGCCACGCTTTTTTAACAATGGACTTCAAGAAGTATTTATCATGTATTTTGTTATCCACTCACATTTTTTCATTGTTAATAGAAACAATGGCACCAATGTTCTCCACTATGTCGCAATCGCTAAGACAATTGTTGTCATTTGCGACAATATTGACAAAATTGCCATTTGCGAAAATATTGACAAAATTTGGCTTTGGAAGCCCTCGTTGATATTAATATCATTTTGCATTAGGGTGATTGCCGTCCGAAGCGAAAATAAATATTATCCTAGTAAATTAAAGTTCAAATGTCCCCCTGAAATTCATAATTTTACTCAGTATGAAATGGAAAATAAACTATATCGTCAAGTTTGTCATTTGCGGCAATCAACAATTCTGAAAATATAACATCGTGACAATCACGCCAATGCTCCTCGGCTTCATGATGAACTATTTAATAGTTTGAAACATGTAGTCACCCTTTTTTCGAAACATGCAGTTACACTTTTTTAGAAATTTGTAGTGACCCTTTTTTCGAAATTTGTAGTGACACTTTTTTCGAAACATGTAGCCACCCATTTTTCATGGTGGACTTCAAGAAGTGTTTATTAAGTATTTTGTCATCCACTCACATTTTTTCATTGTTAATTGGAACAAAGGCACCAATGCTCTTCATCCTGGTGATGAATTATTAATTAGTTCGAAACATAACAACCCTTTTTTAATTTATTATGGAACTGAAGAAGTGTACATTACGTTTTTTGTCATGCACTCGCATTTGTGAGTTGTTAATGGAAACAATCACACCACTGCTTTTTAGCCTGATGATGAAATATTAATTAGTGCGAAAAAGGGATCCACTTCTTTAATTATTTCATGCAATTTAAAAGCTGTTCATTACGTATTTTGTCATCCACTCGCGCAATTGTGCATTGTTCATTGATACAATCACATCAATTTTCCTCGGCCTAACGATGTGCTATTAATTACTTCGGAACATGTAGCCATCCTTTTTTAATTTATTGTGGAAATGAAGAAGTCTTCATTACGTATCATAATTTCATTCTTATCACTTAAATTATTTATATTTTTATTT
The DNA here is from genome assembly GCA_907164885.2 of Dolomedes plantarius. NCBI lineage: Eukaryota > Metazoa > Arthropoda > Arachnida > Araneae > Dolomedidae > Dolomedes > Dolomedes plantarius. Next base: position 151,204,481 of record OU015492.1, read on the forward strand.
ATTAAATTATATTTAATATTATTGTTTCAATTAGTTTCTTCCAATTGTACTACAAAGTATTCTGTATATTTTTATCCTTTACATAATATTTCAGAAGCATCCTTAAATTTTAAAGACTTTATAATTTCTTTCAAATACTTCTCAAAACCAAATATACTTGATACATAAAATCTATAGGCAGCCACCTGCAGTTTTAAACGCATCTTTGTGAAGCGCCAAATGTATTTTTATATGAACTTGGCTCCATGAAGTCTTCACAGTATTGATTTTCTTACTTCCAGTGTCAGTAAACTTTCATCTTCCAAACACTTTGAGTTCCTGAGAGTAATTTAAGGTGTTAAATTTGGAAACACTCAAAGATTCTTAAAATATCTTTAAAAACTATTTAGGAGAAACAAATTGCTGAGCGATGTTACTTTTGTTCTTTCGCGGGAGTTAATGCTAATTAATAAAGATTTTAGTCATTTCAAAAGCAATAAAATGTAAATAGCTAATAGAATTTTAATCCTTCACCCAATAAATTCGTTTCCAATTTTTTTTATAAATATAGGAAATGATGAAGAAATGGAACAGTCATAAAATACTAATGGATGGTGCATAATAAATATATAAATTTATTATTAAAAATGTATTTACAGATCAGTCTAGTGGTTATAACGATAGCTTTGAAATTCAGAAGGAAGTCAAAGGTTCTACTAACTATGCGGGAGAAGATTATTTCTGCATATATTGTATAAAATATTATATCAATAAAAACATTGCTTTAACATCAAACATTGGATTTTAAGCTTCAATAAGTATTGAGATATTTTATGAACGTGACATACTTTTAAAAGAAATTGTTCTTCTAAATGTAAGTTTAATAGAGCGCCCCCTCATTGTATAGCACAAAATGCTGTAAGGACTTCGCCTAAAACCAAGACTGACAGCCTTTAATATTTACAAAATGCTTTATTTGCATCTAGATTAAATATAGGCTTTATACAATAATTACAAAAAAATAAGCACTATCTGAGGCTATTTTGCGGGGTTCAGGATATCATAATGGAACACGGCAGGCTCTCCTTCTCTGGCACGCGTTCGACGACGAGGGTTCTTCACACCTGTAAAACGAAGTCAACTGCCCCCCATTTACATCAAGGTGGCGAATATATATCCTCGCCCATCTCTGTGGGTGGTTGAAGCGAGCTCCCTTTGAACCCTTTTTTGTAGACCGTCTTCAGACCATTCCGCGTCTTCCGCTAAAAGGCTAGGTGATTATCCTCTGGACAGGCTTTGTCTGCAAGCAGGGGGATTTCTTACAGAAGACGGCTTCCTAATTGTCCGATGGCGACGCGGCGTCTGCCACAATTTGGTGACAAAGCGACTGTCACCGATGAATACGGTAGATTGATAATGGACGTCTTGCCGTTAGGCTCTCTCAGGAATTCCGAGTGTGAAAGGGGCGTAAGTCATTACAGACTAAATTCCTCCCCTCCCCAGATGTTTTTCTGCAGAAGTTTTTCACCTGCAAAAAACAGAACAAAAACATGGTCCTTCTCAGGACAATTTCAATTATAAAACTTTTCCCGAAGGCAAATGCACGCCCAATTGACATTACGAGTAGACCGTTAATTTTGATCAAACTCTGGCTTTACCTTCATGAAAGAAAAATTTTAACTGTACTTCAAAGTATCATTTTAAAAGCACATCAAAAGGAATTTATAATTAAAATTTACGCACTTTAAAATCTCTAATAAGAGAACGTGCCGTAGCAAAGAAATTATAAAATTACACAATAATATAACAAGTCATGGCAAAAAATTTAAATAAAACAGTATATTAATACATGTCAATCAAAAAAAAAATTAAATTCATAGAACACTAGTACATACACATGACACTACATAAAAACCATTATAACTAGTAAATCACTCAACTGGGATCCCATAATTTACCTTAATTGTGATCACATGACACAAATAAATTCTCAAATTGATATTAAACACAGTTACAATGAAACAACTTTACACAAATAAAATTAAATACAAATCCAAAATGGATACCTAAACTTCATACAGAACATATCATCACGGTTACTAATACACATGAAAATTTTAAATTTCTTACTTATCTTTTAATACGTTTAACACTTATAGTCATAAAAACAATTTAATACTCGGCTTTCCGTAAATCCTGGATCAGGAACTTAATTCGTTCACGATTACCTGTGATCCAATCTTTTCCATTTAAGTGGACAGTCATCAGTGACCTAAATTTAAATATTCATTTTATCCTACTATAGGATTCACAATCGATTTAGGGTCTAATTTTTCAGTACTGACTGACATAAAATTATAACATAATAGCTCATTGGCTCATTCCTTATCCAAAAAAATTCACAAACCTCACATTCCTTGTAATCACTTGGATTCTTTGACAACACTTACATTTATCTGTTGTCGTAACAACTCTTCAGACAAAACTTATCGATTTCACAATAAATCATCCAATTGCGGTATTCAAACACGGTACGGAGTGCATTTTGACTCCAATTACTACCTTCTTTGGTATACACAAAAACATACACATTTGCATTTAAAAGTTAGCCAATACCTTTCTGAGGCATTCTACTGGCTTATTCAACAAACAAAACAGAACATATAATGTTACAATTGAACATTAACTAAAGCCTATCTGAGGCATTCCAACACGGCATACATAAAACCGTCATATGGCGTTTGCCACTACCAAACCGTTATATTATGATAACGTCAAAGGAATTTCACCTGAATTTTCCTTTAAAGCAAAACTCAACTTCTATGGTCGAGCCGTTCAAATTTACAAACAATTACATGTTACAATTCATAAAAAAAACATTACTCAAACGAATACACATTAATTTCTGGTCACATTTTTACACTGAAACTACAATTAATCAACATACTTATAATATACATTTAAACTTTTAAGACTAAACTTCGGCTTAGCCTGGTGTTCGGCGGGAATTAACATGGTTAAGACGTTTCACAGTATTCTTAACATTAGGACATTTCCCCTTTTGACATTTGTCACAAGCCGACACGTAATCATTTATGTCTAAGTGACAATATGGCCAGTAAAAATACTGAGTTAATGATTCTTTCATCTTAGCAACGCCTAAATGAACATTAGTTTGTTCGTGGCAGAGTCTTTTTAATTTCTCTCGATACTTTCGAGGCACAATAAGCAGTTTTCTAGTGGTTCCATCGTTATTTTTTTTCTGGTAAAATAACATCTCTTTTACCACTACGTACTTATTTTCTTCGTGCGTCTTCTTTTTCGCCCTATCAAAAATTACTTTTAATTCTTCGTCCTCACTTTGTGCAACTCTAAATTCTTCGGGTGAAGTCTTTAATAAGTCGGGAGTAATTATTTGTTTCTCCTGGAGAGGCAAGATAGTCGCGCTCTCTTCCGAAGTGATTTCTTCTACCGCTTCTGATCCGGGGATCACTTGCTCTATTTTCGTTATTTCTTCTCCCGTGTCTAGTTTTTCTCTATCAAATTTTAGTTTTTCGGCCCGGGTTTGCACAGTATTTTTCACCGGAACTTCTACATTCCTGTTGATCTTCTCAAGCAAGGCTGCCGTTTTATTTCCTAACAAATAGTGTTTCTGTTCGAATTCCGTATTGCTGACAGCTGCTCTAGTTCTGGTGTGGCCCCATTCACATTTTAAATCGACCTCTGCTATAGGTAAGCAAACGGATGAATCTAACACAGGTGCACTGACATAAACGTGCTCTCCTGTGTACATATGGGGTTGTACCAAATTTTTAGAAATCAGATCAATGCTCGCTCCTGTGTCTCTCAGAATAGACGTAGATTTTCCATTAACGACTCCCTGACTGATATATGGAGTCATCACGCCACTCGAGTCTCCTCCACTAGTTTCTGTTGCCGCGGTAATTTCCGTCTCTTTAAGTTTAGGGCACTGTGGTCTCAGATGGTCATAAGAACCACACTCGTAACAACGGAGCTGTTTTCTTTTCTCAAAAATTCTTTCCTTGCTTTGTCCACTAGAAGCTTCTTTTTCCACATCTTTTTTTTCTTTCTTCTCTTCCTTAAATTTATGATTATTGTTAAATGGCTTATTAATTTTATCTGTGGACTTTTGATTCTTTGGGAATTCTCTTGTTCGGAAACTGTCTTGTAAGCTTTCATACTTATCGATTTTTTCCGCTAATTCTAAAGGAGTATTAATCTGCATCCACTGCTCCAAAAAATGATCTTTTATATCGGCAGGTACCCGTCTCTTCATCTGTTCCGTTATGTGTAGGTCTCTCAGTTTCTTAAATGTAGTGATTTCTAAATCTGCTATCCATTCATCATAATAGCCACTAAGCTCATGGGCATAATTCCTCCATGACTTATCTGCGAGTTTAGGATGGCGATAAAACAGTTGTTTTAATTTTTCTGTATTCATCCTAAATCTCTGGAGAATCGTCTCTTTGACGTAGTCATAATCTTTTGCCTGTTCTGGCGATTCTCTGGCCATCATGTTGGAAATTTCTGGGGTTAGTACCCCTAACAAATATGGCACCCAATCTTCTTTAGGGACTCCCGCCATCTCTGCTCTTCTCTCGAAATTAATTAGGTACAGGCCCATTTCGTCCCGTTTCTCGTCAAATTTCTGTACGGTTTTAAGGAGCTGAATGTTCTGAGTTGCGTCTGCATCTCTGTCCCTCACATTTCGGGCTCTACTGTCTCCATTATTTCCTAATTCTAGTCTCTTCATTTCGAGAGCAAGTTGGTCTTGACGAATTTTGTCTTCTCTTTCCCTCTCTCTCTCTTCTCGTTCTTTCCGATCTTCAATAATACGTTCTAGTGTGAGTCTAGCGTCTTCTTCGACGTAATTTTCGTTTCTGTAACGATCTTCTTAATTTCGAAGACCCTAAGAGTATCGTCAGCTTGTCCTCCTAACTCTTCTAAAAGTTCTAAAAGATCCTCTTTCTTACCCTTATTTAAAAAGGACATTTTTCTAACTTTAGGGTGACTAATTTTATGATAAACAATAAAATTATCCCTCAGCTACTAGCTATACCTTCCGACGGTATGTGTCCTAACCGGAACTAACAAGTTCAAAACTGATCAATTTTAGACCGAACTATAATTTTAGCCCTTATGAACACCAAACTAGCACCGCACAATATAAACATTCACAATTTACTCAATACCTATCAAATCAAAATACCGAACTCTTATACAGAATACACATAAACAGAATTCTCAAATTAATCAACACTCTATATAGATTTCCAACACAGTAATACACAAATACTAAATTATCACTGTTAATATCAAAGCATAAGAAACTTAAATATATCTGTTACTATTAAAAGAAAAAAAAATACTAAATACACACTGTTATTATCAAAAGCAAAAAAAATTCACTTTCTTTAAAAATAGAGAAAAACATACAGTATTTGCAATTAACAAAACACAGAAATTGGCTAAACTTATTGCAATTCCTAACAAACAAAATATTGGTTCTTTACTTGAACACTAACTGGTTACTCATTCATATACCATAAAAATACACAGAAATTGGTTTTACTTATCACAATTCCTAAAACAATAGTTCCTACTTAGAACTTCAAATGGTTAACTCATACACCATTAAAACACAGAAATTGATTTAAATCATCCAAATTTCTAATATAAATATCAGTTCTTAATACGAACTCTAAATGGCTACTTATACATATACCATTTAAAAAAACACAGAAATTGATTTAATTCATCATAATTTCTAAAATATCAGTTCTTAATACGAACTCTAAATGGTTAACTTGTACATATACCATTTAAAAAAAACACAATAAAATAATTTTTACTTATTGCATTTATATAAAACCATTATTTAGTTTTTAAATCAAAGCCAGAATCTGATAAAAAGAATCGGCCTACCTGTAATCCTTTCGTTCATCACTGATATCCCACTTCTGACACCATTTAATAACAGTCTGTAAGGACTTCGCCTAAAACCAAGACTGACAGCCTTTAATATTTACAAAATGCTTTATTTGCATCTAGATTAAATATAGGCATAATGGAACACGGCAGGCTCTCCTTCTCTGACACGCGTTGACGACGAGGGTTCTTCACACCTGTAAAACGAAGTCAACTGCCCCCCATTTACATCAAGGTGGCGAATATATATCCTCGCCCATCTCTGTGGGTGGTTGAAGCGAGCTCCCTTTGAACCCTTTTTTGTAGACCGTCTTCAGACCATTCCGCGTCTTCCGCTAAAAGGCTAGGTGATTATCCTCTGGACAGGCTTTGTCTGAAAGCAGGGGGATTTCTTACAGAAGACGGCTTCCTAATTGTCCGATGGCGACGCGGCGTCTGCCACAATTTGGTGACAAAGCGACTGTCACCGATGAATACGGTAGATTGATAATGGACGTCTTGCCGTTAGGCTCTCTCAGGAATTCCGAGTGTGAAAGGGGCGTAAGTCATTACAATGCCAAAGACTGAACTGCTTCGATTTTTTATACTTAACGTGAAAATTTGTGTTTGTTCGATTAAATATCAATAGCATTTTCTATACCAGAAGCCAATTGCTTTATACGAAAGTGTAACTCTTATTATATAAAGTCATTTTGCTTTATTTATAAGGCGTTTACTTTAGTCGTAGTTTGACCTCGTCATTTCCTTTCAAAAGGCGCACTGGATTTTTATCGTTCCTTGTTGATGCTCTTGTTGATTTAATAAACGTTAAGGCTTTCTAAAGAACTTTTTTATTATTGAGTCTTTCGCTACATCCCCACAAGTGGTCACCGTACTACCACAAAAGGGAACTTGTGTTCGAATCTCGACGAAGGCTGGGTGTTTCTGAGTTATTCCTTCCTGGGTATCCCAGCTAGTTCCCATACAACGGCCTCCAATAACCAAATAATTCCAGTCGCGCACTACCAACTTTTAAATGTACAATTAAAAGTTGGACAAGTGACACCAATAGGAAAATGTGATACGGCATGCAATGTTTGCTGTCTAACTGATTGAATTTTTAGTCGTGGGGCAGTTGAGTCTGCGCACAACAGCTGCTACTTTCCAACTTTATCATGTCTGTAGCATAATTGTACAATTTTTAGCTCCAAGTTATAGTCGTACAACAGAAAATCGATAATGCGCTGCAGGCCTAACCGACAACATCGTAGTTCAGATGGATAAAAGTCAGCAGGGTGACTATTCTGTCGCGTTAGAAAAGAAAAATAAGCAATAAGCTTTGTTTTTGTCTCCCTTTCCTATATATACTTGGATCAAACAGTTTTTTTTTTCTGAAAATGTAATGTATGCACGTCGGATCAAAGACCATTGTTTTTGAGTTCTTTTGGCGAAATCTTTTATTTCTTACATCAAACAAAGATAAGCAAAATTTAATTAAAACCTCCTGGACCAAACTCTTTAATCATTTATTATTTACTCTCTTAAATATTTCGCTGTCTTAAAGATTCTAGGTACAGTTACACCTTTTTCTCCATTACTCCGTTGTAATGTTATATTAATCTTATGACCACAGGTGTACTGTTTTGTAGAAAGACATTGGTTTGAAAAAAAATACGTAAAATTTATCTCACTCCAGTCGTTTTGAAACAGCATCTGAGATTTCCGTTAATTTATAACATTACCTTATCTCTTCGGAAATTTTTTTACGAATTCGGACTGGTAAACAACGAATCCTATTTCGAAATCACGAAATTAATCGTTCTTTCAACTAACTGTACTTGTTTGTGATATTTAATAGGATGATAAAACATTTATAAATTTTATTAAAAATATAATATGAAAGATAATTAATAAATGCTTGTTGATTATGAAGATTTATAGACATAAATTCTTGAAATCATTAACTGGGGTTTTGGGAAATTTAGTATTTAAAGAAAATTTTATATTAAAGAAAATATTGCCTTGAGAATCAATAAAATGGGCTGCCAAACACATATTTTTTGAAATTTATGACAACTTTTATGATACTTTTAAGTCTCCTACTGTAAATATTCGAGGCTTGGTTACATAAACACCAGTATAAGTACAAAAGGTTTCACGTCGACCAGATCCATTATACAGACAATCCACTAGACTGTTTATATATAAAACATATTTAATTAAAAATAATTATTTTTACAATACAGAATAATTATGTAGAAATATTTCGCGACTACGATTCACTTAGCACGGCCGAAATAAAAATGAAATATTCAACACACGCGTTGTAAGCCTAGAGTAACAATGTACTAGCCCAGTGGTCGGCAAACCCTGGCTCGCGAGCCAGGGTTTGCCGACTCAAGGGGCTCTTTGGCCCCTTGAGTGTGGCTCTTCCACAAAATACCACTTGCGGGCGCGCATGTATAGTGAGATTGAAACTTCGTGATGACCGGTTTTCCTATTTCTATTTTTACATTCTTAGTTGGTGTTTATGTGTCTTTATCTTTAGGCGAGTGCTCTGAAGCGACTTAATGAGAAAACATTTCTAGAAAGATTAAATGTCAACGCGTATCGTCAAGTCGTATCTTTGCATCGTGTTTTACAATGTATTACTTCCGAGAGCGTGTCCCCGTAGAAAACACTAGACTAGTCAAAATGATCTTCGAATATATCCAACCAGCAAGTCGAAGATCTTAAATTAGTTCCAGCTTTATCAATAGCAGTTGATGAATCTTGTGACATAAATGATACAGAGCTAGTTTCACTTTTTGTACGATTTATTTCATCTGCAGGTCCTAAAGAAGAGCATTTAGGATTATTGCCACTCAAAGGTCAAATACGTGGAGAAGATATAGCAAATGCTGTAATTGAGTGCATTGAAAAACATCATATTCTACTCGACAAAATTGTCTCAATTTCAACACATAGGGCGAAATGTATGACCGTCGTAAGAAAAGGGTTTGATGCTATTTTGAGAGAAATTCATCTAGACACGCTTTGTGCGCAGACATTTAATAAACTAGGACAGGGATTGCGAACATGTGACCCGAGGGTCACAGTGATAAGCGAAGCAAAATTAGACGACACGCGAGACGATCACATTGTTTTAACGTCCATTTAACTTTTAAAACTTTGATTTTCATTCCTCGGACTGAGAGATCTATAATCTAGTTTGTACTAGAAATAATTTGTAAAAAATAATTGTTTGAAATTACTTTTTTCCTCTTTTTGCCAAACAGAAGTCTTAAAACACTCTTCTTCAGTACTACTGAATGCAGAAGAAATATTTGATAAAAGATTCTCCCAATTTCATGAAATGGAGAAAACTTAATTTATCCTCTTTCGATTGGCTTCAAATTTATAACTTAGAAACGGGAATGGTTGAATTTCACAACAGTGTTGTACGGAGGAATAAATTTGCAGAACTAAACGTAAACTTAGAAAAAAAATTACAAGATCTGGAAAATTGTGAGGAATATATTTTAACAACAAGCACCGAAAATATTATTTTAACTGAATGGAACTGGTTGCCTAATTCGCTAATGTTGATGAAAAACTTAACAAGAGCTCCTTTGGCAATGTTTGGATCAACCTACGTTTGCGAACAGTTGTTTTCGACAATGAATTTTATTAAAAGTAAGAATAGAAATCACCTCAGCATCGACTTGTCCACTGCGTGCGTACGATTAAAAGTTATAAATAGCGAACCAAGTATAAATAAAGTATCGTCCGAAAGACAACAACAAGTGTCACATTAAGTTCGATTATTTTTGTACTTATTTTCTTCCTCATATTGATAGTTTTAAACAAATCATAATAAAAAGTTAAATATGTTTTTGTTTTAAATATATATCGTATAATTTTTTTTAATTTCCGAAGGTCTTCCAAAGACCGAATTTTTTTTTTAAAAGTGACACGTGGTTTTAATTTCTATGGTTTCAAGACATTTTTTGACACGCGTTAGAAAAAGGTTCGCCATCCCTGAACTAGGAGATGCGAGGCCATTGTTCATATTAGTGTTTGTTTCTCATTGTTATGATTTAATTTTATGGATACTGTGACAACGTCAGAGATGAAAATTGAAAGCCATAGCTCGCGACTAGATGGCTTGACGGTAGATGAAGATTGTTTACAACGGCTTTGGGAGTTTTTTCCACGCGCTGGGAGTTTTTTCTGCGCGCCGAGATTTTTGTATCTCAGCTCCGCGCGCTGAGATGTGATTGTAACTTATATTTAAAATGTTGTGTTCTTTTTGTTAATAAATATGCGTGTGATGTTAATCATCCATGCTAAGTGCTTTTCGCCTTACACAGTGGATTTAAGTAATAGTGAGCCAACCGGCCAAGCTGTTACAATACTTTATAATTTAATTTTATCAATAAATAATATCGATATTAAGTATATCAAGTTTAATTCAACATACCTATAGTTTAACTAAGACATAAAACTTTAAGTACAGTTTATTAAATTAATTTTAGGGAGCGTTGTGGAGTGAAAGAAAATGTAGTGTCGAGGATTGAGAAAGGTATGTTGAGATGGTATGGACATGGTATTATCTCCATTTGGTATTATCTCCATTCGTCCATACAGAGAGGCTGAACGAATGGAGATAGACGAAATAAGTATACAAAACGAGTGTGGATGGAAGAGTTGGAAGGGGTTGACCTCAGCGAACGTACCTCATTCAGATTGAGGACATTTTTAACAAAAGCCAGCTTTGGAGTATCCTAATTAAATTAATAACAATGCACCTACCTATATAGTTTGAGTTAAAAAAATTTGGCTCTCAAAAGAAATTTCAATCGTTGTACTGTTGACATTTGGTTCTGTTGACTAATGAGTTTGCCGACCACTGTACTAGCCAGTTCGAGGTCGAATTCGTGAATGCCTGGTGGGCGATTGCACGATGAGCTACTCCAGAACTTGCTCAACAGGGCAACACGGCTGGATTTGTACAGCCATCTGTTGCGGCAGCGAGGCAGCTCCACAGATCTATCTATATGTTTAGATTTAATGGTATAAATATTTTGGATATAATTGGGACATTAACTCATTTTCCCCTTAACACCATTTTGAAGAGAGCATTAGGACGGCGAAACTTACGTCCAAAATTGTTTGGTACTCAAGAGGTGTTTATATATATATATATATATATATATATATATATATATATATATATATATATATATATATATCTTAAGAGACATTTGTCCGTAGCTCGTAGACTTATGATTAGGCAACTTTGTAATATTTGTGATAATCATCTTTGCGGGATTTTACTGCTTTATGTAACTTCCTGTTTTATCTTACGTTCTCCATTGATTTCTAAAGTGCTTAATTCTATGCTTGAATTTCTGTTGTGATTATTTTGAATTAATTATGATTACAATAGAGCAGGATACAAAAATATAATAAAAGATCTTATTTTATTATTCTATCATATTTCTTTAACACTAGAAAGACGGCTGCCGTCATTTTGACGGTTTCGGACATACTATCGAGCGCTATGTATGTATTTATGTCCTCAAGCTTTTGACATTTTAGGACTTTTTCTAATTTTACGCGAAATATGCACACACATTTAAAAATTATACTTGATAGTAAAGAGGGGGAGAAAATGCGTTGTATACCTACTAAGACTGAAACCGTCAATTTGATGGCAATATAGAAAACAGGCAGATATCTTTACAATAATACCAAAAAATTATAGTTACTTTTCATCTCTTCCCCGTTTTGCAAATAACAGAAATATTGGCTCTTCGGAAATAGTGGTGTTGAAAAATATGGACTGCACAAACCATGCATATATTTTTACGGATAAACCACACCGGGTTGTCAGCTCGGCATACCTGCATAAAAATCTTTCTAAATATATTACAATTATTATATATTTGCATGAAATAGTTTAAAATTTAAAGTTTTAACCATATTTAAAAAAATTAAATATTTTAATTTCTTGATTTTAATTTTATCCAGTTCAGTCTTTTCAGCAAGAAAAAAAATTCCCGTCTTTCTAGTGTTAAATCCCATTACTGACTTTCAAGGGTATTTAGTGGTGTCCTCGATTTTATTTCGTCAAGATTACTTTTGTATCTTAATATAGTATATTCAGATTTATATTTTTTATCTTATATTTTGACTATGTTTTTCAGTTACCATAAAATTCTTTAAATAAATTCATGAATAAAACCAAGATCATCCCACTTTCCTTAGAATAAAGTTTTCAGACTATACTTATATATAAAAAATAAAAGGAAATAAAAATCAAAGTCTGACCCATTTCATAACACAATAAACATGCTACATGACATTAATTACTGTCAAGTGTTTCGAAAGCTTGTTCTCTAAGTTATCTCAAGTCTAGACATGCTACAACTATTCACATTTAAAATGGTACCATTCTCTGATTAAAGAGTTAGTATTAAACAATAGGTTACATTTCCGAAACGTGATTATATTTCAGAGACCGTTCCCAACGCTTTTGGGTTTTAGATTAAAATGCCATATGAAACAATACTCTTATATCTTAATTTACTAATCAGATAAGTTTAAAAATTAAGAAGATGTTGTAATTTAATTCAAAAACATATAAATTGAATATTGGAATGCGTAAAGGATGATCTAGACTGGTTCTATTCTTTCCAACTCAAATAAAATAAAACTTCCTTATTTAATACATTTACACAATTTATATGTATATATATATGTATATATATATATATATATATATATATATATATATATATATATATATATATATATATATATATATATATATATATATATATATATATATTTATTTATTTATTTATATAAAGAGAGAGAGAGGGGGTAAGGAAATAGTTTCATAAGCGATACCTGTCTGCAAGGTTTGGAAGGGGTTGCACAGTCTGAAATAACATAAAAGGTTATTAAACGGCTGGTGGGAGGAGCGTTAGTAGGATTTTAGAATTTTATTCAAAGCCCCCAGAATTTTTCTTTTCTCTCCTTGTGATGAAGTTAAACCTCATTTTTTATATATCGCCTAGCTGCAGTGTTGGCTTTCGGGATTGAGGGTGCCCCGATCGAATTCTGACAATCACCGTTAAAAATCTTCGTGCCTAGGCCAGATGAGGGAAAGTTTAATCCATAGACCGGAAAGTCCGTCTTTGAGGTCAGTGGGTGGGTGTGACGTAACGTCACAATGTAGAAAATTAATTACTATTTCAGATTTAAATATTAATTATAATTATCAATATCAACTATAATTAACTATTATTACTACTTTATTCATTAATATAATTTCTTTAATTAATTACTTGCTACATGTATTTCTATTAATACTTTGCTCGGTTAACTCAAGACTTAAAATATAACTTATAATTTTCCAGGTAGATTTTGAATTCTTAAGGCAATTGCATTGTTATTATCTACAATAATTAAATATATCTACAATATCTACCATAATAAAATCGATATACATATTCGAAATCGCATGGCGATTCGAATTTACGGCTTAACTGAAAGTTAACTATAAAACACGTGCAAGATAGATTCAATGTATTCATACGCAGAGTTTTCTAAAAGATAATAACAATGTAATCGCAGTTTTTAGTATTTCATTTTAATATAGTCTTTTGCTACATCAAGCATTTATAAATTATTTAATTATCTCTTCCTACAAGTTTTATTTGATTCATATTTGCAAAAGGAGTTACGCTCTATTTATCAGAGCGTAAGCATACAACCGCATAGGCTATGAGCCGGCTATGAGTGACGTTCGCATTCTATATAAAAAAAAGAACGATATTCGTCATGAGAGGTGTAGGTCGCAAGCAGAGCGAGTTCCCTCTATTTTGGTTGTCTTCGGACTTATTTTATTGCGACACTGGCTGGCATTAGTTTGTATAATTTCTGTGATCTGCAAATCGTCAAAGATGTCTTCGATGAATGAATATTAATTTAAATTAAATTTGTGGCAGTTTTTCTCAGTGTCGATTCATTAAATTCATGAAAGCATCGTACAGCAAGTTCTTCAGCAGTGTTCCTGAGTATAACTGACCGTTGGGTCAACCATCAACATCGACGAACCACTATTATGTATATGATGTATTCAAACATCCAGTTTTCCGGTTCCTCGTCCAATTTCTGTGCATCGACTCGTGGACCAGATTCTACGTAATAGGCCTTGCTCCATCTTTCCCCCGCAGCCGGATTCTCTTAGTTTTAGCTGATGTGCATTACCCCTTCCACGTGCTACCAGGACTGCAGAAAAGAAATTTTGTCTACAAGTGTTTATATTTCCCAATAGTAGTTAAGTATCTATAAATTATTCTGACAATGCATTACGAAATTTAAATTCACAACGCTGTGTTTCCACTATAATTTACTTGTACAAAATTTAATTTATGTAACACGCAATTATCACGTGCTAAAACTTTATCACTATCAATTTAACCACCAAGTTTACTATCATTGGTGACCACCAATCTAATTTATCAGTGGGAAAGGTAAGATTCCCCCAGATGTCACCCCGGGGGCGGGGCCTGCTCGGTCAAAATTCAGGTGGCATCTGGATTAGACTGACTCCGACCTTTGTGGGGCCATTATATGCCGGAGCCGCAATCCTCAGACAGCAAGCCTATAAGAACCTGGTCTTGAAAACATTTCAGGGCCAGGGGACATACGAAACAACAGCAACTAGTACATACATTTAAACATATACATTTTCAACGTAAAGGTATCCTTGGACCTAGATTTCGTTCTTCCTGCGTGCTCTTCAACAAAGCATTACCGAGAGCCAGAGGGAAAGGAATCCCTATTGCGGAATTTTTCTAAATTTTTACTGGTGAACGACAAAGTGCAAAGCTCCAGCGCACTTCTGCACATGATGCTCCTAGGCTACGGTTATGTATGTTGTTGTTTAAGTCCCTGGGGCTTCAGAGCAAGGTCCCCAGTCCGGATTGCATATGAATAGAGAGAAGACAATAGATAGATAGAAATACACAAACATAATTTATTTTTACACAAATGACCCCGGCGATAGTCAGTTGTATTTTCATAGCCTCTCTTTCAACACGAGATTCCTATTTCAGGCGGAAAAACTGACTTTAACCAAACTGACAACCAAGGCTTATTGCATGATCAGATGGCATGGAAGGTGAATACGTTATGGACTTTACCAACTTGCCGGCCACGGTTATTTGTAAACGGAAAATAGGGTCTACACTTCTGCCATGGATCGTCCGTGTCCACTCTCTAGGTTTGCGTACGGGAGAGCGAAGCTGCATGTTTTACAATGGATCCGGCTTTTGACTAGTCATATGTGCTTGGATTAACATCTGAGCAGCCTGAAAATTCTACAGATTCATTTCTGAACTATTTGTGATAAATCACCAGATATGGAAATTCCCCACCTCCAGACTACTGAACCACTGTCGGCACAGGAGCTCTGTAGCCATTGGAGGCAAAAGGAATAATCTTACTATTAACAGCTGAAGGTAAACAAATGTTAGTTTGTCAGTCAGCAGACACGGGAACGGGCTAATCTCGCGAGCCGAGCATAGCAGGATATCGCGACTGGTACCGATATACGCGGACGGCCGAGACGCGTGCACTGATGCTATCCTCAGCTTTCAAAACTTTAAACTTTTTTAATTATTAAATTAAAACCGCCGAACTCAAAAGAAGCGGAGAGCAGAAACACCTGACATTCCGGGTGGTTCCAGCTCCTTTCCATTTCGCAAATTTCCACTATTTTCATGCATGCAAAATTAAACTTTTCCGTCCACCAATCGACATTTTTTTATTTCCACGTGTTTTACAACTCTTCATCTTTAAGGATATACACATTTTTATAAGGTTAAAACAGTTTTTCATTGCAAACGAAGCTTTTTCCCCAAAGGAGTTTTCCAAATTTCACGAAATCGACAATTTTGATTGACAAATATTTCGGTTTTCTGCACCTATTAATTTCAATTTTGCGATTTATAGGCATTTGATAGATGTTCAGCTTTCAAAATATACCAAATGCATTTAATAAAAAAAGTTTTCATTCTAAAAAAGCGTATTTGCAAAACTCACATCTGAAATTTCCCGCGCTGATCAACATAGTATCTTAATGTAACTGAATGCCGAGTTCGTAATTGTTCGACTTGTTATTTCCATCACTAATAATTCCAGCAAGTTCGTGAAATTTGCTTCTAGTTAATGAGCAACTGATGAGGATTCTTCGGCCACCAATTTTGAATTCATCAAAACTGTCATTCTATTTTTTTAAGCACTTTCACCCCCATGATATTTAATATTGCCACATTTCACCGAAGTAACGGTGACTCAGCGGTATTGCTCCTGACGTCTAATCCTAAGCTCCCGTGTTCGAAAGCAGCCGCCGTCGGGTGCAAGAGCATCTTTTATATTAATTTGCTCTGCATACGAGCTGTATGCAAATCGGAGGTGTATTTTAGGTGATGTTCCCAGCAATCTGGTCAATAAAATCTGTTCTGATCTACGCTTTGTCATTTCCGTATTCACCGAAATCATCGTGACAATATTTTCATTCGGCCATGTTGCCAAAAGGAAAAATTTTTAGTTGAGAACGAGTCATTTAATAATTGAAATCCAGAAATAAATTTAAAGTACCAGAAATGATTTTAGTTTTAGGAAAGGAGAAGTAAAACCCTTTAGAATTTTTTTCTAATTGAATAAGCTTTTTTGTTTAAAATGCAAAATTTGAAAACGGAAATTTTAAATAATTATTTTTTTTTAAAATCTAATATATTTTTAAAAGTGATTAAACAGTGTTTAATCTTTAAGATATAAATCCATTTCATTTTAAATCAAAAAAGCAACACATCGGGTTGCCACTCAGCTAGTGGACAATAACTGTCGTTTTTCTCTTCGTCGGTTTCTTGAGAAAACGACAAAGATGTACGACAGTAATTGTCGTTACATCTTTGTCGTTTTTCCTATCCATTGTCGTTATGTTAAATAAATAACAACAATATAAGAAGTACCTTTTATTTCTATATTGTTGTTTTTTTACTTTGTTTTATTGCTTGAAATCGGAAGAAAAAAAACACACTTCGGAAAAAAAAACCTCATCTATGACGAACTGTGAATAACAAAATTAACAAAATTCAAAACAAAAAATAACAAAATGTATAAGGAGGACGAGCTTAAACCAAAAAGATACATTTCCAGAGTACAGGTAGCAATCCATTATACCTTGTGAAGAGCACCTGATAAGTGTGAAACCTACGTCTAAGGCTACATCTCTGCTGGAGATGCGCATACATGCTTTAAGCTCCGCCTCTTTGGTACGCTATATATGTATTTTGTCAAATACATTAATGTATATAATGTTAGCCGATTTAGATTATATCTTTACCAGTTTAATCCAAAAATCTACGTATAGTTATTTGTGTATAGAAATACATAATGAGATTTGAAAAAAAAAATCAAATTATAAGTTTTTTATGTAGCAACCTTAGTTCTAAAACTAACGCAAATTAAATCTACTATTTTGGAAGGTAAAACATAGGGATCTGATTTTATTACTTTTATCCTAATCGATAGCTGGAAGACACAAGCTTAGGGGCGTTGTTTAAAAGCGATAGTGTATTCTTTTTTTGAAGAAGCCTAGAAAGCGGATCCGAAAAATCAAAAATGCAAGTTACATTTTAGTTTAAAAAGCAGCTCAAAATGTCCTATACAATGAAACTATAGTACTTGGGATAGAAAATATAAAGATATATTCCTTTTTTTACTATATAGTACTATCATGTACTATATTTTATCTCTTGTATACTACTATTTTTTTCTGCTATATTTTATTCCTTGTTTAGATTGTTATATATACGTGCATAAATAACAAATTGCGTAACCCGGAAACCCATACATGCCACTCTTTATAACCTTACTTTACATAAACTACTTTGAAAAGCATGAATCTTTTCTCCCAAGCACAAATATATACTTGGCTAAGAGTAAAACGTGTTAGATACAAGGCAAAAATCCAAATAAGTTCACACTATAATACATGACAGTTTTTTTTTTTCGAAAAATGTATTAACGTACGTTATTTATTCAATTATGTAAAATTTACTCAAATTTCAGCTACTTAATTACATTTGAAAATTCACACAAATCGAAACATTTATTTCAACGCTGATATCTGAATAAATTCACATTCAGAAATATACCTAAGCAGGAAATTTTATACGGACTGTAAGTGAATGTTAGGTTTAGCTTGGCCTCGGGATAAAACTGCATTCCAACACAAGCAACATAAAAATGAATCCTATTTTCTTTACTTTAAAGGATATGAAAACACGTCAGTGTTGTCAAACATAGCTGCAGGAAATCCCATCGCAGCAATTTTTCAGCTACCTTTCTGTGACACTTTGCAATGTTGTGTTCTTGGAAAGAATTCTATGTTTTTTCATTTCATTTCATTTCATTTCAAATGGCCTATTTTTGATTTTATTGTTTTATTCATATTGAGTGGAAAAATATATTTGAATGATCTATTTTTGCTTGCACGTAAAGCAGTCTCTAAAGATTTACTATTGTATGTATTTTAAGGAATATGAGTATACAGTAGGGCATAAGTTTAATGATATTATCATCGTCCAAACTTGGAAATATGCAAAAGAAATTCTCTCTAGCCGACGTTTAAATTACTCATTGCATCATGTTGCAAAACTTTATCAGGCTGTAAACCAAATAAAAATAAATAAAATTTCAACTTGAACATAAAAATGAAACTATATTTATAGTGACTTAGACCATTCATGAGCAACATTTTTTGATCGTGACCCATTTTTTTATTAAAAAAAAATACTCGATCCCCGACAAAAATTTTTGGGCAGTAGCAAATTTTTTTTTAATAATTAGGAAAATGTTAATAAAAGATAGAATCAGGAAATCAGGAAAAGTTGACAAATTATATTAAAAATCTATGAATTGCAGGTTTTTATATATATTTACTGCATAAAAACAATAAAAACGTGTCTCTCTTATTTTCTGCACTTGTCTTTTGCAAATCTCACGTGACTGAATATTCATATTTAAATATTTATATGTATTATTATTTCATTTAGGTAAAAAAGAACAAAAATTAAAAGTAAAAATAGAGCACGATTTCAAAATGATTAGCCCAATGTAGCATTTTTTAAAATTAAATAATTCAGCATGATAAAAACTTACTTCGAACTTTTCGCTCACACTCTAATTAGTTTCCCGACCAAGAGTTTTCGCAGAAAGACAAAGTAAATCTCATTATAGATGAATAAATTGTTAGTTTCACCCCTAAATATTCATGGGAGATATTCATGCTACCTATTTTCATTTTCAGTGTCATTTGTGATGGATAATTCTATCATCCAGTTCTCCGAATAAAAGCCTCTGAGCTGGTAAGATTGAAGTGTGACTGTATACCATGACACTGGAGAAAATAATCTGTCAAAAAAGCTATAGGAAGGTAGTTCGAAAATTTACATTAAACTCTGTGAATGTTAATTTTCTAAGCTCTTTCAAAGGTTTCTTTCATTTCTAATTAGATTAATGAATCAGCAAGATGTTATCTGGGAAATCAATATATTTCTTTCACGAGTTATTGAAGTTTACATCACCTACAGTATATTTCCTCATTATGCAATAACCTACATTATCCCCATGAATGCATACTAAAATATTAATTTATTCACCATATTAAATATACTTGATTATCATAATAAATTTCATTAAATTTTTGTTTTTTAACTAATATAGTATGAGAAATTTCTTAAGACTATGAATAAAGTTTCATTATAAAAGTTAAGTTTATATCTGAGACTAATAGGAAATGTATGAAAAAATATAAATTTTAAAAGAGTTTCTCAAACCTCTCATTAGTTTTTATTAAAAAAAAACGCTAAGTCTTGTAATTAGAACAATGTCTATGCAATAAAATTTTTATAGATTTAAAAATATATTTTTATTTAATAAATTCTTTTCTCGAGAATTAAATGCCATTTAAAATATTAAAAAAAAATTGTTCTGATAAATCCCTCCTGTTATTTTTTGGTTTTAAATGGACTTAAAAATAAATTATTTAATTGTTTAATTTTTGTAGAATCATTTTTTGTAGCATCATATTTTGCAGTTTAATTTTTGTAGCATCATCCACTGATCTCACATTGAACTAACTGTAGGAAACGCTAATAATGTGTAATATTAACATTACACAGTACATTTTATAGTTATTTCGATGTAACATATATATATATATATATATATATATATATATATATATATATAGATATATATATATATATATATATACATATTCATACATACATATATATATATATATATATATATATATATATATATATATATATATTCATACATACATATATATATATATATATACATATTCATACATACATATATATACATATTCATATATATATATATATATATATATATATATATATATATATATATATATATATATATATATACTTACTTTGTTTTGAGGCACAACCAATGCCATATTTCAGTTTTAATAAGTATCAAATATAATTAATAATGAAGAAAAAAGAATAACCTTCCGGTAGCATTTAAAACAAATATTGTTTTCTAAGAACTGCGAGTGTATCATCAGCCTAATGCGTTACTGTGTATTCGAATATTTTACTAAAAGAGTCTAAGACAATATTTCATCTTAACATTAAAAGCAGACGGCCTTCAAATCCTAGTGGTGTAACGATTCTACGTGAATACTTTATCATCCGGCTTGACAGATACATCATTTACCATTTTACTGCAAAGAGGACGCGACATCACTGGAGCCAAGGAAATTCAAAAGTTAATTAGAAATTTTAACAGATATAGATAAGTCTTCGGGCCGTGTGTTTACTGAAATAAATACTTTAAAATGTCATAAAAGTAATTAAGTTTATGTAGGAAAGTTAGTTACTAATAAATTCTGCATTTCATTCAAAGGATATTTTCATTATTCAGATGAATTTCAGTTAGACAGTTATCCATAGAGGCTGCAAAAGGTAGAGTTGGCTTGCTTATGTATGAATGATTATGTAAAGCAAGATACTGTATATGATTTATTTTAAAATGTATTGATTATTTCTTTGTAATGTTTTAGAAATGGTGGAGTTTGATAAATGATTCATGGGTATTAGTAACTTCTGCTGCGGAATTTATGTATAATTTTCGCGCATATATGAAATTCTATACCTTATAATTTAGCGCATATAATCTCAAAAGATATATGACTTCTACTGCAAGCTCACAAAACGCCTCTTTGATGTCTCATTTATCTATATATTTTTCTTGACAATTTTAATGTCAAAAATAATTCTTTAGAAATTCAACTTTTTTGTGGTGCGTGTTTTGAACAGACGGGTAAGAATGCACATAATTTATTTTCTTGTAACACAATGCATGTTCTCATTTAACATGTTATTCCTTAAAAAATTAAAAATATACTGCGTATTTTCATGAGAGATATTTATTGAATTTTATATGACCAATAATAAATACTTTATCTATGGTAGCAACTAAATTTTTAACATGAAAGTCATTTTAATAATTAAGCCATTAGCCTTCAGATTTCCTATTAACTTTTCACAGTGAAGTCAAACAATTTCATGACATAACAAAGAAAACTAGACAATATATTTAAGTGTATATGAACTCAAAGAATCTGAAACTTCTACTAAAAGCTTACAAAACACCTTTTTAAATTCTCCTTTATCTATCTGTTTTTCTTGACAATAATGTATCAATAATGTTGACAATAACGCTTCTGGACTTAATGTCCCCGAAAACTTCAAGAAATTCAACCCATTTGTACTGCGCTACTTCTATGGTTTTGAACAGTGTAGTAAGAAGGTACGCAATTTTTTTTCGTAACAAAATCCATGTACCTATTTAACATGTTGCACTTTAAAAAAATTTAAATTATACTGCGTATATGCATGAGAACCGTTTATTAAATTTATCACAGATAACAAAATACTTTCTCTATGATAGCAAGTACTTTGTTTTCATATGTCAGGCTTTTAACAATTGAGTCATCAGCATCCAGGTTTCCCAATAACGAGACAGTAAAAACCTTTCATTCCAGAACACTGATACAGATGACTCCCGTGTGCTGACTGTCCGAGTCACTAGAGAGAACTACGAGGGGAAATCTGAAGACCAACTTTAAACAAATATGCATTGATTCATTAAGCTATTAGCTTTAGGTTGTACCAAAACATTTCACAGTGCAGCGAACATATTTGGCTGCAGAAAACTTATTTATCCAGTTGACTCACGTGTATTGACTGTCTGAAATTCTAGAGAGAACTACCAGGAAAATCTTGAGTACGACGTAAAACAAATCCACTAAAAAAACTTTTAAAAGGTAAAAAAAAGCCAAGCTTCAAAATAAAAGTTACGACTAAAAAATGGTGTGATATCAAATATCCAAGCTTATTAAGTTCTGGTACTTAATTTCCTAATCATGAATTTTTCACATCTAAGTGAAGTGGTTAAGTATGACTTGTTGATAGAAGCCCTTCTTCCCTAGACCAAACTCATCATAACATGTTTATGAAAATTTAAGTTTTAAATATTTATACATACCAGGCTTCTCGGCCGTCTTTTCGTATTTGGAATAAATAAATGTTGTCTGTTGAAACGTCAAAAGTATGCTATTTAGTTGTATAAATTATTCATTTTAGTTATTTATGCAAAATATGTGTCCTATTATTTGGTTACTTTTAAAATGAATGTAGCAGCAATTTTAAGATGGTCACGAATTATTCCATAAATTTGAAATTTCTTTTCAAGTTACATTTGGGCAACGTAACTCCAAAGCATCGTATTCATATTTTTTGTTGTTTAATGCAAAATTGTTCCTTTGGGGAATGACAACATTATTTATTATTTTTCTTTCTAGCTAACGGTTTGTTTTGTTTGACATCATGCATTAACTTCAAATAGAAGACTGATTAAAATGACTAATACCCCATTAAAAATCTGTTAAGAAATGTAATTGAGTCCCAGTGCTTAATAAAATTGGATATAACACCATGTTTTGTCGTACCTTTTGTTGGAATGATGCTATAAACATACTGTCTAACAGAGCACCGAAGTGCGCAATTAAAATCTGAAATTGATGTTTTAAATTCACATTAACTTTTTTATTTTTTTTAAGACGGCCGCCAAGCTTGGTATGTATACATATTTAAAACTTAAATTTTCATAAACAAGTTATGATGAGTTTGGTCTAGGGAAGAAGGGCTTCTATCAACAAGTCATACTTAACCACTTCACTTAGATGTGAAAAATTCATGATTAGGAAATTAAGTACCAGAACTTAATAAGCTTGGATATTTGATATCACACCATTTTTTAGTCGTAACTTTTATTTTGAAGCTTGGCGTTTTTTTTTACTTTTTAAAAGTTTTTTAGTGGATATCAGTTATTTTTTTGAAATAGGTAAATAACCATTCACAAACTGGGCTTTTTTGTAGGCAAACAATTGCTTGATACCTGGAGTCTCATCATAAGTTACAAATGTGTCACTTTGTGAACTTAATTGGAGAACTTTTTTTGTTTTTTCGAATCTCTGTAATAGGCCCGGTTGTTTTTTCGAATCTCTGTAATAGGCCCGGTTGTTTTTTCGTTTTAATTGTAATTTGGATGGCATTTTTCTATTCTAGTCAATCTTTATAAACACAATGGGAAATATCGTACTAAACACTATTTATACATCACTAGCTGTTTGCCCGGCGTTGCCCGGGTATTTATTTGTCTCAATTTTTTTATTGCACAGGAAAAGGAATGGATTTTACATATAGTATAAAATTTAAGTAATTTAATTTACAGGTATTTAAAAGTAAATACAGTATACAATGCGTTCGGGAACGCATAAAGGACACACATACAAACATTCTCTTTTTTATATATATGTTTACCCGGCTTTGCCCAGGTATTTATTAATTTCAATTTTTTACTACACAGGAAAAGGAATGAATTCTATCTATAGTGTAAAATCTAAGTAATTTTATTTAGGGGTATTTAAAAGTATATGTACAGTATACAAATTATAAAATAAAATTACAAATTCACTCTATTATTTAACTCAATACTTGATTATAAATTTTAGTTTCCTATGTCCATCTCAGTGACTCCGAAAACAATGGATTTGACACTACTCTCGGACATTTTGGATATTTCATTTTTCCCCCTTTCCCCCTCCTCCCCCAATGCTGATAGGGGGGCTGAACTTGCATTTAAACGGCATCAGTTGTGTCACTATTCGTCTCAGTGACCCCGAAAACTATGGATTCGGCACTATTCTCGGTCATTTTGGACATTTTATCTTCTCCCCCCCCCCTGCCTCCACTCCAACGTTGATGGGGGGCGGGGGGGGGTGCTGAACTCTCACTTAAACGGCAATGGGATTACCACTGTTCCTCTCAGCGACCCCGAAAACTATGGATTAGACACTACTCTCGGTCATCGCAATCGGATGAACGGTACGGCAGCGCATAAAATACGAACAAACAAACATTCATTCATTTATATATATATAGATTAACATTTCTCTAATTTGCAAACCCATGTGGTAGTAGCATAAAGTGAAATATGAATAATAATTAATCCTTATTATTTGAATTCAATCCTTAGTATTTTCTATGAACATTTAAAACAAACAAACAAATACAGACACACATATGCAAAATAATTAAAAATTCTCCATAAGAAGTCTATTGCGGGAATCGAACTCGCGCCCACGGTGTGGAAGGCTAATGTCTTGAGCACTCACCAAACTGGGCGACGAACCTAATTCTTCTATGATTGAACGGTTAGGAAAATAGCGGTGTTGCTCAGTAATGGTTGCCATTTTGGCGTACTATCGCTCTGAGATGCGAATTTTACAGTTTTATGCTAATTAACTATAGAAATATTTATTTTCTTTAACTGAAACATATAAAAGATTTTAAGTTAGCGAATAACTTATCGAAAAAACCAAGCCTCACTCGAATCTGTTGAATATTAAACTGTATAGGTCTTCTTAAAATGTTGACGAAATAATTCTTGGCGCCAACTCGATTCTAGCAAAATCCCTAATTTTACGGAAAATAAAAAATTCCGTATCTCGGTTAATTTTTAACTTTGAAAGTCCATTTTTATCTCAATTTAAAGTACTCACTCATAAGATTCTTCTACTTTTGTTTTAATTTTGTACTGTGCTTGGTTCATTCAGAATTTTATAATTTACGCAAACTGCTTTAACATGGGGAGAATAGGAGCAAGCGGTGCAGAGTATATAAGCAGTACGGCGGTCTGACGAATTTTTGTACTTGGCGCGTTTATTCATTTGGCGTCTATTTTGTTTTTTTTTAGCTTGGCGTTGCAGGTCGACCGCCCTGCTTGATATATATATTGAGCCTTTTAGCCATTAGCCTTCAGGTTTCCCAACACATTTCTCTACTGCAGTCAAAATCTTTGCTTTAATAACCCTTATCCAGGGGACCTGTGTTTGTCAACTTCCCGAAACACTACACAGAAAAACTCGGAGAGTTTTTGATTCCTAATTAATACAAACAGGCTTTTAAAAAATTGTCTCGTTGAAAAACGAAAAACAGTGACAGCAAAACCCCGAAAATTTTTAAGAGCAGCTAAGTGTGTAAAAAATAATGTTGCAATTGACAAGCATTCAAAAAACAATAAATAGACAAAATAATAAGTCATTATCTAACAACTGTATTATTTCTTGAATCCAGATTAAAAGAATATGTTGTGACGTTAACCACAAAATTTTTCCAATCCTAATTTTCTTACAGAAACTCCACACATGACATGATTTATCACTAAAAGCTCTACTGCAATACCTAATTTAGAAAATTTATATACCATTCATATGTTAGGTATAAAGAAAATATCTAGATATTATGAATCCTGTATAGATATCCCCCTAGATATAGTGAATCCTGTAGCTAATGCTTCTGAGAGTTAGACGATATTACCTTGATATATACGGGGACAATAATTCAACTAAACATTAGGAGAAAACGACCTTCAAAGGAGCGTGAGGTCATAATTATGAGGGATCACTTATCAGTGTACTTGATGTGAGCATCATTTAGTGGTTTACTGTAAATATGGCATGATATAACACGAGAAGATAAAGTTCAAAATTTTAAATTTTCGATGAGATTTTTAGACGTATATTTAGAGAGTGAATACTTTAAAATGTTAGAAAAATGATATGGTTAATTTAGCGGTGTTACTAGTAACATTTAAATAGGATTTTTGGTATTTTAGTTTAACGCGATGAAGGTAAAGTGAATGGACTTTCTTCACTGAAATTTCCGCAGTGTGCATATGAAGGCATTTTGAATTTTTCTCGTCTTTTATTACTAAGATGGTATCCTAGAAATATTGAAGAGAACCTAAATGCAAAGAAATTAACATATCTATCTATCTATTAATCAATCTATCTATCTATCTATCTATCTATCTATCTATCTATATATATATATATATATATATATATATATATATATATATATATATATATATATATATATATAGATAGATAGATAGATAGATAGATAGATAATATAAATCTATCTATCTATCTATCTATCTATCTATCTATCTATCTATATATATATATATATATATATATATATATATATATAGATAGATAGATAGATAGATAGATAGATAGATAGATAGATAGATTTTGATAAGTCATTTTACTTTTTCAGAAAAACATTTTGAGTCATGATATAAAAATATTCTTACTTCCCAAGTCATATGAATACATACGTCTTCATTAATTATTAAAAGTTAGGAAATCAATAAAAGTTTACGCAAACTGAACTTTTTATAATAAATAAACAACATGGAAAAAGAAATAATATTATAAGTATTCCAGGAAAAACGTGCGTAATTAGTGTGTTCTGTTCCTTAATTAAAAGTTTTTATTTAGTTGTAATGTTATGTCGAATTTATTATGCTAATAAAGATCTTAATTAAAACTTCTCTTTTGATAAGTTTCCATAAACGATGAATTTAAGTAGAGGTTCTTTCTTTTATTATTATTTCCTTTTGTTTTTATTATTTTGTGAAATAATATATTCATAATTTGTTTACATAATTTTCCGAGAATGTAACTCAATTAATCAAATAACCATAGAATTAAATACTTGTAGATCAGGTACTGGGAAAAGTCTGTATCAATCCATATATTATCATACAACTGTTGCAATGCCTGTTGTATGGTTATAGAAAAACACTGTATATAAAAAAAATGAAATTTTATGTTTTCCATCTCTTTCTGTAAGAAAACAAATGCATTAAAATGAATTTTAAAAAATAGTGCAGAAATAATGATTATTCTTTCGAGTTGGTTGGAGTTTGGAATTATTAAAATTGTCTGTGAAATACATACCATACAAATAAATGCAAGATCAATAATTACAATTTCCCGCCTGTTGCAAAGGAACTGATAGCTGAAATTATATTTTAGTGTAGTGTGTTATATCTAGGCGTTTAAATATAGTTTTCCCTAAGTTGTGAGTTCTATGAAACCTTTCGTAAAAGACAATGACTTAAAATGGAAAATCAGTTATTTTACTGTAATTTCTGATGGCAAGGTATTTGAGCTTTTAAAAATGTTATATAAAAATACCCTATGAAATCGAACAAACGCATAAAGCGTACACTTGTAATAAGAGTATAGGAGACGCATTCAACTGATTGCCTTGAAAATTGTTGTATGCCCACTTTGTGTAAGGAAAAAAATACAATAACCACTGAAGAGAGGTTGTGATAATGATGGATTATTAGGCTGAGTGTTATGATTCGTAGGTGAGTTAAAAGTTACTGGAGGACACAAGAGTAAACGAAAGAGCAGAGAAAATCATGCATAGACTTCATCTGAATCCAGAAGGGACACAGGTCAGTAAAATTTTTGCGGCAATTTTTGTTCATTACAAATAAAGTCTTGTTCTAAAACAGTCTCAAAACATTGTTGACGTATTTAAATTATTTAGTAAAAAAATAATAATAAAGACCTCGTTCGGATAGTGTACAGTGACAATAATATAGATTTTTCATTATATTATATTGACTTAAAAAAGGAATTCAGTCCATGAAAGTTAGGAAATAATTCTAAAACAGAAGCGTGCGTTTTTTTAATTTGTTTTTCCGATAAAATTGCTACTTTACGAGTATTTATGTAAGCTAGTTTGGGGTGTTTTAATACGGTCATTTGCATATGATGAAATAACATATGAAAAAACAGTGTTAGAACTAAACTTTTAAATATCTACAACACATTATTCTCAGATTTAACTCGAATTATTCAGGAAATTAGACCCGTGAAAGGCACACCTACATCCCATGTTTTCCGCAAATGTACATTGTGGAGGAGGCTAATTATATAGTTCTTTTTACATATAATATGAATGAAAGAAATCATCCCCATAAATTATTTTTAGGCAGTAAGAATAAATTTTACCCACAAACGTAATATCTTTACTTTTAAGAGCAATGTAATGCGAACGATTACCGTGCAACGTACCTATAACAAGGCAAGTCTCATATAAGTACAATCAAGGAATACTTTATTACATAAGAAGTTATACATTATTATTCTGTTATCTTAGGAGATATAGAAACTTTAAAGCTTCACGTATTTCTAGATTTGGTCAAATTGTAAATTCTTCCAATAGTTTTATAGATAATTTTATAATTTTTTAAATATATTTGCGATTGCCTTTATCTTCATCCTAATTCATAGGTCTGCGGCAAAAAAAAATTGTCTCAAATGTAATAGTGACATTTGAGACAATTGTCAGTGATTTTTATAGTATATTTGGTGTTGGTTATGGGAAAAATATTGAAAAAGTTCCATCACGTACAGTTTTGTTAATATTAGCATGCCTAGTTTTGTCAAATTTGAGTATGTTTTAAAGTAAGGTAGCATTATGAGTTTATACCAAATTTCAAATATTACAATCGAACCTGTTATATTTTGCTTCCAAACACTTTTAAAAAGTAATGTGAGAAAGTTTTAAGGCGTTTGCAATGAAATAGACATTCTTATACATACTGGACAGTCGTACTAAAACTAGTGTAATACGGTTAAAACTGCATCACTTTCCTATTAGTGCTTGTCTGTCGACTTTCTCTCCCATCCCTTACTATCCCCCTCCACTGACTTCCTGTCAGTGCCTGTCTGTCCATGCCCTCCTCCTTCACACCACCTTCCACTGTACCATATCTAAAGGAATGTTTTGAAAATCTTGATCTGGTCTTAAACAAAACTTGTTATTCAGATCATAAATGGACAATTTGTGGTGATTTCAAAGTGGTTTCAATGTTGCTTGGTCAACAGAGTAACTACACAAAGATCCCTTGCTTTCTTTGCGAATGGGACAGTCGTGATAGGAAGTAACGCTATATAAAGAAAGAATGGCCCCTGAGAAAAACCTTGCAGGTTGGAGTTAAAAATATTGAGAGGGAGAGTCTTGTAGATCCCAAAAAGGTATTACTTCCACCACTACACATTAAATTGGGTTTAATGAAAAAAAATTTTCAAGGCATTGACAAAAGATTGAGAATGTTTTAGATACCTTTGTTAGCAGTTTCCAGGGTTATCCGAGGGAAAGATAAAAGAAGAAGTGTTTGTTGGACCTGATATCAGAAAATTATGAGGGATGCCAGCTTTGTGGAAAAAAATGGAAACAAAAGTAAAAACAGCATGGAAATCTTTTAAACTACTTGTAACCAGTTTTCTGGGAAACGTAAAGTACCCAAACTGCATGTCAATCGTCGCTGACATGCTAGACAACCTGATGAAGCTAGGTTGTAAAATGAGCATAAAAGTTCATTTTTTCCACTTTCACCTTGACTTCTTCCATGCAAATCTTGGTGATGTCAGTAAAAAACAGGACGAAATGTCCCCTCAAGACATCAAGGAAATAGAAAAAAAGGTACCAAGGAAGATGGAACGTTAACATGATAGCGGATTACTGCTGGATATTAAAAAAGGACGATCCTCAAGATGTCCACAGCAGGAAGATCACTAAAAGAAGTTTTGATGTAAAGAGAAAGCGCTTCTACAAGGACTTTTGACATTATAACATTTAGAACATTATAGAAAAATGTACAAAATTGCATTAAATTGAGTTTCTCATCCAAAACACACACCCATTTTGTGAGATAACCTGACGTGATAGAAAGAAATGGATTTCAATTTTGAAATCCGCACTGAAAAATACATAGAAATCAGTTATCAAATTAAAAACAACTTAATTTTTTTTTGCAGGCCTGTGTTATAACTACCGTAATGAAAAGGTCCAAAATATAGAAATTAAAGTTGGTGTTTTTCAAATGCTTACGTTAAATATTCAATACTAGGAAATTTGTCCCTAGGCTCGCTGCGCTCGAGTTTCGTCCCCTAATAAGGCTTACTCTCAAAAAGGCTTAATAAGGCTTAAAAGGGAATATTTTACTCGTAAAAGGCCCCTAATACGGCTTACTCGTAAAAAAATATTTGTTATTGCAATGTGATATTAACATGACCGACTACGTTGAAAACATCGATTTTCGACCTGTAGTAAACAACAAATATAGGTACCTTTCTGTTCGCTGGGTGCATTTCGCGTTCGTCCTATTAAGTATCGCCATTGGCAAGTATGAAAAGTAGTCAATATAACAACCCTAGGAAATCAGTTTAATAGGTAATAGATGGAATACATTTTGACGACACGAAACGTTGGAAGGAAATGATAGATCAACGGGTATGAATCATGTGAGAGAGCACAATTAAGTTCAGAGACCCAGCTATATAACCCCGAAATTCACATGAATAAAAATTGGAAACAAATTAACCACAAGCTTTATTATCTTTCTTCACAATCGCACAAAAGAATGAGCAGTTGCGATGAAGCACCGTATGACGACATGAAAAAACACCGAGGAACGGCACGCCACCATTTGCAATCGTACTGGCTGAATTTCTTAGTCGACGACAAAAAGAGGGTCCTTTTGAAGACATCTTGAAGGACATTAAAGATTTTTGGTCTCCTAACTAATTATTTACTTAAAGATCAAAATGAATGTTTTCTTATATATTTTGTTCTTTCACATACACGCATCACGGGAGTTACAGTTAATTAGACAAAATGTAACTTAAGAGTAATATTTGGCGATATATAACTTGCGCCCGTCTAACGGAAAAATACCGAAATGGGGAAATGTAAAAGAGAAGCTGTAGTAAATTAATTAATTAGTAATATATAAATCAATAAATAAATTAAATAATATAAAGATATGTATTATAAATATAATATAAATTTCAAAAGTTTCTTGAAGTCAGGTAACTTTCCAGAACAGCAAAACAATGTTTGAGAGTTTAACCTTTGTTGCCACTCTCTGCTTCTCTTTAGAGTCAAAAAAATTTTAAGAATTCAGTATAAAAATTACGCGTGCGCATAAAGTATTTATTTTGATAAAGATACATTTCTATTTTAAAAAAAATAATAAACTGATCAAATGAACTTCTAAAATGAAAATGGCAACAAAGATCGTGTGTTTGCAATCGTGAATTTGAGTTTTGGTATGATTAATTTACTAATTATTGACCGATTTTAATTGTTTTAGGCTTTTTGAGACCGCCTGAGGATAGGTAAGGAGGATTTTGAATTTGATTTTAGTTTTTTTAAAAATATTTTTACATTTTTCCTCTGTTAGTGCTAATAGCGAGATACATAGGGGTGATTCTCGGCCAATGTAACAGCTTCCATCTATTTACTGTTGTCACCCTTATGCGAAGGGCTTTTCATCCCTGTTGAATTATCAGCTTTAAAATTAAATTAAAAATCAAAATTTTAAGATAGAGACTTGAAATGAGGTTTATATGAATAAGAAAGCTTCCAGCTTCCAGATGATGCAAATATTTTATTTGTAAGAAAAAAAACTCGAGGAGCAGCGATATTAAATCCACATATGGGACGACATTTCTTTTAAAACTGTATTTCATTTTTTGATGAAAATATTAGTCTGTTTTAAAGTATTTTTAAACAAATGAGGTCTAGTTTGAAAGAAAAACGTCTGTAGAATTAGATTGTAAAAATATCAAAATTCTACGATCCTTTTTTGGCGAGTTATCGTGATCTGAAGATGAAAAAGTCAATATTTTCCCACAAAACATCAAATATTAAAAAGTCCGACGAAGATGACACATGTCTTACTTTGGTCCCCCCCATTTGTCTGCATCCATTGGCATAGCTCTTGATCCCATACCCCAAGCGGTTTCAGAGGCGATAGCGTGACAAGCTTTTGAGAGCGGCGGCGGCAGCGGGAGTTACTCTTTTTTTTAGAACAGAGAGGTGATTGCAAGAATTTTCTTTTTCTAAACAATGTAATATACAAACTTAAAAATTTAAGGAAAAATCTTAAAGGCTTTCACTGCTCTTCTTGCTCAATAAATAAAAGCATACTATGGCAAACAATTGTTAAGGCTAGAAGCATTGTATCAAATTCAATAGATTACAATGTTTCGTCATTTGCTTGCTACACGAGGGCTAAACTGGTCTTCAGTTAAAAGGGAAACAGAATTTAAAACTTTAAATTACCGTTATAAGTAGTTTACAGGAAATAATCTAGCTCTCAATAAACTCTTAAGAACATGCATAAATAAAAGCTTTTACGCTATTTTTTAAGAGGAAAATCTATTAGCATTGCCGTATTTTAAAAGGTTTTTATAAAAATATCGTGGTAGAAACATAATGAAACATCTTGTTTAACTACAATCGCATTTTTAACTTTAAAGTGTAATTTCTTTGAAGCTTTTAGTAGTTCAATTTCATGTATTGTAAAATAATCTCTATGAATAATTCAGTTTGAGAAAAATAGAGCGATAGAGTTTCATTTAAATTAAAAAAGTGTACTTAAATTATATTTTTGTATTTCGGATATAAATGTCTGGAATATTCAAAATTTATACTAAAAGTATCAGAAAGTAATTTTAAAGCATATCAAAATGACAAAAATTTGACAAAATTTGTAAAAATCTTATTTTCAGAGACGGATAATTATAGGCTGAAATTATACATATTTTCAAATCATTTTTTAAACCCTGTAAACAAAACATTCCCGCTACGTTTCTTTATAATGTGTAAGATTACACAAGCTATACCTTTATCAGCTTGCGTTAGATGAAGACCTTACATTTTGAGTTTTAGTAACGGTGCCATGTATGATGACATTGAGAGGGCAAAGTGTGCGAAAAAATGATTAAAATTTTAATAATTTCATCTCGCCATTGCAAGTTATATTTTACTAAAACTACAAATAACTTTTTCATGTTAAATACTACACTAGTATTCTGAAACATCCATAAACTTTCCTCTCCGAATGTATAGCGATTAAATATCAAACAAATTGTACGATACATAAAAGATAGACACGACAGTGAATGCGTGATTATCTCCTTAATTTTTCAGTCCTGGGGTATTGTACGCCAGATATCGTAGATATTCCTGATTCAGAACTCAACTAATTTTTGATAGGATGCATTTGAAGGGTTATTTAATTTAAGTCGATATGCAAGAACATTATTTAAAAAATTGATGTATTTTAAACATCTGGGTAACAGATGAGTTAAAATATATTCCTTTTGACATAAATTCCGAGAATAATAACGGTTTGTGCTTTCATATTTTAACAGTCATTAATTTAGTATTTAAGAATTATATGGAAAACTTAATTTTATTCATATGATACTTTTCCGCAATCTAGTGAATTCCTGATCTGATATGACTATGTATTTCCTTGAATTAGAAAATTTAAAACTTTCGAATTTAGTTTCTAAGCAATTGAAAGATTTAAATCCAATAAGATACAGAACATCATAGACGATAACTTTTAGCTGTACTTGACGTAATTTAAAAACAAAAAACTCCAAACAAATGTTTTAACGATTGAAACATATGAACGATGGAAAATTTAAAAAAATAATAATTTATCACCCATTATGTTTCCTTCAAGAAAAAACTGAAAATAAAAATGCTTTTAGCAATTTAATATCATATGGCTAATTGTGATAGTAGGTAAATTAAATGAATGCAAATGTTGATGATAATTAATTGAATATCATGTTTCTGTCACTTTATCGATTTATTTATTATGTATATAGAAAAAAGCTAAGTAAACACATTTTATGAATATCAGATGCCGGCACATTTCCTTTAAAATATCTTACATAACCCGTGTCTGAAATGTTCCAGGACTGATTTTTTAATTCTTTATCAGTGTTATTCAAACCCAAGAAATGGGTGTTATTCAGTCACCTGATACATATTCTGAATAGATATGGCCTGGGAAGTGTGTCCATGTTACCTCACTAGGTGGCAGGGGCTGAGCGTAGCAACCCACTGTTTGGTTTGTTGGCGACTCACTGATCGTCTTATTGGCGCATGTAGTTAGAAGTTACACGAGTGACGTGGATTTCAAGCAGAGATTTAACATTAAATTCAGTGTTAAGGGAACAATGGACTTTAAACCTCGTATTTTTTAAAGTTTTCAATGTTTTACTTTATATATAACACTAGCTGAAAACCCGTACTTCGCTACTAAGTACATTCAAATTAAATACAACGGTGAATGTATGCAATTAATGCCAAAAATATGTTTAAATAAATTTATAATAAATACAACGATGAATGTATGCAATTGATGTAAAAAAAACGAAAAGTATATTTGTAGAGAAATCGTAACGGATATTTTTAAAGATAAAATAATGTAGAAGAAAATATTCAAATTAAATCTATTAGAACGTACAAAAGAATTCAGTACATTTAATATAGTACAGTTTCAGGAATATATCTTTTACTGTATTTTAATATTTTTTGGATAATTTCCAATCGTCTGCCGCATTAGCAAGAAAAAAATATTTTTCGTCTATTTCGTTGCTATGAACGTGGCTATAAATTAATTTAAAGTACCAGAAAAAGAAATCACTTGATCAGCATTTAATAAATTAAATTCTAAAAGTTACTATTTAAAAATTCCCCCAAAATCAGAAAATGGAGGTAAAGATTCAAAAAAGACTTCATTTTAAAGGCATTTTTATGATCTTTCTTGTGGTATAAATTTTATAACCCTCAAATTGTTATTCTAAATGCAAACTTAAAAAAAGTAAAAAAAAAGCTTAAAAATTTAATTTAAAAAAATCTAAGACGCATTTTTCAAAAATCTTCCTTAATGCGCCCCTACACTATAAGAAGAATCGCCATGCAAAATTTCAACCCTTTAAGTCCAGCGGTTTGGTCTGTGCGTTGTATGTCAGTCAGTGAGTGAGTCAGTTACGGAACTGTTTTATATATATAGATAAGATTAATTAATATTCTTTCTTACTGCATTGAAATAATAAGAATTTAATAAGTCTCTTAGAAATGTTAAATAAGTATTTTGTGAAGGAATAATACACGTTTTTCAAAAATCTCCTCAAAAATGCTAATTATTTTCAAAATTCTCCACGAGCATTCCTTTTCTTCCGATTTCTTCCAAAGTTCTCAGGATTGTATTAGGAAGTGTTTTTGATAAAACTGTGCATAGTCCTTTGACACCAGAGTTTTTTTTTAATTTATAGACCATTAAATAAAATAAAACTAAAAAAACATAAAAAATAGCAGGAATATTTAAAAAAATAATAATTTAAGTCTTAAGATTCATACCAAAAAAAAAAAATCATTTCCCAATTATGATTGTATACTACATATGGTACACTTATATTTAAAAAATAAGGCATTTTGAAAAACGTTAGCATATTTGAAAACATTTTTTGATAACCGGGAATTATTCTGCAAAAAATCCTTATTTTGAATTCTAAGGGTCTTCAATGTAGTAAAAAAAGAATATTAATTTAATACACGATCATTCTGTATAAAGTTAGAAAATGAAAATTTAAAAAAATCGTGTTTGAAGGTTCTTTGTCCCCTTAAGTTAGAAAAATCCCTAGTGTACCCCTGTATTACACCACACACCCCTACGTTACCCAACATTGTCTACCACATTACACTTATTCATAGGCCATGTGACAGGTCTGCCATTCTGTCGCCATGTGACAGGGGAAGGAACTTGAAGGTATTGCAGCGTTCCAAACGGCTGTGATAAATTTGCTGAGAATCATCTTGGATGAAGCTTTCTCTGCTTGCATCCATGATAAACAGAAAGAGTGGCATATATGCATAGACAGCTGTTGTGTATCGCTTTATAAATTCAATAATTTAAATTAAATATACAGTGAATTAAATATCTTAATAATTTTCTCCACCTATTGTTTAATTTTGATGAGTGTCATTAGATCAATTTTCGCGCGAATTAATTGTAGTGACACTCATGTAAGTTGAGCAAATGATAAATCATGTTTTATGTACTAAATGTAACATGCAAGAATTTAATGTATTTTAGTGTTTGATTGACTGACAATTTCAATTTATTTAAATTTTTTTTCATGTGGATTGACTGACGCAAGGTAAAGTTTTTTAAATTAAGCTTTGTTTTGTATTTTTATTTATTTTTCCCTTTTTTATTTTTTAAAAGTTTTATACCCTTAATTTTTCTCTTTATATATATATATATTTTAAATTATCACGTATTGGTTTGAAACACAGAAGTGCTTCTCGAGAATCTTTAAAAAAATGGCGATACAGTTTATTCAGTTGCATTAAAAATAGAGACGATTTTGCCCACTTTTTGCAAAGAAATATGCTTATAAATGGACCACATGGGGTTTCCCCATATGGTTATACCCGGATGTGAGAGGGTCAGGGAAGCTTTTGGACATGCTTGAGGCGAGTAACAGCACAGATGATATAATTAAAAGTACCACGTGGATGGACTAAAAAATATTATAAAAGGGCAGCACACAAAAAATACGAAGGCTTTTCCTTTTTCCTCGTAGTCTGGCTGACGAAAGTTCTAGCTGGATGTCTCTGCCCTGATCAATGCTACCGGTTGTTCGGAGCTGACGAGAATTTTCGAAGAACGCTATTGTGAAGAATGAGTAACGACCTGGAGCTGGAGTAGATTCTTTCCCGATGTCTGATGAAGATTTAGTTAATTTAAGTTGCCTCGTGGCTCAAACCCCCTCTTTCAGTTAAGTTTCGTTTTTATTTTTTTTAGCTATGGCTTAATTTAATTTAATAATTTTTTAAAGTTTTCTTTGGTCAGTCAATCTTAATTTTTTTTCTTTTTTTTTGCGGCCATTTTTTTCTTTATGTTGTACAAAGTAATAATTATTAATTTCATTATGTGGGATATAATTTAATGGTTTATGTTTACAAGTAGAACGACGGATATTACTAATATGTATGTGTATATTGAAGTATAAGGGACTTAAGGCAAAGAGATAAGATTTCTCTAAATTCTATTGTTTAACTTAAGGTGATTAGATTTTATTACTTTGTGTAAATAGTAATGAATAAAAATTTTGGTTTGCTTCCCTCAGTAAAAATTGTGTCTGTTATGTGAATAATCATTTGTGAATTTCTGTTAGCCACAGAATCTAGGTTATTGTTCTAGTTAGGAGATTGATTACACAGCGCAATACTAACCACTATACGTTTTAAATATAAGGAATAAGTTTAAAATAAATAATACTGCTTTGTTTGTTTTGGATGATTGGATTAAATAAATTTAAATTTAAATAATTAATTTGACTTTGTTTAAATTAAATATAATTAAGTAATAAAAACTTCAGATACAACAATGGTGCCGTGACCATGAGGGGTTGTACATTTGCGAGAACTAGGACCAATAGTTGCAAAGTTGAATAAACTTTTAAAAAAATTTTGCGAGTTTAGTCCTGGAGCTTTTCGGACAAATGTTATAATTTCGCATTTTTAATGTACCAATGTTTGCGATTACTGTTTTGGGCTGTAATAATCATACAGAACTTATTTTAGTTTAAGTTAATGTGAAATAAAATGCAGTAGTGTCCACGATCTCTTGTTAAAATGATAAAATACATTTAAAATTTTTATTTTTGTTAATCAAATAGTCACGGTTATTGAAGAAAAAACATTTGGTATCAAAGTTTATTTTTTTTTCCTTTCTTAAAATCTATCTACGTATTCAGTTCTTAAGAAATTTGGAACATATGTTTTCCAAACATGTTGTTTCAAACAAAATGTTTTCACAAGAACTCGATAAAACAGAGATGAAGTTAAAGAATAATATTACCTTTATTACACACTTTTCAGAAATACATTTTTAATGTGAACAGAAAAAAAACTTTATCTGCAAAACAACAAAATATTTTTTTAATTCTTCTAATACGACTGTTATTTAAAAAAAATATAATAGCAATTCTCATAATATACTTACATTTTACAGTATAGCTGCCCATTTAGATGATCTTAAAAATAGTCGCCCTTAATTTTAATGTTATATATAGAGAACATAAATGCACATTCTGAATAAAGTTATTGCATTGTTTAAGATTTGGTATATATTACTCTTGAGGATTCTATCGAAAATGCGATCAACAAACATATATTTCACTATAAGTTAAAACATCTGACAAAGACATGCAGAGCAATATAAAGTAAAATATATGATTATAGTAATTTTAACATTGCTTTCAGAATGTTATTAATGTTTCAATTTCGACTTTGAAACGTGCAATGTGTGCTGGTATATGTGCAAATGTCACACATTTGTTATACAAACCGGTAAACAATGAATATTTCTTTGTAAAAAAGGAACATTTCAATGTGGAAGAAAGCTGTGTGTAATGAAAAGAAAATTGATAATGGTTGTCAAAGAATTGTTATCAAACTAAAAGCTGAGGGATATTTTTTGTTTTCCTTCACTCTCCTCTTAAGCGGAATTTTTACTGTGATTTGTTCTGCTCTCTGCGGGTGACCTTGTAGCTGAAGGTTGTTTCATGGTGTTTACAGCTCGTATTATGGTGAAAAATGAAAGTTAAAACGTTTGTATTGGAGGCTAATAACCATGATATACCGTACATAAATTTTACAAGAATTGACTCACAAATAACATCAAATGGGATATGAAATAACATTGATTTAAAAAGTTAAAGATATTAACATATAGAACAATGTATTTCAAGCCAAGTTTTGTTTATCTGAAGAAGTCTACTGAAGGCTGAAATTATTTAATAGCTCCATCAAACTAATTGTTCAGCCTTAATTGATATATATGTATATATATATACGACAGACTAAGATGACGCAGCTTAACATCAACACTTTTTACTTGACAAGAAGGAATTATATAGAGTATAAAGAGTTGATACAAATGTGTTAAAGTTATCTTACTCAAAAGTGAGAGCTTTCAGTGAGACAGTAAAAAAAAATGTGCTCTAAGTTTTTATCTTATAGCACTTGATCTATTAACCGCATTCCTTATTTAACCTTTGCAATTGATCTGCTCACAAAAATTGATCAGAAGATGTGACATTCCAGAAAGTAATGTAATTCAGTATATATATATATAATGAATATTTGTAATTGAATATCACATATTCCCATAATCCTCTCTAAAATGCCATGACTTAGCTATCAATATTTTTTAAAGATATTTTAATGTATTTAAGGTATACATTCTAACTTTAAACATTTTGTTTAAAATATTCCTAGATTAATCGTACCAAATGTTTGAACTTTAATTTAAAATGATTGATGATTCCGATAATAATATTTCAACATTATAAATTACAGAAATCCTATGTTTAAGGCATCTTAAATAGCATTTCTCTTCACCCAAGTATCGCTAGAAGACATGGAGAAATAGATGATTTACGCAATGTTCCGATGTCTTATAACTTTATAAAGTTTTCCGACAAGTAAACATTATTTCTATTAGGCTGTTTCGTTATACAGTATTTTCTAGGATATGCGTATATCTGATATCTATTCACAGTTCTTTTATCGAATTTTTTTCTCGAAATGTTAAAAAATAAATTATTTGGAATGTTATGATGAGAGAGTATGTTTCATTTTGTGAAATATACGAACGTACATATGAGACTTGAGTTAAAAACCACGAGAATAAAATAATTCGCAACACATGAATACCAAGATCATATATAATATATGAATCACGATAGCTTATTTTCATGCAATCATGCATGATAAATTATGGTGACAAAAACACTCATAAATTGAATATAACCATCGTAATAGTGACTTTGATTGTTTTTTTTTAGGAAAAATAGAAACTGTATCATATTTTACAACGAAGCCCCACGCTACCTTATAAATCTTCAGATTGAACGAATATAAATTCTTTACATTTACAAGTTATTGTAACTTATTTAAAATTTCGAGATCAGTAACTTTCAAGTCCGTACTATTAAAAGCTTAATGCTATTTAGAATCGATTGTTGTAAATATAACTTGCGTATAATCTTTTTTTAAAATAATTCAATGCTTTAAGAACTCATGAAATTTTCTCATTATTGTTCAAATATATATGTATCCCTCCAATAAAGAAAGATAAGTAGAAAAATATTTTTTACAATTCCAAATTTTTGAGCCTCTCAAAAAAAAAATAAAAGTTCCGCATACATCTAGCATCTTCTTCCCTTAGGGTATTACATATCCTTTAAATTTCATATCAGGCATATTTTCAGTCGCTGAATACTTTAAACATATTTTTGAGAAAAATCTATCCAAAAAGTGACAATCTCAGATATTATGTAAATTATAAATACCCTTTTTTCCCTTTCCTTAAAAGCACTCAATGTTTTCAACATCCGGACATAATGAAGTTTTCCTTTGCTGTTGCAGAAAGTTTCACAGAGAAAAGCCAATTACTTTTGTAGCTAAAGGCAACCTAATACCCATCGTTATAGCGATACGCATAAAGAATCCTTGAAACAAAACTTAACTGTATGTCGTAATAAACTATTCTTCGATCTGAATTTGTAATCCCATTATTATCACAGTACAGTTTCCCTTTATGGGAGGAAATTCAATTTTCTTTGTTGTTCCGCACTGATCAAGGCTGAGCAGCAGCAAAAACAAAAGAATATAAAATATCACTTTATTTCTCAAAGTATTCAAATTCAAACCGATAAAATCCCTCGGACTACTTTGTTATCTTTGAAGATATTATAGCTGAAAGGAAAAATACCTTCATACCATTATAAAACAAGTGAAATTGGATTTCAGAGTATAGATAGTTTAATGCTGTGTAATAAACTTATAATGGTTAGGATATACATACATTAGTTTTTGAATATATGCTAGTTTTCTCACAAAATATGAATGCTATTATTCAATAGAAACCTTTTATCATTTTGTTTGTGAGAATTTTTAAAGATATATGCTATCATCCCTAGCATAAAATATATGCGAAAAAAATCATGTAATTCGCTGATTGTTATAGTAATTTTTTCTTACATTAGCCTTTTCCTCACGGGGTGGAATAGCATGTATCCCAAGAATACTGGGCCAAGAATGAATATATATATATATATATATATATATATATATATATATATATATCCCTTATTGTACGTTCTTACAAAGGGGGTATGAAATTTCCCGTCCTAAAGAGGTAATCGGAAAAATAATCCCCTTAAGCTAAAGGTTAAGAAGATTCCAATTGGATAGTAGAAAACAGACTAAATATTTTACAATTAAATTTTAGAAAATTATTTAGATTCAGTATTCGCTTAATTTAGGCTTTATGGTATCCTTCGAAGTAGTTCATTTTTTCAGGTGAATAAGTTCCTAATTTGAATTAATTTCTAAAATAAATTATTATATTTTTTCCATTTTTAAAAAGATTATACAAATGGAGAGACCACATGTTTCTGATCATTTGATTTTAATATTTCTCGTAAACAAACAATTTCTAGTAGTGATTCTGATTTTAAAATTTCTTAATATGATACTAAATATGCTATTTGGATATAATTACTTAAAATAAATTATCACTTTTTTAAATTTTGTAAAATGGTTATTGCGAAAGAGAAACATGTTTTGGATAATCCGATTTCGCTATTTCTCGTAATATCAATAATTTCAAGCAGTGATACTGATTTAAAATTTCTTTTTATGATTATTAAACTTATCGTAATTCGAAATAATTTCTTAAAATAAACTGTCACATATTTTTTTAATTTTTAAAATGTTTATGCAATCGGTAAAACAAAATGTATCTGATCATCCGATTTTACTATTTCTCGTAATATCAACAAATTCACTGATTTTAAAATTTCTTATCATCATTACTAAATGTTCTATTTCGAAATAATTCCTTAAAATAAATATCACATTTTTTAAATTTGTAAATTGATTATACTTAAAGAAAAACAACATGTTTTAGATAACACAATTTTGCTATTTCTCGTAATCTTAACAATTTCAAGCGATGATACTGATTTTAAAATTTCTTAATACGATTACTAAAAGTATCCTAATTTAAATTAATTTCTACAAATAAATTGTCATCAGTTTTTCAATTTTTAAAATGTTTATACAAATAAGAAACAACATTATTTGATCATGTGATTTCGCTGTTTCTCGCAATATCAACAATTTCAAGCTGTGATACTAATTTTAAAATTTCTTAATATGATTACTAAATATCCTATTTCGAAATAATTACTTAAAATAAATTATAACCTTTTTGAAACTTTTAAAAGGATTATAAAGATGGAGAAACTACATATTTTAGATAATCTGATTTTGATATTTCTCGCAATGAGAATAATATCAAGCAATTATACTGATTATAAAATTTCGTAATGTGTTAGTCACGTAGATCTACATCTGTTGCATTAAATATCATTTCAGAAACTGAATTACAGTACAATCCTTTTCTTAAATATCTTATATTCTCAGAGTATATTTTACTGCTAATGATTGAATACTTAAATTAGAAATCCGATTCTTCCATTTGTTTATGAAATTAAGTTAATGTTGTGAATTCTGTTAACCAGTATTTCTAGAATCACGATCAGTTGCAGAGTTAAATGTCTGGATTTTAATGTAAATACTAATTAGTCTAGAATAATCTAAGAACTTAGCACTTTTTATTGAATAACTATTCAAATAATGTTAATTTAATGGCTATTTAAGCAATGAATGAATGTATTAAACGAAAGAATGAGGAACAACAGGTAATGAAAATATATTTCTGATTATTCTTGTCTGAAAATGATATTTACATCAGTTTT
The DNA here is from genome assembly GCA_907164885.2 of Dolomedes plantarius. NCBI lineage: Eukaryota > Metazoa > Arthropoda > Arachnida > Araneae > Dolomedidae > Dolomedes > Dolomedes plantarius. The sequence goes on from OU015492.1 coordinate 151,247,646, forward strand.
CTCTGCTTAATTTAACATATACCACAATTCTCAAAAATGCATTAGGCTGATAGATTTGCAAGATTTTCAGTCACCATTATTATTTTTAGTTGAACTATATTCCCAATGTTGTACACAAATAAGCTATTTTAATATTAAAAATTACGAAATATACTCATAAGTAGCATTTGTATTTATTTTCTAACCTATCGGCGTCTAGAAAGGCTTTTTACTACATTGAAAAGTATATGTTCTGGAACTGCCTACCACTTTTTTAAGATGAGCATTAAGGAGATTGAGATCCTCTTAATGATGAGTGATAACCACATGGCTCTCACTGGACACAAATGCGGCTGATGTTCACACTATCTAAAAATCAGATACAGTCTTTAATAGCCCTCTCATGAAATCATACTTCCAAGGAATATGATATTTCAATCGCAAGAGTGAACTTACTTCGGATGAATGTTATAAGCAATCACCAAATTGTTAGTGCAAAGTTAGTAACGCAAAAGCATTTTGATGAATAGGGCTCTCATCTGAACCCTGATAGGAAATCCCGTACCATGATGTACTTCTTTCAAACTTTATTTACATATACAAATCGCTAGTGGAAGCAATATCTTCCTTCCTATCACCGAAATCAAACTCGCAAGTCAGGCAGCCAACACCTAAAATATACATATTTCCCCAATTGAAACATTTTCGCTACTACCACGAATCATCAAAGCCGAGTTCTCCACCACCCTAAATCATGCTTTTTGCAGCTATATGTATTTTAGAAGAACTAATGATTTATTATCCTTATGATGCCCGCATGTATTTATTATATTTTTACAAGCTAATATTTTAAATTCTATTTTGAAATCGAATAAAGACTTCCAAATTTAAACATTTAAAAAAAATCTTAACAGAAGCTCACATATAAATGGAATTGTATTCACAATTAAAATTATTATTACTTTTTTAACGTAGCATCATAAAATGGAATTTCGAACTTAAATTTCCATAGTACAAATCATTTCTAAGCACAAATATTAAGACAATATTTAATATGCATGTCTTCCTTTTCCTTTTGTGAATTTCAAGCTTGTAATATCTATGCTCATTTGCAATGCTGATCATATAACCTTAATAAATTACTATTATTCATCAAAATTTCATGCACGTATATCAAATTCCATTAAAATTTATGTGCATTGTTATACTTTCTTCAAGCACAATTTCTGTTAACGTATATTAATGTATAGTACAAGATATTTTTACTGCGTCTTATCCGTCTTTCCCTTGAGAGCGTGGAATTTAAATATAGTACTTTATTGCATCAGATTAAAAATATGTTGATTTTGTCAAAAACTCTTTTAGTTGTTTTTTTCTTGAACGTTAAAATTGTTACTGATATTCATGGCACAAATTAGTCATTTTGCTTTAAATGTGGGTCCCAGTTTCAATTCGAGTTATAGTACATAAGGTAATTACTAAAATAGGCTATAAGTCTGTCCATAATGTTTCCAAACGTTTCAAAAATATGTCTTTTACATATTTATTAGTGCCATGAACACTGTAAAAATCTTTCAAAAATTGTCGAGCGAGGAAATAAGCTATCTTTCAAAATGTGTTGAGCAAAGAATTAAACAATGTTTCCAAATTTTGCTCAGACAACTCTATATGTTTTTTTAATTTAAAAATTTCATTAAAGTTTGTAATATATAGTCCGAAGTCTTGCCAACTGGAAAAATGGCTGCCCGCTTCTATCATTAGTCAAGTCACTTGGCCAAAGCCCGAAATAATCGACAATTTACGACTACTCCAAGCTTTGGCCGGCCAATTTGCGATGCGCCTTAGAAAAAATGGTCAAAGCTAGAATTTTTGCGGAGCTGGATCATGTATTAACGGAAGTTGATCACACAAGGTCTAACTCATTTTTACCACTGTGAAAGTCTTTTTACTTTAGTCCAAGTACAAAATATCACTTTAAAATCTGCAAGAAAAGGACAATTTTTTTTTGTCTGTTTCGCAAGTTGGCCTTTGATTGTCCTACGCTTTAGTAGGCCAATTCGTGATGCATCGGATAACTGTCTAATGGCCAGAATTCGCGAACTTTAGACGTAATATACGTGTATTTATATAAGTTTATATATATATATATATATATATATATATATATATATACTAGCTTAATACCCGTGCTTTTAGGAAATAACCCGTGCATTTTAGGATAATTACAATAAAAAAGTAATGAAATTGCTTTTTAGAGGATTTTCTTATAAATAATATATTTTGTTTCTTCATTGTGCAGAACAAATATTACCAGGCTCGTCCGCGAACTACGCGTGAGCGAACTACGTAAAATTGACAGTGGGAGAAACAATTTTCTCGTAAATGTACGTCATCATATTTTAAAGTTTGGCCTTGGGACTTATTTATCGCCATGGCGAAGCATATTTTGAGAGGAAATTATAGTTTTATATATAGATTTGATTTAATATCCATAAAACATACTAATTTGAACTAAATTTTTAAAAATTTCCATCTCAATTAGTCTAGTGGTTAAATTTTATCTTTTACTGTATTTTAATATTTTCTTTGTCAAATAATTTCGTTGTTATGCACATGAAGCAAAATTAATTTAAAGTATCACAAAAAGAAAAGAAATCTCGTGATCAGCATTAAATAAATTAAATTCAAATCTTTCCAAACGATTACTGTTTTGGAAGCTAATGTCCTGCTAATTTCCAGTAAAAGCTAAAATCATTTGAAAACCACACACCAGTGTTCCACTCCCACGTAACACTATAAACCCCTAAAAGAATACAAGAATAAAACGTTTTAAAAATATAAATCTATTAATTTAAAGAATTAAACACACAAATGTATAAATTACACAAAAGTTTACTTAAATTCTTTAATCTGTCTACATCTCCAGTATAAAAATATTTTCGGGGCATTTACAGAACATGGTATATTTAACTTTTGAAAACAAGCATTAAATAATAATCATCTGAATGAGAAATTTCTGAAATGAGCATGGCAATGAAGATCGTGTGTTTACAAACAACAGCAGTAACCGAAATGTGTTAAAATATAAAATTTTAAGAGTATTATGGTAGTGAGTTGTGTATATAAACAAAAATTTTCCACACGATTACAGCTTTGGAAGCTAATGTTCTGCTAATTTCCAGTAAAAGCTAAAATCATTTGAAAACCACACACCAGTGTTCCACTCGCACGAACTACAGTACTCTACGTTAAACTGAATCACAGTACTCTACGTTTATGTTGGCATTGAAAATTGTGGTTAGTAGAGGGCAATACGGGACAATCCACGCATTGTCTATAGACACTTGCTATCTTTGGCTATTAATTGATCCGTAATATCTGCCACATATGCCGTATGTTTCTAAACGCCGATCCCGAATGAATAAATCGTATAGAGGAGGCTTCTACAACATGTGGACAGAGACAGTTGTTTTGTGACAACTGACTGAAGTGGTGTCATCTTTGGCTATTATTTGATCTGTAATATCTGCCTCATATGCGTATGTCTCTAAACGCCATTCCCATATGAATCACAGCCTAATTCCTTTAAAATCGAACAAAATGAGTAACTGCGGTTACCCATGTAATCCACTTCTGCTACAGGGGCATCGAAATGTGAGAATATAGTGTTTAAATCAGCCAAAAATTGCAATTATGTCGGACAACTGACTGAAGTGGTGTCATCTTTGGCTATTATTTGATCCGTAATATCTGCCTCATATGCCGTATGCTTCTAAACGCCATTCCCGAATGAAGAAATCGTGTAGAGGAGGCTTCTGCAACATGTGGTCAGAGACAGTTGTTTTGTGACAACTGACTGAAGTGGTTTCATCTTTGGCTATTACTTGATGTGTAATATCTGGCTCATATGCCGTATGTTTCTAAACGCCATTTCCATATGAACCACAGCCTAATTCCTTTAAAATGGAACAAAATGAGTAACTCCAGTTAACCATGTAATCCACTACTGCTACAGGTGCATCAAAATGTGAGAATACAGAGTTTCAATCAGCCAAAACTGCAATTATGGTGTACATATGACACCTAACTTCTCCAAAAACTTTGCCTTTGTGATGAGACTCATAAGTGATTTTTGTTTTTGATGAAACACTCTTGCTAACAAATGATGACGATCCTCTGGTTTTTATCCAACTATTCTTTGCTGTTGTTGTCTGATTTTTCCCAGTCTCGCTTCTCTTTCCGGAGTAAACATTCGGAAAATCATTCGGAAAAAGCTGAAAAGTAAACAATACCAAATCAATTTAAAAACTAAATACAGTATAAATAACGTAGAAAATATAATAGTATAAATAAAATAGTATGAATAAAAAGTACAGGCTGCGGCCAGACATGCTCAGGCCAATAATAGAAAAAAAAATTTGAATCGTAGTAAGCAAAGAAAAACATTTTACAATCTTCAATAATAGCAAAACAACACATGATGGTAAAATAGAAATGAAAGTTAAAACAGAAGTAAGAAGTTAAATTCTAAAAATATAAATGAGGTATAAATAAGCTATCGATTCTAATTTATGAATCATTTATCAGGACATGAAAAAATTACTGGATGTTAAAGAAATTAACCTTACCTCCATTAATTTCCACACTTCTTGACCTGTGGCTTGTCCAATCATGTGAAATATAATTCTTGACAATAATTCTTGTTAACCTAAACTGTTATTTGTGTTTTTGTTAAATTAAAAAATTTATGTTCTCAAAATATGACAATAAAGAAAAAGATATCATTGAGAAAAAATAAATCATGCTACTTAAGAAATTCATACCACAAATTTCTATAAAATTAATAAGCAACTATATTTGACGTACAAAATAATGCATATGTAATACATTGCTAACATGTTTTAACATAAAAAATTTCCACAATCAAAAGCTAAAATTAATTTTAAGTATTAGCTTTAGGTTTTTGTGCAGAATGATAGGTGTTTTAGCTAAATTTCATTAAAAATTACTTCAAATTGATCAATTTATAAAAAAGGTATGCTATGTACAGGTAAGTTTTTATTTATTTATTATTTTTAAGTGCTATTTTAGCATAAAAGACCAAAAAAACCTTCAAAATTTTTTTTTTCTCAAAGCTAAACACAAACATAATCAAAGCTAAACACAAATACAATTAACAGTTGTTTTAAAACACCCGTGGTAAATATTGATAAGTTTCGAAGTATTAGAATGATAATAAAAAAAATATTCCAGAGTTTCAGACAGAAGCATAAAAGAAAGAATACGCAAAAAAGTAACTAAATTAAATAAAAATGACAGAATACAGAAAAAGTGAACACCGGCAAAATTAAATAAAATGTTTCCTTGTGCGCATACGCCGTTCTTATGAATGGTTGATTCCAACGCCTAGAGTTCCGAATTGACAGAACCACATAAAATTTGTGTTGAAGTATCATTCTTTAAAATTCAATTAAAAATCGAAATTTTAAGATAGAGACTTGAAATGAGGTTTATATGAATGAGAAAACTTTCATATTTCAGATGATGTAAATATTTCCTTTGTAAGATAAAAACACGAATAGCATCGACCGTAGATGCTCAAAAAGGCGTAAATTTCTCGAAAAGTGAGTTTAATATTTTGATGAAAATATTAGTCTGTTTTAAATTATTTTTAAACAAATGAGGTCTTGTTTGAAGAAGAAATGTCTGTAGTCTTAGATTGTAAAAAGATCAAAATTCTACGATCATTTTTTGCCGAGATATCGTAATCTGAAGTTAAAAAACATAAAATATCCCACAAAACAATTGAATGACCCAATCACTTACAATCCACGGGGAGAAAATTTCGTCATTCCATTCCGCGCTTGAAGATCCAAGCAGGAAATTTGTGTTGCATTATCATTCTTTAAAATTCAATTAAAATATCCCACAAACATAAAATAAATAATTTTCTAGAATAAAATTTAAAATTCGGGCTTCGAGGTGCACCTTCCCGTAGTCTGCACTACCCGTGTACCAAATTTAACGGCTGTAAGTTTCACAGATTCTCCTGGGGGCCGAATACACACACACACACGCAAACACTTGCTTTTATTAATAAGATATATATATATATATATATATATATATATATATATATATATATATATATATATATATATATATATATATATATATAAATAAATAAATAAATATATATATATATATTTATATATATATATATATATATATATATATATATATATATATATATATATATATATATATATATATATATATATATTCTTTATTTATTGAAAATTTAAAAAAAATCGAAGAATCTATTTCTTCCAGATATTTTCCAAAAGCGCGAAATATTTGTTGCAACTGACTTGAAACTGGAGTTTAAAGTCAATAGAGATTTTTAACAGCTTTTTATACTGTAATATTATCAGAAACCTAATTTCTCTCTAAAGATAAATTCCCTATTTCTCCATCCTTAATACGTAGTTTAAAAAAATGGATGTTATTAATTTTTCTCAATATTATTGCATTTCCTTCGGAATTACATTATATATTTAATATCTGTCATTTATATCTTGTCATTGCCATACTAACTTAACTTCACATAATATTTAAATAAAATTTTCTTTATCTTTCATATTTATCGATAATATTTCATTTAATTATGAGCATGCCAAAAAGAAACAGATGTTTTGAAGCGTTCGCAAATCATGCTGTAAATTATAATAGAAGCGACTAAAACTGAAAACAATGAAGAGCCTAAGAGATTTATAAAAATTTCCGCTTTCTTCAAAACGTGACATTTTTCGTCTGTTTATTTAACACGTCAAATTAAGTTTTACTTAAATTTAAAAACAGGACAGTTTACTTCAAATTCTCACCAAATACTACATAAGACTTTCTTTATGAATAGGAATGTGTATAAAAATTCACTTAACATGTGATTTCAAACAGATTTAAAATTTATTTCTCATTTTGTGGTAGATTTACAGCAAGCTCCTTTTTTGCAAACATAATACAGTTAAGAAATATTGTCCGTTCAAAGTGTGTTTCTTTGTACGAATGATAATAATTTTAGTTTACTTTATTCTTACATATCAGTATTTTCAAGATAATATACATATTTTATACCTTCCCTCTGAAGAATTTTCGGAATAAAACAATTGATTACCTTAAAGATATTTTACCATATGTGAATACAACACTGTTAAAGTTACGACCTATATATATATATATATATATATATATATATATATATATATATATATATATATATATATATATATATATATATATATATATATATATATATGTATATATATATATATATATATATATATACATATATATACATATATATATACATATATATATACATATATATATACATATATATATACATATATATATGCATATATATATATATACATATATACATATACATATATATATATATATATATACATATATATATATATATGCATATATATATATATACATATATACATATACATATATATATATATATATATATACATACATACATATATACATATATATATATATATATACATACATATATATATATATATATATATATATATATATATATATATATATATATATATATATATATCTTATTAATAAAAGAGTGTGTTTGCGTGTGTGTGTGTGTGTGTGTGTGTGTTCGTTCGATCCCCAGGCGAATCTGTGAAACTTACAGACGTCAAATTTGGCACAGAGGTAGTGCAGACTATGGGAAGGTGCACCTTGAAGCCCGAATTTTAAATTTTATTCTAGAAAATTTTTTATTTTATGTTTTGTGCGATATTTTATGTTTTTTTAACTTCAGATTACGATATCTCGGCAAAAAATGATCGTAGAATTTTGATCTTTTTACAATCTAAGACTACAGACATTTCTCCTTCAAACAAGACCTCATTTGTTTAAAAATAATTTAAAACAGACTAATATTTTCATCAAAATATTAAAACCACTTTTTTGATTTTTTTACACCCTTTTAAGCATCTACGGTAGATGCTCTTCGTGTTTTTATCTTATAAAGAAAATATTCACATCATCTGGAAGATGAAAGCTTTCTCATTCCTATAAACCTCATTTCAAGTCTCTGTCTTAAAATTTCGATTTTTGATTGAATTTTAAAGAACGATGATACTCCAACACAAATTTTCTGCGTGGTTCTTCAAACCCGGAGTTTGGTTGAAGAACCTCTTTTTCCCCCATAGGCGAGGGGGAGGGGGTGATGGCTCGAAGAAAGAATATTTCGCCCATTCGTGGAGGGTTTGACCGAACGAAATTTCTCGCCGGGGGGGGGGGAGAATTTTTCTACGGTCGATGCTCTTCGTGTTTTTATCTTACAAAGAAAATATTATCTGGAAATCTAAATATCTGGAAGATGAAAGCTTTCTCATTCATGTAAACCTCATTTCAAGTCTCTATCTTAAAATTTCGATTTTTAATTGAATTTTAAAGAATGATACTTCAACACAAATTTTATGTGGTTCTTTCAATGCGGTACTCTAGGCGTTGGAATCAATCATTCATAAGAAATGCGCATACCCAAAAGGAAACGTTTTATTTTCTTTTGCCGTTTTATTTTGTTTTATTTTCTTTTTCTTGTTCACTTTTTCTGTATTCTGTCAATTTTTGTTTAATTTAGTTACTTTTTTTCCATATTCTTTCTTTTTATGCTTCTGTCTGAAACTCTGGAATAATTTTATTATCATTCTAATACTTCGAAACTTAACAATGTTTACCAGGGGTGTTTTAAAACAACTGTTAATTATGTTTGTGTTTAGCTTTGAGAAAAAATAATTTTGTAAAGGTTTTTTTGGTCTTTTATGCTAAAATAACACTTATAAATAAAAAAAAGAAACAAAACTTACCTGTAAATAGCATACCTTTTTTATAAATTGATCAATTTGAAGTAATTTTTAATGAAATTTAGCTAAAACACCTATCGTTCTGCACAAAATCCTAAAGCTAATATTTTAAACTAATTTTAGCTTTTGATTGTGGAAATTTTTGATGTTAAAACATGTTAACAATCTATTAAATATGCATTATTTTGTACGTCAAATATAGTTACACATTAATGTTATAGAAATTTGTTGTATGACTTTCTTAAGTAGAATGATTTATTTTTTCTCGATGATATCTTTTTCTTAATTGCCATATTTTGAGAACATAACATTTTTAAATTAAAAATAACACAAATAACAGTTTAGGTTAACAAGAATTATTGTCAAGAATTATATTTCACATGATTGAACAAGCCACAGGTCAAGAAGTGTTGAAATTAATGGAGGTAAGGTTAATTTTTTTTTACATTCTGTAATTTTTTTATGTCCTGATTCATAAATTAGAATCGATAGCTGATTTATACCTCATTTATATTTTTAGAATTTAACTGCTTATTTCTGTTTTAACTTTCCCTTCTATTTTACCATCATGTGTTGTTTTGCTATTATTGAAGTGTGTAAAATATTTTTCATTGCTTAATACGATTTAAATAATTTTTTTGTACTATTGGCCTGTGCTTTTTTATTCATACTGTGTTATTCATACTATTATTTTTTCTACGTTATTTATACTGTATTTAGTTTTTAAATTGATTTGGTATTGTTTACTTTTCAGCTTTTCCCGAATGATTTTCCGAATCTTTACCCCGGAAAGAGAAGCGAGACTGGAAGAAATCAGACAACAACAGCAAAGAATAGTTGGACAAAAACCACAGGATCGTCATGATTTGTTAGCAACAGTGTTTCATCAAAAACAAAAATCACTTATGAGTCTCATCACAAAGGCAAAGTTTTTGGAGAAGTTAGGTGTCATATGTACACCATAATAGCAGTTTTGGCTGATTGAAACTCTGTATTCTCACATTTTGATGCCCCTGTAGCAGTAGTGGATTACATGGTTAACTGGACTTTCTCATTTTGTTCCATTTTAAAGGAATTAGGCTGTGGTTCATATGGGAATGGCGTTTAGAAACATACGGCATATGAGGCAGATATTACGGATCAAATAATAGCCAAAGATGACACCACTTCAGTCAGTTGTCACAAAACAACTGTCTCTGTCCACATGTTGTAGAAGCCTCCTCTACACGATTTATTCATTCGGGATCGGCGTTTAGAAACATGCGGCATATTAGACAGATATTACGGATCAATTAATAGCCAAAGATAGCAAGTGTCTATAGACAATGCGTGGATTGTCCCGTATTGCCCTCTACTAACCACAATTTTCAATGCCAACATAAACGTAGAGTACTGTAATTCAGTTTAACGTAGAGTACTGTAGTTCGTGCGAGTGGGACACTGGTGTGTGGTTTTCAAATGATTTTAGCTTTTACTGGAAATTAGCAGAACATTAGCTTCCAAAGCTGTAATCGTTTGGAAAGTTTTTGTTTATATACACAACTCAATACCATAATACTCTTAAAATTTATATTTTAACACATTTCGGTTACTGCTGTTGTTTGTAAACACACGATCTTCATTGCCATGCTCATTTAAGAAATTTCTCATTCAGATGATTCTCATTTAATGCGTGTTTTCAAAAGTTAAATATACCATGTTCTGTAAATGCCCCGAAAATATTTCTATACTGGAGATGTAGACAGATTAAAGAATTTAAGTAAACTTTTGTGTAATTTATACATTTGTGTGTGTTTAATTATTCAAATTAATAGATTTATATTTTTTATACGTTTTATTCTTGCATTCATTTAGGGGTTTATAGTTTTGCGTGTGAGTGGAACACTGGTGTGTGGTTTTCAAATGATTTTAGCTTTTACTGGAAATAAGCAGAACATTAGCTTCCAAAACAGTAATCGTTTGGAAAGATTTGAATTTAATTTATTAAATGCTGATCACGAGATTTCTTTTCTTTTTGTGATACTTTAAATTAATTTTGCGTCACGTGCATAACAACGAAATTAATTGACAAAGAAAATATTAAAATACAGTAAAAGATAAAATTTAACCACTAGACAAATTGAGATGGAAATTTTTAAAAATTTAGTTCAAATTAGTATGTTTTATGGATATTAAATCAAATCTATATATAAAACTGTAATTTCCTCTCAAAATATGCTTCGCCATGACGATAAATATGTCCCAAGGCGAAACTTTAAAATATGCTGGCGTACATTTACGAGAAAATTGTTTCTCGCACGGTCAGTTTTACGTAGCTTGCTCACGCGTAAGTTCGCAGACGAAAGTTCGCAGACGCGTAAGTTCGCAGACTGGTAATATTTGTTCCACCCAATGAAGAAACAAAATATATTGTTTATAAGAAAATCCTCTAAAAAGCAATCTCACTACTTTTTCATTGTAATTATACTAAACTGTACCCCTAGGCGAAGCACGGGTATTCATCTAGTATATATATATATATATATATATATATATATATATATATATATATATATATATATATATATATATATATATATATATATATATATACATACATACTTACATACACACACACACACACACATATATATATATATATATATATATATACATACATACTTACATACATACACACACACACACACACACACATATATATATATATATATATATATATATATATATATATATATATATATATATATATATATATATATATACATACATACAGGTGGTTACCAAAGTAATGGAAACACTAAGTAACATCATGAAAATCTTTATTAAGATGGTGCAGGATCACCTCTGGCATGTAATATCACCTGATTCACCTTGGAATTGGATTATACAAGTCATGACTTGTGGTTAAGAATATATTATACCAATCTTAAGGGAAAAATCATGAAAGTTCTTGTAGAGATGCTCTAATGGATACTGATACCTAGCTCTATCCGCTTATAGAAATCGCAGTGGTTGGATGATATATAGTCGGGATGATTGTACAGGGCAAGATAAGGAATTTGAATTATTTTGATACTCTTCAAACAAACACTTGATAGATTTAGCTGTATATATAGGGGGATTATCAACCTGGAGAACGCACGCTCCTGCAAGAAACAATGTTTGTACCATAGGATAGACTAGTGAGCTAAAGTCTCGACATAGTGCTTACCATTCAATCTCCCTTTTAGGGTTACAATATGGCCTGAAGAATACCTTAAGATGCCATCCTAAACTCTGACAGATTTTCCTCATGACGGGCAGTTGAGATGAGACAGCCAGAATTTTACGCTTTTATAGGTGTTCTCCAGACATACACACGTCCTGTTGCGGCGAATAATATGAATAATGATTCGGCGGACTAAATGGCGTTTTTCGACATATAACTCGACCAGGATTTACGCTCGTGGAAATTGTGGACGATATTTTGTATTGGCATCAAGTGCAAGTTGTTTGGGAATAGCTACTCTTCCATAAATTCTTTGTTTGTGAAGTTCCCTTCTACCTCTAATGGTTGATATCGGAACATGCAAATGCAGATTGAGCTCTTCGGTCATTTTGGTTGCAGTTGTTTTCTTTCTTCATGTCAAAATTGGCTTCAATACCTCGTCCGTCTCTTTCACTTAGTTCTCCCTTACGTACACTATTCTATTTGGCAAAGGATGTTTTTACGTGCACTACGTATGCTATCATGACTTTCGATATCATAGCTCGAAAATCACCCATTTGACTGGGGGTTGCAGAAACAGATACTCCAATTTTAGCGCGCTCAAACAATTCGCCCTTTTCGTAAGGTCTGCAAGCTTTGACATTTTACGCAGTTCCCCCCAAAAGCACAATGCCCTTAGCTTCATTACAACTACCTAACAGTAGAATAATGCATATAATATGTTATATAAAAAAATACCGGTGGACAGACTTGTTTCTTAAGGAATACGAAACACATTCATAAACACCACTAATATTGATAGGTGTTTCCATTATTTTGATAACCCCCTGTATATATATATATATATATATATATATATATATATATATATATATATATATATATATATATATATATATATATATATATATACTGCTCAAAACAATTAGGGGAGCACATGGTTTTAATGAAATTACGCAAATACTTACACCGATAAGTAACATAAAATAAATCATCCATAATTTAAAAGCTAGCAGGAAACAGAAGAAGAAAACTTCATATGCAAATCAAAGTTCATGACGTCAAAAACTACAAAAAAAACATAATGGGGGATGGAAATCGGGATGTTGCAGAAACGTCTGTTTCACTGCCTTAACTCTGAAATTCGATTGCTCAGTTATTCTTTTTGAGAAAAGGTGACTTGAAAATGTCTCAACAACGTGATTTACCGGAATCCATGGCATGGCGTATCACAGGCAGACTTGAATCCGGGCAAACACAACGTAGTGTCGCGGACGCTGATGGAGTTGCCAGAAGTGTCGTTGCAAGGCTGTGGAATCGATTCCAAGAAATATTGAATGTTAGACGTCGACCAGGACAAAGTCGGCCACGCGCCACTACAGCAACTGATGATCGGTATATACTGTTAACAGCTCGTCGAAACAGAACAGACAATTATACTCAGCTGCAAAGACAGTTGCTCTTGGCAACAGGATGAAGGTTGTCCAGCCAAACAGTACGTAATAGTTTTCATCAGGGATGTCTCTATGCACGTAGGCCAAGGGTCTGCATTCCGTTGACCTCACACCACCGTACGGCCCGAAGAAGATGGGCTGCTGAACATCGAGATTGGGAGCAACATGATTGGAGCCAAATGCTGTTTACAGACGAGTCCCGATTCAGTCTGGAGTGTGACACCCGACGTGTTTTGGTATGGAGGAAAAGGGGCACTCCAAATAACCCCACATTCGTTCGTGAAAGGTAACAATACAGACGAGCTGGTTTTATGGTATGGGTTGGTGTCAGCATAGGTGGACGTACGGACCTGCATATCATTCAGAATGGTACTTTGACGGCCCGAAGGTATGCAGATGAGATATTGAGACCTCATGTCATACCTTATGCTGCAGCCATTGAAGATTCCTTTGTTTTCCAGCATGATAATGCCAGACCGCATACAGCTCGTCTTCTGGAGAACATGCTTGAAGCTGAAACAATACAGCGTATGGAATGGTCAGCGTGCTCTCCTGACCTGAATCCAATCGAGCATGTTTGGGACATGCTCGGACGACGCATTGCTGCGAGACCAAGGCCTCCTTTTACTTTCCGAGACTTGCTCCTCCGAGATTGCACTTCCTGAGGAGTGGAAGAGTATTCCCCAAAGTCTAATCGATAACATCATCGTATCCATGGAAAACAGCTGTGCAGCAGTCTTAGCTGTTCGAGGCGACCACACGCCATATTAAAAATCTTGCATCCTTTCTAAAGAATACTTTTTTTTATCGTTAACATGTAACCAAATTGTTGCCCTAAATCATCTTTTCATGCTTTTTTCCATATTTTCAAAGAATTAAAGCTTAATTACAATTTTTTACGTCTTTGTTTCTGTATTGCGCATTGATACGCGTGTACTATCCATTTTATGCCAATACGTGGCTGTCTCGCACGTTTTTCTTAACTTCTTTGGTTGCTCCCCAAATTTTTTGAGTAGTGTATCTATATATAACCTTTTTGGGAAATTTTCGGGACAAAAAAGTTAAAGTAAAGTTCAGTGAGGTTTCATCATACAATACAATAGCTGTGACAAATTAACTATTTTAGGGTCTGTATGTTACTGAAATTGTTTTGCACATTTGAAGTGTTGAATGCTAAAACAGTGCTGAGTTAAATAGCATTTGCTGTAGTGTTCGTTATATGTAATAGCTACTTTAGATTCTGATCAGTTCACTTCATTAGGCTTATTTCAAGCTAAATACTACCTAAAGAAATCAATGTACACGAAGGAGATACAGTTGTGCGCATTTCTATTTCATTTCTCCAATTTGAGATTAATTGAAATTTTCTAGTTATGCCCCAAAAAAATTAATTGGTTTTGACAAGCATTTTATTTAAAGAACTTAGATTATTTTCATTCGAGAATACGACATCCTGCAGTATTGTGTAACATGAATGCAATTTTATAATTTGCAATTGAAAAGGCAGAATTTAAGGTTGTAGATTCATTTGATATTGCATACTGAGTTTACACCATGGCTCCCTTGTGAAGAATCTGTTTGTAGCCCATAGATGTCTCTTACTTTGCTTTTGGTGAGTACACATTCAAAGAAAGATAGATTTCTAGTGATTTCTAAACAGATAATTTCTTGGGGATTTCGGTGCTCAGCTAAAAGATCAACATAAGTTACGGCTTTTTACGTTTATTTTATTCGTAATATGCCCCTAAAATCTTTTGAATTGAAAGATGTTACTAAGATAGTTTTAAATTAACCAATTTTCAAAAGATACCAACAAACGATATTTAAGACTGGTCTAATTGTCTCATCAACACTAAGAAATTAATGAAATATATGTATCCTGATCTAGATACATCTAGAAAATCCAATTCAAACTCACCTAAATAACGATCAGCCCTATACCTCTATCTTTCTGTTACGTACCAGAGTTCTCAGAAATGATGAATTATGCACGCTTCATGACACGCAATTATAAAATATAAGCGTGAAATATGAAAGGAAATTAATGTAAGGATTTTAATTCAGCCACCGACTTTTAGCCAACATGAACAATGTGATATCACCTAAAATTTGAACTCCTAATCCTTTGAACAGCCCGAAAGGAATATTTTTAATTATATAACATTTTATTGTAACATAGAAAGTGATTTTGCTATCATTCTTTTTTACAAAACAAGAGAAAATGGGAGTTTCAGCATCATTTAATAAAATGTTGGGATGTGAAATCTGAATTTTTATTACATAGCGATATATTTTGTAGGCGTGTAATATCGACTAGGGCGAATTTCCCCGAAACACCAAAGATCGCAAATTTTGCGGTTTTTTATTAATGGCTAATTTATAGAGGCATAAATCTTATAGTTCACACTACACATACATAATAGCTTAAAGTTGATATCGTTTCTTGAATTAGTAACTCAATAGCACTTAAGGAAAGGTCTCACTTTTAGGCAGCAACATACATGCAGGTCTCTGGTATTGACCAATTTTCATATATAATTCCCATTTAGTATCTTATCGGGTATAAAAATAATAATACGATATCATTTCCTTGTTTGAAAATCAATCTCAAAAGTTTTTTAGAGAATTAAAGCTAACTTCGGTAAAGATAAATATAGAAAATGTTACATATATTTTAGTAAATTTAGACTAATAAGATATCATATGACTTTAAACATTAATAAAATAAGTATTGATTACCCTTAATTCGTTTGTGATACGATATTTGGAGAATAGATAAGTATGACATTTATGCTTAATTTCAGGCTACATATCTTCATAAATAAACGATTCAGAAAAGGCCTTTATGTTAATGTTGTTTCGAACGCGGCAGTCACTTTGTCTATTATGAAATTCGTCCAACCACACATCGCATTCGTTGGCTTCTTTACTATGGAAGCACCATATAGGTGAGAAAACGGCACTCTTTAATATCAGCCTTGTCCTCAGAGAATCGGGAATCGAACCGACAATCTGGAGCTAGAGGCATTCAAAGAATGCCCGTGTGCCACAGAATATGTTTTATGACGTCATATGCATTCGCTTGCTGAACATCAATGATTTCAGTTCTATTAACAACTATATTTGTAACTAGTAGTTAGCCCGTCAAAAATTACGTGAAAATTTTAATTTTATCAATTTACATCCGCGAAGTCAATATTATTTGTATACTTAATGGCTTCTATACTTTCTTTTATTTAAATTATACACATTTTTAATTATTTAAAATTATGCAATATCAGCACTATTATGATCCATTTAAGATGTAATTTTTTAAAACTTAAATAAAATTGGAACTCCACATAATAGCATGACTTTACTTAATTCTATTACATGTATTAATTATGAAATATTAAATTATGTCTGTTAACAGTCTACTGCACTTATTCGGTTTAGCGATTTCTGACTTTGTCTTGAAAGCCTTCTACAGCCTTATGACGCTTTTTCGCAATGGGACTTTCGTCAACATTCATTTTAACCCTCAAACCGGCCCATGAATTTGTTGCCACTATAAGGACTTTCGGTCAAATGTTGCGGTTATGTTAGGCATTTGCTTTGAAAAGCACACTTTGAAAGCAGACGGTTTTCAACATATCACTACGCATGCGCGAGTTTGCAACTTTCCGAAAATACTAAATTTGACATTATTCTAACATCTGGTTAAAATATATAAATTATATGATTAAAATATAAATAAAGATATTAAAAAAATAATATAATGAAAAATTGTTTTACTGTGAAAGACTCACTGATTCAATTTTTCTTAAAGTAACGACGATGAATGAATCACGGTGAATGAATGACTCTCTCGTGTTTACATTTTCAAGTTCTGAGTACATAAAATGAATACTCTTATTAATTTAAATGAAACAGTATGATAACTCGAAAGATGGCGGAAAAGAGATAATTCTCTAATTAATATAAATATCACAACAAAAATGCGTTACAATGAAACGATATTTATGATGAGAACAATTTTAAACGGTTGCAAGCTATTTTGAAACTGTCATAACCGTTTATTACAGTCGTCTAAAGATCGAATTAAAGTTGATTTGTGTCTATATTACCTTGTTTCAAATAAATTATTTGGGATTAGATAGCAAATATTCTTTTTTAATTTTACTTTTAACTTGTTAAGCCTAACTTATAAAACAAAATGGATGCCATAGGCTAATACATTTACGAAGCAGTCGCTCCGGAAGCGTTCCAGAGGTACAGAACTGGGTTATTATTAGGATAGATATATGTGCATACGTTAAAAGTGTATGTAAGTGGAGAAAAAAAATGTCAGGTTTTATTTATATGTTTTCATTCCTATGTGAGTAAGTTATAACAGTTTTCAAAAATCAGATACCGTTAATTTTAAATGATTTTACATTTTTTATGAGCATCTTTTCCTGCTGTATTATTTACCCACAAAATTGGTGGCCACAAAATTGAAATGGCATGTTTTTACAAAACGAAAACATAGCATAAGTCTTCATTTAAAATACAGAACAGAATTTCTCTTTCATAATATTTATATATACTTTTGTAAAATTAATTTTTATTCTGAAATCAAAAACTTCATTTAAAAAGTATTAAGGTCTACGGAAATTCTTTTCTGTTCAACAATCTTGGGAATAACATTTTCTCTAGCCTATACTATATTTTGATTAAATCAAATGTGCGTTGGGTTACATTATATACTTTGTCAACATTCTAATTAAAATATCTCATAACACTACAAAGTACATTTTTAATGAAGTATGATGTTAACCAATGTTTAAAATGTGAGGAAAATATATAAATTTTAACTACGTGACATTTTGTTTATGCGTCAAGAAACTACTGTTCAAATGAAATTAATAGAGAATAATTTCAAAATTTAAGTTAACTTTTGTTACAATATCAGCAGACTCACCAATCAACAAATGCTAAAAATAATTATTATACAGAATACTAAACGATTTTCTGACATTAAATTTAAGCTACATTTTAATTATCTTTTGAATACTTTTTCGCTATTCAAAAAAGTTTGGGAATGACATTATTCTCTGTTTGCACTTTATTTAATTAAATCAAAGACTTTGGGGTATATCATACACTTTTTTAACATTTCTGATTAAAATATTTTATAATAAGGCTGTGCAGAGTATTTTTAATGAGGCATCATTCAAATCAACGTTAAGAACGGAGGAAAAAAAATCCTACATGACATTCAAAATATTCATCAAAAAACTACTATTTAAATGAAATTAGAAAAAAATAATTTGCAGATATTACATAATTTATGTTTCAATATCAGATGATCAATCAATCAACAAACGCTAAAAATATTAATTATACTGAATTCTGAATAATTTTCTCACGTTTATATTTAAAAATTACGGATATTACGAATAATTAGTCTTAAGATCATCAAAGATCATTTTTTATTCAATACACTTTGGGAATTCTCTGTATGCCTATGCTGTTTATAAATTAAAATCATTGGGCTATATTATATCAATTTTCAACCCGTCAATTTAAAATATCACATATTAAAACTACGTGCTACATTTTTAATGAAGAATCATGTAAACCAATGTTACTAAAAATTAGGAAATTTTTTTTTCTACACAGCATTTTGTTTTTTGCACCAAATAATGACTGCTTAGATGAAATTAGTAGAAAATAATATGCAATTTTTGCATAATTCATACTTCATTATCAGCAGACTAATCAATCAACAACTTCAGAAAATGATAATTACAAGGAATTTTTTTTTTCAAATGCATTTTTAATTGGTGATAAAATGGATAAAATCTACAGGGAAGATTCACAAAAGAAAGTTCCTTCTGACAGTTCCCCCGGAATGACAGCGAATTTGCATATTAAAAGTACGTCCACATGCAGGTTATTCATTAAGTAACAGGCTCATCAGATATTCCGGAAAGTCGCGGAAGGAGAGATCTGTCGAGGAAAGGAGATTTAAGGGGATTTTTTTTTCTCCCCGTTGTAAATGCTTTTTGATAATGGGTTTCATTTATCAGTTGGAAACTATCAACAGAGCGATTTATCTGTCAAAAATTCATGAAAACATCGTATCATATAAATCTAGATAGATCAAAATATCTAAGTTATGTTTATTTTAACAAAGGGTTTGAATTGTAAGTGCTAGTGAAAACTTTTAAAAGATATGTTAAATTAAATCTATATTGTTCGTGTTTGATTCAAAAGAAGACAGCCCAAGAAAAGATCATTGAAATGGTTTAAGAAATATCTGATTTATTTTCAAGAACTTCTTGCACATCTAAAGAGAAGACAAAAGATTTACGCTATTTTCAGGGTAGTAACCAAAGAAAAGACAAACCACTATGGAATTTTTTTTTCAGTTGAACGAGAAACTCACTGCTCTTGTCTGTGATGTTTTTAAGAATGTTTTTGGTATTAATAATAATTTAATTATTTTTAAAATTGGGAACTTTAAGCTTCATAGCAAGGAAAAGGAAAATAAAATCTCATGAAATGATCTCATGAATTGATGAAACAATCCTGAGGAACCTGACGGATGCACACACTAATCTCCTTTATTATCAACGAAGAGCAGTAAACTCTGGAAAATTTTGAAATAGCTGCAACTTTCTCCCTAGTTACATGAGACAGCATTCGGAGAGAGTAAACCTGACGAATGCACACACTAATGTCCTTTATTAGCAAAGAGGAGCAATAAACTCGGGTAAATTTTGGAATCTCTGCAACTTTGTCCTTAGTTACATGAGACAGCATTCGGAGAGAGTAAACTTGACGGATGCACACACTAATGTTCTTTATTAGCAAAGAGGAGCAATAAACTCGGTTAAATTTTGGAATCGTGGCAACTTTCTCCCTAGTTACATGAGACAGCATTCGGAGAGAGTAAACCTGACGGATGCACACACTGATATCCTTTATTATCAACGAAGAGCTGTAAACTCGGGTAAATTTTGATATCTCTGCAACTTTCTCCCTAGTTACATGGGACAGCATTCGGAGAGAGTAAACATGGCTTATGCACAAAGGTTCTTTGGGAAATTTCAAAGAATAAAATGTACCAAGGAGCCGCAACTATTCGCAAAATTTTCAGTTTCCCAACAGCCGTAACTCGATCTGTCCGTTGCACTTCTCTCCCGGGTTACCATATTTATTCAGAAGATTCTGATTTAACACTAGAGCGCCAAATGAGATCAAAATGATCCTTTTCAAATTTTGGAATAACATAACTTTCGTCTTATAAATGTCAGCAACCTAGCTGTCTAAGACTTTTACTAATTAATAAATTTATGTAAGATAGCGATAATTTTTTAAAATTTTATTTTGCTGTCTTTAAAGGCTAGAAACAAATTTAACTAAAACGCCGGAAACGGATCAAAATTACCCATTTCATATATTGGGAAAATAAATATAATAATTTGTTTGCGAATGTTTTGATCAGTTGTTAATAGTTATATATAACCTTCACTATTGTGTCCAGAAGTTATTAAAGTGCTTTGAGAAAAATAAATATTCTAATTGAGGTACGAGCCCCGGGGGCCCCCAAATTGGTCTGCAGATCTGCACTCTCCGTCCAGCGCCCAGGTCCGTACTAAACATAAGCGGAACAGGGGAAATACCCCCTCGTCTGAGTTTGCAGGTATTGCTACGCAGCTTTTGGTCTTCAGGTTCACCAAGCTTCTGCACTAACCGTCCGGGAAGCATTATTATTATGAATTCTAATTGAGGTAAGTGCGTCTGCATGCAGTCGAAAATAACTAGTTTTTCCATAGATACTGTTACTACTTTCGTAATGAATTATGAAAGTATTTTGAAAGAAATTTTAATAATCACCAGTTCCAGTTTTGTTGAATCGCTCTTTTGTTCGATATATAAACATTCTTCTGATATTCACTTTTTCAGAGTTTTTAAAATCTTTAGAACTGACTTGCTGACTTTATGCAGTGCTATTACCGCTACATGACTTTCATAATTACGTCATTTCATCACTAAGAATGCCATTGAAATGAAGTGTCGCCAGCGGTCAAATTTGGAATTAAATTTTTGCTGGCCTCGGATGTAGAAACTAAGTATATGCTCAATGGTTTTCCATATTTGGGGAAAACAGAATCGCAGCCAGCTACACAATACATATGAGAATGTGTTGTTCTTCGGCTTGTGGAACCATACAAAATCAAAGGTAGAAACAAAACTACTGTCAATTTCTTTACTTTCTCTGGCAAAACAGATTTAAAAATGGAAAAAAAAAATAGTTTGTCGGTACTATAAATCGATCACGGAAGGAAATTCCACAGGAAAAGAAAAAGGCAAAAATTTTATTTTATCATTCAATTATTTTGCAAAAGTGATCAAGATATTGCATTTACCCTGTAACAAGGTAAAAAGAACAAGAATGTTCTTTCGTTGAGTTCTGTTTATGAAATTGTTACTGTTTCCGATAATACAAAAAAAAAGAAAGAAAAGAGAAAAATTCCTGGGACAGCAGATTTCTACAATAACAAAATATGGCATTGATGTTTTGAATAACATGTCTCGAATGTACAACATAAAATCTTATTTACGAAGAGGGCATGTCCACGTTTTCTTCAACATTCTGGATTTAGTTGCTATAAATGCTTGGAGTATTTACGAAAAATTTGCGATCATTGCAATAGTAGAAGAAAATTTTATTTTCTTTATGCAACGAATTACGGCCTCACTATTGAGGAGATGAAAAAGGGCCAAGTTTTTTCAAGATGTAACACTAAATGCTACTATTTATTACCAAAATTGCACCGTTGGTAACTATCAAGGAAATCTAACATCAAATATTTGCCAATAAATGCAGAGGTGACAAATGTGTGGAACAAAAAGTGTTTATTTGCGTAAAGTGTACAACAGATTAATATTGATGTTTCTATTAATATAATTTAACTTTAATTTCATTTATTTTAATTTAAATTTGTAAATGTTTGAAAAATAAATATTCTTAATTAAAAATGCAGTTGCTGAATAATGTTATCGTAATATGAAATAAAGATCAAAATGATCCCGATTAGGAATTGCAATAAGTTTTAAAGTCCAAGCGTTCTAGTGTTAAGTCATAAAACCCCATAAAGATGTTTGGTGTTAACCTAAAATGCCCATAATTCTGGTTAAACAGATGATATACTTTTGAGACTGTTGTGCCAGAATGCAATTCCGTGATCTGATTCGGGTTTTTGGTCCATTTGTTTAAAAATTTGCCGACAAGCGTCTGTTAATATTTTATCTTAAGAACCATAAGCCCTCGCATTTGCACCAGTTGGCATGAATATTTAAGGCAGATTTAGAGTTATTCTGCCACCTTCACTTTAAGAAGGATAAACCAAATGAGATATTAAAAGAAACATATTACATTTAAATGGTTTGGTGGCAAAGAGATGTCACCAAAAGCAGCTTTATTTTCAGCAACTTTTTGTCAGATATTTAAAAATAAGTATGAAATTGGATTAACTGAAGTCCTTCCCGTATTACTTAAAATAGAAGGCTAGAAATTTGCATCAGTAAATATTTAAACTTCAAGAAGAAATATTATCAAGATTTTAGGAGAAATAAATTAGAGTTGGAGGTTAAAATGTAAAAACAATTTTTATTCGAAAGAATAAATACATAGTTTTGCATTCTTTCACAGTTTCTCTCAATTATTTTGAATTACGAGAGACGGTGGAAAAGGTTTTGTAACTAAAAGTACGTGATAATTTATAAACATATTTTTTTTTAAATTTAAGGCAACTTAATTATCATAAAGACCTGAGAGAAGTTTTACATTCAACTATATAAAATGTTTTCTACTTACCTCATCATCAAAATATATTTTAATTACCATCCTCTTATTTAAGACTAAATAAATAATCATAAAATATTTCAACTATCCTCTATCAAAAGTTGTTAAATTATTTTTCGGAATTCATCATGACGTCATTCCTGATGGACACATTTCAATTTTCTCCTGAGTGTCCTAAGGTCCCTCATGCCCACGTAACGAGTTAGTACGCCGGGTAAAATAAATATTCTGCAACTGGTGAAGACTTAATTCTACGCAGACTCCATATACAAAGTTACTCTATAGCTTTGGGAGAACTTTATTAATTATCGGACAGAAATCTGATAGAAATAAATATGAAATCATTAAAGGAAATTTTATTAATGACCTCGTGCTTTTAGATACATGGTTGCTCCTGTAATATGGAAGAGTAATACAATTAACAATCGTTTATGGCAGTAAGAGAATAAGGCTAAAGTAATTCCTCTCAGAATATGAATTTAGGTAGAAATTTCATGAATTTGGACGTTAGTCTCCAGAAGCCGATTGAATATAAGTCTGCAATTAAGTTTCTTTTTTTAACATTTTACATCAAAACATTAAGTATACGATTATAATTTAAGAATATATTTTAATTATCATCTTCTTATTTAAGACTAAATTAAGAATCATGAATTATTTAAAGTAGCATTTTTCAAAAGCTATTTATTTTTTTTTTTCGGAATTCATCAAAACGCCATTCCTGATGGACACAATTCCTTTTTTCCGGAATGTCTTTCGGTCTTAATCGCTGCGGTGTGATTTAGTACACTAGGTAGAAGAAATAATCTGCAAAAGTCTGGGAAGGACTTGAAAAATTCTAAGCAGCCTGACGATAAAAAGTCATTTTATAGAGTTGTAGGAATTTTAGTATTTATCGGATAGAAAACCGATAGAAATAAACGTACAAATCACTAAAGGAAATTTTGTTAAAGACATCGTGCATTTAGTTAGATAGTTGATCCTGAAAAAGGGAAGCATAGCACAATTAACAATTCTTTATAACAGTAAGAGTGAGGAAGGCTAAAATATTTCCTCCCAGTATATGAATTTAGGTAGAAACTTTATGAATCTGGGTGTTAATCTTACAGAAACGGATTAAATATAACTGTGTTATTAAATTTAGTTGCTAATATTTTTAATCTAAACATTAAGTTCTAACACATGTTTTAACATAATTTCTTGGCTAGATATATTTATGTAAACCTATAATAAAATCAGACTGTAATCCAGGAATTATACTTTTCATAGCTATAGATGCAATTGATGAACGCTATCTAATCAACGATGGTTTGCCTATTTATGAAGATGGTTCTAAGTTTAACAACGAGGGTAGATCCGGTGCTGGTATATACAACTCCCTGTTTTCTTATTATCTTCCACTGGGTTATCGTAACTCATTTTTCGACGAAGAAGTCAAGATTCAGATAGAAGTCCATTTCAGTAGCCCTTGATCCTAAGAAACACATAGACTTCCAGATATTTTACATGCTCTAATTATCTCAGATTCTTCAGCTACCATTCAGGCTAAATCGACTCAAAATCAACCTGTTTCATGCTTGAAAATACAACAGTGCTGAACAATAATCAAATTTATAACTGATTATCTGAAAATTTTTGTCCAGCAATGGGTACCGTCCCATTTCGGCACATCAGGCAATGGGGTTTCGGGCTTTTTAGCAAAGAAAGGAATTTCAGTATCCCTTTGTTCTCCCAATAAAATTTCGTGTAAAACTGCATGTAATATTATTATTTAGAAAATAAAGGGTTATTTTAACTTCTCTTTAAAAATACAGTCTGAAGCAAAACCCTCGAGGGCCTTCTCTATTGGGCCACATGAAATTGCTGTGGCTGCTTACAGGGTTGCAATCGAACACGACTGCTTGACTGCACTTTTAAATCGAATAGGAATTTTTTCTAGTCCTATATGCCCTGTTTTCATTTCCAACATCATAGAGGGTAAGAACATCATGCCTTTTGCTGCCTTTTTGGGCGTTCTCTGTAAGGATGTAACTGGGAGGCTCATGATTGCTTACCTTACTTGTTTTTTTCCTCTTTATGTAATCGCTATAGTTTGTTCTTCTTTTGCAGTATATAGTCATTCTCTGTATACCTGAGTACTTTGTTCACATGTTTCCGCATTGTAAATAAAAAATAGACAAACTATATAAATAATTGAATAAATCACTTTTTAGTTTAAGCACACTAAAAGAATAAATTTAGTTTCCCAATATAATTTATTTTTTCTAATGGAAGACAATTTTATCTAATGTACGTTAGTATGGTTTTATTCCACACGTGATAAAGCCTGTTTTCTTATGGAGTTTTTAATAAACAGGTAATATGTCCATTAAAGTAAAAATTAATGGAAGTTTATAACTATTGTACTTTTGAATGTGACTTGATTTTTACGTGATTGTCTTTCCATTGTTTTCACATGACTTAGAATAAAAGTTATTTCAACCATTGGATTTTCTTGTATCTAAAATAATATATTTTAAATATTTTAGTGTGTTATCTATACAAAATACAATAGCGTTTAAATATAGCATTATATATCTCTAATGGAAGTTATGAGATATGCCTTTAAAATGTAAAAGATTATGCATTTCTAAGAGCAATGTTTTAAAACAAAATTGCATATCCTCGTTTTATCTATCATTGTCTAGTATACACAAAAAGGACATTTCTTACATGCATACTGACATTTAAACCATAGAAATTGCAAAACTCATGCTTTAAATCCATTCTCAGATAGGGTTTTAAAACCTTTTACGAAATGCATTCTCAATATAAATTTGACAAACATTTCTGACTTTTTGTAATGCTTTTCTGAGTGCCATATATCTTAACAAAGAAGGCATCTTTGTGATATTTTTCATCTCTCACGTCAACTATATTCAATCAAGCATATTTTATAGAATATTGGGTTTAGTGAGCCAGTAAAGTTCTATAACACAGTATTAAATAGTTTATTCGGACGTTATATTTTAGCTCGTAAAAGTTAAAACAACAATTTGAATTACGAAAAGGAATGCGATATTTCGATGAAAGTGGAACAAAGTAAGTTAAGTGGTATGAATAAATCACAGTATATTTATAAATCCTGAATCGGGATTAGTAGTAATATGGAACAAAACACTGAAAGTAAAGAAACGTTTTATATATTTTTCTGCCTTGAAATTTAATATAACGCATTTGCAATTTTGACGTTCTCGTTTCATTTAAAGAAGGATATGGTATGAAATTGTATGAGATAAAATTTGCTATGTGAGATTTTCCCTCAGTACTGGACAGTCTAATAGTCAGGAGGCTGGAATCAATTTCCAGAAGGTCAATTCCAGTCCCTGTCTGAAGTGTACTATAAATGATAATTTTATATACTTTATTACATGTCTGTATAGCATTACTTACTAACTTCCAGAGAGCTAAAATGTAGAAATCTAAAATGTGACTCAACCAACTTGTGATAAATGGGCCTTCTTAAATGAAAGATAACATATTCAATGCGCGCTGTGTGTTTTTATGTTTTAAATACCCGAATTCATTAATAAGTATATTTTTAAGTAAAAATGTGTTCTTTTAAATGTTAATCTATATATATATATAAAACGCGTAGGTATGCGGCACAAAAATCGACGATATTTCTACACTCCGAATGGCAAAGGCTGCAATGACCAGATGTAAACATTAGCGGCCGTCCGCAATTTGCATCCGCGTGTGTGTAGTGACTCGATAATAGCACGTAATTTGGTACAATTTAATTACTGTATTTTACTCTTGAATAATTTTAAGTACTTGCTGAATTTTTATTCCATTTTATAAGTGAAGAAATTTTTCCAACAATTTATTATTTGGTATGCTTAAGTGGAGATATCTGAATTGCGAACAATAGTACATACAATAGTAAATACAGAGAGTGATGTAATCTACACTATATTTTAGTACTTGCTGAATTTTTATTCCATTTTATAAGTGAAGAAATTTTTCCAACAATTTATTATTTGGAATGCTTAAGTGGAGATATCAGAATTGTTAACAATAGTACATACAGAGAATGATGTTATCCACACTATATTTTAGTACCTGCTGAATTTTTACTCCATTTTTTAAGTGAAAATTTTCCCCAACAATTTCTTATTTGATGTAATGATAAAATGTAGATATCTTGATTTTGAAAAATTGTACAATCAGAGAGGGGTGTAACTTTTTAAATCCTTGGTGTTGGGTTTCTCCGTCTTATCTTTAACTGCATTCGGAAGTAATGGAAATTCACATTTTTTAATCATGATATTTTAGAATCAGCCTTATGGTGAATTTAGCAATGATTATAAATTTTTTGGCTGAGATCCCACTACCCCTTAACAACGTATATTTATGATGACAGGTAATGGTAACATTCCTTACATATGTTACTTTCAGTTGAGTTGTTTTGCAAAAGAAAATATAAAACTAAAAGCGACCATGCTGGTAGCGCAGCGGCTAGTAATAATATTAACAATATACACTGCTGGCCACCCAAATTGCAACACCAAGAAAGACAAGAGATATCACAACAAAATTTATTTTGTAGATAACATGTTGACCAAGTATCAAATGATTAAATTTATTGACTTCTGTGAAGTGTGGTTCCTGCCAAAATCAGTAGCCAGAGTAGCCGCCATTGTTGGAGATCACAGCTGCCACACGCCTCGGCATTGATTCAAAGAGACTTTGGATGAGTTCTTGGGGTACAGCAGACCAAGCAGCTTCCACACGTTGCCAAAGTTGATCTGCTGTGGGAGCTGGGGATGGAATCTGGGTCAATCGTAGAGCAACCATGGACCACATGTTTTCTATCGGCGAAAGATCCGGAGAGCGAGGCGGTCAGGGAAGCAATTCAATCTGGCGATTGACGAAGAACCGTTGGACAATGCGTGCCACGTGTGGTCGCGCATTATCCTGTTGAAATATGGCTATGGGCAAGCCCTGAACGTTAGGAAGGACAACTGGCTCCAACACCTCGGAGATGTAGCTCTGGCTGTTTAAAGTACCAGCAATGCGTTCTAGAGGTGTGCGAGAGTGATATTGAATACCACCCCATACCATAATACCCGGTGCAGGACCAGTGTGGCGGTGCATAACGCAGCTGTTCAGCATTCTCTTTTCACGGTGTCTCCAGACTCGAATGCGACCATCGTGGTGTTGCAAACAGAAGAGTGACTCGTCAGTAAAGACAATTTCCTTCCATTCTGCCGTCCACATCCTTCTGTCAGCGCACCATTGGCGGCGGAGCCGCCTGTGGTTCTGCGTCAAGGGTAGACAAAGCAATGGACGTCTTGCGGACAGACCACTCTGCTGTAAACGGCGTCAAATGATACGCGCAGACACTGGATGATGCGTTGCAGACTGCATATGCTGTGCTATGGTTCGTGATGTGACTGAGCGATCCGTCACTGCCATGCGCACGATTTGCCTGTCATCACGTGAAGTGGTGCGCTGAGGTGGATGCGATCGAACACGCCGGTCCGTCGTACCCTCCTGCATCCAACGATCACATATCCGCATTACAGTTGTTTGATTTCGTCCAACACGACTACCGATTTCCCTGAAAGATAATCCACAATCTCGGTATGCCACTATCCTTCCTCTGTCGAACTCGGATACTTGATCAAAAGATGATCGCTGTTTTCGACGAGGCATAATTTTTCGTTTTTTTTTAAAAAACCACAAGAAAAGCGCAATTGCCGAACTTGAAATCGTCGAAATCTCCAAGCCTTAAATAGCGCTTTGAAGTGGCGCCACAGGCGCGCGTGATGTGCGTCTGCGCTGAAATTCTAATCATTTACGTATCTCACCTCCGCTAATGCATGTTGTAAATTTCATGCTATTTGCACGTTTCCTTCGGGGTGTTGCATTTACAGTGGCCAACAGTGTATTTTAAATTTTCAAATATAATTTCAAAACTTAAAAATAAAAGTTTATTCAATATGTTTTAAAACTTTATAATTTATATATAATTATAATTAATTTTATAGTTTAAAAATAAAAGTTTATTCAATAAGTTTCAAAACTTTATAATTTATATATAACTATAATTAATTTTATAATTTAAACTATTATACAAAACATTTTAAAGAAAATGTTTCTAAACACAATATTCTTTGAAATTTAATTACATTTTAAACATTTTGATTCTCCTCTATGACGATTTTTTCTGTTCCTCACTTCCAAGAATACAAAGGGTTATGTGACACAGGCTACAGTCGATTCACTGACTCCTAAAGACTAACACTGTAGTACGAACAAACCTATTCCGGAGATGTGAAAAAGATCTCCTTCCTAACAGACCTTCGTTCACCTTCCTAACAGACTAGTAATCATGGAAATTCAACTGCTGATGTTGTAGCCTTATAATTTCAAATGCATGTATGAAAAGGAATGATAATTATTGATTAAATATACACTAAAATTTAAAAAACTTATTAAAAATTAGAACTTTTTTGTAATAAATATAAAAATTGTTCAAATGTCTAGAAATTTAGAATTATCTTTTTTTTAATGTTACTAAAGCATTATGAATGTCTCTTCAGTTGGTAAGATACACAGGTTGAATTTCTTAACCATTGCAAAATATTTGAACGTTCTTTGAGTATTCCTATAATAGTTTAGGTCAGATAATAGTTTAAGATAAACTATTATAAGAATACTCAAAGAATGTTCAAATATTTTGCAGTAGTTAAGAAAATCAACCAGTATATCTGAAATTATTATATGACTTAAACTATTATATTAATAGTCAAAGAACGTTCATATATTTTGTAGTATACTTAAGAAATCCAACCAGTGTAAGTCAAATAATAGTTTAACATAGACAATTTGAATTTCTTAACTACTACTTCATATTTGAACGTTCTTTGAGTCTTTAATTAATAGTTTAAGTCAAATAACATTAATGACCCCAAAATAAACGATTTACTGGCGTTATGTATACAATTTTTTTGCTTCTTTTTGATTGATAAGGCTTATTTTATTTTTTAAAAGCAATTACAAACTCTATTATTAATAATGAATATTAAATTTACAGCTTTGAAACTAAAATTATTCCGTATTTTTATGAAGTTTTAAACGTTTATCAGGATCTTCTTATATATTTTCGTATTCCCTTGTGCTAATGCGCTTTCGCTAAAGAGCTGTAGAATTTTATATAAATTTACAGTTACCAGCATTCGGGAATTTGTTGATTTTCCTCCTTACCTTTAAAATATCGGCAATCGATGTTTCATAAAACATTTGAATCGGAGGAGCACTCCCAAGATTGATCAAGAAAAAGAACTTTTCATCCGTAATGTGAACCCATAGATGTTTTTTATCCTTTCGAAAAGAAAAGATAAGAGTAAGGCCTTTTTATTTCCAGTGGAACGTACTGAGGAATTCCTTCTTTGAATTTTTTTTGTACTTTTTCGCATAGGCGACTGTATTCAAGCTTAACAATATATTATGATTCTTCTGCATAAAAATAAGGCAAGCCTTTAGATTCTGCTGACAGTCTTAAATACACCTTAACTATTGCCTTTTTTTAATATAACGGGGAGATGATTCTGAATAAAGAGTCGAATCTCAACAGAATCGACAATCTTCGATTTTGCTTAGATATTATTGTAATCTTATGCAAATTTGAAAGTTCCATTATAAGAAATATATCATTATGTGTAACCTGATTAATTTTACTTTGCACTTTGCAGTTTTATACAAATGATATGATTTTTGATATGTTTATTGCATAAAACAATATGAATAAATATTTTGCTTCCAAAATACAGGGTGTCCGGGCTAAAGGTATCCAAAAGTCCTGACTTATTTTTATGTAACTACCCATTCGAATTTTTAAAAAAATATTTAAATCGAAAGAACATCTAACCAAGTTTTAATAACAATAATAGATTTCGATGTGTGCACCTTTTGTAGCATTACAAAGATCTAAATTGTAATCCAGTTCTCTCCAAGTGTTTCGTACCATATCAGGAGTTATTACACGAATTGCTTGAGTAATACGCTTCTCAACTCATCCACAGTTTCAATTTTTTGTTTATACACAACGGATTTAATGAATCCCCTAGCAAAAAATCTAATAACGCCTAATATGCTACGAAACACTTGGAGAGAACTGGATTGCAATTTAGACGTTAGTCGTGCTACAAAAGTTGCACACATCTATGATACTATGATAGAAATCTGATATTAAAACTTGGTAAGATGCTCTTTCTATTTAAATACTTTTTAAAAATTCTAAGGGGTAGTTCCGTAAAAATAAGTCATGACTTTTGGATACCTTTAGCCTTGACACCCTATATAACAACGATCATTTTTAAATAAAATGATACATTAACGGTCTTATATACACATATGAGGGGGTCACAACCATAGTGAACCAAGTCCATCTAAACTAAATTGAAGAAATCAAGGTTTGAAGTTTTTTGTGTAACGTATATGCAACGTTTGTATAACGTTTTGTGTAACGAAGTTTTTTGTGAAAACGTATTAATCACTTGATTCACTATGGCAGTGAATAGAACATGTTTTTAAGTTAGTCCAACATGAACTATCTCCATTTTTAAAAAATACGGACTTCGTCCACTATTGTTGTGTACCCCTCATGTGTTTCTCTATATAACACTAACATTTTCGATTCCCTTTCATACAAAGGCTACCACTCTTGTAGGTTATAAGACAGAGTGTAGCAAAATATGCATTATTATCTTAAAATAATAGGCGTAATTGAAATCCGTTTTACAAAATAAAATCAATAAAACTTTGCGACAGAAGAGAACAGCATCACAGTAAAATATTAGTTAATATTCTATGCAACACATAATTCTTGATTCATAATGAAGTAAATATACTAAAATGCTCTATTGTTGTATTCTGAAATAACAATTTGAAGATATGATAATTCAGATTCTACATAGTGCAGTTTTTAATACTTTTGCATATGCCCTTCCCGAGAATAATGGAATTTTACATTGTTGTGGTTGACGTGTCTTCGAATAGTGCAGAAGTAAAAAGTCTTAGATAGAACCAAAAGTCTTGATAGCAGCAGCTACCAGGTCAGGTACCTGTGGGCTGTAGAGAAGTTCTTGGGGCGACAAAACAAGTTTGTAATGGGCAGCCACAATGGCTGAACAGTCGAAGGTATTTTCTGGAGAAAGCTGGGTTTCTAGGCAATTCCTACAGTTGATAGAGGATATTGTACCGTCAGGGTGAATTCTCATACCCTTAAAGAGATTAGTTATTAGTCTAGCTATTATAGAAGCAGTTGTCCTGGGACAGTTAAGGTGCGAAATTAGTAGTTCCTTTAGTTGCTGGTTGGATAATTGTCGTAGTGAGAGACGACACGTTTCTTGAAAAAAAAGGAACAGTCAAATCGCAGTCGCAGAAAGCGACATCGTTAAGAGGGAAAAGGGAATGTGTAACATGAGGAAAGCAGGCAGTGGGGCTTGACCAGCTAATAAATGGTGACCAGCTGGATTTAATGAGCTAAGGAGACGAAAATTGGAATCTAAAAAAGGGTCACCAGTGAGAGATGAAAAGGCATAAAGAAATTTATGATGTTGACTTAGTTAGGGGTGCTGTAGGAGATCTAAGGGAGTCGTGAGAATTTGGGATTGTGAGGAACCCCCAGAGGGAACTCAGCAGTAATAGGGACTGACGCCCCCTTCAATTTAGATTGAAGGAAGTACTATTATAAAAATATATGTGCAACCAATAATGCAAGTTCAGGCTTACCCATTGGTCAGAAGGTGGCCACCAATGGAAGCCGAGAATGAAGAAGTGAAATTAAGTTGAGCGTAAGAAAATTTCAGCAGAGCAGAGCAGAGCAGATTGGGCTGAGAAGTCAAAAGACGTAGACGTCATCAGAGGCTGAAAGGGACGCATTTACCCTGGCAGATATGTAAACCCCAGAATTAATCTAGAGAGAGACTAGAAGCAGTTGTGTCAAATAGACTGAGATGATTAAACGAGGTTGAAAGCTGACGTTGAGATAGGGATCTGATGATGTTAAGAAGCCCCACGGACGGATCCAGGCAGATGATTTGAAGTTCATAAGCCTTGGCCCAGTGAAAACCCACATTAGATACGAACCCCGCATCCAATTGTTCGCCAGCAGATTTGGACGGACGGCAAAGAGCAGTGGAGGCCACCGCATCCCCAAGGTCGGAGATGACCAGATGAGAAAGATTGACTACAGTAGAACTCCCCGACCAGCCTAGTCCAACGAAGCAGCAATGATCCACATCCCCATCGAAGACTGACCAGCGCCCATACGCAACGAGTTCGTGTCGACAGGAAAAGTCCTCTAACGAACGCCGCATTCGTATCGTCAGGTGCCCGCTAGAAGGTGCAGAAGTTTTCTGACGGTCCAGTTCAACCCATCAGAAAGAGGCGCCTAGCTACTTCTGGAATTCACGACGGAGAGCCCTATTGTTAAAAGGAGCGAGTGCCTATTGTTATGATGGCGGAGTCTTCCAAGGTAGGGAGAGTGTTTTGTATTTGCTTTTCTGCCTTGGTACAGCGCGTATAGTGAACGAGTTAATTAGATAGAATTAGGTTAATTTTGATTGATAATTTTATATAGATATATATCACATGGTAGTATTAATTGAAATGATATTTTGCATAAGATATGAGTCATAATGAAGTGTTTATATATGTGTATGTTCTGATGTTATTATCAATAAATTGATTGATTAGAGTACACCTGAGTAATCATTTTTGGTAACACCCAAGTACTATCACTAAATAACGAAGATTATTGTCACAATAATCAGCGTTAAAACATCTGCTAGTGTGATGGAGGAAAAAGTATGAGCCAAGTTCCTCGCTTCCTTGGGCAGCGGGTCAGCATACTTTTATCCTTCAATATTAACATGTACGGTGATCCATTGAAGGGTACATGACTTTCCCTTACTAGTCTAGCTATTGTCTAGCTGTTACTTAGTCTAGCTATTGTAGATGCAACTGTCGTGGGACAGTTAAGGTGCGAAATCAGTGATTTCTTTAGGTGCTGGTTGGATAATCAGCGTTAAAACATCTACTAGTGTGATGGAGGAAAAAGTATGAGCCAAGTTCAGCGCTTCCTTGGCCAGCGGGTCAGCACACCTTTACCCTTCAATATTAACGTGTGTGGGGATCCAATTGAAGGATACAGGACTTTCCCTTACATTGTTCTAGCTATTGAAGAATCAATTGTCCTGGGACAGTTAATGTCTGAAATTAGTGGTTTCTTTTGGTGCTGGTTGGATAATCAGCGTTGAAACATCTGCTAGTGTGATGGCGGACATCAGAGCTAAGTCTGAGCCAAGTTCCGAGCTTCCTTGGCAAGCGAGTCAGCACTCTTATGTCCTTCAATATTAACCTGTGCGGGGATCCATTGAAGGGTACAGGACTTTCCCTTACAATGAAATTGACAAAGAAGATCAGTTACGTTGTGGGTTAAGGAGGTTTTCCCATTTCTTATTTCTATGAATTTTGCAATCTCATGTACATTTATGAAAATTTATTTTTGAAAAGGTAAAATAAAACTCATCAAATACATGCATGAAAAAAAGCATAATGATTATCAGAGAAACATGGTAAATCTGAATCTTATCTTTCGGAAACTAGTTTGTTAATTTCCTTAAATAAAATAAAATATGGATAAAGAGACTGCGATCAAAGTAAACAAGACTCTAATACTCTAATAAAAGTGTTTGGCTAGTAACATAAGTCACATTTTGGATAGATTTCTTTCGATTATTACGAATAGAAAGAAACTAGATATATTTTTTTTTCAAATTGGAGAAACGTTTGTAATTAATATTAAATTAAAATGTTGAGATTTTTTTTAAATAAAAGTATTTAATAGTAAGAAAATATTCTATTTTTTCAAATTGTTTGAATGAAACTGCTCAAAATAATGATTGAATGGCTTGATTTTGAACACATATATCTTGAACGCCCCTAGTCAAGATCACACTGTTCCATATAATTACTTTTTAAAAAATTATTAGAATGAAATTGATTACCTGGTCTGTAGAATAAATATCGCGGTATGTTTACTTGAACATAAAATAACTTCTTAAAATAATCAACGAAATTTAAAGTTATTTATTGTAAGGTACTCTGTTTTATCTCTTTAGTTTCCTTCGGTTTTCCTCACTTTTAAGAGAATTACTATAACAAAAATATAAACCAGGAAACTCATAAACACTTAATGAAGTAATTGGTTAGTTCCTATCCTATTTCAGTGAATAACATCTTTTAATTCACTTATACATCAAGTTTAAATGCTCACCTTTAAGTTACATACCAAAGTTTTTTTCCTCAGTTCTTTTAAAATGAAGTTGTGTTTTCATATATAACAATGTTTCACGTATTCAGCTTACATTTTGGGTTACACATAGTTAACATCTCCTGGTAATTTTAATTCGTTTAATTCAATTGGGTTATATTCATGAAAAAATTATTTTCTGCTATACAAAGGAAATGAAAAGCCATTTTATCCTACGAATATTGTAAAGTTTTGTAATTGACATTGAATCGCGTTGAATATAAAGTAACAGGTTAATTGTGAATTCATGAATTTTATGTAAATTCGAGTATTTTTGGATAAACGTGCTAAATTTAAATTTAGAACTACTTATGTAATGAAGATACACAATAACGCGAAATTATGGAAGCTTCTTAAAATTTTATTTTAACGGATAAAAAAATAATAATTTTTTAATGAAACAACATGTACAATATACGTTTGGGGATCAGCTAAGCATACAAGTGCTTGAAAAGGGATTTACTAGTATTTTTTTAACATGTGAATAACAATTAAGGTATCATTAAAATAAAAGTGGTCATTAATTAATGTCTTATAAATTAAGAGAAAGGCAATTTGAAATAGTATAATTCTTCAAAAATTTGATAAAATACTCAGCTATTAAGCTATAATTTAAGCCACTTGATGTTAAGCTATTTCATACAAATATACATTTTAGTTTTCAGCTTGGTGTCCTCTTATAAATGTTTCATGTAGGAAATCTCCTAAAAACCGATAATTGAATGTAACCGTGCTTTCATGTCACTGTTATTTTACATTTATTAATACATAATTTTTTAATATCTAAATCCACTGAAAAGGGCAGAAAGGAATTGTAAAGAACTGGCTCTGTTAGGAAATTTTACAATATTGTTTCAAAATTCATTCACTTCTTCTGTTACGAAACGAAGACACTGGCAACTATTTATTTATTCTTCTGAGAAGCCGCGGAGACAGTTCACAGCTCTTGGGCAAACATATTTTGGGGAAAGAAATGGCACGAGTGGGAAAGTATGAATAAAATAAAGTCATACGAAATTCTCAAAAGGAAAAAAAATTCTCTTTGTCCTAGGTGAGGAGTGGCAAAAATATAAGGGTAATTGGAAGGGTTATTTCTGCAACGTAACTTCTCTAAAAACTAATTTCATCTATTTCAGGGATGTGTTTAAGGGTAAATTATTTGTTTATACAGCCGACAGGGTATAATAACAAAATTACACAATCTGTTTCACAAAATAGAGTCATAAATACACAAAATCATGTCATGAATAGAAGACATTTGTAACGTACTACATAATTTCACTTAACAATTCCCCAAATATTTCGCCTTTTTTTCTCTATGAGAAAATTTGGTTTTCAGTAACAAAAAACGGGTTTAGCGGTTAATGTATTACTGTTATAGATCGATTCATGTTTTTTTAAGAATCTAAACCTTCACGGGATTAAATGCCTACTGGAAACTTTCCTTTCCTACCTTTATTGTTATAACTCATCGATTTTTATCGTTGATTTTCAAATCAATATATTAAAAAAAACTTCACAAAATCTTTCCTGTTTCATACTTCAGTGGATGGCTATTTCTCAAAAGCGTGGTTTATTATATCTTATAGTTGTAGAAGCACTGAATGTCATAATTCACCGCAGTGTGTGGTCGACATACGGTCAATAATAAAACTCTGATAACACCTCCAGAGGCAAAAAATAAATAAAGACTTGAACACTAAGGTGGTGTAAAAAGAAAAGCTGCCTGTGGGGCCATTGATAGCGATCAAAAGACTATTTATATTGCATGATAGATGGTGACGTTATTTTATGGCTCACAATAAAACTTTCCGATACTGGTCAAAGTGGTTTCCCAAACAAAAAATTTGGTGGAGAGGTACTTGGTAGACTGTGAACATGAACAGTGAAATAAGGGACCAATTGGGGCAAGAACTGTTAAGAGAAAGGCAGCCCACTGGCCCCGGTAAATGGACAACTGCCTCTCCAAAAAAGGGAGAGAGAAAGAGAAGGTCAACAGATTTAGCTTGCTGTTCCTTGGAGCTCGAACAATATAGGGATTGATTGCGCTGTCTCGGTTTCTAGCGGAAGTTACGGGAATCTGACATGATGATGCTGAACACGACCTGATGTTGGCACCTGCCAACGAAATCCTTCATCGCAGCATTCTTCAACAGTAGTAAGTTCCTCCCGAAAGATCATAGAAATAATTGCTCTGAATGAGTAGTTTGTCTCTGCTTCTGATTCCTCATGTATTAAGTGATAATATGAAGGGGAACCTTTTTCTATTATTACTTTCACTGAGAGAATTTTTAGTATTGTCGAATAAATGTATGATAAAGGCCAATTCCCTATGTTTCCTTACGTGCCCCCAACACATACACACATCAATTTATTAAGATTCTATTACAACCCGTAATAGTTAATTTTTGATTTTATTATTCATGAAATTCTTAATGTTTTATAAATTTTTATGTCGTCCTACAAATATCTTTCGTGGCATTTATTTCTAAAGTGGTTATTCAGTTTCTCAAGAGAAACTTAAAATGCAAACATTTGCCAGAGCTTCTATAAGTGCTATTAAGAGTTTCGAGTTATCTATCATCCCGATGGGTACGTTTAGTATATTTTACGTGTCAAAAAATATTGAGTAATAAATCGGTTTTAGTCATGTAACATTCCGACAATCTTTCTTGAAATGCAAAAAAGTAATTTTTAGAGTTTAGTATTTAAGTAGAATTCACTGAGCATATGTTTAATTAAATAAATAAAAACATACAATTTTTATTAAGAGGTCCTATGAGAGAGGAATAAATGTATTCAAGTATCTTATTAGTTTATAGTAGTGGTGAAAAAAATTTATATTTTATAAACACAAATATGATGATATTCACGTAATTTATCTGATGTTTATTGTAATAATTTTTTGACATTTCTTTTTAAATTCTTTCGAGAATATCTTTTAAAATAATGTCTGACACTTAATAATTCTATTATTAAAAGTCTGTTTATTAATTACTTTTCTCTTTGATCAATTGAAAAATGAACTTTTGAAATAAAATCATTATTGCTGTTTATTTATTTATTTTTTACTTTTCTAAGATTCAGCTATCGTATTTGTAATAACAAATGATTCGGTGGGCATCAATTAATGGTTATTTTCAAAAGATGGTTAAATATTTTTAAGTTTCTTCTTTCTATTCTCATTTTAGTAGCACTAAGTTGTTTTTATTTCTTCTAATACAGCATTCTATTTTCACTTCTTAATGAACAAGTAATTGGAAATATTGTGCATTTCCGAAGAGCATCTTTTTGTTTTATAATACGTAACTATACAATACAGCATTTTAAATTTTACGGAAAATGTATAAGTCTAGAAGTTTTCTAAGTCTAATTAGTTTATTCTTCACTATAAACCAGCCACTTCAGAAAAAAATTCATTGAAAAGGTACAATGGAATTTTAGATCTTTTAGGGATTTATATATAATTCTATTTCTATTTATGGCTAAAATAGTTTGCCTATTTACAAAATCTTTGTCCCAGTGCAACTACTATGTACCCAAACTTGCTAGTATCAATACATTGTTTTAATAATAGTACATGGCAAAAATTGAGTAACACTGAGTCCTTATTTATGCCTTTTGGGTTTTGATTTTCAGTTTCTTGGAATTGTAGCCATTTAAATACCAGTTTATTTGCTTATTTAGGATCTGAAATCGTATATCAGAATGAGATTGACACAGAATTCAGGAAAAGAATTTTCGAAGCTAATCTCAGTTTCTATGGGTTAAGGAACCAGCTGAAATCTCATTTTATCAAAAGAAAAACAAAGATCTTACCATACAAAACTCTTATAATACCAGTGCTAATATATGTCTCTGAGACATGGTCATTGATATCAAGGGAAGAGAAGGGTTTGCTAATATTTGAAAGGAGAGTTTCGAGGGCTATCTTTGGTGACGTCCTTGATAATGGTATTTGGCAAAGGAGTCACAATTTTGAACCATACAAACTGTTTAAATATGAAGACGTAGTGAAATTTCGGAAATTGAACAAATGAGATGGGCAGATCATCTTTTGAGAATGGATTGAGAGAGAGCACCATTGAAAGTTTTTACTGCTGTTCCATTCGGCGAAAGACAGAGAGGAAGACCAAAAAAAGAGACGGAGGGACTGCCTAGATTTGGACTTTAGTGCCGTGATGGTTAAGAACTGGAGATCGAAGGCTAGTGAGAGGGTAGTTTGGGGAAAACTTCTAGAGAAGGCCAGGGCCCACGTAAAACTGTTCTGCCAATTATGATGATGAAATACTAGTTCAGTACCCCTATGCAAAAATATCAGTTCCAAAGTCCTTTCAAGGCTTTTAAACTCAGGGATATTCTACTATATACTTAAAAAAGCATCCTAACAAAGTCAAATAACAAACCTTGAACCGTCTAAATAATTTTCAGCTCAGGAAATCTTTGACTAAGCATAATTTCATATGATGAAACATTATAGACCTATTTTTCCTAGACCTAGTTTTTAAAAAATTTTATTTCTCAGATTTTTTTTTTTCCTTTGAAGATATGTCTAATTTTTGTGCCCTCAAATTTCCTCCTCTTAGATTGCTATATTACCACACAAGTTTTGAATTTCAACATGTTCTATTATGAGCTCATACATCAAAACTACTTTTTAAAAAAATCTACTTAAAGAACTTTTGAATGTTATTTTTCGAGTTCATATTACTATAAAAAAACAAAACTGCTTTCATGAAATTAATTTCTTAGCAAATCAAAGGCAGTTAAATAAAATCTAGCTGCTAGAAATTTGCTGAGATAAGAAAAATTTAACTTTTATGGCTTTTTCTTAATCGCTGTAGGAATGGTGAATAAATTTAATAAGTCTCCTTTTATTATATCAGAATTAGATTGCCAGAACATCTACGGTTTTCAACAACTGTAATTTATCATTTTTACAATTTCCGATTTCTTTCTGAAATAGTTCTTAATGAGACCTCTGGGACGTGTATAGTTTTCATACAATTGCTCTTTTCAACTAATATTGCCACTTTTAGGATTTTTTTTATTTACATAACTATAACATAATTTTTTATATCCTACACAAAATAAAAATATAGCTGACTTGAATTGAAGGATTCCCTCTGTTCTTAGAGCAAGATATCTAAATAGACTGATACCTTATATTTCAAAACCACAAGCATAGAATATTAATTTCCTCTGTATCTTTATTCCCTAGTCAAATCCTTAGTAAAAAATACAATCTGCCTTATTCATATATAATATTCTAACAGTTTGTTTACTTTGGAATGGTTAGTATACGGAAACTTTAATGAACACAAATGCACTTTTTTTTCTTACATTATTTTGTACAATGACCAAATTTGAATATTTATATTGCAAAATATTGAAATTTTTGAACATATTTTTTTTAAAATTAATTTATATGATTTCCATAACTTAAAATTCTTATTTGCCATGTATAACGTCTTTGCCAATAATATTCTCCCTACATTATTTATTAAACTCGTAGAATCTATGAGGAACATTTTTATTTACAAAATTTGAGTAATTAGAGTTTTCTATGCAATTTTAATCTTTCAACAATTTTAATCTTTCAAAAATACTGTGATCACATTCCTAAGTGTATTGATATAATATGCACAATTCTGTCATTTTTTGTTTAATATTCATTATTCTGACTAAACCATGGGATTTTTATATATGTCAACAACCATATTTTCAATTAATTTTAACTTCAGACCAAAACAGTTGTTACGTAATAAGATATAATAATGATAATTAAGTTTTTTTAAATCTTATCTAAGCATACACCTTAAAATCTTACATGTATATAAAAATTTGAGCTTTTTTTTACGTTGAGGTTAAAAAAATACGTTTTTAAATATTCGGAAAATTTGCTAGAGCTCACAGTATTTTCACTGAATGAGACTCTTTGTTTTTTCTTTTTACTTTTGTTATAAAAATTCGAAATCTTTAGGCTTAATTTATCTTACTAATACTAGTAGAGTTTTGCTATTTAAATATACACTTAAAAAATGTGCCTGGTGTGTTAGCACAGCATTTAATATTGCCTCCTTTCAAAAATTATTAATGTTGGAAAAATAATTTCTGTTAGCAATTTTTTTTAATTTTACCGAAATGAACATAATTAAAAGAACTAAAACACTTATATACTATGCAATAT
Organism: Dolomedes plantarius; assembly: GCA_907164885.2. NCBI lineage: Eukaryota > Metazoa > Arthropoda > Arachnida > Araneae > Dolomedidae > Dolomedes > Dolomedes plantarius. The sequence goes on from OU015492.1 coordinate 151,289,588, forward strand.
TCTTTGTTACAGTGTATTTTCAACTACTGGGATTTTATATCCTATTATTATTTTTTCATACCCACAATTCAGCTCTTTCAATATATATGCGAAAGTTGAAGTTATTGGTTAATGAGTCTATTTCACTGGATTTGGTAGCGTTGGATTCCTATTTTTTCGACTAGGATGAAAAAGACCTATAAATAAGCAGTATATTTAGTATTTTTTAGTGTAAAAGCAGTCTCCAAAATTATGTAGGATCGTCATTAATTACTTTTAAAAACGTCCAAAAATGGCTTTTAATCTATATATATGAAACAGTTCCGTAACTGTATAGAGTTTCTATACTCACTTCTACCCAGACTTGGGTGTATATAATTTGAAGTGGCACTCTATTTGAATTATATACAAACACAGTTTATACATGAAACAATGTTTATTGAATTCGTTGCACATATAATTGGCTTTTACAGCAATAAGCATGCGTACTACTTGTACGGAATGTATAAACACAGCTTTCAAGAACAATATATTTTTATACTCACGAACAGTAAGTCAAACCAGCAGTACTGCCATGTAAACTTCTGGCCCGCTAAGCACTAGCGCAGGATAACATCTTTTCAACCTTAACAACCTCCCCCCTTTATTAATGACGCTGCGTGGTATTTATACTAAGAGCGTATGCCGAAATTAGCATATCTGAAGCAGCTTCTTTAATTTATTAATTCAAAAGTTCGATTCTTGTGAATCGAATCATGTGTATACCTTACACTGGCCTCCCTCGAAAAAAAAATTAGGTATCTGAGGTCTGAACGGCTTCAGTTAACTAATTGAAAACGCGTGCTGGTCTGACTTTTTACATAATCGGTAGCAAAGCCAAAAAACCTTCCACACGTTGTGTGGGGGAAAAACGCCACTACCATTTTACAAAACTAACCCCGAAGGGTCCAGGTGACGCCATCAAACAGTGGATTTGCAGAGTTGTGGATACTGGGCTGGCCAACTGCGCCCTAAAAAACTTATTTTAATTTAAAGTGACAACACAATTGCACAGCATGACATTTCTTGACTGTTTGTATCTGCTCTTCCCCAATCATAATGCACATGTGTTATGATTTGTGAAGTTAGTATGTTAGTTGTTTGTTATCTGTAGTTAGTATGTATTTTTTTTTTCACTACATGTCCCCTTCAAAAATTTATAAAACAACAGTATGCCGTTTTTTTTCAGTGGCTCACTCCTTCCCCTCAAAATGTTTACACAGTATATACAATGGGGAACTTCAAACCAATTTGGTTCGGTTTTATTAAAGGGTGGGAGTTAGAATAAGAGAATTGATACAAGACTTGTTCCTCATGAATGCAGCAACTTCCTTGCACCAGTCTGTCCAATCCGTTGAACCTCTCTTGATGGTCGCAGTCCTAGTAAAGGGGTTCGTTGACCGTGTGGTCATCCTTCGTGCAGCAGGTCGTAGGTCCTGAGGCGCTGGTCTGGCTTGACGATGGACAGGAGGTCTCTTGGGAGGAGGCCAACCTTGCTGGGCGGCAGATATCTTGCGTTTCCTGTACTTATGCAAAGGAGCTTTAAAATTGTCATCTATCCTTTTCATAACCTTGTGTACCTTATGTGTGCCACGTTCATCCTTAGATGGAGGTTTTGTAGTGCACACTTTACTTTTCTCCGTACTTTTTAGAGTATAGACATTAGATTCTAATGCAGATTCTATTTTTTGAAACTTATACGCCGCACCAACGTGTTTAGTAACTGGCTTTATCTCGCTGCTTGTGTCATGTTTTTCAACAACCTGACTCTGTTTTTCGTATTTGTGCTTATATGACTTCTTGTTTACCGCCTTAATTACTTCAGTATTTGCAGTTTTAATGCTGGAACCTGAAGGCGCTTTTTCACGTTTTTTATCCCCCTTAACTTTAGTTTTATCCTCTTTTGACGAAAAAGTCTCTTTGAAACTTGCGACATCAGAATCGTTATCATTTAAATTCTTTAACACTGCTTCAGTTTTAGGAAGATTAAGCTTTTCGTACTGGTGCGTTTTAATGCAAACGACGTCTATAACTTCCGAAGCATCAGCTAAACTACTTACAGTATAACTCTGTGTCAACTTTTCATCCTGACTCTCAGTATGGTTTTCATGTACTTTATTTAAAACCATATTATCAACCTGGCCTACAGCATCCTCATTCGGATGGAAACTTGAAATAATATCATCATTACCTAGCGAGTTCCTACTATCGTTTAAAGAATTTTTATTGTCGTCAACTAATAAGTATTCACTAACTTCCGTAACGCATACTTCGTCATCTAGTAAATTTCCTTCATTAACAGATGTGTGAATATCATCTAAAATATCAGGTATAGCATCAATAATATCAGGTATAGCATTAATAGAAGTGTCAGATGATTTATTTTCTAAACCACTAGCATTAGAATCGGCACTATTTTCAGAAATTTGTACTGGAATTACCGCATTATTCCAGCTAGACTCACTTTCTTTATAAGCCACAAAAATACCCTGACTTTCACTATTCTCAAAATAATGATTACTGCTCGGACAAAATAATACATTTGACCACACAGTTTCAACAGGTTGAACCATATCATGTGAATCAACTTGCCAGTGCAAGTAAGGTGCTTCCATATTATTTACTTTAAGAGCACTAATTTCATTATAACGCCGTGCGCTTCTATTATTTTGCCTGCGGTACTGCTTACGCTGCTGGTTTGAAACTCGCGAAAAATTTTGGCGCGGCTGTATAAAACTTCTCGTACCTGAATGACGGTACGGAGTAGCGAAGAAATGTCTATTGTCATATTTAGCTAAAGCTTGAAGGAGGGTAACCTTGCTTGTAATTGTTTGATTATCTAAAAAATCTTGAACACTTGGCTTCAAACGTTGGATAACTATTTTTAAGATTATCGCTTCCGTCACCCCTTCTAAATATTCCTCACACTTGGAAATCTTTTCCGTAGCAAAATCTAACGCAGACTGACCTTCACGTTGCCTTAGCGAATAAATTTCCGCTTCAATTTCACTTTGATTAAAGGTCTTTGGAAAAACGCTAAGAAACTGTTGCTTGAATGACAAATAGTCAAAAATCAGATTACTGCTTTGCATACACGTGTACCACTGATATGCACTACCTCTTAAAGCGGCTAGAGCAATTTTAAGTTTATCCCCCTCTGGGGTGCATTGTTGCTGAAAGTAATGCTCAATTTTCTTTAGGAATTGGCTTGAGGGGCCGCCATTGAATTTGGCTTCGAATGGCGCAATTTGCTGAACCATAATTACCCGAGGAAAATTTCCAGCAGGATTTTGTTCTACAACACTCATTTTTTAAATAGTATATAAGTACTTGCAACAATTTTATCAATATAAGTACACAGTACACAGTTTTGGATTTCAATTATGTTGTTCGTTACAAATTTAACGCTAACTACCAGGGTATATATAATTTCGGGCGCGAGTATAGAGTTTCTATACTCACTTCTTCCCCTCTCTATTTGAATTTGAACCACACACAGTTTATACATGAAACAATGTTTATTGAATTCGTTGCACATATAATTGGCTTTTACAGCAATAAGCATGCGTACTACTTGTACGGAATGTATAAACACAGCTTTCAAGAACAATATATTTTTATACTCACGAACAGTAAGTCAAACCAGCAGTACTGCCATGTAAACTTCTGGCCCGCTAAGCACTAGCGCAGGATAACATCTTTTCAACCTTAACAACCTCCCCCCTTTATTAATGACGCTGCGTGGTATTTATACTAAGAGCGTATGCCGAAATTAGCATATCTGAAGCAGCTTCTTTAATTCATTAATTCAAAAGTTCGATTCTTGTGAATCGAATCTTGTGTATACCTTACAACTGACTGACTGACTGACTGACAGACAGCGCAAAACCAAACCTCTGAACCTAAAGCGCTGAAATTTTGCATGACGATTCTTCTTATAGTGTAGGGGTGCACTAAGATAGGTTTTTAAAAAATTCTTCTTAGATTTTTGATAATTAAATTTTTAAGCTGTTTTGTAATATTCTTTAAAGTGTGCATTTAAAATAATAATTTGAGGGTTATAAAATTTATTTCACGAGAAAGATCATAAAAATTCCTTTAAAATGAAATCTTTTTCGCATCTTTACCTCCATTTTCTGATTTTTGGTGAATTTTTAAAGATTAATTTGTAGAATTTAATTTATTAAATGCAGATCACGTGGTTTCTTTTATTTTAATTTTACGTCACGTGCATAACAACGAAATAGACAAAGAAAAATTTCTTGCTAATGCGGCAGATGATTGGACATTATCCAAAACAATAATAACATACAGTAAAAGAAATGTTCCTCAAACTGTACTATATAAACTGTACTATATAATTTAGTATGTTCTATTAGATTTAATTTGAATATTTTCTTATACATTATTTTGTCTATAAAAATATCCGTTACGATTTCTTTAAAAATATATTTTTTTCCGTTTTTTATACATCAATTGCATGCATTGATCGTTGTATTTATTATAAATATATTTATACATATTTTTGGCATTCATTGCATACATTGACCGTTGTATTTAATTTGAATGTATTCCGTAGCGAAGTACGGGTTTTCAGCTAGTCAGTACATATGCATTGATCTGCACCACTTACATTAGCTGTGATTTTGCAATGGAGTTTTGAAAATTAACGGTTTATAAAACAATCCCAATAAAAAAAATCAACAAAATATTTAAAAGAAATTTTAAGCCATTTCGATGCAAAAATAAAAACTGATTCAACGTAGAATTTGTATCTAAAATTTCTACAAAGTAGTAAAAAAAATACTTAAAGTTTTCATAAAAAACAGTTATATTACTTTTCATAACAAAAAATTTTCAAATTTAGAAGCATTCAAACTTGATTAAAATTAAGAGGACAACATTATATTTTATTTGTTATAATGACGTTTATAATGATACATAGTATTTACAGTAATAGTATATATACGATATTCCACGCAAACTAATTATCATTATTTAATCCATAATTTATAGAAAATCAAAACAAAATATACAGAATAACCCTGAATACGTAAAATTTGGTGAGCTGTTTTTCGGAAAAAAAACAATAAGTCAACCGAACAGAATTTAATCGCAATATTTTGAGCAATTCTTGTAGGAAAAACATTTAGCAATTTTTTCGCAAGTAAGGTAAAGGAGATATCGGCAATCAATAAAGTTAAATGTAGCTAATACTTAAAGGCCAATACTAGAGTTGCAATAAAAGTTCAGTGAGTTGAAGTGAAAATAAATAATGTTACAAAGAAAACAGAAAGATACTGAATTACACAACAAACATTTTGCTTCTTTAAGGACTCGTTTCTGGGAAGAATTATATAGAAGTCATATTTAATAAAATTTATCAAACTGTTTAATGTGTCATCTAAATTTTGTGTGAATAAAAATCGAAATTAGTGTCTTAATTTTAAATCTATATCCTTTTACCTGCCTTTTCTTACACCTGCAGAACTTAAAGAAATTATGTCAAAAATGTGCTACGGATATAAAGATACATTTTTTCTTTTTCTTTTTATAGAGGGTAGTTTATAAAAGATATAATTTCTAATAAGTTTTTATCCTATCACTTAATTTATTTTAAAACTAAAAAAGTATTCAAAATATATTCAAATTAGATAATTAATTTTTTACTTCATTAACGTTTTTGCAAAGCGGAACCATTGTCAATTAAATACATAAAAAGAAAAATATTAAAAATATTTAATAGGGAAATTTGATAGTCTTACAACACTTTAAAAAACTGTCTTTCATTTTTTTTGTCTTATATAATAATTTCAAAACACTGTTAAAGAATACTGAGCTCAAACTTTTAATTTATTAAATTTATACAAATAACTGGATGAAACTATAAACATTTTTATTAAATAAAATAAATAAAAAATTGTTTTTCAGTGTTTTATTTATTTAGCTAAAACTTAACTATAAAATTAACTATCAAATATCATACATAAACCTAAAATATAAATTTGTTTACGTTTTTATACTTACAAAAGAAAGAAATCTAAAAAACGTTTGCTCAGGTCTTTATAAACAGTATTATTAAAGTAATATTTGTGGTCTGCTCTGTGGTTCTTGATCCATTATATATCATTTGTCGTTACGTTTTACTAAACTGAAAAATTGGGAAACAATTAGTTAACTATTTCAGTTCTCAAAACTTAGCAAAGGATTATTTAAAGGGTTCCAAACTGTAATTCTCGAAAATTATGCATTTCAAACGGAAAGTTGTAATTTAGATTTTAAATTTAAGGAAACAATTTTAACCACAGTGGAAATAAATTCATTAAAGATGTATAAAAATGTCTCTTACCACATATTTGATAATATCGAACACCCCCAATACCAGTGATAAATGCATTATTTGTGTCATATAAATGAGTAATGAAATATCATTTTAAAGTTCTAAAATTTAAAAAAACACATATCTGCTTATGTCCTTCATTTCCCATAAATATATCTACATATAGCTTGACGGTCTAAAATTTTTCTTTCTCTGCATCCATATGTTGACTATTTCTGAAAAAGATTAATATTTACAGATATATGAGCACTTAAAACTTTTATGCAAACACATGCATTATTGAATTTTCGAATTTATATTTACACAACCATGATTTTGAATATCATTAAAAAAGCTGAACTATAAAGGGAGAAAAAATTTGCCTACATATTTGATATGCCTTGCGCTTTGAAAAGACCAAACTTTGAAAAAGAAATCCTTTCGATCTATTTTTAAAAAATAACGGTTCTTTTGTACTGCTTTATTTAATATATACACATCTGAAATACTTATCTAGTGCTCCTGGAAATTTCTTAAAATTCATGGCTATTATTAACACTCTTTTTCTAATTTTCCAAAACTGTTATCAGTTTCAACTCAGTTAAGTCGATTTAATTCTTATTAAATGCTCCAATCGATTCCCTCTTTGCCATTTCAGATGGTGACAGCTTGGATATAGATAAGACCAAAAAATTCTCATCCGTAAACTGAATCCTAGGATTCAATAGAAAAAAGTAGATAAGAACCCCTTTTTTTTTGCTTTCAACAAGACTGTTGAAGCATTTATCTTTAAAGATTTTTCAGTCTCTTTTTTCTTCTTCTTCTCAGCTAGCATTTGAATCTTGATATGTGGCCCCGCTAAGATCTGCCGATTGATGGGAAATGAATGCTAATTTTCGATTTTAGTTTTCTGTAAATACACACGCATACATGCATATATATGTTTGTGTGTGTGTGTGTATTAATTATGTAATAAGGTTTACTTTTGATTCATGTGAAAAGTAATTGGTAGTTTTAGATTTGTAGCTGCTTCCCTTTCAGTTTACATGTGAATGATCTGAACTAAAATCAATTGATATTATTAAGTTGTGAAGTACACTGTTTCTTTTACCCTTAAGGTAATGTATATACTTAACATTGAACTCGCCATTAACAAGATCCGACGAAGTTTTCTACACTAAACTATTTATTACAACACAATTAGACTACATAAATACCATACTCAATTGCTAGCAGGCAACGGGGAGTTATGTATTGCGTGTGTTAATCACGGTAGTTATATTATGGAAACTCTACCAGAATTCAGCCACGCCACTGCTTGTACATACGCCACACTAACCTTTTTGTCTTCGTTTTATCACCATGTCGCTGGAACGATAGCTAACTTCAAAATGCCTTCGGTAAACTTGATAATGTCCAGCTGCTGTACGACAAAGCGGTCTTCACTCAAATTGTTTTTCGTTCGTCGCTCGCCGTCCAACCTCGCCTCGTAGTGTTTTCGTTCTCACTGTCAAACTTATACGCTACCTACGGGGATTCCCGTCTAGTAGAAAAGCTCCGCTCATTTGCATAAGGCGCTTCTTCATTTTCAAACGGCGATTTATTGAAACCAGGGGGGTTAATTTTGATTCAATACCTCACAAAGTGCTTTTTATATGCTGACAGTTTTGAGATTTGGACTGAAGGTCCTAATTGTAAGACTAATCAGTACTTGGACGGCTTCTTGGACCCGGCATTGACAACCCTCAAAAATTGGTGTAGTTCTACTAGTATGTAAATAAACTAGTCTAATATAGAAACAAAATAGTCTATGAGATTTTTTATCTTACTCACCAGTCTCTCCGATTGGATCTTTTTTATGGAGGCCTCCCTACTCCTGATACTGAGGGTCTCTCTTATCTGAACGTTATTTATGATCGAAAATTAGCTTACAAACCCAGCGTCGAAAAGACCATTTAAATGGGGCCGTTATACATTAGTACTCGATCTAACATACAGAAGTATTTTTTCGCCCCTTATTACCTATATTCGAGAGCCCATGGTGACTTCAATGAGTCAATTGATTGATACACTTCCGAAAACCAAGTAGTTCGACTCAGGAATGGTAAGATCAACTCCTATTGACCCATTGCTGATGTGCACGCATGATAGACCTATAAGATTCATTGCCAAAGAGAAAACCCTTCTACTGTGGGAGAAAATATTAAAATTTCCGGTCTGTTTTTCTCTATGAACCAGGTACAATTTACTGAATAACGAAGACTCAAACCACAGTGTGATTTTTCCAAGAAAGCCCTTGATTTGAAATGCATCTTGGTCTCAACGTGGCGGTCGAACACTAATACATACCACCTTGTCCAGTCGAAAGAAGTTTTAAGTTACGTACTAAATTCATTCAAGCAGTTTTTATGAAAGACATATATGATTTTATTTTGAGAAATAATTAATGGTACAAAATTTTTAAATAAATTTAGTTCTCAATATAATGTCATACGGAAATTAAAATGTAATTATTTAAACACGAAACATGAGATGGAAATAAATAATTTTACGCTAATAGCTATTAAAAATTAAATCAGTTTTATAAATGTTAATAAACTATTAAATATAACTGTAAAAACAGATCCCAGAATTTAATATTCTTTCATTGATATATCGTATTATTATAAACTAAAAATATCATTATCGTTATTTCACAATAATGTTTTTTTCATAAAAATTTTCGTATTTCAGTTATATATTTGGTATATATATATATATATATATATATATATATATATATATAAAACAGTTACGTAACTGACTGACTCACTCACTGACATAAAAACGCACAGTCCAAACTGCTGAACCTAAAGGGCTGAAATTTTGCAAGGCGATTCTTCTTATAGTGTAGGGGTGCACTAAGAAAGATTTTTGAAAAATCCTTCTTAGATTTTTTAAAATTAATTTTTTAAGCTGTTTTTGTAACTTTTTTTACGTTTGCATTTAAAATAATAATTTGAGGGTTATAAAATTTATATCACGAGAAAGATCATACAAATACCTTTAAAGATTAATTTTTTAGAATTCAATTTATTAAATGTTAATCCCGTGATTTCTTTTCTGGTACTTTAAATTAATTTATCGTCACGTTCATAGCAACTAAATAGACAAAAAATATTCTTTTACTTGCTAATGCGGCAGACGATTGGAAATTATCGAAAAAATATATTAAAATACAGTAAAAGATATGTTCCTCAAATTATACTATATTAATTGTACCATATTCTTTAGTATGTTCTATTAGATTTAATTTGAATATTTTCTTCTACATTATTTTGTCAATTAAATATCCATTACGATTTTTTTATAAATATATTTTTTTTGTTTTTTTACATCAATTGCATACATTGATCTTTGTATTTATTATAAATATATTTTAACATATTTTTGGCATTAATTGCATACATTGACCGTTGTATTTAATTTGAATGTACTCCGTAGCGAAGTACGGGTATCAGCTAGTAAATATATATATATATATATATATATATATATATATATATATATATATATAATAAACAAATACGTGGTGCGCCTACGGGAGAGGGCTGTTCTTCCGCATTGGCAGACATCTACCCTCGTTTTATGAACGAGGCGTAATGATTTTGAATGACATTTTATTTTTTTAGATATGTTAACGATAGACTGGTTTGTTTTAATGAAAATGTGACGTCTATTGATTTTAGTTTTTATCCGAATCATATTAACCTTGTGAAGACTGAGAAGGACAATGAGGGAAGATTGGTGTTCTTGGATTTATGATTAACTGTTTACATACGAGGTAGATTCAATAAATTCCCGAAATGGTCGCCTACATTCCCGCAGGTGTTCATCGGAGGGGAAATATCTGTTTTGGATGTTGGCAGCACTAATAAGGAAAACACACAGCCATCTGGAATTCATTTCTGGTACTGTCGGCGTTAGCTGCAGATCATTTCTGACTAAGAGAATCTGACAAAGAGAATTTTTCATTCGTCGGATTTTGAAATGTCGTCTGTAGGGCAGCGTGCAAACATCAAATTCTGTGTTTTGCACGAGAAATCACCTTCTGAGACGCTCGAAATGCTGTAGAAAGCAAACGGAAACGGATGCCATGAAAAAAAACGACTGTGTACGAGTGGCATAAACGTTTCCTCTAAGGTCGCAGAAACATCGAAGATGACCCTCGTACTGGGCGCCCCTCCTCATCCGAGAGAAAAGGCGAGGGAAATTGATGTTGGAGGTTTTTTTCGATTACGATAGCGTTATTCACTACGAATTTATTCCTGAAGGCCAAACTGTCAATAAAGAACTTTACCTGGAGATCCTTAAATGACTACGAGATGCAATCAGAAGAAACCGACCTGAAAAATGGGCAACAAACGATTGGTTTCTTTTACACGACAATCCTCCACCACATCGTGCTCTAATTGTGAAAATGTACCTTGCCAGTCACAGTGTTACCACTCTGGAACAGCCTCCATATTCTCTCGACCTACCACTAGCGAATTTTTACCTGTTTCCACGGCTGAAAATGAAATTGAAGGGACACCGTTTTGTGGATTCAGATGAGGTGACAGAAATTTGCGACGAAGCAACTGAAGGACCTCTCAAAAAATGCATTCCAGGAGTGTTGTGAACAGTTATACGAACGCTGAAAGAAGTGTGTGAATGCAGGAGGAAAGTACTTTGAAGGCCAATAAGGTAAAATTATTGTTCTATTTTTTAATAAATTGTAATTGACCTATTCCGGGAACTTTTTGATCCTACCTCGTACATAAATGTATTACATATGGTCTTTATGATAAACGTGATAATGACAATTTTGATACAGTAATGATAATGGCTTAGGATAACGATCTACATAAAAACATCAAACGCCGTGTATTTATTAATTAATCAGTTATTGGGATGACGACGCTAATTTCTTTAGATCAATAACTATAACCTCTTTTTTTAAATTAAATAAGGTCGAGTTTAATCAACGCTTTATCTTTTGAGTTGGCAACAACGTGTCACTTTTATTATGACTATAAGGATTGGTGTGACAGTGTATCGTGATAGAGATTTAGTGGTGTGGTATGGTATAAGGTTTTATTGTTGTTCTATGTAGTTGTGTTATTTTACGTTTTTTAGCTTTTTTATATTGTGTTAATCTGTCGTTTGTCAATGTTTATTTTATTTTATTTGATATATAGGTTGTGGTGTTGTTGCTGACCTCCGCAAGTGTTGCCCAGTCGTAAAACATGTTCAACCGGAAAGGTAGGGGGGTGTCCTAACTCCCCTGGTCATTAACTACAACGCCTTTCAGTCCGTCTAAAAGCCTCTTATGGGTTTCATGTTAACTTACGTAAAATCTGTGTATGTATAGTCTTGTCTTAAAGCTTCGGTCCTCTTATTAATTTGATTTCTAATTCCTATTTAGTGACAGAAATTGTGAGCAGCTAGGCACCTAAATTTTTGTTTATTTAAGCCATGAATTGCTATTATGTGAATTATAATGTTTCACACTTTTCAGTTAAAAGATGCATACACACACACACACACACACACACACACACACATATATATATATATATATATATGTGTGTGTGTGTGTGTGCGTGCGCGTGTTAATCTTATATTTAGAAGGATTTTCATATTTATGTACTTTATTTGACTTCAAATAATAAGCCCCTTAAAGTTGTTTTTTTTTGTTTTGGTAAATAAAATTATAGCAATATCAACTCATTAATATTATATTTTTATCCGGTTGTCATATCATCCATCAAAGTAACTTTATGTTTAAAACTATTAATAAAACTGAAATTTATGATATAAGAAGTAATTAAAACTTTATAACAGTGAGAGCAAAATTAATGAGTGAATCTATAACTACCAAATAATAAATACCTGATAAAAATTAAAGGATAGTTATTTTTCCTAAGAACTAATTTTAAAGCGTGAATGTCTAATTATTTTATTTTCAAAGTATAGGCAATGTATTCACATGACTTAGCATTATTGTTTTTCTATATTCATTTGAGATAACACTCCATCGATTCCCTGATATTGTTTTATAATAAACAATCCTTCTTTTAATGATAATTTCGGCACTGATGGCAAAGGTATGTTATCAATAAATGTTTTTATTTTTGGCCATCTTCCTTTGGTTGATCAAAAGTAGAATATTTTGATTCAAGAATTGTTTGAAAATATTGTAGTATGAACAAATTGAAAAGGAAATTCAGTCCTTTCATTTTTGTATGATACCGGAAAAATCATGTAGCACAGAATTCCTATATATTTACGAATAACCGCCCGCGTTAATTGAATAGTTTAACTTTTTGGAAATTTCTTTAATATTTAATGCTTTTCAAAGTGTTATTTTCTCTATACGTTAACTATTAAAAAAAAGTTTTATTACCTGTGCGTCGTCGAAATTTCGTGGCCTAAAATCTTATAAAAGCACATTACAATGCATGAATAGGCAATGCATTGAGGAAAAGGCTACAATTTTAAAATTCATCCGTTCCTTCCTTTCAAGGCGTTTTTATAGTTTTAGAAGCGAAAGATTTTTTTGGGGTTTTCACTAAAAGCAAAAGGATTTTATTTTTTATAGTGCAGGTAAAAATCAATATTATATCTACATTTTCTCATTATAAAAGCGTTTGATATTTTGACAAATTATATAATATAGTATTTGGTTAAATTTTGTGTGTGTTTTTTATAACGGAATGTTTGAGTAGGGCATGTATAGTTTATCTATGGTTTATATAAAACAGTTCCGTAACTGACTGATTGACTGACAAATAACGCACAGACCAAACCACTGGACCTAAAGGGCTGAAATTTTGCATGGCGATTCTTCTTATAGTGTAAGGGTGCACTAAGAAAGATTTTTGAAAAAGTCTTCTTAGATTTTTTAAAATTAAATTATTAATCTCTTTTTGTAACTTTTTTTAAGTTTGCATTTGAAATATTAAAATGAAGGTTATAAAATTTATATCACAAGAAAGATCATAAAATTTCCTTTGAAATGAGATTTTTTTTTATTCTTTACCTCCATTTCTGATTTTTGGTGAATTTTTTAATGATTACTTTTTAGAATTTCAATTTATTAAATGCTGATCACGTGGTTTCTTTTCTTTTTGTGACACTTTAAAACTAATTTTGCGGCTCGTGCATAACAACGAAATAGACAAAAAAATATTCTTTTTTCCTAGTTAATGCGGCAGACGATTGGACATTATCCAAAAAATATTAAAATACAGTAAAAGGAATGTTCCTCAAACTGTTCTATATTAACTGTACTACATTCTTTAGTATGTTCTATTAGATTTAATTTGAATATTTTCTTCTACATTATTTTGTCTATAAAAATATCCGTTACGATATTTTTATAAATATATATATATTTTTATCTGGCCTTAATTGCATACATTGACCGTTGTATTTAATTTGAATGTACTCCGTAGCGAAGCATTGGTATTCAGCTAGTATATTATATGTCTCATTTCATTTCTACGAAAATTACAATAAATCACCTTGATATTTTTAATATTTCTATAAATAAGTATACAATGCATGGAAAATTTTTTTATTGAGTTTAAATGCGATCGAAATGAAAACTTTTTGGAGTTTTATCAATTATTAATTTAATGTAGCTATATTTCCCTTTAGATGTGTTTTTTTACCGGCAGATATTGAGGAATATTGATACTACAGAATAAAAATAAATTAATGATGAATATTAAATTTTTTTTTTACATTTCTTTATTTATTTAGATAATTTATTCCATTGGATTACATGATTCAAAGTTTTATCTGATTCATTTGTTTTTATTAACTTGCATCATGACTTTAATTATTAATATTTGTTAAAATCGTTATATTTAAGTTGCTAATCCGATTCTTTGGGCAGTCCGTGAAAGAAAACTACTGTATCAATTTTCTTCAATTTAGTCTTAAATGAAAGATTTTAATCTATAGATGTGTCAAATTTGGTTTTTGTAACCACAATGTTTATTCATTAGCGATCATTTACAATTAGAAAAATAGCCTTCTGCGCATGCTCAGTGACATTTTTTTATCTGGCTTTATATACTCACTGAGAACGAGGCCGCATATACACATTAATTCGTTTCTGCACATACTCAGTGACATGTTTAAATCTGGATTTAGATACCTAAGCACGATGCCGCATTAACATGTTAATTTATTTATTCCGAAGAATCTCTCTAGCTCTCTGAATTTTCTATTTTTAATTATGTTTGTGGAATATAGAATTTAACTTGACGGAAATTTTAAAGTGTCTTTCTCTATTCTTAATATTATGACTTTCAACATTTGGCAATGACGTGTTGAGTATAATTTGTGTATTAATACATTTATCTGTTATCCGTTTTGACGGGTAACAACTAGCTATTATATTAAGTGAAGTTTTGTGATTATTGTTAATGCTGTTTAAAATAGAAATCTTGAATATTCTTATAACAGTTCCTTTTTGACTTCGTGAAAATGATCTTTGAATTATAAGATCCTGCATGTATTTCTATTCTAAGGTTGCCTCTGAAGTTCTTAAACCTACGAAACATCGAGTAGGTAGATTCCAGTTGTTAAAATCTAATTTTGAAATATATGTAGTGAAATGTTTAAGCCTAAGGACTTTATTTTGACATGTATATTGTGAGCCATTATTATGTTATAATACTGGCAAACAATATCAATTATAATACAACTTACCTTTCATGAGAATTTTAAACTCTAAAAATCTCTTCCGAAATCCTTTTTTTAAAAATTATTATTATTATTATTATTATTATAGAGCCAACGTGATGTCACTGTTCGAAAATCCTTCCACTCACTTCAGTTATTACTAATAGACTAAACAAATATATCTTATTTCTGTTTAGTACTACCATGTGAATAAGAAGAGATAAATGTGATTCTGGTACACAAAAACATTTTGAGGGTTGAAAAAGTGGAAGCAAATAACCACATAGGAATCTGAGGTTCCCACGCTTAATTTACCTGAGATTCCAGAATAGGAAAACTGTCGTCTCTCAAAACTCTTTTAAGCCTTTTACAAATTACTTACACACACACACACACACACACACACACACACACACATTCACACACACTTATAAATAAATATATATATACAGTAAAAATCGTTTATAAGAACATCCAGGGGACTTTAAAAACTGGTTCTTATAATCGATAGTTTTTATAACCGATAGATGACTTAAAACTGCTGAAAATACCAAATTCATTGTTACATAATTTCTATTTACACCTGAAACATGACATTCAAAAAATGGTTAAGAGGTTCAAGTCCAATCAGGGAGAAAACACACTACTTATTTTCATATAAATATTTTTTTTTAAAACTTTTTCAAATACATAGTTCTAAAAATGTTAAAAAGAAAAATGAATAAAATTATATAGCTATTATGAATGTACATACATAATGCAATATTTTGTTTTTACATGTTTATTGATTTACCGAAAAAAAGTCAGTAACATTTGTTTGTTTAATTTTTTTTTGTAAATAAAATTAATTTTTGGTTATAGCGACATGTTCTTTGACAGCTTTTTTATCGGATCCTTCACAAAATCGTCATTGGAAGCTAAAAGTTTATTAACGGTATTGATTGCTGAAAACATTTCTTTTAAACTCGGGCAAGAAAACTATTGTTCAAATGATCTTCTGAACTGGCACTGTCGTCAATGTCATCATCTCTGCCAGAAATCTCTGCATTTACGCCTGCAACAATATCTTCATCCGTTATATTCCCATGTGTTGCAAGAGCCAAATCTATGTCTTCATATTTCTGAAGTGAATCTTGCTCTATTGGCAAATATCGAGCCCAGTCTTGAAGCGTTTCATCTCTAGCGTCTTGAATTTGAAAAATGGAAAGATTTTCACCCCTAAGAAAACCAGCATGCCGGAAACAATTAGAAATCGTTAAAGGTTTAACATTATTCCTCGCCTTTTCTAGCATGATGATAGCGTCCAGTATTGAAATCTTCGGTTCTTTCTTATTTTCAATATCGTCGATGATCTGTAGAATCAAGTTCTTCCTGAAATAAGTTTTAAAGACTTAATGACACCTTGGTCCATAGGCTGTAATACGGAGGTTGTGTTGGGAGGAAGAAAAGTTAATTTAATGGCATGAATACATTGAACCGGAGGGTGGGCTGGGCAATTGTCCACAAGAATTCTCTTTTTTTTGTTTAATAAGTTCTTGGTCCCACTTCCGTAACCAGTTTTCAAAGATTTCTCCCGTCATCCAAGCTTTAGAATTCGAATGATAATCAACTGGCAGTGATTTTATATTTTTAAATGCCCTCGGATTTTTGTATTTCCCGATTACTAAAAGCTTCAATTTTTCAGTTCCAGTTAAATTTGCGTCAACCATAACTGTTATCCTTTCTTTTGAAAGCTTACCACCACTGTAGTTTTCGTGTTTGAAACGCAACGTCCTATCCGGGGTCATCCTATAAAATAACCCAGTTTCATCAGCGTTGAAGATTTCATGGTCTTCATAGACTTCTCTTAACGCAGTCCAAACGGTTTTACGCCAGTTATCAGAAACTCCTGGTGGCACGGCCTTCGATTCTCCACTGAATCTCCCGAACACAATGGAATGCCTCACCCGAAATCTCTGGATCCACGAAGCTGAACAAACTCAATCATATTTTTTAAAGAGCTTCGCAAATTCATTTGCTTTCGCTTGCAAAATCGGTCCGCTTAGGGGAATGTTGGCACTCCTTTGAATTTTAAACCATTGCAAAAGGGCTTCTTCTGTGTCAGCATGTGGACTTTTTCAAAGTTTCTTAATTTTAGTCCGATCTTTTTCAAATTCTTCTTTTAATTTTTCTCTATTTTTAAAAATATTTGAAATCGTGGCATGATTCACCTTTAATTCGTTGGCTAATGTTCCATTTTTTTCACCGTTTTCTAATCTGGAAATTATACGAATTTTTTCCTCAACCGTGAAAGTTTTACGTTTTGCACTCATCATTGAATATGGGGAGGTACAGACTATAGGGGTACAGACTGTGATGACTTGTCGGCTGTAGAAAGAGTTGTAAATGCTTTGCACTCTTTCCTCTCGTCACTAGTCTGGAATTTCTGCTGCCGCTTGGGTTGGTTCCGCACCTCATAAATTTTTCTTATCGGACTCCACTGGTGGGTGGAAGTTTTGGGGGACTGGCTTGGCGGGGTCAGCACTTCCGATCATTATGTCCCAATCACTAGGGGTAAGGGCGGTGGCCCACTTTTCTTGGCAAGTTTTGTTTTCTTGACGGCTTTCTGGAGGCACACTTTTTTAACAACCCCTACATTATGAGGGATGACCACAGCCCAATTAGTTCGTGAAAGTTGGGTTTTATTTTACATAAAAAAATGGATAAAATGGTTAAAGAACAACGTGCTGCTACTTCCCGTCCATTCACAATTATCATGTTCTTATAAGCGATTTATTTTACCAGACACCAATTAATTTTAAGTCACTAAAAGCGATATGTTCTTATTAACGATGTTATTATAACCGGATTTTGTATCCATTATAACACATGAGAAATGACAGGGAACTAATAATTCCGTTCTTTTAAACGATATGTTTTTATATCCGGTGTTCTTATAGACGATTTTTACTGTATATATATATATATATATATATATATATATATATATATATATATATATATATATATATATATATATATATATATATATATATATATATAGATAGATAGATAGATAGATATACTATTTTTGAGAGGGGAGGTAAAGGGTACCAGTTATATTGTATTAGACGACAAATATTTTAAAAATACAGGTAGTACACTTAATCTACTAAACACACGTTGCTATTTCTTATAAGGCCGGGCGCAAGTTGAGACGCAGCTTGGTGGGGTGGGGTGAGGTGACTCACCGTGAGATTCTGTGAAACAAAGAAGTGAATGTCGTGTTGCTACATCCAGTTTTTTAGTCAACTGGGCGCGTATCGTAAATTTATTTTGGTTAGTACAATGTATTTATTTTTCTTAGGATTTATTTGGGTGCATTGTGTTTAATATTTATTTTCTTGAATACAACCCAAAGCTCTGGATGTCGAACTTAGCAACCGAGCAAAAACCAATACACTATTCTCAAATTTTAGATTATGTAGATTAATATCAACAACTTTCAATTTAGACAAACTAAAAGTTTAACATAAGAAAACTTAGTTTATTTACACACTTAATATTTACATGTAATAAAAGAATCTTTCATTTTCCGAAAACAAAGCACCATAATATTTATATCTTTCACAAATTATTTTTTTTATTATAATTACTTTGCCAAGGTTAGGGAGCGTCCCGAGCACAACGACAAATAAACTTTACTATTAGTTCAACACTAAAAACCTTTTCACTAAAAAAACTCCTTCCTCACGAAAAACTAAAATCACTTAGCCTGAATTGGAACTGAACAAATCAAAAATCATTTATTTAACACTCACCCAATTATTCTTCATCAATTCAAGGTGCTCTCTTGGCCTTCTCGCCTCGCCTAGGGTCAGGGATCACGTTGCTACGCCGGGCAGGGGGCTAACTTTATTCCTTTCACGGTGAATTACCACTTTTTCTCAGTCGATAAATTGTAGCTGGGCTCTCCTTGGCGCGGACCATCACTATATTTGCACGGGCGCTGGGTATCTCTTCACGTCGTGAAACGGGATGGTGGGGCTCTTCTCGTCGTTTAACTTCTCGGCTGTGGCACGGGAGCTGAGTCTCTTGGTCTCGGCTGCAAACTGGGTACGGACCTTTCTATTTCACTTGGTCAACGCAGTCTCGCAGTTGCCTTAACAGGTTTATGTGGACTCCTCAAGTCCACTTAAAGTTTTACTTTTTAAGTCGTGCTGGAGATGGCGACCTATAGCCTCCCCGATCAAGACTCTCTCTCCTTCTCTTTTTTTCAAACTCTTCAATATATTATTTTAATCCCCTTTCATACTTATGACTCCACCTTCTCATAAACTTCAATCAGCCAATCCGGCCACCGTAAACTTTTCATTTGCTGTACTCCCTCTCTCACCTTCTCATTGGCTTCTTAACTCAAAACATTACGCCCTCACTGCCTGCCCTTGCGACCACCCAAGGTTTTCAAAAAAGACCACTTTCCGAACCGCACTGCCATAAATCTAACATCAAAGGCTTTTGTAAATATAACGTCATCGTTTGGTTCCGTCACCTTATCTGTGTCTCCATCTCAGACCTTCCTATCTTCAAAACTCATAAAACAGTCTTGCAACAGGCTACGTCCTAAATTACTCCACTCAACTCTATAATTATCTGTCGGCGTTAAATTTGATTCCGACTTTTGTCGCAAACATGTAATAAAGCCAGCTTTTTATTTAAAAGCGCTTTACTACAGTGAATACTACACCGGATGTTCGAATGCAGGGTCCGGTGACGCAGTTTCAGAGCACCCGTGAGCTGCGAAGGTTTGTGCTCGTGCCGCAGTTTGTCACTAGTGACTACGACCTGCGAGTGAAAAGTTGCGTGGAATGTGAAGTCCACGATGGAGGAAAAATTAATATAGGCAGATCGAGGGAGATCAGTACTACGATACGTCACATGCTGACTAAAATTGTTGATTTGGGAAGAAATAGCCCAAGAAATTGGAATGAAATCTGCTGAGTTTTTATAATATTTTTACTTAAGATTAATTTATTTGAAGTGTACATGGAAAAACGGTTGCTCTTTCCAATTAAAAGTATTTCTTGAATTAGTTTGCTTACAATGTATTCAATTTGTTCTCATGTAAATTCATCCTTTTGGACTACTACCGATTTCCGCTGCACCTTTTATTTGTTTTAGATAACATTTTATGGACAGCAGATTTTCGGCGAAAACAAAACTGCTTTGCAGGTATATTTCTTTATTTTCTATACAGATGTGTGTCATAGCTAGTATAATAAATGACAAGAATTATTTAGTTGAAAAGATGTAGATTTGTAATTAAAAATAAAATGAACACGTAATCTTGAACTTTAATTTCAACTTCTACAAATATTTTATAATCATGTACAGTAAAATTATAACATTGCTCCATGTTCCGTACAGACGATTCGAAATGATGCATTTTCTCGGAATGATTTTATTTACTAGGAACTACCAATTAGTTACCTTCCCCTTTAACATGTTTTTCCGTTCGGAGGTAGGTATTAAAATTTTTCCGAAAGAAACTTTATCTAACCGGAATTTTAAAAGTAACATTAATTTAAATTTAAATGATTGAGAATAGAAAGGTGTTACAACATTAAAAAATAAGC
The DNA here is from genome assembly GCA_907164885.2 of Dolomedes plantarius. Lineage (NCBI taxonomy): Eukaryota > Metazoa > Arthropoda > Arachnida > Araneae > Dolomedidae > Dolomedes > Dolomedes plantarius. Next base: position 151,310,258 of record OU015492.1, read on the forward strand.
ATTAAAAATGCATTATATTTATTAAAAAGTATAAATATATCATGCTTTGAAGATTTAAGTTTTATAGTTTAATTATTATACATTCTCAGCACTTTCCATTCAACACGCAATATCTCTGCCAAGGAACTGAACCTCCGGGTGAATTAAAGTATTCCGTGAACTTTTGGCGAATCCAAAACGCTTAAGATTCACTTCGTGCATTAGTTTGATGCAGTGGAGGTAATTGATACTGTGCCAAAGCCTATTCGGTGATATCACCTCCAGTTTTCTATACTGCAGAATTTCTCAAATAGTTGTGCAGTCAGCAAGATACTTTTGCAATTTTTACTACAGTGCTTACTTTACATTCAAAAGGTGAACGAAAAACACGAAAACGCGAAGCAATAATACCAAAAGAGCACTCCACAATTTGCCTATCCCGCGAAATAGTTTACACCAGGGGTGTCAAACTCAAAGGCTAACTTGGGCCAAACAAACAAGGTTTAACTATAGGTGGGCCGCAAAACAATCAATATTAATAGAAACGTACGTTTATTTACCTAATTATAGCATATTCAACATAAATATATGAATTTTGTTTAATAATAGCAGAAAAATAGTAAAATTTAAAAACATTCAGTGAATTCTTCCTATCTTATTATAATTCTGCTTCGGTTATTTTATTATATATTATTTTGTGCCAATATATTGGCCGGGCCGCAGAAATGTTCGTCGCGGGCCGCAAGTTTGACACACCTGGTTTACACGGTAATAATTTCTATATTTTTCATTAGAAAATTCATTCTTGAGAATGAATTCTCCGTGCGTCTTTCTTTACTTTAGATAATTGCTTTACGGAAGCTTTTCACGAAGTAATGTTGAAATTACTTGGTCTTCGAATTCATCGGAATCAGATTCCGACCTTAGTTATGATTGTATATACATTGCCATCGCGCACATTTTCGTTTAAACACCCTCATTGGCACGCATTTGAGATAGAACTGCTTTCCAATTTTCGCTCTCCCTGCGCGCAGTTGATTGAATCCTGCTTCCCTTCTTCACCTCACCTCACCAAGCTGCGTCTCAACTTGCGCCCGGCCTGATAGTATAATATGCGCAGTTTTGCTGTTTAAATTATTTTTTATTACAGTAATGATTGAAGGAAAGTTAGCCTCTTGATTGTGACAGCATGTGAAGCAGATAATAAATCTTAGTTATTGCATCGCCTTGCAACGTAGGTAAATTTATACTTTCTAAAAAAAAATTTCTTACTTGGTGCTAAACACGAATTTTATTTTATAGAAAGGTAAAATTTTTTAAAGAGCACTATAAATTGGTAAGGATAATGTAGTATACAGTCCTCCCTGGAAATAAAACTCGAATCAGGATGAATCATGAGTTTCTAGTAAGTACTCATTTAACAATATAACTTTAACAATTCTTTCGATAGTTCATAACATTTTACACTAAAATTTCATATAATAATAAGTATTAAACTTAAATACGTAGAAAAACTTAAACTTTTGCTTCGTTACTGGCCTATTAACCGGTATTTTAGATGTAAAAGGAAATTTTTCATTCTGTTAAGCTAAAAAAACGATGAAAAGAATAACAAATTTAATTAATTAAACGTAATCCTTAATTTTCTTTCATGTCAAGAATTATTCAAATTTATTCAACAGCAACAACAACAGGACGTAATTAGGAAGCATCAATCAACTTTTGTTAACCCATTGATGCTCTTTACAAAGTAAGCCTAAAATGAAATACTCGATTTTACTCTTGCGGCAGTGTAAAGAAACTCCAAGTTGATAAACAAAAACAATGCTTATCCTGGTTTTAAAAAATGTCAGTGTTATTTCAACCGGTTAAGTGTTTTTCAATAAAATAAGTAATTTCGCCCTTCACTGATGTTTTATGAAAGAAAGGTATTTATGAATATTTTAGTTCCTTAACGGAATAAGCTTTCAATAAAAGTTTCACATTTGAAAGTACAGAAGGTCGTTCGTACTTTATGGAAACTATTTGGTAGTTAAGCTTTATGTATAAATGACAAATTTTTTGCGGCGATTTGCTACTGTCTGATAGCCATGGTTCTTGACAATAGCTCTAGCTCAAATTTTCCACGAAAGCAAACTTTGTCTTAGTTGTGTCATGTCAATTTTACTCCATTCCTCATTTATCGTTTTTCAAAGTCCGTTCAGTGTCCTTGGATGCCGTTTTCCTAAGGCTCGTTTCAATAAACCGAAAGCGCAAAAGTCTATTGGAGAAGCGTCAAGTGATTTTACAGGTATTTCTTAAATGGGATACACTTTATTTCTGACTTCGATTCCTTCTTTGCTAAATAAGTGGCAGTTGATTTAGATGTAGGACTAGAGGATTTGTCCATATAAAGATCAACTTTATATTCCGTATAAGGCTGGAATTTTTTCTTCAAAAATTGGTTCTAAAATATTCTTCTGGTAGAGGGAATTTATTGTGGCTTTACTTGAGACTTTTTTTATTTTTAATCTGCCGATGTAAGAATATCCTGCAACTATCCTGAATCCGTCTGGGAAATTTTCTGTACACTGACGGAGCCATTTCGTACGGTCATTCCCGTAAGTTGAGCAATAGAAAATTGATCTTTTTTTATAACAGACACTTAAATACACCCATGCCTCATCGAGTGTTACCACAAATTTCCAGTTTTCAGCAGCTGGGTGTTTTTAATATAATTTTCTACAATTTGTTTTCCTTTCAGCAATATGCTTTGGCAAGAGCAGATGAATTTTAGGTTTAAACATCTTTTTTAACGTCAAATCTTTATGAATTATTTTATTTACAGTGCCATAAGACATTCCTAGTTTCGATGCAATGAATCTATGATTAGGCGAATTTTCTTTCAGGATCAGAGACCACTTTCTTGATATTTAACTGCGTTCGAACAGTCTTAGGATGAAATTTTGCGATAAAGTTTTCATTTTTACTTTCAGTTAGACGTTTTTTTCATTCGAATTTAATATATTATAAATTCCTTTATTTCAAATGCCATAACAATGATTTTTACATCGCTTTATAATTTGTTGATACGAATATTTCTCCTCGGAAAGTGCAGTTACGTAACATTCGAGCGATCTATCAATTTTAGGAGTCATTTTCAAAATAAATCTTTTATTTTACATTCCAATCAAAACAAAACAATAGCAGACGATTATTCAGAAGTTTCCAAATTTTTATCTCAAAATGCAAACAACAAAAATAAATTACAAAATCGTTTCCATAAAGTGAGAACGACCTTCTGTATAACATCTTTACTTTGTGTAATTTTGTTAAAGAAAACAACAAAATGAAATTTAGTCATTAGGAATGCAAAGTCAAAGATATTGCAGGTATATATACCTTTCTTAGTAATATACTGTTCTTTACGAATATGCATTTTAGAAGATAATAGATCTCCATTTTATAGAACTTATAATTTATCACAAAAATTATAAATTATAAGAATTTAATATCTTAAATGGATGTACAATGACCAGAAAACATGCACCTTGAGAGCACATTTTAAGCAGTTACATTGCTTCTTGGTAGCGATTGAAATAGTTTTAAATGGCTATCTGGTAACATAGTAAACATGGAAACCTTCCCATATAGACAAATTATAGCCTTCAATAGCTATGCAGGGAGACATAGTATTGGATTACATCATATACTAGTCAATATATCAGTAACTAGAATGTTTGAGAACAAACTAAGAACGTTAATAGCATATGAAAAAAATCACTTCCTTCAACCCTTTATATATGGAGGGAATAATCATTGATTATCTTAAAAATTAAATAAATGTATATAATCGTGTGATATTGTGTATTTTTCAATACTGTTTTCAATACAATTAAATCCTGCCATTATTCCAAACAAAAGTGGTAAAATCTTTTCTAAATGGTATCCCCCATGTAGATTTGTTAAACTATTTTATTTTTAATAAGATATATTACAATGTGGATTCCTTTTCATTTGAAAGGATTGAAGGAAATAACAAAAAATGAAACTGACACGTGAAATTGCATTATAAATCCTAGCGCCAAGGAACAAATTTTGTCCAGAGGGAATATAAGTCCTCCCGATTCTTGTTAAATTACTAAGCATGTAAATACATGCAGGATCCATGCTTTTCCAAATAAACCTTCATTTATAGTTATTATCGATAATATAGATGTTTATAGACAGTTAGGTACAGAAGAATAAATTCTAGACATTTTTGCGTCATTGTTTATAAATGTTACATCGTTTTCTTTAAAATTTCAACAGAAAATATTTAGAGGAAATGAAATATTTTGATTATGTTATATTCTAGAAACCAGAATATACTAGGTTAATGTTATATATTCTGATAATTTCTGGGATAAATAATTCACCAGGAAAAACTTAGTTTTAGATAATGGATACATAAACACCTGCGAGTAATATGATTCCAAAGAGAAAACCTTCTGCAAATAATGAGCAGGCTATTCAGAAAAGCCATTTCATAACTTCGACGCATTGACTTATTGACTCCATTATCCTTTAATCTTGGATTATTGCGAATAAATTGGTAATTTCGTATCCACACCGCCTCTAAATTGAAATATCACTGATTATACATGCGTTTCAATCGACGCTCATTCTACCATAATTTGCTAAAGTATATATTAGCATAAGTGGAATTATGTCTTCCTAATCGATTTATATTTGACATTTTCATCTTGAATTGTGGTCCGTGGTACAAAACAGCGGTGTATTTCTCGCATACGTAGCATTTTTCAGTTTTGATTTACATTCTTATAAATAAATCAATAGATTGAATTTATTATTATTTGTAGATACATTGATGTGAAATTTAATCCTAAACAGTAAAGCTTCAAAGACACTAAACATGTAAGACAGTTTTTATATAATTATATTCCAGGCTTAAAATGAAGGAAGATTAGGATGTCGATTTCAATTACTTTGCTCTTTTGTTTAAATACTTCAGAAATATTATAAGAATGCAACCATTTTTAGACGTAAATATACCTTTCTATTATATAAAATTGAATGTATTCAAATAACACATTTTTTCACATCTACCTGCTGATGTTAATGTCCATACCTCTATCTCCTGTACGAAATCTGTTTGGTCAACGATAAAATGATGACAGCTAGTACGGTGTATTTTTATTATACACCGTACCGGTGTATTTTTATACGCCAAACATAGGCAGTGTGATAGTTCAATCATATATGTCAGTGTCTAGCATTTTGAAATAAAAGAAAAACACCACGTCATTATTTGTTTTAGAAATGGATGAATAAGATAAAAGTCATTGTCTTCTCAGGTGTATCAGTTCTCCAGCTGATGAGAAAATTGAAGCAAGTAGAAATCTGTAATGTGGTTTAAATAATTAAATGTCCAAAGTATTTAAAAAAAGTGCTTTGAAACCGAAAATGACAATCACATTCAGAAAAAACTGGTTAGTAATATATTCGAATATACAATGTTTTCTTTGTCGCAGAACTAAGACTGCTTACTCTTCCGTTAATACATTTGTCCAATTGTTTTTTGTTTGTACAGCTTTTATGGGTATGGAAGTTTTTCCCTGTCTTGTAGTTTTAGAGGAAAAAAACTTTCGCGATTCAAAAAGACCCCTTTTCAGTTTTCGAGATGAATATCTTGGTTTCTCCATTCAAATATTTCAGCACTCTCGTTTCCCTTGTGTCCACCACGACAGACTATATTTTCAGGTTAGGTATAAAGCATTTTCCAACTTAACATGCGCATACTTATCGAATGAATGGATGAGTTCAGTTCCTAATTTTTATTCATGAATCATCTTTGCGCACGCTTGAAATCTATCAAATATTAGTTACGTGACACTGTATATTCCTCCCGTAAGCACTGAATTGGCCAAAAAATTTATTGGTTTTTAGATAACAATAAAAGACTCATTTTTGATTTTCACAAATAGCATTTTTGAACAATAAGTTCACTGTTTTTCCCCTCTATCTTCTGCAATATTTTAAGCATTGCCAAAATTCCATCTTTCCAAAAATTACACTGACCAAATCATTTTTTTTAGTTTTAGATGCATTTCATGATTTCTTGAAATAATAAAGCGTAATATGCTTAAAATGTGTCTCATTTTCTTCCATCTCCAATTTTAAAATGGTTACACACAAATTTCGCACTTTTAATTAGTTTTTGTTTTAAATGCACGCTTATGTTACAGCTGTCACAGCACAATCCGACAAAATCATTTCGAATGGCGTTAAGGACAAATAAGCGCTACTAGAACCATCTTGCTAAAAACCGACCGAACTTCTAGTCCAACCCAGTAGTGTCACACCTTTAGTTATAAGCGATACTGCTAATCTATTCAGAAATTATTAACAGAAAACTAATATAATTTCTCTTCATGTTGTATCAAATTCTGTAATACTTGATAAAGACAAAATAGTGTAGGAGTCCGTATTTTTTCTTCTTTTTTTCAGTTTTTACAAATTAACTGAATGCTGCAGAGTCAGAAGTCGCGGCAGATGTTTAATCATTTAACATAGATTCATTAAATTCTCATTTAGTTTTTTTTTCTACCCCTTGTAAGTTGTGGGATAATTAAGGATTACATATACCTTAATAACACAAGTGTTCAAACTAAGGTGATAAAGGAGATGAGTTATTGCTTAATATTTTTTTAATTCAATAAACTAATAACCTAAAACACGCATTAATGTGTTACTAAGCTGTTAGCATTTTTATCGCTAGTTAAATACGCAAAAGGTAAGCTATTGGTAACAGTGAACAGCAAAATACGAAGGAATTTCCATATGTTTCAGTATATGACGAAGGCAGTTTTTATTTTCAGATTTTTAACTATATTCCACGATAACGCACTTCTATTATATTTACTGATACATCATGATGATTATTCTAATACTTTATGTGTATTAGAATAAAGTATCAGAAATAGTAATGCTTTTTAAAAAAGTATTAGAAATATAATATTTATAATTTGCGTTGTCTTTTCCTAAACCATTCAAATTATTTCATTTATGCGTGTAATAGTAAGATCAATCATAATAACTGAACTGATTTATCGGAAGTAGAATTATCATTTAATGGTGTTGTTATGCAAAAGCCTCGCAGTTCGGCAAATAATAAGACCTTTAAATATGACTCATTTTATCACTAAGAAAGTTTTTATTTTTAGATTTTTTATGATATTCCCCGATAACGGCGTTCGTAATATATATGCCTATATATCACGATAATTATTCTAATACTTTTTACTTAATAAGTTTGAAATAATATTCTTTTCTCATAAACCATTCAAATTATTAAAATGATGTATTTTATAGAAAGATAAATTATGATTACTGAACTTATTTATCTGCATTAGAAATATAATCTAATGATGTCATTATGCAAAAGCATATCAGTTCAGCAAAATACTAAGGAATTTAAATCTGTTTCCTTTTATCACTAAGATCATTTTTTATTTCCAGATTGCTTACTATTTTCCATGATAAAGGCATTGGTAATATACAAAGGGTGTTCACACATTTTTGTAAAGATTTTAGAAAAATAGAAATATATAAATAAAGATTAAAAAAATTATTTTCTAATATGTTCGATCTCATAGCCCTGTTATTCAGCTATCATTTTACATCTTGATTTCCCCGATAAAAGAGATTTCTTAAAACATCAAGGTTGATATTGTTCCACTCCTCGACAACAATATTCCGAAGCCCATCCAATGTTTTGGGTTGCCGCTTATAAAGAGTTTGTTTAAAAAGTCCAAAGCACAGTAATCCCCAGAAGAAACTTCGAGGGACTTGGGGAGGGGGGATGCATTTAAATGGAATAGCCTCAGATTCCAGTTACACTTTTAATTTTTTCTAAAAATATAGCTATATATTTCGGGGTATGGCTGGTAGCCTTATACAGAGGGAATTTAACACAATGAAGATTGTTTGGGTAACTCTGGATCACAGAGTCCAGTGATGACTACATTAATAATGCCTAGAAGATACTGCTGATCATTACTGAGATCTGTTTTATATATTGTGATGACAACTTCAGATTGAATCGGCACAAAATCAACAACAGGATTTTTCTCAAGGCTAGGCAGTTGCTTGCCAATTGGACCACTGAATTCGCTGGCCCATTTGTTTTCCCGTTTAAGTGGTGAAACAAATGTTTATAAGGCAGCTGATTAAAGTGAGGCAAACAAATAAACCACTGCAGTGGTCTCTGACACCTAACTTCGATGTTCTGTACAACACCACTTTTCCAAACGGTGTTTGTGACTGTCTCATAAGATCCGATGGCTACCACTGCACTCATGTCAAAATCTTACTTTTTCATTTAGTCGAAAATACTTAAGGCAATATCACTACCGGTTCCTGCTTTAGGTGTAACTTAGCCAACGTCCTGGCCACCAGACTCACTAATCACGCTAATACACTGCTGGCCACCCAAATTGAAACACCAAGAAAGACAAGAGATATCACAGCAACATTTATTTTGTAGATAACATGTTGACCAAGTATCAAATGATTGAATTTATAGACTTCTGTGAAGTGTGGTTCCTGCCAAAATCAGTAGCCAGAATAGCCGCCATTGTTGGAGATAACCGCTGCCACACGCCTCGTCATTGATTCAAAGAGACTTTGGATGAGTTCTTGGGGTACAGTAGACCAAGCAGCTTCCACACGTTGCCAAAGTTGATCTGCTGTGGCCGCTGGAGATGGAATCTGGGTCAATCGTAGTGCAACCATGGACCACATGTTTTCTATCGGCGAAATATCCGGAGAGCGAGGCGACCAGGTTAGCAATTCAATCTGGCGATTGACGAAGAACCGTTGGACAATGCCTGCCACGTGTGGTCGCGCATTATCCTGTTGAAATATGGCTGTGGGCAAGCCCTGAAGGTAAGGAAGGGCAACTGGCTCCAACACCTCGGAGATGTAGCGCTGGCTGTTTAAAGTACCGGCAATGCGTACTAGAGGTGTGCGAGAGTGATATCCAATACCTCCCCATGCCATAATACCCGGTGCAGGACCAGTGTGGCGGTGCATAACGCAGGTGTTCAGTATCCTCTCTTCTTCACGGTGTCTCCAGACTCGAATGCGACCATCGTGGTGTTGCAGACAGAAGCGTGACTCGTCAGTAAAGACAATTTCATTCCATTCTGCCGTCCACAGCCTTCTGTCATCGCACCATTGGTGGCGGAGACGTCTGTGGTTCTGCGTCAAGGGTAGACAAAGCAATGGACGTCTTGCGGACAGACCACTCTGCTGTAAACGGCGTCGAATGGTACGCGCAGACACTGGATGATGCGTTACAGACTGCATGTACTGTGCTATGGTTCGTGATGGGACTGAGCGATCCGTCACTGCCATGCGCACAATTTGCCTATCATCACGTGAAGTGGTGCGCTGAGGTGGATGCGATCGAACACGCTGATCCGTCGTACCCTCCTGCATCCAGCGATCACATATCCGCATTACAGTTGTTTGGTTTCGTCCAATACGACTACCGATTTCCCTGAAAGATAATCCACAATCCCGGTAGGCCACTATCCTTCCTCTGTCGAACTCGGATACTTGATAAGATGATCGCTGTTTTCGACGAGGCATAATTGATCGTTTTTTGAAAAAAAAACACAATTACCGAACTTGAAATCGTCAAAATCTCCAAGCCTTTAATAGCGCTTTGAAATGGCGCCACAGGCGAGCGTGATGTGCGTCTGCGCTGAAATTCTAATCATTTGCATATCTCACCTCCGCTAATGCATGTTGTAAATTTCATGTTATTTGCATGTTTCCTTCAGGGTGTTGTATTTACAGTGGCCAGCAGTGTATGTTCTTCTTTTCTAACTTTGAGGTACATTATAGGTCCTATTTTTTCTTGTGTTAATGTATTATCTTTTCTACCGTCGAAGAGATTCCATTTACTTCTTTCAGCTGGTGCTCTTTTTATTTTATTGCTTTTTGAATCTTCACTTTTTCCCTTCTAATCTTACTTTTGCCAATCATTCGTGACATATCTGAATCAGAGATAATTCCAAGATCATGCCAGAAGCTATTGGTGCTGTGATCCTGTTAGAAACACCGTACCTATCGACAACTTTGAACGCATTTGCGATGTAGATGGCAATACCAAACTCATAAAGGAAAAATGCTGAAATGGGCGAAGAGCTGCAATATGTGGTTTTTACAAAAGTAAATGGTATTTTAAGGCATTTTGCCTGAATTCAAGTGAACGGCAATGTGTCCATAATTCTTTTCACGCATTTAGGTAACTACAAAGAGTAGTTTTTACACTATTAGAAATAATGTAAAATATTAAAAAAATTTAATGCGTCTTTAAAAGGTGCAGATTGTTTTCTAAACTTTAGGGCTCTTGCGCGATATAACAACCAATTTATATTTTTATATTATTATGTTTATATTATTAGGTTATTTTTTATAATATTTTAGGGTTGCAAATGTTTATAGACGGCTTAAAATATACAGTGAGAACCATATGTATTAAACTAAATATTTCACACTACTACCAAGTTCATTATATGGAATTTATACGAAATATTTCAATAATTATAGAAGGTGTTGGAAACTTTAGAAATGTGATTCGAGAGCGCTATGAGATTCGAGGGCATTAGTGCTTAAAATTTAGAAATTATACATCAGTCTACGCTTCCTGTTAATGATTAAAATGTAAAATATGAGAAACTACCTGATACATTATACGCTGTACACATATGCTCTAATTTACACACGATATCGTAGCAGTGAAGAATTTATTCTCCCAAAATATTGAATACATGGATAATGGAAATTATATGTAGATTTTTTTAATTATTTCATTTTAGTTTTATGAAAACAATAAATGAAATACTATTAAATGCAAAACGTAACAAACAAACAAAAGTGAAAAACATTAATAAAGCTGTACTTTAAAATATTTTGCAACTTCTCGCCTTTAAAATTATCTGTTAATATTTTGGGAAAGCCATAAGCCTATAATGCGGCAAAATGATTGATTTCTCTTCAGAAAATTCTGAAAGAGAAGCTATAAGCCGTTTGATATATCTGGAGGAAATTGCCTTGGAAAAGTGAATATGCCACATATACTATTTTATGCAAAGCTTATTGAAATCCTCTATCTAATGGAGTGAGGATATGAAGTCTCAATGTATAAAATAGGAATAGTTCAAATGATAATGCAGCTTAGGTTGGATGAGAAGTCACGTTTATAAAACTAAATCTTATATATAAATCTTTCATATTCTTTTATTAATTCCTAATATTTGTTTTATAAAATATTTATAAATCAACTCCAATGTATGATGTTAATCATCAGCATACTGTAGTAAGTAACTAGACAAACATTTTTGCCCGTTAGAAATTTTTTTGTATATAAATTTAGGTAGAAATTTTCCTTTGTTGAAAATTTTATACGGAAATTGTAATCATGAATTGCAAATATTGATTGTCTTAATACAACGTGCATATATTAAACAGATTAGAGTAGACTTTATTTTCTTATCGCACAAAAGTTTAAAACATATTCCATACAATTGTGAATAGATTGTTTTTTTTTGTTTCCTAAGCAGCGTTTTACGCGAGCACATGGTAATAAAATAAATTTCATATACATTACATAATTTCCTCTATGTAAATGAAGATATATTTTAAAAGTAAATCTTATTTTTAATATATTTTAATAATTTGAGAAAACTCTTTGTTCTATATTCAAATTTATTGTAGGTGAAATGTACAGAATTTGAGATTTCAAAAACTATATTCCGAAATAAATGATTAGATCCATTTAAGCAGAATTTATGATTTGTCTTGTAGTAATAGTAGTGATAAAATATAAAAATAAGAAGAAGAAAAATTTTTATTCTGAAGTGTAACATTTAATACCTGTATTTACGCATTTAAGAGTTGTTTTTTTATTTAATTTCACATTGAACAAATGTTATTTAACATTTTTTTTCATATTTTTGGGTCTTACGATTTGCTTTCGAAAACCCTCGCTTTTTCCTTAATACAAGTCATACATACAAAAATCTCAAGTATTCCGAAAGGAAACCATGCATTATGTGCATTATGCAACACAGTTCTGTATTATAACACGAAACTAAGAAACTTTGGAGAGACAGCAGTATGATAAACTCATTTATCGAAATACTAATTTCTCTATTTCTATTTTTTATAATGTAATAAATTTCCAAGTGGCATTCTCCATTTGAAACCTGCCTACAAGTTCGCTGTCTCTCTAAATCGAAATATACCATGGTTGGACTTGGAAAGATAGATACCCTGAAATGAGTTTCAAGCTCGGAATGGGACAGTACGGTATTACCAACCCTGTTGTGAAGAACTAACCACCCGGTTTGGGAGTATAGCTATTTCGTGATTCACCAAGCATCACATCTGATCTATATGATCATTTCTTACCGTTTTTTAGCTGTCAGTTACTAGACGCTACCATATATTTGATAGGAAATGACTATTTAGTATTGGATTTTGGCATTCTATATGCCTTATAATCCTCTTGTGTGAAACGAACACAAATCTACAAAAGGAATGGCATGGCATTATTTCTTCAACATGATGTGAAAGAGAAATTGTTACTTCAAGATCAAGCCTTTATTCAACCAGCATCAGCTGGGCGAAAATATAGAAAACAAATAATTTTATCTTTTCGGATAATAAATCAATTCTCAAAAATTTCACAATCTTTACACTTTTGAAATATATATTATAGTCGGAGGTGACATCGAGAATAAAGTACCTATTTTATTACATAGAGATCGAACTATATCTCTTTGCCTTATTTGATTATCTTAACCTTTTCAGCTTCATAAATTCCCGATTTTTTAAGTTTCACTAACTAAATAACTGTCTCTAACCTACATACAATAAAAATTTAAAGTTATTTTCTTCTAGCATTCAATAAATGCTACATTTAAGGTATTACAAATTATTATAATGTTAAAAAAAAGACCAAACTTGCATTTTAGTCGGAGTAAGTATTAAGCAAACCACAAATTTTGCAGAAATATTTTATTTTTCTTTACAGGTCATAATAGTATTGAAAATTACTAAATCATTATCACAACAGGGCAAAAATTGTCCTTTATATTTAAGGACAGATGTACAGCTATATGCTACCATTTAATTAAGATAACAGAATAAAGAAGGTAAGGAGTTTATACAAAAAATCATAATCAACAGGACCAAAATTGCTTTTTTAAAGTTATAGAAGAGACGTACAGTTTAGTGCTGCCATTAATTAAGGAAAGCAGAATAAGTAAGTTAAAACAGTTCTGCAAAATACCATTATGAACAGGACAACTTACTAAATAATTATCAACAGGTCACAAATTGTTTTTTAAAGTTATGAAAGAGACGAACAGTTGAGTTCTACCTTTAATTAAAAATAGTAGAATAAATACGTTAATAAGGAAACTATGCAAAACTTTTGGGATAATATTTCGACCCAAAAAATTTCCTTAGCGTCTAGACTAACCCCTAATATTTAAATAAGGTGCCGCTTACGAGAAGAATTATCAGTAGTAGTGTGAAAGAGCACCAGAGAGTAAAATATCCTTAACACACAAAAAGAGATTTATTTAATCCATTTGGACACTGCGATATAAATTCCATTTTCCCAGAATTTGAAGATATGAAGTGAATATTGAAAAAAAATATATGGACATAAATCATTTTTAAATTTTTCGCAACTTGTAAAATATATATTTTTTATCAACCGAGGAATCCATAAAATTCCTGGTATCGGATATGAATATACTCTATTTCTCAGGAATTTTCCCGAGCGCACAACAGTATGGACATCTAGCATCTTGTCAACGCATTTCGATAACTTGGGATTTTAAGCATATTATTTCTCTAGCAGTAACATCAGTTGTTCGAATTCTTAAGAAAACTTGTGTAATTGATACAGTATACGTTTGTACTGAAAATATCCTTAATTGATTGTTTTCTTAGATTGAGAGAAACAAAATTTTTTAGACCTCTTTAATGTAAAAGTCTAAATTAGTAATAAAAATGAATTAAATAGTTGATCTTAAAATGTGGTACAACTACCTAGGTATATGGACCTAGTTATATGGTCACCTAGTTATACCACCTTGTTACACTGGTGTAAGAAATTAAGATAATTTGCAGACTTGGTCGATTATCTCTTGAAGAACTATTGTACGGATTTTAATGAAATTTGATATGCACATACTGATTACTCGAAAAGAGACAATTGCGAAAATGCGGGTGACAAGTCGTCTGCCATGACGATCTCTTAGTAAAAAATGCTAAGATCATGTGATCAGCAAACGAAACTGATTTCTTATTCGATTGAAGTGATAAGTGCATCATGTAAGATGCGTTGATGTGATTCAAATTCTATTAAAACTAGAATTCCTCGGCTTTCAGATATTCTTCTTTTGTGTGTCCGAGTGCCTAATTATTCTGTAGTGGAAAAAAATGGAGAGGTGAGTAATTACATTCTTTAATTCAACACATACATTTATGCAATAAAAAACAAATAATCATTCAATAATTGAAATACACGCGCATGATCGTGCGTAACACTCGTTGGAGTCGGAAGGTATGAAACAGTGGTTGCAGAATAAACAAACAATGGGTTAATAGGGGGTATGGTCCCCTATTACAGATATACAGGTCTCGCAGCGTGATTTCATACTTGAAATAATGCAGTTTATCATTTCCTGTGGCAATTGGTCCCACTCGTTCAGCAACGCTGTTTTCATTCCCTGGATAGTTCTCGGAGGGGGGGGTTGCGAGTTGCAGTTGCCCTCCCTAGAGATTCCCATGCATGCTCTATAGGGATAAGGTCTGGAGATCTGGCTGGCCAATCCATCCGGTGAATATCCTCACTCTCTATAAATTCGTCGACCAGAAGAGCTCTATGTGGCCTCACGTTATCGTCCCTTAAAATGAACTCAGGGCCAACTTCACCCCTGAAAAGGCGAACATAGGGCTCCAAGACCTCATCCCTATACCTCACACCAGTCACAGAGCCTCTTTCAAAGACATGAAGAGGTGTGCGGCTATCCGACATGATACCTGCCCAGACCATTAAACCTCCTCCGCCATAATGGTCGATTTCGCGGACATTGGAGGGTAGGTAGCGGGTTCCTGGTTCTCTCCATATGAACGTACGGCGAGAATCGGTGCTTAGGCTGAACCGAGACTGATCTCTGAAGAGAACGGTCGCCCATTGATCTATACCCCAATCTCTATGTTCTCTGTACCATGATAAACGGATTCTCCTGTTCGTAGAAGGGACCGGGACGCAAACAGCAGGTCTTCTTGGAACCAACGCTTTCTCCTGAAGTCTTTTGGAAACAGTCACCCTTGATACACGGGTTCCTGTGGCTGCATACAAGTCACGAGAGAGCTGAGAAGCTATAGCACTCCTGTTACGCCTTGCTATAATTGACAAATGACGATCTTCTCTGCCCGTCGTGACTCTTGGACGACCTTGCAAAGGCTTTCTCTCGATGGATCAGGTATCCTGGAACTGTTTCCATAAGTTACACACGACGCTCGGCGTTAAATTGAACTCTCTACAAATTTGGACTTGATATTGGCCTGCTTCTAGCCTCCCCACAATTTGCCACCTCATTCCATCATCTAAACGTTGGTGGTTACTAATTTTTACTGTTACAATTTGAAATTAACTGATTGCTGCAACATAACAACAAGAAAATCGCCGAGTTGTGCTAGCGAACGAAATGCGTTCTTAACTTACGCGCGCTTATAAAGCCTGTTTCTCTACTGGCTCCGCCTACACACTCGTGTACGCTTACGTATTTGACGTACAAGATTTGCATTTTTGTCTAGAAGCAGTGGTTTTACATTCAGTTTAGTTCTTTTCATGAAATTCGATAAAATATGCAAATTCTCTTAATTTATTTCACCAGTGTATTAAAAAAAGTAATAGTTTTATGCAGACGAGTGACGATGCTATTTTTATTGGAGTGATTTTCACTTCCTAAATGAAACACGGGAATATTTTAGTATTTTTCATCACGAATGAAGTAATAAATAAACATACATGTATGCATTAACGTAACAAATTATTTGAAATTATTAGATTATGAGGCATAGATTCAAGTATACGCGTTCGCTTCCTTACAGGATTATATTCATTGATCCTTACATGATTATGACTTACATTCCTTACATGATTATATAAAGCCTGTTTTTCTACTGGCTCCGCCTACACACTCGTGTACGCTTACGTATTTGACGTACAATATTTGCATTTTTGTCTAGAAGCAGTGGTTTTACATTCAGTTTAGTTCTTTTCCTGAAATTCGATAAAATATGCATATTCTCTTAATTTATTTCACCAGTGTATATGGTTACTGACAGGTATAGGGAAAGATGACAGTAGCAATCCATGGAAGGAAATTGTTATGTCCAGAATAAATAAATTCAAAAATGATAGTTTTGAAAAATGGGTAAACAATTGTTTGATACAATGAAATCAATAAGTTTTCGGTTCCTTTGAATTATTTTTAGAAGTTATTTACTTTACGAGAAAAATAAAAACTTTGTACTATTTTACAAATGATTGCTTTATCAATAGCCATATGTCAGGAGGCTTTTAGAAGTTTTTGGGTCAGTGAAATACATGGGGGGGGGTGAAATGTTAAAGATAATAATTATAGTAAATATCTTATACTATGAAGACATTTGATGATACAGAGTTCAGAAATAATGGATGAAAAGTTAAATCTCGAATCCATTTGTCACAGATTTCGAACCTGTTACGAAAATAGCAACTTGTTGTTGGCTCATGTAGTCTAAAACTTTCAAATCCTCCACCACGGCCTTATTGGCTAAGATGCATGTATTACGGATATATTAAATATTTCAAGATTATTTTTTTCATAACCTCCTCATTTGCGGGACCTAAAGGTTTTAGCTATCACATTTAACGCCGTGATAGACTTGTTTTACCAGAGGCAACTGCCCAGATACGCGAAAGATCCCCTTATCCCCACAGAAACACTTTTCAATATTTTAAAGCATATTTCTTTTCATAGCGATCAGTGAAAATATATCTTTGGTTGGGATGTTCTAGTAAAAGTATGGATAAATAAACTGACTGCAGTATACAGGGTTTATGTGTATGGGGAACCAAACTCAGTGTCTTGAATCTCCATGATAACATGCCCTTATGACGACGACGACGCTTGCCTGCAAAAAGAAATGTTTAATAACATATCTTAAACATGAATAATTCAAAAACATCTTGTCATAACACTGTTTTAGGAAGGAAGGAAATGCTGAGGCGAAGAAAAAATAAGTTTGTGAAAGTGTTAGTTTGAGTTCAAAAACGAATGGCGTAAAATATTTACTTCTTTCCGAGACCCAGTTTGAGATTTGAGAACATTTTGTAATTATAAAATCCCTCCTGAATCCGAATTCTCGATATTTGATGCATTCTAAGGGGCAGTTAAATTCTGATTTTTTTTGGTAAATATGTCTTTTAATGAAATAATACGCCATCTATAGGTGATGCTTTGACAGATTGACAACCAGAAAACTTTGTATATCTAGAAAAATGCGTTAAATAGTATTTTAGAGCAGAAACAGTTGTGAAATGGCAAGCTGCGAAAAATGCCAGAGCCTGGGTTCGGGTTTCAACCCCGTCCAAGGCATGGGTGTTTCTGCATTTCTACCTCATACTAACGTTTTCCCACGTACTGGGTGCTGCAATAATGAAGTAACCAATAATTCTCGGTATGCATATGGGAAACTGTCCTCAGGGTAAAAGCTTGATATGAAAAAAAAAATGTTTTTTTCCCTGCAAAGCTCAACAGCCTCTTAAAGTATTTATAAGAAGAAATTATTAAAATTTTTAAATTGTTTTCCTTGATTTTTTTGTCATAAATTTAATTAATCATAAGCGGGAAAATATCAGAAAATACCATCTCACATTATTTAGGCAGATAAAATTCAACTGGAATATCATAAGATTGCATAAGTACTTCCAAAAAATAATGTTTTATACTAGATGGCTTTAATCACATATAACACAATACATATACCATCAATTTAAATATGAAATGAAGATTTTCAACCTAAAAGATTCTAAAAGAAAGTGTTTGAAACTATCTCCTATCTAATACTTGAAGAAACTGATTGTGATTTGGAAAATTGCATATTTATTTATAAAATCCCACGAGAATGTAAATAAAATAAAATAGAAATAAAATCAAGGAACCAATCTAAAAAACGCGTATTATAGTGAACAAAGAAGACCTAGAGTTTTTGAAATTATGAAATTCTCTCTGTTGGAGGAATTTTCTAGTACAAGAGAGAAAATCAGACATCAATAGCTGTGTTAGATGGCACTTGTCAAAATATAAATAGAGAGTAAATAATGCCTTTACACGAGGAGCTAAATTTAGAAATTTTATCTATTAGAACATTCGTATGATCCTAAATATGTGAAACAAACTAAGTACGGACAGTTCCAAACTCGACAGTACGAGTTAAATTAAGTTAACTTCAGGATTTAAACTGCAGTTATTTAACAGTCATTGTATATAAGATTAAAATACTTTTGATCTGAAAAATATAAATTTTGTCATCATTTCAAGAAAATCTTCAGTAAATTTTAGAGCCATTTAAAAAAAAAACCTCTAATAATGAATTAAATTTTCATTGCTACTTTTTCATGATGTACAAATTATATAACTTCAAAGAATATCATTAAGATGATATATATCCAATAAAATAGAGCTTAAAATAAGAATAAAAAAGTTAAACTAAATAACATAAAATTCTATTTTATAATATATTTTGACATTTACCACTTGAATATCAAAAGATTCCTTTGCAATCAACTATTTGAAGGAGAAAAATCATCAACGATTTTCATTGTATCATTTCTACCATTACACGCAATGTTTTTTTTATAGAAACTGTCGACCTGAAACATTCCGCATTTAATTTTTATTTTGGATCAATCCTTAGATTGCATAAGAAAATAAAAATAAAACTTGACAAATAAGTCTGATATAAGCCACTTGTCGGTTCAAATGTAATTAACTTTTCTTAAAGATACCGAGAGATAAAAGAAATTAATGACGTTATGATAGCTGTTGATAATATACTCTTTGACAAAATCTTAGATGAGTAAAAAAAAAGAGAGAAAGAAAGCATTTGAAGAGTAAAAATCATTAAAGACAAAGATAAATGGTATTTTTGTTTTATGTAGTAGTTGTTATGTAAATTTAATTTCATCAAACTAGACAAAATAGACAACGTATGCTTTAAATGTGTGATGAACTTGCACTTATTTAAAGTACATAGTACAGAAGAAAAATTTCAAATTGAAAACTGCTGATTATGCGATCTTCTTAGTAAATAAGTATGTATGAAGAAAGAAAATAAATGGTTTGAAAGACAAAACTTTACTCTTTTTTATTTAAAACAATAATAAAAATTTAAATTTAAATCATAAATTTAAATAATAAAATTTAAATTATAATTTAACATTCACTGATTTTCTGGATAAAGCTTCCACCAAGAAAATATCTGTTTTGTTTTTTATTTAAATTTTTATATTCCCAATCTCATATTATGTCAGGGAATATGTATTTTTTCTAATCGTTTTCTTTTGCGATACACGGATAATCAGACCATGAATTATCGGGGTATTCAGTGCATACGAAAATAAATAACCAAGTTGTGGCTTTAAAAATTACATTTAAACAATATACATCAAGCAATACTTTTACCGTCTGTATCCCAAAATACTTAAAACTTGAAACAATATATTTATTACATGTTCTATACATTTGCTTGCGATCGATCTTCTTCAAAAGTAAATGTCAAATACATTTTCAGACGTCCTTAAAAGCAATATGAACATTCCATAAAATAAAATATTTCAGAAGGTGTCATCGTCGTATTCACCTTTTAATCCAAGGGTAGCTTTTTTTCTAGTCCTTTTCGTTTACGTTGAAGGAATTATCAGTTCCTGGGTTACCCAGGTCTGCGATGAAAAAAATTGTCTGTAAACTAAATAATGCATTGTATAGTTGTTTGGTTGCTGATTACTGGTAAAATATTGAAAAAAAAATTCCTTCCCTACAGTTCCATCACAAATCACAATCTGTATTTTATCTGGTGGATCCAAAAAAAAAAGTGCCACTTCCACCGCTTCATAAAAAATCAAGCTTTGTGAATTAATTTTATCGAGGCGTTTCCAAATGAAGGAAAATACTTCAAATACCTCTGTGACCATTTCCCGGTTTTATCCCGAGCAAAACTGAAGGAAGGTTATATTTGTTGGACCAGACATCATGAAACTGATGAAAGATGAAAATTTTGATACTAGAATGGCTATAAACGAAAGAAAAGCCTGGAAATCTCTCAAACCAGTTGCCACTATCTTTTTACGAACCAATAGGGAACTAAACTACAAAACTATAGTAGAAGAGCTGCTAAGAAACTTCAAAATTTTTGTAAGCAACATGAACTTAAATATTCCTTTTCTTAAATCGCACCTAGACTAATTCCATGAAAATTTTGGTGCAGCTAGCGAGGAGCAAGAGAATATATTTAACCAGGATATAAAGAATATGGAGAAGCGGTATGAAGGAAAATGGAATATCAGCTTGACAGCCGACTTCTGCTGGATATTAAGAAAAGATCCGTGCAAAGTTTACAAGAAGCGAAGTGGCAAAAGACGTTTTGAGGAAAAGAAAAAAAATTACTATAAAGACATTACCTTTCACATATACTTATTTTTCATATAATAATTACTTGAACCAGGATATAAATGTAATTTGAATGGATTTATGAATAAATACAATTAAAATGAAATATAAAAATTTCGTGATTTCATTAATATCGTTCAAAATAAGCGATCCCTTTTGTGGAAAAACCTTACACGAAAAATTAAATCGATTTCATTTTTAGAATTAGCACTGAAAGAAACACAAAAATCAGCCATCAAAATTAAAGCAATTTTCAAGAGGTATTTTTTTTTGCAGCCCTGTGTTATAGGGAGTTCCGTGAATACTAAAATAAAGTAGCTAAGTAGTGGCTTTGAAAATCCTCATTTGAAGAATATACTGGAAGAAATACCGTCCGCATCTGTGCATAAAAATACTTGAAATAAAATCTTCATCATATGTTCTATACATTTATTTTCAATAAATCTTCCTCACAAAATAAATTTTAACCATTTCAGGGGCAATAACCTCCACCGTTTGCACGGGGCAGATTTCTTTTCTCATTTTTTTTAACCTAAAGAATCTTCAAAACTTTTTCAATTAAAGGTTGCAAAATGTTTTTACTTCTTTAAGCTGATAACAGATGGCATTACTAGCCATTTTTCTGCTCATTTAACTGGAATACATTGAATGCAAGTGAAAAAAAGACTAGATTTAGATGTTTTCCCTGTGCAAACGGCACCCCTCAATGGGATTTTAACCTGTTTTGTGTATTGGGAGTACAGTGGATATTAAAACAAGTAATCAAATTGTGTCTTTGAAAATAACATTAAAGAATATACTTCAAGAAATATTTTTTATCATCTTGGCTCAAAAATACATAAAACAATGCCTTTTTATGTCATTTATACATTTGTTTATAATATACGTCTTCCCTGCCTAAATGTCAGAGATTCACTGGCGTCCTTAAAGACATTATGTGCATTCTAATCAATAAAAAAATGCAGGAGATGCCATATATGTATTCAACTATTATTCCAAACCAAAGTTCGTTCTAAAATTTTCTATTTTGCATTGCAGGGATAATGAGTACATGGACGATCGGCAGTTCAATGGGTATTAAAAATTGTAATCAAGTTTCGACTTTTAAAATCGCATTCTGAAAGTGTCCTTGAAGCGATATATTTATCATCTGTACGCAAAAATACTTGAAACAATATCTTTATCGTATGATCTCTACATTTCGCTTATAATCAATTTTCTTCAAGAATAAATGTCAAACATATATTTTTTCGCCATTAAAGGCATTATGAGCATTCCATAAAAAAAATATGAAGGAGGTATCATCTACGTCTCAGGTTTATAATCTGAAAATAAATTATTTCTAATATTTTTCTTTTGAGGTGCAGGGATAACCAGTCGTCAGATTATCGGGAGTATGAAAGCGCATATGAAAATTAGTAACCAGAATGTGTCTTTCAAATTCCCATGTAAAGAATGCACTTGAAACAATATCTTTATCATCTGTACACAAAAATACTTGAAACAATATTCTTATCATATGTCCTATACATTTAGATTATAATCAATCTTCTTCAAAAATAAATGTCACACGTGTTTCTGACGTCACCAAAGGGATTATGAGCATCCTACAGCGTAAAACAAAATGCAGGAGGTGACATGTACGTCTCCAGCTTATAATCTAAAAACAATTTAGTTTTAATACTTTTCTTTCTCGGTTCAGAGATAATCAGTCCCCGGATTATCGGGAGTTCTGTTAATACTAAAATAAGTAACCAAGTTGTTTGTGTGACAATCACATTTAAAGAATAAGCATGAAGAAATATTTTTATGAACTGTGAACAAAATTGCTTCAAGCAATATCTTTATCATACGTACTACACTGAAGTGCCACTGAATAAGGGATAGCAAAGCCTATGCAAATTGTGTAGCGCTGCGCATCGTGTATGCTCAAGTGAGGGCTCTGTGGTAAGTGCATATATAGCTCGTACTGTGGTTGTTCTGAATTAGTTCTTGGAATTGCCAGTATGGGTAAACTGCCTGATTTAGACGCCTTCGATCGCGGACAAATCGTAGGTGCGCGACGCATGGGCCATTCAATTTCTGAAATCGTCAGACAGCTAGGATTTTCAAGGTCGACAGTGTCAAGAGTATACCAAGAATACATGGATGGTGGAAAAAAAACTAGCGATCGGGCAAACTGCAAAGGACAATTAGCCTTGACAGTGCGTGGTGAGATACGGCGCAGGCGTATTGTACGTAGCCAGCGAAGCCAAACATTAGCTCAAATTACCACCCAGTTTAATGACGGTGCCAGTCGTACAGTCAGTAAACGGGCTGTGCAACGCTCGCTTCACCGTATGGGTTTCGGGAGCTGTCGACCTACGAGAGTACCATTGCTCTATACTCGCCACCGGCCTGCACGTCTTGCCTGGGCAAGAGAGCACAGAGACAGGAGTGTAGAGGACTGGAAACGAGTAGCATGGAGTGATGAGTCTCGATTCCGACTACATAACGCCGATGGGATGCTGAGAATATGGCGTCAGGCTCATGAAGCCATGGATCCTGCATGCCTGGCTGGAACTGTACAAGGGCATGGTGGCTCAATCATGGTCTGGGGTGCTTTTTCGTGGCACAGTTTGGGATCTTTGGTGCGTGTACCAACCTCCCTCAATGCAATTCGGTACGTAGAGTTGCTGGGTGATCACCTCCATCCGTTTATGCTGTTCTGTTATAAGCACGGTAATGGAGTTTTCCAGCAAGACAACTGTACCTCTCACAAGTCCTGGTTGGCTACTGGCTGGTTTGATGAGCATTCCTCTGACTTCTCTGTCATGCATTGGCCACCTAGAAGCCCAGACTTAAATCATATTGAGCATCTTTGGGATGTATTGGAACAAGGCTTGAAAGGTCATCACACAGCAGCAAAGAACCTTACTGAATTATGGACATCTTCAGCCAATATTTGGCAAGCCATTCCCGTGGAACGTTTCCAGAAACTTGTTGAATCTATTCCTCGTCTTGTGGCAGCCGTTATCAAGGCCAGAGGAGGCCCAACTCGTTACTAGGTAGGTATCCCTAATTCAGTGGCACTTCAGTGTATATATTTGTTTGTAATCAATCTTCTTCACAAAAAAACTATCAAACATATTTTCTGACGTCCTTGAAGGCACTTTGAGCAATCTGCAAAATAAAATAAGGCAAGACGTGACATCTCTGTCTCCAGCTTGTAATAAAAAAACTAGTTCTTTCTAATCTTTTTTGTCTCTGGTGCAGATATAATGAGTCCCTGGATTATCGGGGGTTCAGTGAATACTAAAATAAGTAACCAAGTTGTGGATTCAAAAATCACATTTAAAGAATAAACATGACGAAATATCTTTATGAACTGTGGACAAAATATCTTCAAGCAATATCTTTATCATACATACTATATATTTGTCTATAATCAATCTTCTTAACAAAAAACTATCAAACATTTTTTCTGACGTCCTTGAAGGCACATTGAGCAATCTGCAAAACAAAAAAATGCAAGACGTGACATCTATGTCTGCAGCTTGTAATAGAAAAACGAGTTCTTTCTAATATTTTTCATTTCTGGTGCAGATATATTCAGTCCCTGAATTGTCAGGAGTTCGGTGAATACTAAAATAAGTAGCCAAGTTGTGGGTTTGAAAAATCACATATAAAGAATATACTTGAAGAAATATCTTTATGAACTTTGCACAAAATTAATTGATGCAATATATTTATCATACGTATTATACTTTTGCGTATAATTAATCTTCTTCACAATTAAAAGTCAAACATATTTTCTGACGTCCTTAAAGGCATTATGAGCAATCTGCAAAACAAAATAATATAGGATGTGACATCTACGCATCCAGGTTGTAATACAAAAACGAGTATTTTCTAATATTTTTTGTGTCTAGTGAAGAGATAATCAGTCCCTGAATTATCGGAATTCAGTGAATACTAAAATAAATAACCAGGTTGTGGGTTTGGAAATCTCTTTTAAATAATATATTTGAAGAGATTTAATCCACCATAGATGTCCTTAAAAATACTTGAAGCGATACCATTGAAATCTTTACACAAAAATACTTGAAACAATTTCTTTATCATGCGTTCTACACTTTTCCTTATAATCAATCTTCGTCTCAAATGAATGTCAAATGTATTTTCTGACGTCATTAAATGCATTTTGAGTACTCTACAAAACGAAATAATGCACGAGTTGTCATTTACGTCTTTAACTTTTAAACCAAGAAGAAGTTTTTTTCTTTTCTTTTTTTATGCTATGTATTGCAGGGATAATCAGTCATTGTATTATCGGAAGTTCGGTCCTTATGAAAATAAGTAACAAATATGTGGCTTTGAAAATAAAATTTGAAGGGTTTACTTGTCCAAATATCATTATAAACTGTGCCCAAAATATTTGATACAATACTTTTTCCATCTGTACACAAAAATACTTGAAAAAATATCTTTATTTCATGATCTATATATTCATTTATAATCAATCTTCTTCAAATGAAAGGTTACACATATTTTTAACATCATTAAAGGCATTATGAGGAATGTGCAAAATAAAATAAAGCAGGAGGAGTCATCTATGACTTCAGCATATTTAAAAAAAGTAGTTATTTCTAATTGTTTTCTTTTGTTGTGCAAGGAAAATCTATCCATGCATTATCCAGTGTAGAGTGCATTTAAAAATATGCAGCCTAGGTATGACTTTGAAATTCACATTAAAATAATATACTTGAAGCAATATCTTCACCATTTATACACAAAAGTACTTGAAACAATATCTTTACAATCCGTACACAAAAATACTTGAAACAGTATGTTTATATTGCGTTCTATACATTCGTTTATAATCAATCTTCTTTAAAAATAAATGTCAAACATATTTCCTAGCGTCTTTAAAGGCATTACGAGAAATCTGCAAAATAAAATATTTCAGGAGGTGCCATCTAGAGTCTTCAGCTTTTAATTCAAGAATAGATTCTTTCTAACGAGCACGCAAAAATTCCCCTGCATAAATACGAAAGAAACTTCGTGAGTCGCTGCTTTCATCGATAATCATTAATAATGCTTGTCTGACAAATCGAATATCAAACATTGTTTAAAGTAAAAGTGAAAGAGAATTCATCTAATGAGTTCCTAGTATTCTAAACTTGTTTCACTTTCTTCACGAGCGCAATTTAAGCCCTTTTTAATATCTTAACATTTCAACCATCACAAATTTGAAACCCCATAAAATTTATCAGTTATTGAATAACAATAACTTTGAACAAAAATACAATAATCTTCATCAATCATCATTTAATACCTCAGAGCCCATTCTGATAATAATGCCTCTAAAATTCAGTTATAAAGTGCTAATAAAACAAAACGTGACTAATGCTCTAAAGAATGTGGAACATTTTAAATTAATAGATGGATATTTTTTCCTTTACTAAGATATATAAAAGGGAAGTTTTACACTATATAATGCTAGCATTGAAAATTCCTAAGATACGCGATTATTGCTGAGTGTAGAAAATAGTAATAAATGGTAATACACTTTAACGATGAATCCATATATTTTATCTAATTGCAATATTGTGTAGAAAGACATGCTATTAAAGACAAAATGAAAGGTAAAAAGGAATTTTATAAAATGTAGTACATTTAAATTCAAAAAAATATATATATTTTGTTGTCAAGAAGAGAGAAACTAATGTACACTCGTTATCAAAAATTAAGGAATAGTCACAAAAATAGCGATTACTCAAAAAGTTACGGGTAGAATTTAATGAAACTTATACACATTATACAAAACATAGGTAGGTATAAAATAGCATAAAAATAAATCGCCAGACAATTATAGTGTTATAGAAACTAGCCTATGTATACAATGAACAAATCGGGTGTGTCAGTTTGGTTTAGGAAAAGTACCTTTAATATGGCGTATGATCCCTCCGAGAAGCAATACAGCACATACAGCGATGCGTGATGCTGTCAATTATGCGCTCTATGAGTTCGGTAGGAAGTGAGATCCATTGCTCTTGCAAAGCAGTTGAAAGCGTGGCTAGGGTCCTAGGAGGAGGATTGAGAGCAGCTATACATCGTCATAAACCGTCCCAAACATGCTCGATAGGATTCAGGTCCGGTGATCGAGCTGGCCATTCCATGCGCCGAATCGTTTCCTGCTCAAGATAAGCATCCATGATGCGAGCCCTGTGTAATCTCGCGTTATCGTCCTGTAGCACGAAAACATCACCTTTTGCCTTGGAATAAGGGAGCACATAAGCAACAAGGATGTCATCTTTATAGGTGTGAGCATTCACATTTCCATGGGGAAAGACATGGCGGTCTGTGCGTCCACCCAAAGAAATACCACCCCAAACACAGACACTGCCTGATCCGTATGCATCTATTTCAGGGATGTGTGAGGGATGAACACGAGTTCCAGGTTCTCTCCAAATCAGAATAAGCCTACTATCGCTTTGAAGGCTAAACCTGGGCTCATCCGTAAAGAGAACAGCCCTCCATTGATCACACGTCCAGTGGACATGTTGACGTGCCCACTGCAAACGGTCCCGCTTTTGACGTGAAATAAGCGGGACACAAATGGCTGGTCGCCCCGCAAATAGACCACCTTCATGAAGCCTTCTACGCGCGTTGACGATGATACCAACCTTCCAGAACTTGCAGAGAGGGAGGATCTGCAGACGGAGTTGCGGTTCTACTCCTTCGTGCGCATGACAAATATCGGTCATCGGCACTTGTCGTAGCGTATGGCCGTCTTTGGCTGAACCTCTTGGATGCCGAATCCGTGGTTAGAAATTGCTGCCAAAGTCTATGAATCACTGACGGACTCACATTTAGCCATCTGGCGACTTCTGCCTGACTATGTCCTGCCTCTAGTCTCCCAATAGCTCGCCATCGCAGCCTTCGGTCAAATGATTTCTGAAGGTCATTGTTTTAATTTGGCTATACCAGATGTCTAATCTCAGCCTCGCAGCGACAATTACCGTCTTGCTCTGAGACATGCACTTTTATGCTCCTCGCAAATGACATATTCTGACAGCAGCGCCGCGATTTTGCATAATGTAATATTGTTCAGCACATTTTACTTAACAACATATTAAAATTTAAACAGATTGGACTAGTTTTGACCGTGTTATCCCTCTTTTTGGGATTTTTTCTTACTTTTTGATATTAATTATAGTTTAAAAAAATAACATTTCTAAAATACCATTCCTTGTTAAACACGGAAATGAGAATAGATGTTTTTACGGACAAATGCAGTAAAGGATAGATGTGATGCAAAGATTAAATTTAAAATGAAAGGAAATTTTTAAAATGGCCAGTAATCTAATTTATAAATATTGCATTATAAAAGGAGTGTCAGACAATGTATTAAAATGTCAAGTACAGCAAATTGCAATATTATTAAGTTAATTCATTTTTCTTAGTTTCTGGGAAGTTAAAATTATAAATAAAACTGGAAATTTTTAAAATGAACTTAAACATCTAAAGTTTGAAGCATGATTTAAAAAAAAACTTTTATTTAACTACTCTACATTGCATTTAAATATTACTTACGCAATTAATTGCTGACAACCGAAAGTATACTTAGTTTCTTACCCTGACCTTTCTATATGCGTATAAACCTACTTCTTTAGCTGTAAGAATATTTATATAGACATGATAGGTGTAAAGGAAGTAAATTAATCCTCCTCCCTTACCTCAAGTAGACGATCCCCTTTCATGTCTTCATTTCTATCTCCATGTTCTGTCGCTATGACAGCTGTAGTTCATCAGGCAGATTCTGATGTCTCCTTGTTTATATAAAAGAGCTATTTGCATTCAAAATTATACGTAGTTTCTTACATTGATCTTTCTATATGCCTATCTCCCTATTTCTTCATCTATAAGAATATTTATATAGACGTTATTGGTAAAGAGGAAGCAAATTCTCCCTCCTCTTTACCACTGGTAAACGAGCCAATTTCATATCTTCTTTTCTATCTCCATCTCCTGTTACCATGCCAACCATAGTTCATCAGAACAATTCTATTGTCTCCTTGTTTATTTAAAAGTGTTATTCCCATACAAAGTTATATTTAGTTTCTTACACTGACCTTTCAATATGTCTTCTCCCTTTTTCTATATCTATATACATATCTATATTGACGTAGTAGATAAAGAGGAAGCAAAATCTCCCTCCCCCTTAACACTGGTAAACGATCCCCTTTCATGTCTTCACTTCTATCTCCATCTCCTGTCACCGTGCCAACCTTAGTTCATCAGAACAATTCTGTTGTCTCCTTGTTTACATAAAATAGTAATTCACATATACAATTACATTATATTAAGTTTCTTACATTGACCTTTCAGTATGTCTATCTCCCTATTTCTATATCTATACGCGTATCTATATAGACGTAGTAGGCAAAGATTAAGCAAATTCTCCTTCCCCCTTACCACTGGTAGACGAGGTCCTTTCATGTCTTCACTTCTATCTCCATATTCTGTTGTCATGACAGCCGTAGTTCATCTGAACAAATCTGTTGTCTCCGTGTTTATATAAAAGAGTTATTCACATACAAAGTTATACTTAGTTTCTTACACTGACATTTCAATATGTTTATCTCCCTATTTCTATATGTATACGCATATCTATAATGACGTGGTAGGTAAAGAGGAAGCAAATTCTCCCACCCCCTTACTACTGGTGCACGAGCCCCCTTCATGTCTTCACTTCTATCATCATCTTCTGTTGCCATGACAGCCGTAGATCATTTGATCAAATCTGTTGTCTCCTTGTTTATATAAAAGAGTTCTTCGCATTTTTAAATAGCCTGTAGTGACAATCATACCTAATACTGCCAGCTCTGTTGAAGAACGTCGTTTATTTAGCCCGGGGTAGCCTAGTGGTAGCGTGTCGACTTTCGGTGCTGCGGGGGCTCGGATCGAATTCCGACAAGCACCATTCAATACCTCCATATCTAGGCACGTTAAATCCATAGACTGTATAGTCTTTATATGATGTTATAGAGGGTGGGAGAAGGTACGATCCCCCAGACGCCACCCTTCGGGGAATGCTCGGTCAAAATAGTGGTGGCACCTGGCTAAATCGGACTCCAACCCTTGTGGTGTCATTATAAAATGCAGTCGTACCCCTTAACCTATTAGCCTATATTGATCTTGTCTAGAATACTTAGGCTAGGGTGCATTAGAAAAAAACAACAGTTACGTTTATTAGTCAGAAATGGGCTGCAATACTTCATTTATGTTGTGAATTTTAGGACGCTGTAGTAGAAAATATGATTCCTGCCTATATGCTTAAAAATTTTATAACTTGAGCATTGCAATATAATAACTTATTCCGTACAGGTCGCTTAATAAATTCTGTCTGACACAAAATTCTGTTTGACAGAAACAGGAAAATCTTAACTTTTACTTGACATATTTCATATCCTTATTCTTGTACTGCCAGACATTTTGAAAGGTACAAACTAAGTATTCTGAAAACTTCATACATTTAAATTTTGATCTTGCATGTTCATACACGGTTGAGTTTACTTACCGTTGAGTTTACTTACAATTTATTTTAGCTGATGACTGTTTTATTAGAAGAAAATAACGGAGTAATCTCTGTTATGCTTAAATTTGTAATAATTAATATAGAGGATAATGTATAGTCTAAACTTAATATATGTATCTACTATATAATCAACTAACATGGAAGAGACACCAGTTTAGAAATTTTAAAAAGCTTAGTTTCCTCCTTTGAAATTACAGTCAATTTTTTTAACAATGTAAATCATTATTTTAGTAATTCGAAATGGTAATGTAATTAGTTACTTCTTATAGTTTGTAATTTCTTACAAATATTGAGAAGAAATAATTCACAAATATTACTCAGATTTCCATTTCCCCCTTACGTCCAAAAATGAGCAATTATGTCTTGAATTTTTAAATAATCACGTAGCCGAAACTAAACTGTATAACAACGTTTAATTATTGAAAATTTCTTACGAACCCCTGACGTAGAATTGATACATATCAGAGTTAAGATTTATAAAACTTACAAAGGTTTGATATATTAATTAATACCAAACCTTTATTAGTTTCATTCAAAAAAGTCACGCAACTAGTCCCATGGCACACTGAACTTGCCATTCTTTTGGTTCTCATATGAAATAAATACAAATGTATTAAATCTGCATCGATGCAATATTTTTGTACACTTTTCTTGTACACTGAATAAAACAACAGCTTAAAAAAATAGTTTCCCTGGACACGTAGATACTGGATGAAATGATGATTGGAATTTAAATTAAATGAAATACCCCTGATGTTGGGGAGAGTCTAACCCTAAAAGAAAATTATTATTCATACTTGTGGGCTGAAAGTGCCAATATGCTCTGTCTGTACGCAACACGTAAAAACTAATTCAAAACGTCGTAGTTGGTTGGTTGGTTTTGTGCATAAGTATTTATTAGTATTATTATTATTATAATTGATGATAAAATAGTTTATCATGTGTTGTTAATGTATCCTCGTTTATAGAACCTTGGGTGGAATAAGCTACAAATTACATATTTAACTTTTTTACTTTATGTTATTTTTTACTTTGTTACTTTACATATTTGACTTTTTTCTTATTAAACTGACATGCTTGCGAAATAGTTGATAAGCAAAGCCTCTATGCCTGTAACTCAAACATTCCAGGTCTTCGTCGGGCATACATATACATTTACAAAATTATATACATATACACTAGGGTGGCGTGAAAAATCTAATTTTGCCAAATTATTTCCTAACAGCGAAATTAATTTGACCCAACCATTCAAAATGCGTATCCTAAAATATTTTTCATTTCTTTTGAGTCTATTTACCCGCGCATTTGATTTGAATTTCTCAAAATCTGATCAAAGTTATCTTTTCTATATAATTTTTAACCGCGTAAGAGCGAGGAAACAAGAATCAGTTAAGTAGCCTGCGAACCGTTTTTTGCAACCGTATAGGTGTATTGTGGTGAATATCCTTGTCCGGTCATTACTGCTCTACCCATGCGCAAGCGCAAGCACACGCGCCATACACATTTTTGGGTCAGAATCAGTGACTTCCCGTGATTATTGTCCACAGTTCGGTCGTATCTAGTGTTTTGTTTGATAATTGTTACAGAGTTGAATATGGATGAAACAACAGAAGCTTATAGTTGTTGTATTTTTGGCAACATTGAAGAGGTGAAAGGTAATACACTGCTGGCCACCCAAATTGCAACACCAAGAAAGACAAGAGATATCGCAACAAAATTTATTTTGTAGATAAAATGTTGACCAAGTATCAAATGATTAAATTTATAGGCTTCTGTGAAGTGTGGTTCCTGCCAAAATCAGTAGCCAGAGTAGCCGCCATTGTTGGAGATCACCGCTGCCACACGCCTCGGCATTGATGCGTGCCACGTGTGGTCGCGCATTATCCTGTTGAAATATGGCTGTGGGCAAGCCCTGAAGGTAAGGAATGACAACTGGCTCCAACACCTCGGAGATGTAGCGCTGGCTGTTTAAAGTACCGGCAATGCGTACTAGAGGTGTGCGAGAGTGATATCCAATACCGCCCCATACCATAATACCCGGTGCAGGACCAGTGTGGCGGTGCATAACGCAGCTGTTCAGCATCCTCTCTTCACGGTGTCTCCAGACTCGAATGCGACCATCGTGGTGTTGCAGACAGAAGCGTGACTCGTCAGTAAAGACAATTTCATTCCATTCTGCCGTCCACATCCTTCTGTCATCGCACCATTGGCGGAGGAGACGTCTGTGGTTCTGAGTCAAGGGTAGACAAAGCAATGGACGTCTTGCGGACAGACCACTCTGCTGTAAACGGCGTCGAATGGTACGCGCAGTCACTGGATGATGCGTTACAGACTGCATGTGCTGTGCTATGGTTCGTGATGTGTGACTGAGCGATCCGTCACTGCCATGCGCACAATTTGCCTGTCATCACGTGAAGTGGTGCTCTGAGGTGGATGCGATCGAACACGCCTGTCCGTCGTACCCTCCTGAATCCAACGATCACATATCCGCATTACAGTTGTTTGGTTTCGTCTAACACGACTACCGATTTCCCTGAAAGATAATCTACAATCTCGGTAGGCCACTATCCTTCCTTTGTCGAACTCGGATACTTGATCAAAAGATGATCGCTGTTTTCGACGAGGCATAATTGATCGTTTTTTTGAAAAAACCACAAGAAAAACACAATTGCCGAACTTGAAATCGTCGAAATCTCCAAGCCTTAAATAGCGCTTTGAAGTGGCGCCACAGGCGCCCGTGATGTGCGTCTGCGCTGAAATTCTAATCATTTGCATATCTCACCTCCGCTAATGCATGTTGTAAATTTCATGTTATTTGCATGTTTCCTTCAGGGTGTTGCATTTACAGTGCCCAGCAGTGTATGTTTACTATGTATAAAGAGGTCATGAAATTTTATAATTTTGTAAGATTTCAGCTAAAGCTTAAATCGGATACTCGAAGGGAGCCAGTTGTTTTACATATTACAAAAATTGTTGCGATTAGAATCGAAACTATATGGCAAAAAGCTGCAATTCCAATCGTATCCCACACCCGCATTATACAGTTGATAAGAGCTTACCATTCGAAATGCAAAAATTTGATAAAATTTTAGAATTGATTCACTGACGATAAAAAAAGATTTCCACATCCGTAGTAACAAACTATCTGATATCTATTCTTGTAAGTTCAAAGATTTTCTACAATGTAAATGTCCAAAAGAAATAAAAGTAGCCAAAGAAGAACAAACTTTTTTGACTGATCAGAGGACTGAGAGAAAAATGATTATTGGTGGTATAGACTTTTCACAAAAGAAAAAAATTGAAACATAAAATGATAGAAATAGAAAGTTAGAACTATATTATGCTTCTGTGGCAAATAGAGGGAAACGCAAGAATACAGAACTTTCTCCAGAAGCTCTATCATATAAGACGAGTCAGTAGATACAACTGATATACGCGATAATTTAGAACCATATTTTTCAAAGCTCCAAGTGTCCCAGAAAAACTCGAATCTCAGCTTTTCGTCTTTGTGAAAAACATGTGACCGATATGCCTATCTCATAGAGCTGCTGCAGCAATCGCGTCGGCAGTTCTTTATGACATTAAATCAAATGTAGAAACAATAGACACAGAGCCGTTCCAACTCGCGAGTTCAGGGGTGAGGGGCACTTGGGCGGCAAGTCAAGGGGGGGGGGCGGCAAGTGAGCTGCCCGGTTAAAAAAATTTAAACTAATTTATTAGTAAAATAATCGATATAAAAATATTATCATTAAATTAGTAATTTATTAGTAAAATAATCAATATAAAAATATCATAAAAGGTGCCCCCGGGATTTTTTCTTGGGGTGGGGGGGCGAGATGAACGGATAAAAATATTTATAATGCATGGGGGGCCGATATAGACGGATACAAATATTTATAATGGAAAATCAATATTCTTAATACAATTTCTATTTCTCTGGGGGGGGCATGGCTCTCCCCCCCCCCTGAGTGCGCCACTGATTATCATTATGCTAGTTAGTACTTAGAGTTAAAAATGCATTTTACAAGTATAACTGGAAATAAATAAAACCACACTGGTTTTTAAAACGCTACTCCACGTCGCAACCAATTGGGAAATACATTGTTCGTTTTTGTTTTAACACGTTTTAACAGGGCCCAGGGCTGCCTCAATTGGTCGGCATATCTGTGCTGTCTGTCCGGCGCCCAGGGCCATAACAATGGACTGCTCCGAACTTGGGAAATTAACCGTCGGCTGCGTATTCAGGAATTGCTGCGTAGCGACCGGTCTTCAGTCAATCAATGGTTGATATGCGAAAAGCGGAGGGAACCGAGATGTCAAAGAGATTAACACGTTTTAACCCATCATCCCATCAAATCGCGTCGCATCGCCGGCATCGCGTCGGTGAAGGCGGTTTTTGTCAGGTTGCAGGAAAATACTCATTTATGCTCTGAGCCTATAAATACACGGACCAGGATAATTTGCACTATATTAATTTTGAATGTGTCCATCTGAACAACTGAAAAACAAAGCTTTTGTGTATAATTTTTGTGCTCGATTTTGTGATTGCTGATCAATAAAAATATTTTACAGGTAAGGAAACTTGATGATATTTTTTCTTTTGCGCGGTTAGCGGTTAGAAATTGAAGTAATACATTTATGGTTTGAGATTTGTTTTGCCAAAAAACAAAAACTAGGATTTATTACTAAATTCCATTTTAATTTTTTTTAATTTTGTAAATGTTAAACATATACTACAAGAGCAAGTGTAAACTTGAATTTTTGAACTGCATCACCTTATTCTTTTAACAGGTGCGTGAATAATGGCAATTTTTTCAGAAATCGGGAAAATATGATTTTTTTTAATTAAAGTAAACGTAGGGGGAATTGTATTTAAAATATGAACAAAACTAAAATAAAATCGATTTGAAACGTTTCTTTGCAAAAGTCAATCTTTATCGAGAAACAGCTTGACTTAAATTGCGCCTGTTTTATAAGTTCTTTACGAAAAGAACCTCATATATAAGAGATGTCTGATAGTCGAAAAAAGCTTTCTGGGGCCTAATACAGAAAAAAGAAATCATGATAAAGAAGAATTAGTAAATAAGGCCTGTGGTTCTCTAAAAACATTTTTAATCCCAGCAAAATCGCATGAGGCGCCATCAAGTTCCAGAGATGCAAATGCGACGGAAGCCGAAATCACAAACCCCAGGGAAGATGTTTTAATTGCAGAACCAAGTCCTGAAACTAGTGAAACCGTGACCAAAAACCGTGAAGATATTCTTCATGTTTCTTATAAAGATGATGTTTATAAGGATCCTAGCTATTGGCTTCCGTACTGACAAAATTAAAATAACTTTAGCAGAGTTAGGCCCTACCCAACTTTCAGAAGCGGATGTAAACTTTCCTTTAAATAAAGATAACAGAGGTATCTCATCTATTTATTATAAAAAAAATAAGTAACAGGGAAATAATTCCAAGATTTTGGCTAGTGTATTCTAAATTAAAAGATTGTATATTTTGTTTTCCTTGAAAATTATTTAAAACTTTTTCTAGTGCCTTTGTGGAGGGACATAACGATTGGAGACATTTAACTCAGATTATAGAACGTCATAAAAATCAAAAAGTCACATTTGTAATACAAAATATTGGATTGATTTAAATAAATCAATTTCTTCTAAAACAACTAATGGTTCTCCAAATGAGAAATTAATAAATATGGAAAAAGACAGATGAGTTTCCATGTTAAAAATTATAATTTATACCGTTAAAAAAGGCAAAAAAGCAAAGATTATTTAAGCTTTTTGACTGACTTATTAAGTATATGTATTAATAGATATGTGATGTATATATTTAATATAACGTATTCATTTGGTTATTATATCAATACATTAATAATTATCATGTTAGGTTGTAAAATAAAATAAAAAATATACCGAATTTATAATATTTTTCTGTAATTTATTGTTTCATTCAAGGTAAAAATGTTTCAAAGAAATTTCAATTAATCCATATGGTATGGGGGGGGGATTATTTTCGCACACGGGCGGCAGCTACCCTAGGAACGGACCTGAATAGACAGATCAAAACTTCACCTTGAAAGAGCAAAATAATGCATGGAAATATTAGTTAAACATCGAGTTTTCAGTGTTCCAGATTTATTCTTTGACGGCAGAAAGGATAAAATTTTAATGATAGTGAAAAAAGGGATAAAAAAATACCACCAAGTGAGGATACAAGAACACATTTCAGTTATCAAGGAACCAGATTCTATTTACGTCGGCTACGTTGTCCCAAGTACTGGGATGTCTAAGAGCATAGAAATTGCTACATATGACTTGCTTTCTTCTGAAAACATTTCACTGAGAGAAACTGTAGCGGTTGGTTGTGATAGAACAGTTACAAATACAGGAAAAAACTCTGGTGTTATATGGTTGTTAGAAAAATGTTTGAATCAACCTTAACAATGGATCATAGGCTTTTTACACGCGAAATAATTTCCTTTAAGATACCTTTTGTCATACTTAGATGGCGAAACTGTTGGGCCTACTTCCTATTCCGGTACTATTGAAGATGACAAAAAAAATGTGAAAACAATCATGTTGTACCGTATGAAAAGATACAAAGCGTTTTTCCGGATATTCAGTTTGATATCATCAGAGATCTAATTTCGGATCAACGTTATTTGTTTGGTATCAGTTGAAATTAGTGGCGCGTGTTCTTCTGATCTAGCAAACAGAGCTCCAGGAAAAATGTCGCATGCTCGATGGTTAACGAAAGCCAACAGGATATTAAGGCTATATATTTCGACCTGAAAATCTTCTGAAAATCTTAAACATCTTGCCACGTTTGTTGTTGGAGTTTACACGGCTGTTTGGTTCCAAATTTAAATGCATCCCTCATGCAAATATGGGTCTAGATATTTTTGGAAGTTGGTTTCATATTCTCGATACCTTCCACCTCAACTAAAAGTAGTCGATTCTGCCATTGAGCGGAGCAGGTTCTTCGCGCATCCTGAGAATGTTCTATTATCGATGCTCTCAGATCCTGAAAAAGAACACATTCGTGAGCTTGCTGCTTGAAGAATCTTAAAAGCAAGACACACGATTCATCATGGAAAGTCTCCTCATATTTGAGGTCCCTAAAATAGCACTTAATGCCAAATCATACACAAACCTTTTAGATTGGCTACATAAGTATTTCTTAGAGACGTCAAGCATGAAGAATTGCTCTCGATAGTGGACACAAAAGGAAGTGAAAACATACCTTTTCTAAGATTTTCATGTAATACCCAAACAGTAGAACGTCCAGTAAAGACAGTAATGGAGGTTTTTATGCAGATATGGGATAAGAAGTCCGGAGAAGATATCGTGAATTCCAAAATTGAGTCAAGAAAATTGATGCACTAATTTGACTCCAAACGTGATTTTAAAGTATTCTTTGACTAGTTTTATATATGTTTTATGCTTTAAGTTAAGCTTTTTTTATTATTAAATTATTAATATTTGTTCGTTGTGAGTTGTTTTATTCTTAATAACTAATAGTTTATATAGAATTTAGAACAATATCCTCGTTCAAGTGTCATCTGTATGCCAGCAAAAGTGTAAATTTTTAAAGTAAATGCACGGGTAAAAGGAAAATATTAATAAAAAACTTGTAGTACATTTTCTGATCCTCTATAGGTAGATAATACTTTGATCACTGTTAGAAATAAAAATCTGAAAAATTAAAAATAAAATTACATATACGAGCGCTCCACCAAAATACACACACACACACACACACACACACATATATATATATATATATATATATATATATATATATATATATATATATATATATATATATATATATATAATCATCCTTATTCCTTTTATTATCATTTTGCCGAAAAGATTAGTTTTAAGCAGATAACTTTATACACATTTTATTATTCCTCATGGTAAACGTCGTAGATTGTTCTTTTAAATATAGAATAAATTTATCAGTCTTATCGGTCTGATCTTGATATCAGTATGCAATCGATTTATATCGTAGCACATATAAGTGCAAATATTATATTTCCATTATATAGGTTACATTTTAATATTAAACTATATTCCTCAAAAATACAGATTTTTGATTTCACAAATGTCTTTTATTTTACATTTTAACTATTTTGAAATATTAGCCTATCTTCTTTTGGTATTATTACACCAGAATCAATATTTGGTCGAAACTAAGCCATTTATGTTGAGTAAAATTATAAAAAGGAACAGAGTTTCGAATTTTGAGAATA
This sequence comes from Dolomedes plantarius, assembly GCA_907164885.2. Taxonomy (NCBI): domain Eukaryota; kingdom Metazoa; phylum Arthropoda; class Arachnida; order Araneae; family Dolomedidae; genus Dolomedes; species Dolomedes plantarius. The sequence goes on from OU015492.1 coordinate 151,348,875, forward strand.
AACTCTGTTCACATATACATGAATTCAGTTAAAAACCAACGAGATATATTCATAATATGTCCATTCACGATGTACAAATCATCATGGTTTTTTATGCTTAAATTTCTTTAGTTTTACCTTGAATATAATAGTACTGTAAATTTTTATACATTCGAACAGGTGCTAAAAAATATAAATTTTTTCCAAAAACTCACTTCCGCACTATTAAATTTGATTCAGAATCTCAGCCTGCGAAAAAAAAACACGCAGAATTTACAGTTCTTATCATGTGAAAGGATTTCTGGTGCCGGTAAAGATTACACGTCTTTCAATTTCAGCTAATCTGCTGAGACATTAATCTCTTTTTTTTTTCCATCTTTACCTTTGCTGACGACAGCATGGTGGATCTAATCATCGATTTCTCTTGGAATTTCCTGAATTCCTATAAAAATTTTCATGCAAAATTATTTTCATGTTATCTAAGTGTAGTAAACTTTATTTTTTAGAGCACGTACGTACTCTTCAAAGCATGCTTTTTTCAAAAACCGTCAGTAACTTGAAAATAGAAACTTTTTCCTTTCAGCAAAATAATTAATTTGAAATGTAACGAATTCCAAATGAAATTTTTTAAATAAAGAAAAAAATGAATAAGTAAATATATAACTTATATTATTTATATAAGTTATATATATAACTATAGTCAAACACTGCATTTTAAGCACATGGTTGTTGGTTCTCTCTTGCATTTTTTAATTGGCATTTTCTCTGTCACCCTTCAAGGTTTTTCATCAATATGTGGTCATTGTTGAGACTGAGGAGCTCTTTGTTATTTTGAATCAGACCAAGTTGTCTGATGTTATATTTCGGGATTGTTTCACCCAACTAACTAATTGTAATTGATATTTGGAACTCTTAAAATCCCTGTGCCTTGGTAGGATAAAACAGTTTTGAAATTTTCCGTGCTGCGAAAAGTGCCGTTTCAAAACAGATTAAGAAAAGTTTCCGGTACCACATTTTTCCCTGAATGGAAGCAAAATATGTTTTAATATAACCGACAAATAAGCCCATTACATTTTTATATTTATCGAAGGATGGGATACATAATGGAGTATAAATCTCTTTCCTACTCCCTGTCACTCTGCCCTCAACTTTGCTTTTCACTTTCATTTCCTCGAAATTTGTGAGCAAAGATACCACATGATTATCATTCCAACGAACTGCAGCTATTTCGTTTACAGTGTCAAAATGGGCATCTTAAGAACCTCTTTCCGTTTTAGCCCACTGTTCCAAAGGCGCCAAAGGGCATTTTGCCATTCGATTATCTCGCACAGTTGCGGTACCAAAGAAACATTTTTTCCTTCAAGCGAACAAATAGCCCATATGAGGTGAAAGAGTTATCCATATACACTCGATGAAGTTTTGGATTTTTCGCTAAAGAAAGTAAACTTTCCACAGCACTTTGGGAAAGAGCCTCCGTACTATTTTCTGTAGCTACTTGGTAAGGAATAATATGAAAAGGGTACCCGTTGTAAGATGCCAACATCCATAGTTTGTATCCGAAATTTACAGGTCTCTTTTTCATGTACATCTTGCATCCATGCCTTCCAAACTATCTCATCATTCTCTCATCGATTGTTAAATTTTCTGAAAATATACCAAACTGCTTCAACGAAATATTGACTTTGTCAAGAAGAGGTCGTATTTTATAGAAATGATCTTGTAGGTTGATTGCAGAATTATCGATGAAATGAATATAACAATATCGTTGTACCGTTTTCTGGACATAGAGTTACTCGCTAAAGTGGTGCTGGGTTTGGGGCATTTTTCCAATACATTTATTCCCGCGGTAAAATATGATACCCACTAAACAATATGACACCTAGAAATTGCTTGAGATCTGTTTCAGTGATGTTAACACTAGAACCGCGGGACTTTCGGTATACCTAGAACCGCGGAGCGGGTCATTTTGACCCTAGACTGTAAACCTATAAAATATGCACAAGCGCGTAATTTAGGTAACTAAAACTTTTTATTTTTTTAAATAATTGAATCAATAATCAATATTTCTGATAATTTACATTAAATATATATATTTTATATAAATCAAGAGAAATTAACTTAATTTTTACAAAATCTTATTTAAAATTTTATATCCTAAATTAAAATTTTATGAGTATAAAAACATGTCTCTTTAACAAAATGACATAAATTTCCTAATTTCAATGGAAAAACAGAGCATATCTTTTCCATAAAATTAGATATAATTTCAAAAAATTTAAAATTAAAAATTTTATCAGTTACTTATTATTTTTATGGATTATAAAATTCAATTTACTGTATGCATTGTGCACAAAACTGAGTAATAATTTTTGTACATTTTCCACAAATGGGTGCTTTACATTTTGAACAGATATCTATAGTTTTATTTTCACATTTTGAACTGTGGCTTCGGACTTGTTTCCGCTTAATTTGTGGTTGTCCGTCGTTTTAATTGGTTGCTTCACACTCTCTTTTTGCCACCTTTTTTGTCGGGAGAGAACAAACTTTTCTAGCAATTCTTCAACCAAGTCTTGGATGAATTGCCGTCTACTAATAGATTTTCTACTTGAAGTTTTATACAAAACCAAGACATTGATTAGTAAGGTCCAAAATATTACAAAAAACCTGCACCGACCACCTACGGGAAGCAGACTTGACTGCATATTTCCTTACCAATTGGTCAATCACGTCCACACCGTATTTAGTTGAGTTATAGAAAGCGATTGTATCAGGTAGTTTTTTTGGGGGTTATCTACAATTTCTACGATTGGATGGAGACTACTTAGAAACAAAACGTTTTTATATTTTTTACCTTGATAACCAGTTAGCCTCTGCAAGCTTCAGTGTTGTGAAAAAGTTGTCCGTAAGAACATTTCTACCTTTGTTCTCATAAGGACTTATTAGTCGTAGCACTACATGTTCAGAAAGAGAAACGTTGGAGGGACATTGGTTATCTTTTCCAAGATACAGGAATCCATTTATCAGGTATTGAGTCAAAATCTTCAGCCGACTAGAACTTGATTACAAATTGATCTGGTTTGTTTGGCATGTATTGGGTAAACCTACACCTAGATTTTGTAGGAAATAACTGTTCATCTACAGTTATATTAGGACCTGGTGTATAGTTAGTCTTGCAATTTTCAATGAAACGATTCCAGATATCCGAAATAAGGGCAAATGTGTCTGTTTGATGCTTTGATTTTGTTGATTTTATGTTGAAGCGTAAAAATCTCATTATTTCACGAAATTGGTCTCTTGACATTGTATTTTGGTAAAATGGTGGTCCCCAGTCCTTTGAACACAAGCTATGTAGAACACAAGTCCTTTTGCACAATATATACCACGTGCATATAAAATTGATATAAACGCATCTATTTCTTCTAATGTTATATTCCATTCTCTTTCATGAATCTGCCGGTGAGCTTCATCTTCAGTACATTAATTTGTGCTTCAATATCCATTCATCTATAAAAAGTTTCCAAGCACCTGAAGGACTGTTGTCGATAACATTGCGTTTAGCATGTGGTGTTGGGCCCCCAGCTTCTTTCAAAATATTACACTTTGATTTTATTCCTCTATCGCTTGTTCCTAATTGAGCGACATTCCAAACTGTCCCATCTTTTCCAACTTCATTATTTCTAACTTTGAATGTTATTGTCGATTTCTTTTTCAAATTTCTTTGCCTGTGTGTATCTTTTCTTGTAATATTTTTTATATTTTTTATAATATAAATTATCATCATTATTGCTATGATAAGGACCAACGATTGTTAGAGCATTGCCAGAGTGAACTCCACATTCATTTTCTTCATCCGAATCCAAATTTTCTTCATTAGCAAGCAGATATTCATCCTCACCACTCAAAATCGAAACTTTCATCATTATCTTAACCTCCTGAATCCTTTTCAGATAATTGTTTTAAATATTCTAAAGCTTCCTGAACAAGATTACGGCGTCGTGTCATTTTTTCATACATATACTACACTGCTGGCCACCCAAATTGCAACACCAAGAAAGACAACAGATATCACAACACAATTTATTTTCTAGATAACATGTTGACCAAGTATCAAATGATTAAATTTATAGACTTCTGTGAAGTGTGGTTCCTGCCAAAATCAGTAGCCAGAGTAGCCGCCATTGTTGGAGATCACCGCTGCCACACGCCTCGGCATTGATTCAAAGATACTTTGGATGAGTTCTTGGGGTACAGCAGACCAAGCAGCTTCCACATATTGCCAAAGTTGATCTGATGTGGCAGATGGGGATGGAATCTGGGTCAATCGTAGAGCAACCATGGACCACATGTTTTCTATCGGCGAAAGATCCGGAGAGCGAGGCGGCCAGGGAAGCAATTCAATCTGGCTATTGACGAAGAACCGTTGGACATTGCGTGCCACGTGTGGTCGCGCATTATCCTGTTGAAATATGGCTGTGGGCAAGCCCTGAAGGTAAGGAAGGACAACTGGCTCCAACACCTCGGAGATGTAGCGCTGGCTGTTTAAAATACCGGGAATGTGTACTAGAGGTGTGCGAGAGTAATATCCAATACCGCCCCATACCATAATACCCGGTGCAGGATCAGTGTGGCGGTGCATAACGCAGCTGTTCAGCATCCTCTCTTCACGGTGTCTCCAGACTCGAATGCGACCATCGTGGTGTTGCAGACAGAAGCGTGACTCGTCAGTAAAGAAAATTTCATTCCATTCTGCCGTCCACATGCTTCTGTCACCGCACCATTGGCAGCGGAGACGTCAGTGGTTCTGCGTCAAGGGTAGACAAAGCAATGGACGTCATGCGGACAGACCACTCTGCTGTAAACGGCGTCGAATTGTACGCGCAGACACTGGATGATGCGTTACAGACTGCATGTGCTGTGCTATGGTTCGTGATGTGACTGAGCGATCCGTCACTGCCATGCGCACAATTTGCCTGTCATCACGTGAAGTGGTGCGCTGAGGTGGATGCGATCGAACACGCCGGTCCGTCGTACCCTCCTGCATCCATTGATTACATATCCGCATTGTTACATATCCATTGATTACATATCCGCAAGTTGTTTGGTTTCGTCCAACACGACTACCGATTTCCCTGAAAGATAATCCACAATCTCGGTAGTCCACTATCCTTCCTCTGTCGAACTCGGATACTTGATAAAAAGATGATCGCTGGTTTCGACGAGGCGTAATTGATCGGTTTTTTGAAAAAACCACAAGAAAAACACAATTGCCGAACTTGAAATCGTCGAAATCTCCAAGCCTTAAATGGCGCTTTGAAGTGGCACCACAGGCGCGCGTGATGTGCGTCTGCGCTGAAATTCTAATCATTTGCATATCTCACCTCAGCTAATGCATGTTGTAAATTTCATGTTATTTGCATGTTTCCTTCAGGGTGTTGCATTTACAGTGGCCAGCAGTGTAATTGCAGTATAAAAGCAAGTTCAAAAAGTCTTCTAAATAATCGCTATAATTTTTCACTGTATTCGAACGTAGTTCGAGCTTCAAACCTAATATAATGACGTTGACTGAAAACTTTAACTATTACCCCTTCTGGTACAGTTCTTTTCAGGAATTCCAGGGTGGAGTAGAAGTACTTTAGAGTTACTTCCGAGAAAATACATCTGTTTTTCGTCATTTGTGCATTAACATTTCTTACGGGCCAAATTGACCCGCTCCGCGGTTCTAGGTATAAGTGTTAATAATCGGAAAATTATTTATGTTACGAATTTTAAAATTTGGTAAATTGTTGTTCACCTTAAATTATTAAAAGTCACAGAAGGAATTTTTTTTTTTAATCAATACTTTTCGCTTGGTGATAAATTGAACATCGATTTGGGTCAAATTGACCCGCTCCGCGGTTCTAGTGTTAAAAGAATGATAATTTTTTGCGCTGCATACCGATTCGTTTCTATAACAGTATGAGATATCATACCACCAACCATCGTATGGAAGAGTTCAACGGAAAATTTTCCCGAAACCATTCTTTCTATGTTTTCATGTTCTCAAAGAGGAATTGACTCGCTTGAAAGTTCAAATTTTGGTTTACGTTTTACCCAATGTGGTTTTTTTGCTCGAAGATGACATTCCTCACTGCTATTTGCGAAAATTTCAATTGTTCCAGCAGTATCTTGAATTTAAAGCACGTGACACATTACTGGCATTTCACATTTTGTAGCAGTCTATATCTTCCTCATGGCTAACGGAATCTGGATTAGGAGGAACAATAGCCATTTCAGGTTTATCAGTTTCCTCATCACTTAAATAATTCATACATTCCAGAGCCTCTTGGGCTGTTAAAAATTTGTGCGCCAATTTACAAATACAAATTACTTAAAGTAAAGTAGTCTAATCTTTAGCAGAAAAGATATAGCTGCAATAAGCACTGGAAAAATTTCTTCCAAGTGAGAACCAGTTTATACTGCAATCCTCTATTTGCACGAATAGAATGGTCCTATACTGGCTATGGCCAACTGTTTGAGCAGGTGTTTCATAGAGAGATAAGAAAGGAATGTTAGCTATGAATTCAATGTGAATTCGGAGAAAAATAGGTGGGGATTGGAGCTTCGTCCTGTTTTTAGGACACCTAGTAAATACACAGAAAATACATGCGTAAAATATATTTGAGCAAATATTTAGAGTTACACTAATAGTACTGTTTTGGTAGTCTACCGAAAAAAACATCTACAGTGTTTCACATGAAATAAATTAATAATAATCAAATTACAGATTAAAAAATGACAATTTTTTAAAAGATTTTTAAATACATGTTTTTAGTTAAATTTTATTTGGTTGTCTACTTTATTTTGTATGTTACACTTTTGTCTGTTTTAAAGGCGTCAAGTTAAAATTCCCCCCAAAATTATTTTTTGTTTTTTTAAATGAAGTTTTATTAGTTATCCTATTTATAGGATGGTAGTCCAGTAAGGGTTTTAATTATTGAGGACTTCTTGACCTGACGCCAAGCTGTCAGTACATGATGTATAGCCTAAAAAATATCAATTTTTAGACACATTTTATCAATTTTATTTCCAGAATTTATTAGACAGGCAGCCTTTCGTATAAGTTGTTTCCTGTAATACCATTTAAAACTGTTTATAATACCCATATCTAATGGCTGCAAGATTCTTCCGTAATCAGCAGGATAGAAGATAACTTTTACGTTTTTCAAAATCGTTACATCACTACGGTGGCCTGAACAATTGTCCATAAACAGTAAAATGTTTAATAGGCATTTTTGCATCAAGGTCCCGTAAAAGTGAAGAAAAAATATTTGCAGTCATCCATGCCTTGTTATTCTTGTAATAATTTACAGGTAAAGTTTTTGTATTTAAGATACACAGAAGCTTCAGTTATTTGCCAATGTCTATCGGCTCGCGTATATCAGTTCCATCACTGTTAAAACAAAACAACACAGATATCCTTTCTTTAGACCCTTCGCCACCGTCGCAGGACTGACCCTTTAATGTCAGCGTGCTGTTAGAGAGACAAATATAAAATAGTCCAATTTCCTTTATATTGTAAATGCCTCGAGGCTGGCATTTCTCCGACAGTTTTGGAAACTCGTTAATCTTCGATGGTGTTCGTACTGTATCCACATATGCACTCTCTCCCGTGACCTTCTTTTATGCAAGACCATGGCGATCTTTGAAACGTGTTATCCACCTGTTTGATGTTGAAAAGTCATTAATGCTAAATCTTTCTGCAAATTGTTTTGCTTTCTCCTGATTAATACTCTCAGTGCTATCAACAGGTGCGGTACAGGATTGTTTGTACCAAGTGAAGATAATTTTTTCCAGTTCCCTAAACTTCGATTCTCTGCAAATTTTTCTAGTTGCTGAGGATTTTTCTATTCCTTCCTATTTGCTTCCGAACTTCATTTTTTTTACACAGATGGAATTCAACATAGAAGCTGCGATACCTAAACGCTTGTCTACGTCAACGCGTTTTTCAGAGAGATTTTTCCATTTCTTCAATAATTTTTAATTGTTCTTGAAGAGTACTTATTTTTTTCCCTGAACGATTCATTTTGGAAGTTTAAAAAAACATCTATAGTTAAACCTAAGAAAAAATAATGAAATAAACTCGGACGTGCGCCGTTACGTTTGACTGCTCAGCAACGATCCCACTACTAAAGTACAAAATACCAAAACTTAGCGAAGTGGATAGGAGAAACCGCAGACGGGAATCGTTTGCAACGCGTACCATACCATGCATCGAATGGGATCCGACATAGGACCACATTAAGGTCTGCCTTCTGGGTGGAACCACCAGAGAACAATATAAACAGCAGAAATCAGAAACACCTCACACATTAGCCTGTCCAATCCCCCGGTCGCCTTCACCCTAGGTAAACAAGAAAAAAAGGAACCGATCAGGTCGGCTGACTGGGACCCATAACTAACAAAAGATGAAATTTTTAAATGAAGGAATATTTCTTATGTGTTGACGAAAAAAAATAATGCTTTAGAAGCTAAAGAATTAAGGAACACCAACGAAGCATAATCTGTGGGAGTGGCCCGATAACGTGAAACCGGGCTAAAGAGGAGAGAGCAAAAATACAAGAACGTGCATCTCACATGTTCTGCTCATTGTTAAATCAGAGCTTCATTTTAACACAGTCCAAACATTTATAGTTCAGGTTTTGTTACTTTAAAAAAGCGTTCGATTCGGTAAAATAGTAATAAAGTGGCGATAGGCTATTCTGAAAGAAATATTGCTGTAAAACGACAGTTAGAGTAACGATCCTTGCGGTCTGTTTTTATTTTTTTCTGTGGAATTTATTAGGGACTGGGTGAAACAAACGACACTTCCGGAAAATGGATATATATATATATATATATATATATATATATATATATATATATATATATATATATATATATATATATATATATATATATATATATATATATACATATATATATATATATATATATATATATATATATGTACCCATTTTCTTCAGAAACTTGTGGATTTCAGTTCTATTTAAACTAATTTATTAAGAAAAAATTGACTTCTGTTTCATACATTTATGAGCAGTCAAGGAGAACATGGCCATGAACTTTAACTTTATAGGTACGCCATTACTAAGTTTCTACTATTTTTTCAGACACTTGTGTAGGTTCTGTTCCATTTAAAGTAATTACCCTAACAGGGAAAATACAGTCCCAAAGGAAAACCATTCAGTAAACGGAGACCTTAAAATAAATTTCATTGATCAACTGTTTAGAACTGAAACCAATAACAAAACGTTTAACTCTTTCCAAGTTTAATTTAAACAGACTATTTACATCTTAATCTAATCAAAATCTCTGTGGAAAACCTTATCGTGTGAAAAACTTTCAGGTCTTAAAAGGATTCATCTCAATCACAGCCCAACCGAATATTCTTGTTTCCATAAACACAAAAATAGTTTCCTAATCTGAATAAAGCTTTCTGTAGTTGAGATCGCAATTAAACTCAACTCTGGGAATTTCCTGAAACCGAAAGGAACGATCGAAAGATATTAAAAGTGACTCGCAGTTCAGCTTTAAAATACGTAGATTTCTTTCTTATCTTTAACTACTGTTAATTCCATTGGAGTAGGAGAAATTCAGGCAAAATATTGTTCGTATGCAATCGTTTCATGTAGTTACAATTCTTGAAAGAAACATTGTTGTTATTATTTACGTGGTTGAAGATGCTTTTTGTCACGGTGTTTAACAATAGAAATTTTATAATTCAAATGGATATTTCTATCACAAAATATGTTTAATACATTATCCACGTGCAGCAAATAAATTGATTCTTTAGAAGATGTTTGTAACTAATTGTAAACGAAGAAATTGTCAATGAAGTTGCTGATAACTTCCATTTTTAAGACGTTTTATAATAAATTATAAGAATTTGAAGTTTAACTTTGAGTAAATACCTATTTTTATGTATGATATATGGACAACAGTAAGATATAATTTTAAAAAGAAGGTAATAAAATACTCTAAACTTTAGATTTAATAAAAAGAAATAGCTTCAGTAAATTGTTTCGAATTCAATATCTAAATTTCCTATTATTTGATGTATACTTTAATACTTAGATTAGAAAGCTATGGATAGAAGCTTATAAAATATTTATTGAGGCTTAAAATAGGGCTGAAAAAGCTCAAAATTACAGATTGCAGCGTGAAAGACTTAAAAAAAAACCTATTTATAAAAATATAGAGGGGAAAATTCCGAATCACCGTAGTGCAAATAGGTAAATTAGTTATTCGAAAGTGGAATTGATTTCTATATTTACGAACTGTTTCTAATTTCCGATTTATCAAAGTTGAAGTCTTAAAGTGCTCCAATATCTTCTAGGATACTGTAAGAAAACTGACCACTTAGTCTCTTAAGTTTTTGAATTTTAATAATTTCATCACTGTTTCTGCGTTTACCATACATCCAGCATTTTTATTAGCAAATTAGTTCAAAATCTATGGTTCTTTGTGTTGCATTTTATTTATGTACAATATTGATGATACGAGTACAATAAAGCTATGAATATGAAATGACACGATTAATTAATAGTGAAAAAACTTTTCACCGTTATGTGACTAAAATTCTCGATTGATGAATAATATTTTTATTTCCCCGGGTAAGGAATTATGCAAGTTTTGATTCAGAATCATAGATTTTAGTAAGTCAGAGAAAATGCAATCATGGTGTTTTGCTATGAACTTAGTACCACTTTGCAAATACTGAGGATTACACAGCATTCAACTATATAGAATTAGACCATTAGTATTTCTTAATCATGTATTATGCTAATCAACCTTAAACGCTTATATATTGGTAATTTTTTTCATTTTTCAAATAATGAAAATTCCACTGATTATACAACGTTAAATACGTAACATCTCTTCATCTTCTATTGTGCTAATCAGTCTTAAACGCCTTTATATTGGTAAAATAGGTTTTCATAGCCATTGGTAAAATACTTTTCAAATAATGAGAACTCCCAATTATATATTAGTAAATATTTAATATTTCTTCGCCATCAATTGTGCTGATCAGTCTTAAACGCCTTTGTATAGGTAATGTTTTTCGCTTTTCAAAAAAATAACAAATCAACAGATTTTATATATTATTAAATCTTTAATATTTCTTCGTCATCTATTGTGCTGATCAGTCTTAAACGCCTTTATATAGGTAATGTTTTTCGCTTTTCAAAAAATAACAAATCAACAGATTTTATATACTATTAAATCTTTAATATTTCGTCGTGATTATTCGGGGAGTTCTCATTATTTGAAAAGTATTTTACCAATGGCTATGACTGTATTTTACAAATGCAATCACAGTTTTTCGCTATGAACTTAGTGCCACTTCACAAATACTGAGTTAAATACTGGTTGCACCAATTATAGGGTAAGTATGCTGAATATGAGACCCCTTTTGATTTTCATATATAAGTAGGAAAGTAAGTGAGGGATTATAGTACCAACTTGATATCCTTTTAATGCATATATTTTACTACATATAACAATGACAGAAAAGGAAAATAATGTTACAATTTTCTTGTATGAAATTATAAAAACAAGTGTTCCATTTTTGGGGTCTGAAAAAGGTAGTCCTATTATGAGACTCCCATTCTACAACTCTAAAAATTAATTATAATTGCTGAAAAGTTCGAAAATATCAAAACTGCACACAGTAATTACATAACAGTTACCTATCTACACTAATTGGGGGGAAATAAAAGTGACTTTAAAAAAACCCAGCTGTTTACACTACAGGTTTTGCTTACTTTGTGCTTTTAGTTTCAAAATTTTCACATTGTTTACAAATAAAAAGTTCGTCAGCTCCCCAATCTTCATGGGCCCACCTAAAACTATTTTTACACTACTCTCCCCGTTTGTCTTCTGAAAATAAAAAAAAACACAAAAAAGGCATTCAGTGTTGTTTTCATCAACGCTATCATCACTTCTGTCTTGGAGGAAAAGTTTTTCATCATTTTCAATTGAGCTGAGCTCATCATAGCTATAATTATGCTTATTCGTTCTCAGTTCTTTAACTAGTTTCACATTTTCATCCATCCTTAATTTTCCCCTCCCTGTAGGGGCCCCTTTGACTTTTCCTTTTTCCTTTATTGTTTCCTTATCCTTTTTTTTATCTTGATCTCCTTTTCCTTGTTTATCCTTTGATTTCTTATCTTTTAGGCCTATTCCTTTTTTTTTCTTGTAGGAAAAAAAAGTTTTTATCTAATATGCTGCAGTTGTTTTATTAATGCTGTAAATTTATTTTATAGGGCGATGATGGGATAATATCGGCCTACTTGGTTTCGAGGTATTTTTCTCAGGTAACGTAGGCAAAGGATTTATTTCTTCAGGAAGATTCCTTTCTTCAGAAAGAAGGATTTATTTATTCACTAAGAACTGGTTTGAACTTGCTGTTTGATCAATACCTTCCACTTTGTCACTTTTGCTACATAGTTGTGGATTTCGCCTGGGCGTCATTGCATCTGCAGCTTCAGAGGTAAAAATGTTGTGAAAACTAGAATGTTTAATATGAGACCCTATTTCATATTAGGCATGCTTTGGGGTCTCATATTGGGCACGACCATGATGTTGAACACGCAACGAATTTTTTAGGTTAGGATTGACATTAGCTTGAAAACAAAAAGGCGTAATTACACTCCACATTTATAGCTACCTATCCAATACTAACAGTTTTAATAAGAGTCCTACCTTGAAGGTGACAAGATCCAATGAAAATGGTGATGCAAAAAAGTCGACGAGCACACATTCAGGAAAAAAATACTGCACCTTTGTGTGTGCTTGCAAACACTCGACTGACTCACCGATTACGAATGATGCAGTATACTACTGTTATACGCTTCAATCGCCCGGCGGCAGTACTTGATACGCCCTATAAGCTGGGGTCTCATATTAGGCAAGGTCTCATATTCGGCATACTTACCCTATAGAATTGGACCATATGTATTTCTTCATCATTCATTCTGGTCATCATTCTTAAATGCTTATATATTGGTAATTTTTTCCACTTTTCAAATAATGAGAAACCCGCCAATTATACAACACTAAATACATAATATTTCTTCGTCATCAGTTGTGCTAATAAATCTTAAACACCCTTATATTGGTAAAATATGTTGTCATAGCCATTGGTAAAATACTTTTCAAATAATGATAACTCCCCCAATTATATATTAATTAAATATTTAATATTTCATCGTCATCTATTGTGCTAATCAATCTTAAACGACTTTATATAGGTAATTTTCTTCACTTTTCAAAAAATGACAAATCCACAGATTATATATATTATTAAATCTTGAATATTTCTTCGTCATATACTGTGTTGATCAAACTTAAATGACTTTATATTGGTAAAATCAGTTTTCACTTTTCGACCAATGAGGGTCACGCCGATTATGTATTATTAGATCTTTAATATTTCGTCACCATCTATTTTGCTAATTAGTCTGAACCATCCATTATATTGGTAAAATATGTTTAAAAATATAACTGAAAATTCTGTGGAAGAAACAAAAGAATAAAGTTTCCAGAAATGCAAAATTCTTCTAGTTCTTTTAACAGAAATGAGCAAAAGAAATAAGTTATTGGATGCAAGAGAAGTTTTTCTAAGAAATGCTCCTCAAATACAGACAATATTGTATCATTATTGCTATTTCTGTGTAAAACATTTCAATGAAAATTCAACACTGCCGATTTCCTCTGTTTGATTTCCTAATACTATCTAATGACTAGATATATCTATAGCAAAAATATTTCTCAGAAATTTTAGAATGTCGGAGGCAATAATTCTACTTGAAAAGGGTATAAATGGAATTCTTACAACACTTCAGAACGATATCAGTGTCGTAACTTTCTCAGAAGTATTAAAACTTTAAAATTGATGCATACCATGTATTCAATTGAGTTTCGAAATATTTACCAGGCTTAAAATGAATAATTATATAGAAACAGTGGGCTCTCAAAACGCAGGGCTAAATAGCTTCTGCTAAGTTAGATTAAAATTCCTCGTATTAAAATGGATATTACTAATGAGGACTTTTAAAGTACATTATATCTTACTTAAATAATATGCTTATGCTCTTAAAATTCCTCTCAAAGTTTTATAGATGTCATGCCTGTAGTAAATTTATAATGTTTCATGTACATTTATAATCTTCACATAGTTTCGATATGATAATGTCTACCGCATACGCAACATTAATTAAACATTAACAAATACCATTTTAATACAGATGTATTTTGTTCATAATTGTACTAGTATTTGGATGGCTAATTCCATTTTGCATTTTTAAAACGGCTACATAGACAGAAATCGAAAAGGGTGGCGGGAAACACAAGGTGAGGCAAAATGGACTCCAACATTTCTAAAGTTCACTGGTAAGGGAGTGTAAGGGGAAGTCATTAGACACCATGGGTTGGCCTGGTGAACAACTCGGTTTCGTTATCCAGGCGTTCTTTAACCCCTTAACGATCGCATAATTTTCAAGAAAACGGTAATAAAAGTGCCTATTTTATATACCATTTATTTCTTGGACTGCCTCATCTAGTTTTAAAAAAAACCATTACATTACAAATAGTCCCCAATTACATTACAAATAGTCTGATGTTGCCATCTGGTATGCAAAATAAGAAATTAAACTTTTTCAGCGTAAATGAAATGGATTATTAATCTTTTTGGTGCGTTACTTTTAAACATTCCAGCTCAGAAATATCACAGGCACGAGAAATAGAAGGCGATATCTCACCCCGTGATTTTGACCGGAGCGAGGAGGAAGGGGTTAAAAACAACGATTCTGTAACCGCGACACCGGGGGCATTTGGGACTCGCTACAAGTCCTGTGCAGCTGATACCGTTCACGATCGAAAAACAATCCTGCGTTGAATTTCGCAAGGGAGAACAAGTGGGTCTGCATTACCAAAGAAACCAAGTGGTCGCCCCTCGGAGCGTTAGAACACCGAAAATGTGCAACGAGTTCGCAAATATGCTATTCATGAGGAAGTTGCCGTCATTTTGCCGGAGATGACGAACAGAGTGATGGAAAACTTTAGAGAAAGGCTTCGGCGGTGCATAGCAAAATGACGGGAACCACCTGATTGATAGTATTTTCAAAAACTAATGGAAAATAAACTAGATTTTAATGCTTTTCGAAAATGCAAATAATTTTTATGTAAATTGTTACGTTCGTTTTTTGTTACCCTTTGAAATGTGGGAGTCCGTTCTGACGCCGGCTGTATGTATTTTAAATGCCATGTTTTCTTGTATGGTGTTGAAAATATCTTACAAATAAGAATTCCTGCCTTTAAACTCAATATAGAACTAAAAGTAGTTAAAATATTGAAACTAGATTGTTAGTGCATTTCGAAAATATAAAGCATTTTTCTGTAAATTGTTTTGTTCGTTTTTGTTACTCTTTGAAATGTGTGTGTCGATTCTGCCGCCCCCTGTATGTATTTTAAATACAATGTTTCCTTCTAAGGTGTGGAAGATATCTTAAAAATTCCTGCCTTTAAACTCAATATAGAAATAAAAGTAGTTAAAAAATGAAACTAAATAGTTAGAGCTTTTCGAAAATATAAAGCATTTTTCTGTAAATTGTATCGTTCGTTTTTTGTTACACTTTGAAATGCGGGAGTCCGTTCTGCCGCACGCTGTTTGTATTTTAAATGTCATGTTTTCTTGCATGGTGGGAACGAGACCTTACAAATAAGAATTCCTGCCTTTAAAATCTATATGTACACTGTTGGCCACCGAAATTGCAACACCAAGAAAGACAAGAGATATCACAACAAAATTTATTTTGTAGATAACATGTTATACCAAGTATCAAATGATTAAATTTATAGACTTCTGTGAAGTGTGGTTCCTGCCAAAATCAGTAGCCAGGGTAGACGCCATTGTTGGAGATCACCGCTGCCACACGCCTCGGCATTGATTCAAAGAGACTTTGGATGAGTTCTTGGGGTACAGCAGACCAAGCAACTTCCACACGTTGCCAAAGTTGATCTGCTGTGGCAGCTGGGGATGAAATCTGGGTCAATCGTAGAGCAACCATGGACCACATGTTTTCTATCGGCGAAAGATCCGGAGAGCGAGGCGGCCAAGGAAGCAATTCAATCTGGCGATTGACGAAGAACCGTTGGACAATGCGTGCCACGTGTGGTCGTTCATTATCCTGTTGAAATATGGCTGTGGGCAAGCCCTGAAGGTAAGGAAGGACAACTGGCTCCAACACTTCGGAGATGTAGCGCTGGCTGTTTAAAGTACCGGCAATGCGTACTAGAGGTGTGCGAGAGTGATATCCAATACCGCCCCATACCATAATACCCGGTGCAGGACCAGTGTGGCGGTGCATAACGCAGCTGTTCAGCATCCTCTCTTCACGGTGTCTCCAGACTCGAATGCGACCATCGTGGTGTTGCAGACAGAAGCGTGACTCGTCAATAAAGACAATTTCATTCCATTCTGCCGTCCACATCCTTCTGTCATCGCACCATTGGCGACGGAGACGTCTGTGGTTCTGCGTCACGGGTAGACAAAGCAATGGACGTCTTGCGGACAGACCACTTTGCTGTAAACGGCGTCGAATGGTACGCGCAGACACTGGATGATGCGTTACAGACTGCATGTGCTGTGCTATGGTTCGTAATGTGACTGAGCGATCCGTCACTGCCATGCGCGCAATTTGCCTGTCATCACGTGAAGTGGTGCGCTGAGGTGGATGCGATCGAACACGCCGGTCCGTCGTATCCAACCCTCCTGAATCCAATCCTCCTGAATCCAACGATCACATATCCGCATTACAGTTGTTTGGTTTCGTCCAACACGACTACCGATTTAACTGAAAGATAATCCACAATCTCGGTAGGCCACTATTCTTCCTCTGTCGAACTCGGATACTTGATCAAAAGATGATCGCTGTTTTCGACGAGGCATAATTGATCGTTTTTTTGAAAAAAACACAAGAAAAACACAATTGCCGAATTTGAAATCGTCGAAATCTCCAAGCCTTAAATAGAGCTTTGAAGTGGCGCCACAGGAGCTCGTGATGTGCGTCTGAGCTGAAATTCTAATCATTTGCATATCTCGGCTCCGCTAATGCATGTTGTAAATTTCATGTTATTTGCTTGTTTCCTTCAGGGTGTTGCATTTACAGTGGCCAGCAGTGTAATTAAAAACAGTTAAAAATAATACAACTAGATTGTTAGAGGTTTTCGAAAATTTAAAGCATTTTTCTGTAAATTGTTTCGTTCGTTTTTGTTACTCTTTGAAATGTGTATGTTGATTCTGCCGCCCCCCTGTATGTATTTTAAATACAATGTTTCCTTCTAAGGTGTGGAAGATATCTTAAAAATTAAAATTCCTGCCTTTAAACTCAATATAGAAATAAAAGTAGTTAAAAAATGAAACTAGATAGTTAGAGCTTTTCGAAAATATAAAGCATTTTTCTGTAAATTGTATCATTCGTTTTTTGTTGCACTTTGAAATGCGGGAGTCCGTTCTGCCGCAGGCTGTTTGTATTTTAAATGCCATGTTTTCTTGCATGGTTTGAACGATATCTTACAAATAAGAATTTCTGCCTTTAAAATCTATATGTAATTAAAAACAGTTAAAAAAATAAAACTAGATTGTTAGAGCATTTCGAAAATTTAAAGCATTTTCCTGTAAATTGTTTCGTTTGTTTTTTGTAACTCTTTGAAATGGGGAGGTTCATTCTGCTGCCCTCTGTATGCATTTTAAATACAATGTTTCCTTCTAAGGTGTGGAAGATATCTTAAAAATAAGAATTACTGCTTTTAAACTCAATATAGAAATAAAAGTAGTTAAAAAAATGAAACTACATTGTTAGTGCTTTTCGAAAATATAAAGCATTTTTCTGTAAATTGTTTTGTTCGTTTTTGTTACACTTTGAAATGTGTGAGTCCATTCTGCCGCCCCCTGTATGTATTTTAAATACAATGTTTCCTTCTAAGGTGTGGAAGATAACTTACATATATGATTTCCGGCCTTTAAAACTGATATGGATATAAAAGCAGTTAAATAAACTAAATTTAGGTAAAATCATGTTAAAAATTAAAGGTCTCATAACTGATATTAATTCCTATATATAAATTCTAAATATTGATAATGCTTATTAGAGGTAACTATTTTAAAATAACTACTTTCAAAAGAATCAAGGAATAAAAAATCTATATAAAATGAACATTTATTGTCATTTAATGTATAGATTTTCTATATGTATAAAACTGAATCGTTAAAAATATAACCATCCTGTATTGGGATAGTTTTCTTAAAAAAGAGTTCTCTATATACATGAAATATTCATGCAATTTTCATCCGAAAGGTATACAATTTTCTTCAATGCAAGAATTTCAGAATGAAAATATTTAAACTGTACAATTCATAGAGATTAGATTCAGGCCTACTGTCTCTCTCTCTCTCTTCTATAAAGGACAGACGATATTTTCACAATTTCCAAAGGCATTTGACACTTGATAATAAAAACAAAATAAATTTATATAAGTAACATATTTGGAAAAAGATTATAATAAGAATTTACTAAACTATCAGCATCTATACTATCTATCTTAACCCTAGTAAAATAGTGAAAATAGAGAAATTTTATATCATAAATTATATTATTTGCTTTTTTTGGAGGTGAAATATATAAAAACCATTATTGAAATAAATAGTGAAGAGCATACAAGCAGAATTTATAAATGAAAAGCAAAAAAGCGTTGCAAAATAAATTAAAGAATAATTTAGCTTGGCATGCACGTAATACATAGTGAAATTTGATTAAGTTGGAAGAGTATTACCTTTACTTTTCTCAAAAGAAATTTCACCTTAGTTCAGAATAGCTATAATAATTTAATTAAAAATTGAAGCTAATAAAACATTCATAGAATTGTTTAAAGGTATATACCATTTTACAAAAAGCCTATATAATATCTATATTTAAAGAGAAACAGTATCCATTTATGACCTAAACCACAAGAGAACGACATTCTATAAGAATAAGACTATTAGTTTCCCGTTTAAGTCCACAATAAAATTTCTTCAGAAACCTCTACGGAAAACGAACCTGTATTCTTCGATTATATCGAAGTCTCTATATGAATCCAACGTCCACTATTTTACCTTTGGGTATTTAAGACCGGTATTTTCTAAACAGAGATTAAAAGAAATGAATGGTCAATTGAAATGAGGGAAAGGATAACGTATTAAAATAGATTTACTCACATGGAAAAATGTTTTGATTTTGTCTTGAATCTGGAGGAAGAAAAACCATCTTAAGAAATTTATGTGTATGGTTATCATAACCTCTCTTTGACTGTCAAACATATATATAGTCTTGCGTAATCATCTTCTTGTACAAGAAGGACGTACTACGTCAAATGGCCTCCTGATAAGATGGACCCTCTCCAGAGTTTATCCTGAACATAAAGACTTGTGTGGGGACAATGCAAACTTGACACGTGAATGGGAATAATCAAGCTGGCCTGATTCCCCAACATGAAATTAAAAGAAAAAAGTCAAACCTTAACTTAAGCGAAACAACTTTCCGGACAGCTAAAGTCAGAAATGAAAGCAAAAAACAAGAACAAGTGACACAAGGGTAAAAAAAAAACTTATATAATTAATAACAAAATATTTACAGTATTTTTTCTGTAATACCAGATTTACATTGTTAATCATAATATAGACGCTCACAAGTGACATTGCAAACGTAAGAAAATGCCTCTTCCAGTGGATATACTTGAAGATTCATACATTATCGTGTATTTCCGCAGTTCATAGATATTAATATTTAGGGTTTCCTTTTACATTGAACATAAGTCGAATTAGAATAAAATAAGAAATATATATCAAAGGAGTACTTCATTTATATATACATTTATACACAGTATAAGCAAAGCAGAAAAGAATTATCAAAATTGGATGAATGAGTATAATGCAATTTTAGAATTGAATGAGATATTAATCTCAAAAAGATAACCCCAAAGAAAAGAACAGCCGAGGAACTAAAACTAAGTAAATTACCCATTCAAAACCGAAACAATATTTCCTCATTGTCAATTATGGAATTATAAAAATGAATCAACACCAAAACAAACTGATTATTTTCCATAAAAATTTCGCATTATTTCGTCAAATTTTTTTTAATAAGGTGACGTATAATACCCTGGTTTTCTGAAAAGGCTGACCAAAACATAGTTATTAGATTCTAAAGAAATATTTCCCCATAGCAAAATAAATCTTAAGAGGTTTAATAAAAGCAAAAAGCCTTTTTATGTTGAACGTTTGGATGGAGGTTTAGAGCCTACAATAAAAAAATGAATAAAGGACAGATTATTTAAAAAAAGGAAGTTTAAGATGACTGCTTTTAAAAGGAAGGAAAATATTTTGTAAATACGTGCAAACATCCTCAGACATATGTTATATGCAAACCCTCATATCAAACGATATCACGAATGTTTGATACTCGTGTACGCAAAATTTCAATTTGAAATTATTCATTTCATTTCTCCTTCATACGTAACAAATAATAATTGTTCTTCAAATTCGATTTTCCCTTCCTTTTTTATTACAAATAAATATAAAGTAGTCGTCTTTCAAACCCTTCTAAAAGTTCAAAGATAGAGAGAGAGAAACTGTTTAATATTCCAGTTTCAAATATAAAAGTAACATGCCGCACACAGAAACCACTCACATCGTTAATTTTAGAGTAGCCTTATATTGGAAAACTGTCAGAGGGAATATTAAAGAATTTATCATCGATAAACTTCCAAAGCAATAAAAAGGTTTCAGAATAGCGTGTCTATATTTATCGCCCTCGACCAATACGTCGCGGTGTTCGTGGATGTGCATTAAAATACCTTTTGCATTATACGCATCTCGAAGTTCGGTTTCAAGTCATTGTTCATACGTTAAAAGGGCGGATAGTCGGGTGGTTTAGTGCTAGATCATACTTTATTTTATTATTGAAATTTTTATTAGTATTTATAAGAAATATGCTTTTTTTACATTTACGATGCTAATGTAACCGTTACATATAGATCGATTAAATTGCGATTATTAATATCGATACTAAGAGCTGTGTTTGTTAAATTAAGCCTTTCTGTCTGTGGTTATATATATATATATATATATATATATATATATATGTGTGTGTGTGTGTGTGTGTGCGTGTTTGTGTGTGTGTGTGTGAGTATGTAAATGGAAATTCAACACGTATTGTTCTGCTCAGATATTCTTAGTTTAGAAAGGATGTAAAGCATTATTTATTATGTGATTTTTTACACTTAAAATATCAGAGAACAGAGATACTTTAGGAGTTACTTGAATTATATGAAACCAAATGCTTTGTAGATTTGTATAAAATTGCATTTAGTATTGAAATTGTATTAATCTAATTTTTGTCTTTAGTGATGTGCATGTTATTAGTATATCTCCCTCCTGTATTACGATATTATTTTCATATAAATTATATATCTGGATACTTTACAGTAGAATAACTTTTAGTTCCCAAATTAATAGAAGTTATATGCTAACAAATTCAAGGGTTGATAATTTTACAGATTTCTGGTCACACAAGATTCCCTTAGTTTCAAGATATGGTTCAAAATGCCGCTCCGCCGTTTACAAATGTTGAAATGGTTTCCAAAGAGTAGAAGCAACAATAAAGCAGAAACATAAGAATTTTGGTGTAAAATGACGTGACAGACGGACAACTTTAAAACTTGCTGACAGATTTTATAAATAGCTAATTTATGAAATACACTGCTGGCCACTGTAAATGCAACACCCTGAAGGAAACATGCAAATAACATGAAATTTACAATATGCATTAGCGGAGGTGAGATATGCAAATGATTAGAATTTCAGCGCAGACGCACATCACGCGCCCCTGTGGCGCCACTTCAAAGCGCTATTTAAGGTTTGGGGATTTCGACGATTTCAATCGATCGTCCAAAAAAAACGATCAATTATGCCTCGGCGAAAACAGCGATCATCTTTTGATCAAGTATCCGAGTTCGACAGAGGAAGGATAGTGGCCTACCGAGATTGTGGATTATCTTTCAAGGAAATCGGTAGTCGTGTTGGACGAAACCAAACAACTGTAATGCGGATATGTGATCGTTGGATGCAGGAGGGTACGACGTACCGGCGTGTTCGATCGCATCCACCTCAGCGCACCACTTCACGTGATGACAGGCAAATTGTGCGCATGGCTGTGACGGATCGGTTAGTCACATCACGAACCATAGCACAGCACATGCAGTCTGTAACGCATCATCCAGTGTCTGCGCGTAACATTCGACGCCGTTTACAGCAGAGTGGTCTGTCCGCAAGACGTCCATTGTTTTGTCTACCCTTGACGCAGAACTACAGACGTCTCCGACGCCAATGGTGCGATGACAGAAAGATGTGGACGGCAGAATGGAATGAAATTGTCGTTACTGACGAGTCACGCTTCTGTCTGCAACACCACGATGGTCGCATTCGAGTCTGGAGACACCGTGAAGAGAGGATGCTGAACAGCTGCGTTATGCACCGCCACACTGGTCCTGCACCGGGTATTATGGTATGGGGCGGTATTGGATATCACTCTCGCACACCTCTAGTACGCATTGCCGGTACTTTAAACAGCCAGCGCTACATCTCCGAGGTGTTGGAGCCAGTTGTCCTTCCTTACCTTCAGGGATTGCCCACAGCCATATTTCAACAGGATAATGAACGACCACACGTGGCACGCATTGTCCAACGGTTCTTCGTCAATCTTCAGATTGAATTGCTTCCCTGGCCGCCTCGCTCTCCGGATCTTTCGCCGATACAAAACATGTGGTCCATGGTTGCTCTACGATTGACCCAGATTCCATCCCCAGCTGCCACAGCAGATCAACTTTGGCAACGTGTGGAAGCTGCTTGGTCTGCTGTTCCCTTTAAGAACTCATCCACAGTCTCTTTGAATTAATGCCGAGGCGTGAGGCAGCGGTGATCTCCAAGAATGGTGGCTAGTCAGGCTACTGATTTTGGCAGGAACCACACTTCACAGAAGTCTATAAATTTAATCATTTGATACTTGGTCAACATGTTATCTACAAAATAAATTTTGTTGTCATATCTCTTGTCTTTCTTGGTGTTGCAATTTGAGTGGCCAGCAGTGTATCTTATTTATTCCAAAGCATGTTTAATTATTTTAATCTCATGTTTAACAAACCGATCACAACTATTTGCTAACTGTTAATGATTGCTGGAAGTAGTGCACATTATAATTTATGACTAATTGTATCCAGTAATACTCCAGCTTACGCTATCACGACTTACGCGAACTCAGAGTAACCTGTTACAGTGGAATATCCATCTATAGTTTTTCAAGGGACTGCCTAAACTGAACGATAAATGCGGAAAAACGATAGATGCGGGAACGTAACAAAGCAATATGATCATCGTGAGTGGGTGAAATTAACGATACATACGGGAAAACGATGATTCAGAAAACGATCGATCGAGATTCCACTGTATTTGATTTTACCCTTTTTAAATCCTAGATTGATATACCCCAAAAAACTTTAAATGGTGTCTGCAAGAAACTTTGTCCAATATTTTTTTAAAAAACGTGATGGAAACAACGTCTGAAACTGATCATATTGCTCTTGTGATAGAAGAAGTTGTGGATCTTGCCAGGCAGTTAGATATGGAAGTCGATGGAGATGATATCAACGAGCTTTTGGATTCTCATCTTGAGGAGATGACAGTCGATGATCTCATATAAATAAACATTTCCCTTGAACTTTATTACCAATTCGTTTGATTCGTCCATTCTTTGGAATCCCGTATAGCATTTCAACCTGTATCGAAATGTAGATTGAACTTAAGTTACTCGTCTCTAATTGTACGTTGGTATGATGCGTTAATTTTAGATATACATGACTAGAAAAACAAATTCTAATTTTTTTCATTCCATATAAGCTTAATTAATATACAAGCTTGGGAATTATTTATTCGCATAATGTGATATATTAAATAACTTCTTTATAGCACTAGGATGTGCTAAAATTTTCATTTGATTCAACTTTATACATACTTTATACATTGATTGTCAGAAATAAAACGACGAATATTATCTGTTTCTCAATATATCAGTAATTTAAGCTTTTCGATACTCTGTTTGGGACAATGATTGTCCTTACAAAGAGTCACTACTC
Organism: Dolomedes plantarius; assembly: GCA_907164885.2. Taxonomy (NCBI): domain Eukaryota; kingdom Metazoa; phylum Arthropoda; class Arachnida; order Araneae; family Dolomedidae; genus Dolomedes; species Dolomedes plantarius. The sequence goes on from OU015492.1 coordinate 151,373,121, forward strand.
TTTACAGATTCCTCATTCCTAAGGAGTTGAAAAAAGACCTGTGTTGACACTGACTCTAACACATTGTAAATGTTTTGATAATTACAGAAAGGTTCTGTAACTATACAACGGTGTTACATTGGTAATCAGAACATAGGCATTCACAAAAGATATTACAAACATAAGAACTTTGGCATTAGATATAATTAAACAACAATACATATTCGTACATTTTCCACCGTTCGCAGATATTAAACTTTGCAGTGTCAATTTCTATTGCATAAAAGAACACTCCTTTTAAATAAATAACCCTTTATTCATTCCTCTAATTCAGATTTACGGACAAGAAGATCGTCTGAAGTGTATGGAAGTTTCCTCATTTTTTTGGATGATGCTACTTTAGTTATATAAACATCAGTTTCAGTTTTATAAGTATGTATTGGAACATAAATCTCTTATGTCGAAGATCAATCAATAAATATTATCTGTTTCTAAATATATCAGTAATTTAAGCTTTTCGATTTCCTATACGCGACAATGATTATGATTACTATGAGTCAAATTCCCCATTACAGATTCCTCCTTCCTGCGGGGTTGACAAAAGGCCTCTGATGACACGGACTCTAACACAAAGTAAATATTTTCCTCGTGTGACGGAGGAAACCTTATATTTATAGTTGACACGTGATTCAGCAGATGATTCGGTTAGGAAAGGTATTTAATTGACATATTGCCAGTGCAAGTATTGAATTAAGTAAATATTCCTGCATTAAAACTACTGTGTATTTAAAAAAAATTATGAATGCACAAAAAGAGGTTTTCAGTAGATTATAGTTGCAGACATAAAAGATTATATATTGCAAAAAATACTCTCAATAGTAGTTTAAATGTCCAAAAAGAGTTAATTAAAACTGATTTCTCAAGCATATATTTTCCCACAGTCAATTTCATTTCTTAAAAAAATTAGCAGTATTACTTTTCACAATATTTTCTCTAAAATTCTTAATATGCCTTCATTGTAATTTGCAGATTCTAACTATTTCTTTATGTTACCGAAAATTTGCATTTGCTCACTGATATTGAAATTTCAGTGTTACAAATGTTAATCAATGAATGATGTCTTATATATCAAAGTCGGACTAAATATTTTTCCATATTTTATTTTTACCTCTTACTGCAAGATTTAATGCGTCGTATGCGCAGTCTTTTTTCTGTATTTATACCAGGGTTTTACGCTGTTAATCAAAGTACAAGCACTCACAAGAGACATTACATACATAGGAAAGTATATCTTGCATAAGGTATAGTTAAATAGTCATACATAATGGTATTTTTTTTGCTTTATAATAGGTATTAGACTTTAGAGTTATATTTTACATTGAATAGAAATACATACCTTTTGCATACCTTTTGCATACCTTTTGTGAAAATTATCCCTTTTCATTCTTCAAATTCAGATAAAGGATAAGAATATAATTTAAAAGGTATCCAACCACGTTCAAAACCAAAATCTTTAAATTGGATTTTATATAAAAATATTTGTCGTTAAACTGATAGCAGGTTATAATACTTAGAAAAATATCAAAATTTGGAAGAAAAAAATTGAAAACAATTAACCTTTTTTACCTTTACGATAACGCTCATAATTAAAATGATATGTGAAACATATCATACTTTCTTGTATAAATGTAGAGATGCATTGAATACGCATACAATGAAGCAAAATAATGATGTTTCTCTTAAGTATAACTGAGTATCATCCAATCGAGCAATTTAATGCAAAAAAAAGAAGAAAAAAAGTGAAATTTCTGATAAAATGTGCCAATAATTTATCTCTAGGTAAGATATTGTAAATATTTTGGTTCATTGCATCCATAACATCATAACAAACATACATATAAAATTTCATTCAATTCTGAACATAGTAGTTATGATTGTTGTACTATAACAATATACCAAAAAAATCAGTTTTCCAGAAATCCAATTTAAAGTTTTAACTACAAAAAATTACAACCTTAAAACTCAACAGTTGCCTAAAACGTCCTTTTAAGTGGAAAAGAACATAAATTTTTTTAATGCAATAATTTATTGATTTTTTTTAATTTGAAGAATTTTATGTCCCGGACCCCCTTAAATTGTATGAAAGTTCCCCGATTTTTCTTGGATGCACCTATTTTTGATCTATAAATATAAGCTTCAGTTTTACGAATACTTAATGGAATATACATCACACTTGTCACAAACCAATCAATAAATAACTGTTTCTCAACAGTTCAGTAATTTAGGCTTTTCGATTTTCCATACGCGACAATGATTATCGTTACGCAAATTCCCCCTAGCGGATTCCTCGTTCATTCGGGGTTGATAAAAGACCTTTGTTGACTCTGACTCTAACACAAAGTAAATGTTTTGAGGATGTGACGGAAGCCTTAAAATTAAAGTTGGCAGGGATTTAGCAGAGGATTCGGTTAGGGACGGTATTTATTTGACATGGGGCACATGTGGGCCTTGCATTATATAAATATTCATGAATTAAAATTATTGTGTATTGAAAAATTGCATAAAAGGACATATCAAGCACTGTGAAATATTTTGTATATATACTGAAGAGCCAAAAAAACTGGTACACTTGCCTAATATCGTGTAGGGCCCTCACGAGCATGCAGAAGCGGCAGAACACGACGTGGCATGGACTCGAAAAATGTCGTAAGGAATCCTGGAGGCAATCCAGACCAGGAATCCTGCAGGGCAGTTCACAAATCCATAGGAATGAGAGGGGGTGGAGTTCTATTCTGAACAGCATGTTGCAAGGCATCCAAGATATGCTCATTAATGGTAATGTCTGGAAATTTATGTGGATATTGGAAGTATCTAATGTCAGAAGAGTCCTCCTGGAGCCACTCGGTAGCAACTCTCGAAGTGGGAGGTTTATATTGTCCTGCTGGAATTGTCCAAGTCTATCGGAATGCACAACGGATATGATCGGTATAGATGATCGGGCAGGACGCTTATGTACCTGTCACCTGTCATACCTAGACGCATCAGGGGTCCCATACTGCACACGCCCATACCATCACAGAGGCTGAACTAGCTTGAACAGTCCCCGGTAAACCTGCACGGTCCATGGATTCACGAGGTTCTCTCCATACCCGTATACGTCCATCCGCCTGATAGAATTGGAAATGAGACTCGTCAGACCAGGCAATGACTTTCCAGTCATTAACAGTCCAATGGAGGTGTTGGCGGGACCATGCAAGGCGTAAACCTTTGTGCCGTGCAGTCAACAACGGTACACGAATGGGCCTGAAGCTCCTAAAGCCGATATCACTGACGGTCCGTTGAACAGTTCCCACGCTGGCAATTGATGATGCCACAACACTGAAATCCTCTGCAATTTGAGGAAGTGTTGCACGTCTATCTCGTTTAAGGATTCTCGGCAGTCGTCGACGGTCCAGTTCTTTCAAAGGTTTTATCCGGCAGCACCGCTGTCGGAGATTTGGAGTTTTACCGGGTACCTGATATTCACCTGTACACTCGTGACATGCTCGAGTGCAAAAATCCGAATTGCGTTGCTACCTCGGAGTTGCTATGTCCCATCTTTCGTGCGCCAACTGTAACACCACGTCACACAACTGTAACACCACGTCAAAGTCATATAAATCGTGATAAATTGTCATTGTAACACCAGGAACCCAATCTAACAGCTTCACCAGACACCAGTTATCTTATACAGAGGCTGTTCACACATTTTTTAGACGATGTATATTGTATTCACAAAACTAAATTACATAAAATTCTTGTGTTTAAAATGTTCTATTTGACATCCCTTATTCTGAACTATCTTTCGACACCACAATTTACAGGATAATAATGCCTTTTGAAGGGTCAGAAGAGGTATTCTATCCCATTACTCCTAAACAGCTTTCCAGAATCCTGTAAGAGTTTTGGGACGACGTTTGGATAATGCAGATTTTAAAAATCCGAAAGCACAAAAATCCATAGGTGATACATCGGGAGATTTACTAGGGATATCAGTGAAGGGTATGGCCTTGATACCAGTTTTTTTGATCCGTTTCTTTTAGGAAATTTACAGTGGATTTTGATGTGTGACTGCCAGCTTTGTCCTGATGGAGTCTCACAGATTGATGGCACTGTGGGTAAAGCGATGATATTTCATTCAGAAAAATTGGCGATAAAATATGTTCCTGATAGTATTTGGAGTTAATCTTGACATTTTTGTCCACTCTCTTTATTTTTAACTTGCCATTATAAGAAAAACCAGCAACAATCATGAAACCCTTAGAAAAACTTTCTTTCGATTCTTTGAGCCATGTACTTAAATTTTTTTCTCCCCTTTTATGATAATAAATGGCTCTTTTTTTGTTGCAATCATTTAAATACACCCATTATTCATCTATTGTGACAATTGTTTTCTCTTTTTCTTTGGATAAGTGTTTCTCATACAGAATAGTAAATTCTCTATACATTTATTTAATCTCATATAACTTTCACGTAAAATCTCTCTATAAACGAGAGGAGGAGAGGAGGTTTAATTAATTGTATTAACTCCAAATAATTTACTGTTATGGTTAACTGAAACATAACTAAACGCACTGGACCACTGGTTTACAGTTTACGATTTAAATTGCATTTTATTGAAAGTTTCAGTACATTTACTATTTCTTTTTCTTTTTGAATCTTTACTTCTTTGGCATTGTATTGAACGAAAATTTTATAATGTTGAAATTCCTACGTAAATTTTTAGCGAATTAAATGAAGAAATCTTCTAACAACAATAAAAAAACTCTGCAAAACATACACCAAAACAAACTTTTTAAACGATTTTATTTAGTTAAGTAAACAAAATGTGCTTTTATCATTCTTATAATTTTTTGGGTACTTTGAAAGGAACAAACTTAACTGAATCTAATACATTTACTAGACTCGTTACAATGCACGTGTTCATTCATTTATCTTATTCTTTTACTCTTCCAACAGAAACTTGAATATGTTGAAAGCCCATGCTGATTATTTTCATTTTTGCAAATAGAAATTCCCTGTTATATCTAGTTTGGGATTTCAATATGCTACTGAAAAAAACATAAATGGTATTCACAGGAAAATGGAAGTATACGTTTCATGTATAAAGAAAACAAAGATGTTCTTTACGCAAATGAACCTTTTTCTTAAACTTTAACGTTTAGTTTACGTAAAAATTGCAACTAAAATAACAAAAAACCTTTTCTTGATATATATCACATAGTCTCGAGGTTATCTTCTTTTATGTAATAAATTTCATTGAAAAGTCCTTTTTGAATTCAATGTAGTTTCAACATTCATACAAGTAAAAAAAAAAGGGTTAACGTTCTTTCTGTAATTTGATAGAAAATAAAATGTAGAAATGTAAGTAAATAAGGAGTATTTAAGCTGTAAAAATCGAATTTAAAAGTCATGGTAATTTTAATCTTGTAAATTTTAATCTTGCATCTTTGTAAACAACTAATAAAATTAATCAATTTTACTTACACACGCACACACACACACATACATACATATATATATATATATATATATATATATATATTATATATATATATATATATATATATATATATATATATATATATATATATATATATATATATATGTATATATATATATATATATGTATATATATATATATATATATATATATATATATATATATATATATATATATATATATATATATATGTATATATATATATATATATATATATATATATATATATGTATGTATATATATATATATATATATATATATATATATATATATATATATATATATATATATATATATATATATATATATATATATATATATATATATATATATATATATATATATATATATATATATATATATATATATATATATATATATATATACATGTATATATATATATATATGTATGTATATATATATATGTATATATATATATGTATGTATATATATATATATATATATATATATATATATATATATATATATATATATATATATATATATATATATATATATATATATATATATGTATGTATGTATGTATATATATATATATATATATATATATATATATATATATATATATATATATATATATATATATATATATATATATATATATATATATATATATGATTCTGATATCGAAAAATAGCTGGTATAATCTATCTACTTTATAAATGCGAAAAAAAAAATCTTATTTATTTCTGAAATACGAAAATACAAATACGGAAAATACTAAAGTCTAATTTAAAAGGAATGCAATATTTATTTAAATCCATCTGTCGGCTTTTGAGCTAAAAGAAATACTTTTTTGTTATTTGTGCCTCATTACATTTTCTTATATATCAGTGTCCTATATTAGCTTCAGCACGTAAGATGCACATAAAGAGCAACAATTGATAAGTTTTAAAAACAATCCAATAACTTCCTTTAATGCATATCTCGGTTTTTCTACTTGAGAGATTACATCTCCCTCCCCTCCTCTTCTTTTCCGCAAAGCTCACATTTTGAATGATAAGGATATTCAGCCTGTAAAAAAAAGAAATGAAAAACTCAATGATAAACCTTCTAAAAAGCTACTCAAAAATCGAAAAGCTTTCAACTGATCTATGATCTACTTTTGAGAAACTCGATGATTTATATCACAAAGAGAAAATTTTTCTCATTTTATCGTAGTACAATTTTCTAGACTATTGCTCTCCCAACAAAATTTTGCATAAAAGTTCGCATTTCCAGAATACGTCATCATATTTGCTAAATCTAACACTTTTTTCAGACAGAATATATATATATTATATATATATATATATATATATATATATATATATATATATATATATATATATATAAGTGTAGTTATATATATATATAACTACACTTTTAAAATACAAATCGATCATGTTTGGGCCAATTCATTGAAAATAAATATCATTAAACTCCGTTATGTTAATACTGCTGCAGTATGTGGGATCTATTTTCGCAGACATTAGAGGGACACGTTTTTGGATAGAAGAAATATTTTGTCTTTTACGTACTTTGCAACCTTGAAAATCCAATCTTTCTTATGAAGCATTCATTCTAGCAATCTCAAATTAACCAAGACGTTTCATTATAAATCTCTCGACTTATTTTCTTGACACTGAATTATCAGTCTAGCCAAGTACATCACTTTTATATCCAAAACATTATACTGATAAACGTAGTGAGTTTAGCTAATTATTTCGCATTAATAACGTTTAAAACAATATCCACTCTATCCGAAAATAAAATATTTATTTTTTCCCTTCCCTATTTAAGTAACATTGCTGTAGTTAAGGATTCACTTGCTTGCAACTGACATGGTCGCTGGACTTTTAGATTTAAGACGAATAACTAAAAAATGAAGGTATTACTTTTAGACGCTAAAATCAGAGGTAGTATTACAACAATATAGGTGTGATAAACACATCTATGGTCATTTGCGATGCTTAAAAACGTTATTCTATCACAAATGATGTTTAGATTATGGGTTGTTCATTGCATATTTAGCAATTTCATATTTCAAATTTAAGAAATTGTACACTGGTACACAGACATTAACATTCGACGTATTTTGAATTGAAAACTGTTGATCATTTATCACTCTACACTTCTTTCAATATCGAATTTTGGTACAGATACGATAACTGTAAACTATTGTAACGATGAAAAAATAAACGAATTTTTAGATTGTATGTACTTACTACAAAAGGGAATACGATTAAGATTATAGCTGTCTTAAGACAAGCTTTGATCGGAAGATGCATTGTTGTACCCAGCTTCTAGATTTGTTGACAATAATAATTATGATTTCTGCATGATAGATATTCTAGATATCTTTAACCTATAAAGCCATCAATATTAACGCTCTCAACCCAAACGTCCCTGGACAATTTTAGTTCAACTACTTGGCATCCGTCTGCAATTCAAGTAGTAAAGAATTTTATAACCTTTTATACCTAGAGCTATGATCTATTGCAGTGTTGTATTTGTCCATTTATACAATTATTTAATATGAAATAATTTTAATTCATTTGTAATTACATATTCCAAGGCTTATATGTGACTACTGTCAAGTAAATAATGACCATAAGCTCTGAATCACCTGTCAAATTTATATTTAAGGCCTCCTTCTTCACATCATCAAAATATTTGTTTCATTTTAAACCATTGTATTATGTTTACAAAATAAATTGGAGTGCTCTCTCTGTCCTTTTAAACAATATTTTGACACGGTATTACTTTAATGCATAAATATTTATATATGTCATGGCTTACATGCACCTATTGTAAAGTAAATGCTACCCTTAACTAAATCCTCAGCTGAATCACCTGTCAATTATAAATTTAAGGCTCCCTCAGTCAAATAATCAAAATATTTACTCTAACACAGAGTAAATATTTTGATTATTTGTGTTAGAGTCAGTATAAACAGAGGCCTTTTATCCACCCCGCAGAAAGGAGGAATTTGTAAGGGGGAATATGACTGTTTGGAACGATAATAATCATTGAGCTGTATATGAAATAGAAAAGCTTAAATTACTCATATGTAGAGGAACAGTTGATATATGTTGACTGATTTGTTAAACGAGAGATTTGTGTTCCATTACATAATTATGAAATTAAAACTTATGATTTTATTGCAAAAGTAGTATCGACTAAGAAAGTGGGCACAAATTCATACACTTTGAAGGATATTCTTATAGATAAATATGAGCTCGAGGAGGGAGTAAAGGATTATTTTACAAAATAGAAGCACTGTCATATAATGTGAAAGATTACTTAAAGTTTAATATATATGGACAAATTTCCCGATTACATATGACTCTTTAATTGCGTCTAATGCAAGGAATAATTTCTTATCTTTATAATGCCTATTGTGTGGCCTTATATTTTCATTAACAATAGGACATCCAGGTGTATTAACATATAATAGACTGCCCATACAAGCGCATTCCAAGTATGAGACATCTTACGATAAGAGGTATAAATATTTAGTATGACTGTGGTCTATAAAGCATCATATGTTTCCCATTCAAATTTATTATCAGTTTGTACAGGGATATTTCTTTAAAATAAAGAAAAAGTTTCAACGTGCATATTACAATAAAAGAATATTCAGAATTTCGTCGTAATGATGGTGAAATATCACACTGCTATTATTTTTTACGCAATGTAACTTAGAGTGGTGATATACAAGCTTGAGAAATAAGTTTGAATTCACTCTTTTGAGTGTAAAAATTTAAATAAAAAACTGCTATTTTTTTACGCAATGCATGTTAATGTGGTGATATCTAAGCTTAAGAAATAAGATTAGATTCACTCTTTCGAGCGTAAAAAATGAAATAAAAAATTTAAGTATGCTGGTATGTTTTTAATTCAATTCTATATTTGTTCATTCATACAATTTTTTAATAACCAAAAATTTTAATAAATAAAAATTTACATAATTAAAGGCTTCCACGTGCTATCTGCGAAAAAAATACTGTCCTAACCCAATCCTCAGCTGAATCACCTGTAATGTATAAATTTAAGGCTCCCCTTCTTCACATCATCAAAATATTTACTTTTATTGAAAGCACTATATTATATACTGAAGAGCAAAAAAACTGGTACAGGCGTGCGTATGCAAATAACGGATATGTGCAACCAACCAGCGTAACGCGTTGTGGACGGCATTGCCTATACAGAGGCTGTTCGCAAATTTTTTAGACGATTTTGGTAAGCGGTACTAAAAAATCGTTTGCTGCAAAAGAAATAATTGCAATTGTACTATGTTTTTAAAAGTCAAAATTATCGTCTGCGGCTTGAAAGTTTTGTTTTTATCCAAAATGGCGTTTTTAACAAACAGTGGTTCGAAGGCTACATTTATGCTCTTTCCGAAGAGAAATATGCATACTCCGTTATCCAAAAACGATGTGAGAGTCATGGTTTTGTGATATCTAAAGCGTCGATAGGTAATATCGTCAACAAGAAAGGAAAAAAAAACGTCAAATTGGAGCCTCAAGTGGGACAAAAATTCCAAACAAGTATCCAAGGAAAAAAACGGACATCTTCGACTATTGTAAAGGTATGTTAATTAATATTAAAAGAAAATCCCCCTAGACAAAGGACAGTTGCAAAATCCTTAAATTGCTCGGTGGCCACTGTAAACAAAATGATAAACGTTGATTTAAATCTTAAGAAAGCGAAAAAACGCAATGTGCATCGTCTTCTTCCAAATCATATCGCTGAACGCAAAACACAGTTTATACATGAAACAATGTTTATTCAATTCGTTGCACATATAGAATTTGCTTTTGCAGCAATAAGCATACGTACTACTTGTACGGAATATATATTAGCATTCAATAGAAATGCACTTTGCAAATTCTCACAAACCAGCAGAGAGTCAAACCAGCAATTCTGCCACGTAAACTTTGGGTCCCCTAAGCACTAGCGCAGGATAGTACTGGAGCTGCATACCTCGTAGCTCCCTATCGCTTATCTATCAACTTTAACAACCTTTTTTCAACCTTAATCAAGCTGCATGGTATTTATACCAATCGTGTATGCCGAAATTAGCATATCTCAAGCAGCTTCTTTAATTCATTCACTCAAAAGTTCGATTCTTGTGAATCGAATCTTATGTATACCTTACAAATGTTTTTAAAAAATGTCTGTAAAAATGATATACTTACTTCTGATATTCAACGTCTGGAACTATTACCTTTCACCCAACAATCAACATCAAGATAAAGGACAAGGAGAGACAATACACTTCTCCTTTGTTTTGGAAGTTTCATGCAATATTAAATCCCTGTTGCACAAGATCAAGTTCAATAGGTAGAAGAATATAATTAAGTTGAATAAGTTCTATAGAATAAAAGTGATCAAGTTATGGCAAGCAAAAAAAAAATTCTTTGAATCAAAACACGAAAATCTTTTGTTTTGTAGGGATAATTGAGGCCTTATTCCGCTGTCACTTTGATATTTGTAAAAAGAAAGAAGAAAAAATCCCTTTCACAGATCCGTCTTTTTTAACCGTAACGTTCCAAATATGTCATTTTTTTATATCACTATAAATATAAAAATCTCTTTGATCCAAAATATTTAAAAACTATGTCTCCCTGAGTCTTAGTTTATATTAAAATTAATATTTAGAAAAACACTTTAATTTACCCTGTTTTTTTGCCCTTGTCTGTCGAACACATTACTTTAGTTTTATATATCCTACAAAGTTGGTTATTTGCATATTTGACAGATTTTTTTGCTCTATCAAATTTTTTTTCTACTTAATCAAAACTTATTGAATTTTATATAAATATTGCTTATTTATTAAGTATTGATGTTTTCCATGTGTAATAGTTCATTATAGTGTGATATATTTTGAAGCATGGCATAGCGTGAAGTCCAGCACCTTACTCTTCACAAAAGTATCTTTTTTTCTATCTTTAGTTGCATTCCCTTTCCATCTAGTTTGCTGCAACAAACTGCGAATTATCTAGTTGTATTTTCTTTTAATGCAATTTACGGAATAAAAAAAGACAAAAAAAAACTTTCTCATCGTTTGAGAGGATTAAGAATCAATGCACTTATTAGCAAAACTATTACTTTCACTATGAATTAGTTTTATTATTTCATCGCCAACAACCCCCCACCTCCAAAAAAATAAGGGGGAAATATCAAACACCCTGCCTTGAAATTGCACCCCTATTCCTTGCATTAAAATCCTTTACTTTCTGAGAAAATAAAATCTGGAGGAGCATTACATATCTTCTCTTCCTCGGTCCACTATCTGGCTGATTCAAAATGGAGAGTTATCTTCATATTGATTTTCACTATCTAAAGTATTGTCTAATATATTAGAAAAATTCCTATCGGATCCAGAAAGAAAATATTTATTTAAATCTGGATCACTCAAGCATACATTATTACGTAATCCTCATTTAAACAAAAGTAGAATCACATTTGATCAAAATCATGGAGCAGGGAAAAACACAAAGCATGGAAAGTACATATTATTTTCATTTCAGATTCACATTCACTATCTGAAGTACTGTCCGATATGTCAGAAAAATAACTTTCAGTTTCGGATACATAATATTCCTTTCCTAGTGAGTCACTCAAGTTTCCATTATTACGAAAAACTAATTAAAACGGAAGTAGAATCACAAGTGACAGAAACAGGAAAGCAGGAAAGTTACATGCTATTTTTACCCCAAAAATATTTATCGAAACGAAGAAAATGCCGCTGTAAAATGTCACTATTTATTGGAAAGAAACTTTAGTTTAATGCCAAATGCAAAAACATTTAAGAAAGGCATTGAAAAATAACATTTTAAATAAATTTGTACTCGACAAAATGGCACTCGTCAACGCCAAAAATAAGACAGTTTCACCGAACCAATGACACTGCCTGAGAAGTGTGAAATTTTACTTTCATCTGTTTTGATACATCAAGGGAGAAAATAAATTCTTGGGGCCAATCATTGATTTCTTCCTTTCCTCAAAGGAAATGGAGTTAAAAATGATTTTAAGCCCTCGGTTTTCCTAGTACGGTGCGATTTTACGTTGCGTAATATTTGATGTTTATAAGCTTTTAGGGATAAAAAGCTTACTCACATCGTTAGAATAAAATATGGCGATTGTCTTTTCACTTCTTATTCTTTTCAGGTATAAATTCACGAAATGCACATTTCGCTTTAGGAGGTTTTTTCCTTTGTGTTAGGAATTTAGCTAAAATTGAGAAATGTCTATTTGTATCTTCTGTTTAGTTTGAATTTTCCATATTATAATATGTGTATATAAATTATTAAACCTTGTCTATTTTGTACCCTCTGGCCAACAGAACGACATTTTTTTCTATCTGTGAACCAGGTTGCTACTTTGGCCTTATGTAACGATAGAGACACATGGTAGTGCAGTAATGTGAGTCAGATATTTGATTACTTAGAAAATGACAATTTCGATCAGGTAAACTGATTTGTTTAAAGTCATAAAGCGATTACAGAGATTTAGAGGAAAATTGTCTAATGCAATGTTACATGAATATGGAAATTTAATTTCCAATGCATGATTAATTTATAATTCCCACATTTTCAAATTCTGGGTACATACCAATAATAATGAAAGTTAAACGAAACTTCATTAATATATGTAAATTCCTTTCGTTCACGTAATGTAAATCACACTTTTCAATGTCTCACAAAATTAAAAAAATTCATAGAAGACAACATGTGACATAGAATATCCCTTCATAATTATTAATTGTAGGTTCTGATACAAAACTGTGACTCAGAAACTACTGACGTCAGCAAATGCATAAGTAGAAAGAATGTCAGAATTTCCCTTATATGAAAAAGTATTTGCAGTCAGGTTTGCAATGGTGTAATTCTATTAAAGATGATATTCTTGTTTATAACCTTTTCTCGAAATATCATGTTAAAATTTTTATTATAATAACTCTTTAAATTAAAGTCAATTACTTAATTTGCTCAAACAATTTATTTTGATAATTTGAAGAGAAACCTAATACAAATAAATTATTTTTCTTCTCAAATTTGAACAACGATCCCTTTTGAAGAAACATCAAAGGCAGGCTTTAACAACCCTTTTGTTTACGCCTTCTCGAAATTTTTGCAATTTATTTGTGGAGGTTGCAATAACTGGTTTCATTTATTTCCTCGCTAAACAGACTCTTAAGCATTACGTAAGCTTACTGATTTAGGAATTAGTACAGCATTTGTATACCAAATATGAAGTTCCACTCAAGTTTGCAAACCGAATTTTTCAGGAGAGGTCATCTGATGAAAATATCATTTGATAATTGTTCGTAAAAAGTTGTTTCGAAATACTGGCGTCTGGAATGCACATTGAAAATAGTTAACACCTAAAAAAATGAACGTATTCTGAATATATAGGAACTGAAAAATAATAATAAAAAAATGGAATTGCTCGAATCTTATCGTTTTTCTACATCACAAAAGTAAAATTATAAACAAAATTTTTAACATCTTAGAAAGGTATCACAAATACATTCACAGCCGTTTCAAGTTGATACTACCAGAGCTGTTAAACTTTACTTCGGTAGAGCATTAATTGCAAATTTAGGATAGCGTTCAAAATTATACCTCACAATACTTGGACTGTATGACGTTAGACAGTACTTCCTGCTTCCTGACATATCAGTGACTCTGAGCCTGGCAGTCGGTCACTTCGCAGTAGTCACCCGATTTTTTTAAATAAAAATAATACAGTATTAAGATATATATATATATATATATATAGCAAATATGGCTAAAATGACAAAAAAAACAGCCTCATTGAAAGAATGGGAATCATATAAATTGTTCAAAAATAACAAACTTAGTTATTTTTGAACAATTTATATGATCATTAAGTTTAAATAAAAGGTTAGAAAAAGAAATGAATGATATTGTTGTAGATACGTATAAATATTTCAAAAATGTGTAAGCATTCTTCATTTCACCTGAATTTATGTTTATTTTGTGTTTAATTCCATTCATTTACTTTCATTATGTGAGGAGCTCGGTTGCCCGGTTGGCAAAGGGGTCTAGCCAGTGATCTGAGGGTTGCGAGTTCGAAGCCGGTCGCTGACAAAATCCACTGCCGCGTGCAGATTTTGTCAGCGGCCGGGAACGGTGGCCGGGGCACGTAAAATAGGGCGCTGCTGCAATGTTCTCCAAGTTCTCAAATTTATCTCTGGAGGTGCGGGGTCAAGTGTTCCGGTCTCGACACTTGACTCGGTTCAAAATTACGCGATCGGCCCATAGGGGAGTAATGCTGGTCCACATATACGGTGCTCCCAGAAAAGTCGCCAGCAAAACCGCGGTGTCATATGACGGTAAGGATATGTCCAAGTAATCATCTGCCGCATGGGAGAAGAAGACTTTCACTATGTTTGAATTAAATTGTATTTCAATAAGTGACCCGTATACGATATTTTCTAGGATTTTAGTGTGCTTGGCGACAATTTTTGCTAAACTTAGCAACTTTTCGGTTGTCCAGAGACCCAATCAGAATTCACCTAGGTAGTGTGGTTCTCGAGTTCTAAAATTTTCCATTTCTAGGGCAATCAAGAATGTTGTCAAGGGTTTAAAAGAATGCTGATCTCGGCTCCTAAAGTTTGGATTTATTGATTACTTAGTTGAAGTTCGGCTACTTTGAGTAAATAGTAAACTTGTTACTCGGCCTTACGTATTCTTTGAAATCTGTTGTCTTTTGAGAGACTTCGCTGTAGTCCTAAGTGAAAGTTTGCAATATGTGTGATCTGCTAGAGGTTGTA
This sequence comes from Dolomedes plantarius, assembly GCA_907164885.2. Taxonomy (NCBI): domain Eukaryota; kingdom Metazoa; phylum Arthropoda; class Arachnida; order Araneae; family Dolomedidae; genus Dolomedes; species Dolomedes plantarius. The sequence goes on from OU015492.1 coordinate 151,388,453, forward strand.
AAGGAAATACACTTGTGTCGTTCTTGCATGAAATGATCATTCATAAATATCAAATCAACAATATTTAATATAAGACCCTTGTATCGTCCTGACAACTTCGCTGGATAAAGCACAATCTACATTTTAGGAAATTCATTATTTTTTATCTTGGACAAGAAGTCGAGGGTGTCGTTCCCCATTTAAAAGTGATTCATTTTGGAGTTTCTTTTTCAGAAGTGAATAAGCGGCTCACCGAGAGTGACTGTTCCCGCCCTCCATTTGAGATCGGCAAGATTATTTCAATGCAACTCACATACCACGCTAATCAATCGATGTATCAAGCTGGCGATGAACAAAGGGGTCGGATATCCAAGACCTCTCCAGACTGGCGGTGGACGGCAAGAGGCCAGAGGGCTAAAAGATTACACCCCTGGTTTTGAAAGAGCCGTTGATAGTTGCCGAGATCGGCGGGTTCAGGCGCCCGGTTTGCCCAGAAGGAAAAAACGACCCCATTGGAGGAGAACGGCGAACGGCTTTTCAGGCAGTACGAGGCTCAGAATATAGCAGAGAGGTTCTCTGACTGCTCCAGTGTTACAAGGAAACATAGTCGATTAGACTATAGCCATTTTCTTGTATCTGATGATTGTGTTATTTTTAACGTATGTTTTTTAATTAAATGTTTGTTATTGTTTCAAAAAATAATGGAGTCGTCCTTAAATTAATTTTTGCTCATGCCCTCACTGCATGTGGAACCCATTAAGGAATATTGCCCCAACCACATAGGCAGGTGATATATACATTGTGTTATCAACGTCGAAATATTTTTAAGTAACCGCTCGGAAAGTTAAGATATTAGGGGAGACCTGTGTACCTAGGGCCACCATGTACGTAGCGCCACCCCACTTTATTTAAATAATATTTAATTCTAGGTATTATTGCTCAGTTGGGTGAGTGGCAACAGTAATTGCTATTTTAGCAACCAATTAGAAATCTGAGGAGAAAGCTGTGACAAGTTATAAGTGAAAAATGTTTTTGTATGGTCTGAAGTAAAATTTTGCAGCTGATCTCTTTTATGGTTTTACAAAGGTAAATCAAATACTTTCGTTGAATTCTAGTATATAATTTTGTTTGTAACATTAAATACTAAATGAGGTATTAAATAAGTCCCCTCTCCATGTAGGTTTTTCAATAGAAGACATTTTGTATGAAATTACCTAGTCTTGTACCTAGGGTCACATAGTTGCCTTGTACCTAGGTCCATGACCCTATGTACAACTGTAATCATATTCTGTATGTTATTATTTTACTGAAAAAGTTTTCATAATAAATGGAGGAAAAATCTGAACAATTTTTATTTAGTTAAGTTTTTTTTATTGGATGTTATTTAAATAGAAGGGGTACTATATATTTTGCTCTGGAACTCTCAATATGCTTGACTTATAAAATAAAATGTTTGCTACTATTATTATTATTCAGGATTATTAATTTGTTTATATAAACATGAGAATCGAATTTAAAATATTATATTTATAATAGCAAAAGTAAAATTCTAAATAAGGTTTATACGGTATTTTCATTAAATTTTCAATTTTTATCCTATTTTCATACCACAAATTCCTAATTTGTCAGTGGGGTAATTACAAATTCCTAATTATTTCTTTTGATGCCTAGAAATCTTGATGGAATAAAGCGGTCAAAGCCTGATGCATATAATCTAACTGCAGCTGCAGAAGCAGTTTTGATTGATGAAGTTCCAGTTCGGACTACAGCATGATAGTTAGTTTGGAGTAAGCAGAACAACACTGCAAAGACACACTGATTTTTGTAGGAAGACAAATGCCGAAAATACAGAATTAAATTGGGAATATTCTAACCTATGTACTGTTTGGATGGTATTCTCTAACGATGAAGATAGTGTACCTTGTCGCTACATGCAATATGCATTGCGGGTTGTCAAAACAACAGGTTAAAAAGCTTGCTTTTGAGTATGCAAAAGCAAATAATAAAAATTATATCCGAAGTCCTGGGATGCAAATAGTGAAGCTGGTGATCTGGGGTACTATTATTTTATCAAAAGAAATAAGGTTCTGTCACTAAAAAAGCCACAAGCCACAAGTTTATCAAGAGCTACAAGTTTCAATAAAACGAATGTTAATACTTTTTTTGGGAAGTATCAGGAAGTATTAGCAAACTATAAGTTTTTGCCTGAATCCATCTATAATGTCGACGAAATGGGCATTACGACAGTGCCCACACCGGCCAAAGTTATAGCCTCAAAAGGCTACCATAGGCGTAGCGTCGGGGAGGCACATGCCCCCCCCCCCAACTTAACTTGAAATAAATTGAAATGTTAATAAAAGTTCAGTTAAAATAAGAAAATTGTAGAAAACTTTTAAGAAAGTTGGTTTTTCCCCGCTTTTTCAAACCGTGAATCTGAACATTCCGATTATATCTTTAGCTTTAATATAGTTTTTAACAATGATATGATCCATAAAAAAAATTCGATGCTGCATTTCTTTTTCTCATTTTATTTATATTATATTTATTTATCTCATTGTATAACTTTTGAATACTACTCAAATATCAATTCTATTGTTATTCAATTTCAAAAAATCATAATATTTCATATTTTAAGGACCGTCCGGTAGTCAATGCGCTGAGGAGGGTCCTAACTGAATTCGTTTCGTGCCCCCCCCCCCACAAAAAAATAAAGTTAGAAGCACGCTACGCCTATGCAAGAAACTGGTTGGCAGCATGACTTCTGGTGAACGAGGAACTAATCTAACTATTATTTGCAGTGTAAATGGTGTAAATGCAATAGGAAATTCCGTCCCCCCTATGATGATTTTTCCGAGAGTGAGCTTAAAAAAAACACATGCTGAAAGGTGCGCCTCCATGAACCGTGGTAACAGCATATATTAGTGGCTGGTCAAATGGCGAAAAATTTGTTGAATTTTGGAAGCATTTTATTCACCACTTCAAATGTTTTGAGGATCAAAAGGTTTTGTAACTCTTGGACAACCACGAAAGCCACATCAGTTTTGAAGCAATCACATTGGCTAAAGAGCATGGCTTAGTTATGCTTACCTTTCCTCCACATACCAGCCATAAGCTTCAACCTTTGGATAGAGGCGTGTTTGGACCCTTTAAGAAATACTTCACTACAGCGTGTAGTAATTGGATGCTGACAAACACTGGGAAACCAATCACCATATATGAAGTTGCAGAGAATGTTGGCAAATCATATCCTTTGGCCTTTACTCCTGTAAGCATTCTAGCGGGCTTTCGTGTGTCTGGTGTATGGCCAGTGAATCCAAACATATTCACTGATGATGAATATTTGAGTTCAAGTATGACCGACAGAGCAGATCCATCCATAAAATGCGAAAATAACGATTTTCCCGAGGAGGAAAGTGAGTCAACAATGACGGAACTGGAAGTTTTTGTATCATCCTCAGTTTCACGTCCTGCAGAATTTTCAGAGCCTTCGACATCATACTCCATTTCATGTGCTGCTGAATTTTGTGAGCTTCGTACATCTAAATCAGTTTCATTTGTAACGCCCGAACAGATACGATCTTTTCCAAAAGCAAAACCTTGTACATCAAAAAGAGGCGGCTGAAAACCAGGGAGATGTAGAATTCTGACAGACACTCCAGAAAAGAAAGAATTTGAAGAACAACATGCAATTATAATGACCAAAAGAAAAAGAAAAATTGAGAAAAAATCTGTGTTTGAAATAGAGGTAACTTCCTCTGAAGGATGCTGAATCATTATGAAAATACTTGTAATTGCACTAATAATTTGGCACGTAGCAATTTAAATTGTTACTATATGATAAATCAGTGTATTTCCTGATATTGTTTCTGTTATAAAATTTATGTGAATATGTTTGTTTTCTATTCATTATGGAGTAAAACCTAACTTTCAGGCAATGGCCTTGGTACACCAGCTACTGGTCCTAGGTACAGTGCTGTCTTGTACCTAGGGCCATTTGTGAAGTTTCTTAAAAAACCTTCTATTTGACAGAATTTATTATTTTGAGTATTTATATTAATCCCAATGGAATGGTAATTAGTATAACAATGTGTGCATATCAGTTCCACAAATTTCAACAGGTCAGTGGGTCTGTTTTCGTTCACTGAAAAGAGGTGGCCCTATAGGTACATAGGTCTCCCCTACATTTTGATTTATACAGTCTGTTTCTAATTTCAATTTGCAGCGATGAAATTAAAAATGAGCCTTTTTGTCATGCCAATGATGTTTGTATCCAGTTTATTTTAATACAACAATAAATCTGGGAATAAATGTTTCATATCCATGAAGATAGGATTAATATGTTACAAAATGGTTGAAATTACGTTACATTTTCTTTTCACACTGAACTTTTTATTTATCGAAAGCCGATTAACTGTTTGGCCGATTATCCGGGAATTACAAAAGTAAAACGTAAAATAAAAATTTCCGGAAACAATGTCAGCGTGACTCATACGCAAAGATATATGCGAAGATTTTCTCTGAAGGAACAATAAAATGCAAGGTTTTGTCCTCATTGTTATGACTGAACACTTTTTAAATAATTTACGTAGTTATAAATCCTTAAATATCTTGGAAAATGCTGTACTTTATGGATCAAGAAAATTGTCAAGAAAATTAATTATCATGGTTCTTCATTTTTCCGGGATCTCCCGTGCATTATCAAAGTTAATCGGTACTTCAAATTACTTTTAAAGTGTTCGCATTGCACTGTATACAAAAAGAGACAGTTATCATCAAAAATACTTTTCCTGAGTTTCATTTTTTATGAACCTAAACGAATGCAGTTATTCATTAAGACATCAGATAATTATAATTCCTAAGGCACTCCTCTTAGTTTTTCAAAAATTCTTAAATCTATATATATTATAATAAAATTTCATTCAATTTATTCTCTTTTATGAAATTAATAATTCACAGGGAATGTATAATTTAATTTTGTGATTCAGTATGATATTGTGTGTGCTGCGTTAATAATCTTCTTTAGTACTGAAATTTATAACTTCAAAACAACCACAGAAAACACTTTATTGGGCCTTGGGAATTTTGTTTAACCAATTTGTGGTCGACGGTGTTTCAAAACTCAAGTGCACTTACATTTAATCCCATAGAGCCTTTACCAACTGATTCTTAATTGGGTAATATATAATACAATACCTTACAATGCACTAGATAATATGCACAATGCGTAATTAGAAGATCATATGCTAATAAAACCAATCATCCATCTCCAGATAAAACACCAGCCAGCTTAATTTCAATGTTCGCTTGCATCCTTGGTGAGTTATACCTACTAACATAATAATTTACTACTCAATTCGAAATTTTATTTCCTTCTAAACATAATTAGTCTTGCCTACTAATTCTCTCATCAACTGCTTTCGGAAGCGTAACGTCACCTCTTAATACTTAGGGGACTAGTATTATTATTGTGCATTATGATCTTTCTGGGTAATATATTGCTTTTTCCACATTTTCCCTCATTACTGTACTGTGTTTTATCATCTTCAGAATTGTTCTTGTTATATTACGAAAGAATTTGCAATAGAGTATTCACTGAAGAGCAAACCTAATGATGAAGTGTAAGAAACAAAAAAAATTACCTTTACGGGAAATAATGAATGAATCATTTGCCCAAAACAAACGTAGGAAGGTTTTAGTTGCAATGCTTTACTTTCAGGGCCGTAAATAAGTAAACAATGTGCTGTAACCCTTTGAGGGACACTAACCTCCACAGTTTGCAAGGTGCAGATTTTTTCCCGATTTCTTTTAAAAAGACCAATTTCTTCTAACAAAAATAATCTTGAACTTTTTTCCAATTAAATGTTACAAAATGTTTTTACTTCTTTAAACTGATAACAGATGGCAGTACTAACCATTTTTCTGCTAATTTAACTAGAATTCATTGAATGCAAGTGAAAAAAAGAATAGATTTAGGCGTTTACATTGTGAAAACGGACCGAGTCAAAGGGTTAAGTTAAGTTAAATTAAGTGAAAATAAATGGAGTGAAATGAGGAAGTGAAGTGTAGTAGAATGGAGTGAAGTGGGGTAAATATTCCCTCATTACTGTACTCTGTTTTCCCTTCTTGAAAATAGTTCTCGTCGCATTACGAAGAATTTGTCCAAAGAATATTGATCGGGGAGCAAATTCAAAATGATGGGTTTGAAACAAAAGATTGGTTTGGTTTGGTTTAGTTTGGTTTAGATCGCTACGGTCAATATTTTTGCTACTCGAGGGATAATTAGCCCAATCAAAAAGAAACAAAAGGAAAATATTAATAATAACTTTACGGAAAGTAATTATTCATTTTTCTGTCCTAAACAACCGTAGGAATGTTTCTGTCGCAATGCTATGTTTTCAACCAAGTAACACTAATATGTTTGTAATATCTCTTAGTACCTCAAAAGCAAAAACTCAGTCAGTATTGGATATAATCTAAACATTTTACATCTTTTTAAAAGTGACCACAACCACTATTTTCATGACAAAAAGTAATTTTAAAAGACCAGAGTGACGCCGAATGATAAGAAAAAAAAAGACATTATTAATTCCTGAAATTCTAACTCACTAATTTAAATTCTGAAATCTGCAATTACTTCGGATGTGCGTATGTATCGGGTTTATTACAAATAACATTAAATAAGGTGCACTTTTTCTCTAAATAATTGAATCTTAAATATGAGCCTACTATGCGACAGTTCTCACCACGAATTCGTAGCTGTATTTCAAAACCTCTTTCGTTCTCAGAATTGCTAGCTATTAGATCTCGATTGAAAGTATCTCATTGAAATTTAAGGATTCGGAAATTAACGTTTCGTTTGAAGTAATGAGTTTTGCCTTGTTCAAGAGTACTATGCGAAAGTTCCCGACTTTAATCACCTTCGGCTTAATAACTCTTGCATGAAATTTTATTACATGTTACACAAAGAATAGTACTAAAGTATTTCAAACACTTTTTTAAAACTTATAATAATAATGTTTCCCATTATAAATGTAAAATATACATGCTTTCGATTCGTAAACAGGGATTTAAAATTCCGGAATTATGTTGTATTTTCAAAGACTGAAATTAAAGAAATGTTATATTAAGGCCAGGATGTTAAATTAAATTTTGAATTTTAATGTTTTGCTTAATTTTTATATTCATAAAAAATATTTTTTCTTGTTATTATATAAAACGATATTTATTTAATTGCCTTGATAAAAAATAATTATTTTGGTCCTATCTATTATATTTAATTTTTGATATCTAGATACCAGTATTTGCACTGTCATTATCGTATATTATCTTCTTATTTATTTATTTTGTTCTTTTAATACCCCAATTCTTTTTTCCTTGGTTTATTAATTTCTTTGGTATATCAATTCCTAAGTGTCATTTGGGATTATTTTAATTATATTTTCTTTATAATTTAATTACAATCATAGTCCAGGGAGGTCCAGGAAACCAAGAAAGATGGAGAAGGACTATACATGTTTTGTGGCTTTTGAATTGTATGTGGAATAAATTTCCGTGGAAGTGAGGTTTCTGTTTGTTGGAGTGATTTGCTCGCAAGCCTCCTTCACCAGCAAATCATAAAAGTCCCTAGAAATGTTCTGTTATGTCTGTAGGTTAGCTTCCTGCTTGGAGAAAAGCTGAAATTGTTCGCTGAATTTCCTATGCATTAAGTTTTGTATTAGAGACAAAGGACTATCACAGAGTTCGGATATTTTTATATTTACATTTGAAATAATTTAGTGAAACTAATTTATTCACTAAAAATATCTGACTTGCAAGGATAAATTTTATTCTTGATAAAGCTTGCGTGCATTTGTTTGATAATCTCACTTTTATGTGAGCTCAACAAAACAGTTTGTGATTAAGAAGCGAATGGATTAAGTTTTTAGTCCTTCTTTCTTTAAGTGATTTTATAAAGCATACACGTTCTTATAAAGCTGTAAAGTACTATAAAAGTCAAACAAATGACACATCTGGCTACACTAAAAACTGTTTAATTGCAAAATACTTATTATTTAGTTAGCTTTTTGATGATTTCGTAGCTCTTTAGTTTATTGTTTGAACTAAACGCCCTGAATAAAAAGTTTTGTTGAACTGTTTCGACTGTCTTATTAGAACTAAAAAAAAGTCCCAATGACAGATTGAAACCATTCTTTTTTTTGTTGCTATTTTAACTATGCACCAATCGGCAATGGCATTGCATTGTACGTAATTCACCCACGCCTTCCTGTATGGATTCTCAGTACGTGGATCGTAACCTCCAACAACGTCGCTCCTTTTTTTTATCTGGTGGATTTACAATATTATTTTGTAATATGTTCTATTTATGCTAATCAAAATGCTTTTTGATTCATACGTAATGAGAATTGCAGATTGCTTGGCCATTTAGATAGAGACATAGATTCAAGTTATTAAATCTGTTGTCTTTGCATGCACGCGTTAGAGATAATGATGGATCTTCTTCAAACGGAGGAAAGAATTAACGGAGGGAAGAAATTTCAACGTGACAGAAGTCTAAGGGACATATTGATCGCCTTCAAACGAAACTAAATGAGTGCACTAACGGAAAAGAAGAAATTCTGTCTATTAGAGAATAATAAAAACAAAAGAGAACGCTCGCATTATGACTATTTCTTAATTGTTTGATGACTATTACGATGAGTGATAAATGTCAACATGTTCTTTTATGAATATTTAGCAACTTTCCAATTTCACGCTCATTGAAATACAGTAACCACCGCTTATAGTGATCAGTGGTTATAAGAATCAACCGTTTATAAGAATCAATATCGCAGAAACAAAAACAAATGTATTATTTCCATGTTAAAATTTTCACTTTAAAGAATCAATCCACCGGTTTTAAAAATCAGCTTGCACTCTTCGCTTTCCTTTAAATTTTCCAAAAAAGCCACTTAAACCCTCAAAAGGCACAAAGTTTTTTTCTTTATTTAAAAAAAAAAAAGAGTGATAAGATGGGATGGAATACACTTGTAAAATGCATCGCTTTCTTTGTTAGACATAACATAATAGCTTCCCCTTAAGCGCTTTAGCACAACACTGTCCTATTAGTTTGACCTGGGGGCTTCTTTACCCGTCCGGGTCCGATTTTACTTTTCTCCAGTGACAAAGAAAGACAGGGACTCTTTTTTTCCACCTCCCACATCCTGGTTGCGGATTCCTGGATCTTGAAACGCACTAGAAAACTTTTTTTTGCTCCCCTCCTGTAGTTGAAATGTTAAAACTGTTAAGCAGGTATGTTGTAACAAATATTGGATTTTTTTCTTCTTTTACTATAATCATGTGTATCTACTTTTAGGTCTAGAAATGAAGTTGTATTTTTAAAATTATAAAAAATAATTTTAATAAAACATAATTAATGTAAATTAAAGAGTATTTTATGGTAAATTATCTAATATATGTGTATATATTAGACATGTGTGTGTGTGTGTGTGTGTGTGTGCCTGTCCAAAAACCTAATTTCGGCTATAAGAATCAACCGCTTATAAGAATCAAAAACAGTAGTAACAAACGTGATTCTTATAAGCGGAAATCACTGTACTTCTATTCGAATTACAAAAAAATAATGTGAGTTTTTGATATCGGTTAAAAATGATTTTACAACAAAACACTTTATGGACAAAATAATTTAGCTTCCATATTTTGGAATTCAAAATATTAATTAATTTGTCACAGACATACGATAGATATGCATTAAAGTTGTGTTCTTTTACAGTGCAGTATTTTTATCTCTAACCGATTATACATTTAATAAGCATACTATATCTTCATTTTATGACAGGATGGATTTACATACCACATAAAAAACCAGCGATGAATGATACGTTTTTGTGCATACATCTTTGACTTAAATGTAAATTTGTTTTAAAAACAAACGGAATGAAGGACTCATACATAAAAAAAATACACAACTCTTCAATAAAAATTCTTTATTTAGTTTTTATTCCTTAAGATAGAACATCTAGAGGATACTTAACTTTCAATGAAAGTTTTAAAAATACACTTCTTACGAATAAAACAACGTATATCACGTTTCATAAATTTGTTTGCCCAAACCTGATGTCCTAATAATTTCATCTTTTTAAAATAAAATATAATTTACGATGAACTGCTTCACATATTTACATAATTTTCTTTTAAGGCAATATTTGTTTTAAAAACGAATCCCGAACAAAAGTATGCATTTTTAAAAATTGTGTTTCAGATTTATACTTGGCTTCATAAACATATTTTTTGTGGTTCCAATTTCCTTCTTGTTCAATAAATATTTCCTAGGAGTTATTATACTTCCTTATTTTTAAAATATTGCAATAGTATTGAAAATAAATACTACAAATAGAATTGCTAGCTATGGCTCTTGTTTCGTTAATGGCAAAAATATGGAATTATTTGGAATATTTCCTTGTGTTATGGGATATATATATATTGATAACGATTACGATAATTTGCAAATTTGAAATATTTGTGAAAAATTTAAGCATTTCAGAGCAGTATATAATTGTGCACGTGTAAGAGAAGAATAAAATAAATATTGCTGTAAATTAATGCACGAATTTAAATTTTGAGATTATCTATATGAAATGTTTTCTGTGTTAATGGATAAAATACATTTTTCCCCTTTTTTCAAGCTTATTCTTTCTATAATTTTCAATTACCATTCTAAAAATTCTTAATGATCATTAAGTCCCAATCTTTTTCAGCGTTAGTATGTTTTTATTTTAAAATTTAGTGGTTTTTTTGTCGTATGAATGCTTGTGTGAATCTTTCAGTATTGATTCATTTTCATCGAATCAATGTTTTTTATAGGGAAATTTAAAGAAAAAACCTGGAATGTTTTTAAATTACAAACAATTTTTTTCAAAAATTGTGTACTAATGTTACGGATTTAAAATTTATACTGGAACACACTGAAAAATGACTTCAAGTTAAATTTTTAATTAAAATAAAAAATATACACTCCATTTCTGTCTGTTTAGTTTTATAAATTTTTAATTTGATAGAGAGCATGCACTAATTTCAAAACATTAAATATCGTCGGACTTTGAAGAATTGAAATATATGACTTTGAAGAATTTTATTGAAGTTAATAATTTGCGTCTGTTTCCTATTCTTGCTACGTTTAATTATTTCAATTAAGATTGGTACAAGGACTAATTTTCAAACGATATTCAGTGCAACAATGAAAACCAAAAAAAATATTTTGGAGAACAAATTTGCATTTGCTTTCTCACTTTAATTACATGTATTACGTTTATATGCATCTTTAAACTCGATTGAATGCATAAGAAATTTCTTATACTTCAGATTTTTCATGGTAATTTGTTACATATTTCGTTATTTTTCTAATTAAATCATATGATATTGGAAGCTTCCATTGAATAATATCTAATAAACCTAGCTCAAGCAATTCATACTTTACATTTTGACAACTTAATTATGTAATGCAGTAGACTCACTTTAGGGCGACCCTCAGTTTAGCGACTTACGACCAGTTCATTAATTCAGGAAGTCCTGATAATTGCCCAGTAGTAGTATTAATAAATGCTCTTTAACGTTTGGTATAACAACTTTGAAATGTACACAAATTTCATTAGGATGGTCTTATATAACACTTGTCACCTTACTTATAGAGTGAATACTAACCGATATCCACTGACCACGACAGAAGTGAATTTTGCTCTTGGAAATTTCCAATAAGATCAATTTATCCATAAATTGCTTTGTTTTTGCGGAAGAAAGATTTATTTCTTTTAACGTCTTAGAGAGCATGATCGCATCGACTGTAAAAAGCTTCTTCTATCTAACCAAAAGAGCAAGAGTACGATGATTTCAACTTTTCTTCAATGTGTCTTGTCCCCTATTTTAGCCTAATATGTCACATGAGTGTAGACAAAATCTAGCATTATCTAATGGGTGGTCTTGAGGAATATTGCCTTTTTGAATACTGGCATATGTAAGAGAGAGATTTCTGTAGAGGACAGAATATTTCTAACATTAGCATGTAGCTTGCCCAAATCTTATATCACTTGATGCATAAACGATGATCGAAACGAAAGTCCATAACAACCATCTTCTGAAAACGAACGTTTGCCAAATTAATCGTCCTGCATAAAAACAACTTCTAATCTTCCCCAAATATTTCGAACGAGGAATTTTTGTTAGATATGACCACCATTTGATAAACCGTATCTGGGGTTCGCTATATAGCAAGTCTACTACATTAAACTTTATATGATATCATGACATTACATAATATATTTAATAGAATCAAGATGTAAATGTAAAGAGATTAAAGCAGATTAAAGCAGATAAGTTTCAAAAATTAGTTCAATTAGCACTGTACTGACATTTTTCAAATTTTGCATTTATTGACATGCTGTCAACATAAAAGCATTGAAATATCTCTGCAGTATAAAAAATGTCTCCATTTACTAATGAAAGGAAAATTAAACCAATTGAAGATTATTTAACTATTTTGCGTTCAAAACATATAACTTGCCACGGCACTAATAAAATAAAATCAAATATTCCCTATACTCTCCACTTTGTCAATATAAGAATAATACAAATTTGCGTTTACTATAAATTGAATATAAATTTCGTAAAATAACACGTAACACAGTATAAATGTTATAAATTCGAATCCCACCATCTCCGGGTTCTCTGTCTAATGTTGTTCTGTATTTCTCTTAAAACGTTGATCGAACCACTTTGAGAGGCGTTTTTAAAAGATAATACTGTCTCTTGAGCTCACATGTAGTTAAAAAAATTCAGTTTAAATAAACGTCGTTTTAATTCAAACTTCGGGGAAAAATAGATATATATATATATATATGTGTGTATAATATACAAGTTCATCACATCTTCAGAATATACACAGCCATTCCGAGTATAGACCTTTCTTGACGTCCTCCTCATTTACAGCATTTAAGATTTTTGTAAAAAAATCTTATATATATATATTTGTACACAAAACATATATTTATGTATATTTTATATACATAAGCAATTACATAAACCCTTTCTATTCCTTCACATTCTTTCAAGTACCGTCGTATTCTTCTTTATCATTTAAAAAACATTTTGTGAAAAAGTCCTCCATCGTTCTGTACATATGTCGGCGAACGTTTTTCAGAGAATGATTTTCATCTGTGTATATCTGGAAATAAATGTTTATCGTTAGGAGTTCTGAATAGTGATTCTTAGTACTTTAAGACGAAATAATGAGGTATATCTTTTAATACTGACTCTCCCCGATTTCCAAGAAGGGCCCTTAACTTGGAACTCAATGAAAATATTACGTATTCAATGAAAACAGGTAAAAATTTCATTTGTAGGTTCTGTTATTTACGTCTAGTATCTTTAATAACCAGTTTCCGAGAAAATATCTTCACAGATGTTATCCAGATTAGCATTACATTTTCAGACTAAGATAACACGATGGAAAATTCCATGATACAAACTAATTTGGTTAAATTGGATTAAGATACAAAATAGTTACAGACTGCATATTATTATCTGTATATATCTGAATATATCTAGCATATATTTATGATCATCTGTATATATCTTGGTTGGGGTTGCATCCGAAAGAACTTTTATGTGAACTATATGGTATATATTTACTTTAATTCTATTTTTCTCGAAAAGGAATAGTACTTGCAAAGCCTAGAAAGCAAAGAATAGTACTTGCTCTGAAAGAAAATACTAAAAATTTCTCACAATGCATTTCTATGAAATTCCGTATAATATTCCTTTATTCTGTTTTCCTTAAATTGTTTTCGGGTGTTTTAGTTTGCAGTAAAATACCTGAAAATATTTTCCCCTGGTTCAAAATGCACTCTAAATTTTTATGTATTTTAATGTAATTCAAAATGTTACACTTTAAATTTTATAAATCCAAAATAGAGATTATTTATAAAAACTTCCTACACACAAAATTTAAGAATAATGCACATATGGCTATTTACTTACGTGCTTAACAATTTTGGATCACCGACTATGCTTAAATTTAATAATGCCTTCCGGTAGTGTCGAACGGTTTAAAGGTTTTCTAATATCCAAAACGTATTTCCGTTAGTTTTAAAAATGTTTACTTTACTACAGATCCAAAATATTAAAATTATATTGGTAGACAAGGAAAGAACCTTTATAAATTAATAAATTATATATAAACAAAGTGAACAAACATAATATTTGCTATAGAGAAGAATTATTGTCCTCCTAAACATGCTTTTACATTATTCAGTAATAAAACATTCACAAATTGTCAAAATTGAATAAATTCATATAAATAAATCGAAAATTTTATGTTCAATTATTAACGGTTAATAGAGAATAAACACTTCTTTTTCAATGGTCCTCTTTTAAAAAAATAAATGAATTAATATATATATATATATATATATATATATATATATATATATATATATATATATATATATATATATATATATATATATATATATATATATATATATATATATATATATATATATTTATATTTAATTATTTATTTATTTATTAATTTATTTGCTAATTAAAAGTTCTGTTAAGTTACAAAACAAATTAATCTACATAATTATTTTGGATCACAACTAAAATTTTTCACAACTAAGCTTTAGTGTAATAATACAACTTAATTTTTTTAACTACCCACAAATGCATGCGAACATGTGTGAAGATACATTCAAACTACTGCGATCTCCATTTTCTATTTGGCTGCTGTATTTTCTTGACATCAAAGCTTTTGCAGTGGCTTGAAATATTGGTCTCAACTATTGTAAACGCAACTGTCGTTTGCAGATTGGATAATAATGATTATCTGTAAAAGCTCTGTCATATTTCTCATAATGCTATTGAAATCCTGAATGGGAGCGTTCATCAATTCCTAATTTAAGCCATCACTTGTGAAATAGATTATACAAACTATGATTAAGCAACACTTTTAGGAGAATAGTAGATAAACATGTATTACCTGTGTTTGAAACAAAACACCCTCTTCTGTTAAGGCCTTCATAAACATTGTAGAATGTTGTATGTGGACAATTGCTGAAAAAAAAATAATAAAAATTTAATGGCCCCTTCCCAAAGATCAAATTAAATTTAGGACTTCATTTTATACTTTAACATTTTCCCAATGTTACCTATTACATAAAATCTAACTAGTAGTTAGAACTTTTTAACTACTTTAACTTGAAAGACAAGTTAAATTTTTGAAATTCGAAGAAAATCTAATTACAATGTCTCCGAAATATAATTTCCCTTACAAAAGAAAATTAAATTTACATATATGTATAAAAATGTGTTAGAACGAGAATAAATGGAGATTTTTTTAAAAATTTATTTTCTAATTACATTATAATACGTAACTATTCAAAATCAAAATAAAAAGTTTTTAAGGAATATTTCGAAATTCTAAGAACTAAACTACCTGTAAACATGAATTAAATAAATATTCATGATTCAAAGTAGTTTTATTCTGCGAAATACGCAGACAGTATTTTTTAATTAAAACGTAATAAGTGTTCTTATTGCATTTCTAATAATGGATTAAAAATTTTAGTATTTTTTTCCTTTCTTTCCCTCCTTTTTAATTCTTTAGACGGGGAATTTCGGTTGGCTTTATACCATGAAGTAATTCGAACGGTTCTTTAACACGTAAAAATAATTTTGTGATGAATGTACGGAAGAAAACATATTGTTTTATACGAAAGAGAAATAAAATTCTGTAAAAAGAGTTCACTGGAAAAGTACATTCAAATAATTAGCAGTAATCGATTCATGCAAAAATGTGCAGTTCTGTGGTTCAATGATTTTTTAAAAATTATTTTTGTCTAGCATTTGTAAAATTAAATCAATTCACCATAGATTAGTAAAATAAGATAGTTTTAGTGTGATCTTTTCAATGGAATTGTGTTGGCCAAAAATTTAGTTATGTTTTTAAATAAAAAAAAGACATTTTTAATTTTTTTTCCAAAAGAGATTTTTAAACAACATGTTCAACGTTTTGTTACTCTAGCTTCTGCCATCTTTCAGGCAACTTCTTGAATCCATTTTCCTAAAACTTACTCTGTCCAAATCTTTATTTGCGTTTTAGATGTGTTTTAACCTGTCTCGATATACTAAAACGTAATATATCGAATATGTTGCTGATTTTCTTCCATCTTCAATATTAAAATCTTTACGTAAAAGTTCACCAATTTTCGCAAGTTTTTGTCGTTGAAGCAAGTTTATATTACAGCTGTCACAACACAATCTAACAAAATTGTCTCGAATGACATTAGATACTAGTCACATCCACAAAGTAAAAATCGATTGATCATAGATCATGCGCAGGTCACGTCATTGTAACGACGCTACCGTCATTTGATTCGTGAATGTCAGCTGCTTTATTTGGTGTAAATTATGTTGTGCTTTAAATTTCCTCGCTTTGCTGTGTTAGTTTAAAGCGGACATTAAACTAACTAGCCGGCTGTGAAGTGCTGTTGGTGATACGATTTTTGAACGCAATAAAAAATGTTCGGTACAAACCATTAATGGCAAGGTACGAACGACTATTAAGGTACGATTATATATCCTCAATACTACTGTAAAACTGATGCGCTGAACAATTCAGATTCAATGGCTTGGGTTACTGTCTGCTGGAATCTATATCTTCGACGACAACACGCGGCCACAGACCGCCGTTCGTACAATTGCATTTCTGGAATAGTTTGGTTAGGACATTTTTGAAAAACCACCGTATAGTCCTGACCTAGCTACTAGCGATTACCATTTGTTTCACCATCCGAAGAGATTTTTGGCTGGCCAGAGTCTAAGGACCTGATCACGTAGAATCCGTCAGTGCTAGTGTTCAAGATGCCGTTGATACTGATTGGTTAAATGGGTCAATGATTGGTGTATGAGTGGTTAAAAATTTGTAAGCTCACGCCGGCGGATTCAATGTGAACAGGCCCTAAGAGTGATCAAGAAACAAAAGATGGTGTGGAGAAGTGGCGGAATAGATTCGCGGGGAGTTTCTTCGACGAAGGAATACAAAAGCTAGTCTCAAGATACAACAAATGCCTCAAGAAATATGGCAACTATGTAGAAGTGAAGTGTGATATGCGTTCTAAGAATTCACAATAAAAATGTTTCAGAAACTTCTTCCTAGTATTTTTTACACCCAATAGGTGCTTAATTTGTGGATGCACCAAGTGCAACTAACAGCTACTAGTGCCATTTTATTAAAAATTGAATTAGCTTTTTGGCTAACCTGGTAAATAGGCTCTAGAACACAAAGTGTTACGACATTTAGATCATATGCAAAAATAGGTATAGAGCAAAAAAAGTAATCCAAAAGTAATCCTTCCGAAACGGATGGACGTGTAGAAACGCGGTGATCAGAGAATGAGCTAAAATAATTTGAAACTTGTCAAATTACGTATGCTTTGAGGCATTATTTGGCATAGAAAGAAAATTAAAATTGATTCGGGATGATCATAGGCTTTATCGTATGGAACTGCTTTTAATTGTTTCTTACTAAGTGAAAGCTTATTTCTAGGAGACAAAATAACAAAATGAAATAAAAAAGAATTTAGAATTTTTTTTCTAATTTAGAGGGATAATATGCTATATCAGCTTTTGTTGGAGTAGGATCACTTTCTAATCCTTTAGGACTTTTTTAATCCTTGGAAACCTTTAGATGTAGACAGAAGATAGCAGCTTGAAATACTGAAATTTCACAGATTATTATTTAAATTTTTCTCTGTTTACTTAATTAGGGAATAAAATTTATTTTATTATAACATTATAAATTATATGTTATAGATTTAAAAAAATTTCATTTTAGCAGTATATATTTCCATGGACAAGAAGTACATTAAAAAAATAAACAAGAAATGGTAGCAAATTTATCACACATCACAATTAGCCATAAATTATCTATATATTTTTAAAAACATTTCATAATTTTCTACGCAAAAAATTAATTTGCATACATTATGTAATTTGCATGAATTAATTCTTCTTACTTTACGTAAATTAAATTTCCCTATTAACTACTGTTCCTGCATTAAAAGACTATATGTTGCTTATTTGGTTCGTTATTTTTATTTCCATTACTTATTAGATTAACATCTTTGTACTTGCTGAAAATCGTCGTTGCATATTACCTACACGCACCGACATCGTGATAAAGCCTCGTAACAAGTGAAGTAGAATAACCGAATGTTTTACCTATTGAGTACACAAAGGATTTGAACTGTTCCAAAAAAATCTATTATTGAAAACCTTAGTGTTTAGGTTGTGATAAGAAAACTCAGCAAAGTATTCCTTTTTCTTCTGCTTTATCAATGAATTTATTCATTCACTAAATTTCATACTTTCTTTTTGAGTGAGTTTTGTCGAAAGATAATTCAGATTCTTGATTAAAGACCGCTAATTTTTTTAAGACGTTGAAGAAGGAATTTTTTTTGACAATGAAAAAAAAACATGAACAGAATTTAAAATGCTTTAGCTTAAATCTTAAGAAAAAAATAATTCATTCGATGAAAAAAACTTATGAACGATAAGGAAAGGACATTTTTACTGTTTTAGAATATATTTTAGAAGTATTAAATTATTTTTTTGAAATATATAAAAATGTTACATTGAAGCAATATGAATAATCCTGAGAAGTTCTGCAATTACTTTCTTTCCATTTTTACGTGGTATTTTTTCAGGCTCATTCATTAATGCCATGGCGTAAGCTGCACAAAGTATCCAAGAATACATTATTTCCTGCTATTTTTTACATGCAATTTTAAATACATCTAATAAACCATCTGCATTAGCAGTTTTAGAGATCCTCAACTGACGTACTTGATAACAGACATTTAAAATTATAAAAATATTAATTATAAAATGAGTAACTAAAGTTCCTAAAATTTCATTTGTTACAGAAATATCCTTCTCTCTTAAATCTATTTTTTTTTCATATACAACGTCTGTGTTTTAATGTTTAAGACACATCCTTAGAATTTAATATTTTTTTAAAGATACTTTAAAGATACTTTATTATTGACTTGGGTAAAAACCGATTAGCAAGAGTTATCTTTCTTTATTTTCCGTGCTTTGTATATCATATCCAGTTACAAAGTTTTTACTGGATATTATGTACAAAACACGAGAATGAAACATAACTCACAAATTAGAAACAAAGGAATGACAGCTCGCACCTAAAATATCAGAAAATACTACACTCTACTGGAAGATAAAAGAAGCTGTCATCATAACATCGCTTCTTCGGTAGCAAGTTATCCAGACTTACGTACGTCCAGGTTAACTTAACGTTAACCAGACTTCTCTGTGAAAAAAATACGTATAAAATTCCTACCGGAGACAGTTTAAATCTGATGGCTTTATGCTTTTAGAGGTATTAACGTTTTCTATATCAAGAGGAATCAAGTATATAAAAGCGTTTGTGTTCTCTCTAGTGGTACTATTGCCGTTTTCTGTTATCAATATTTTATCTTCTTGTTTCTTTCTCTCAAATCGTTCATAAAATTAAGGGGCAAGCTGTGAATGTACCACTGCTCTCTTTTATGTACTCTCTTTTTCCTAGAAATGTACTTTTTTATGCCTGTATATATTAAAGATGAATGTTTAAATTTTTAGTGTTACAGGATGCCTATCTAAATTATTTTGTTCAAAATGCTATTGCTAAACTACATGTTTTTCAAACACCTTAAAAATAATAAAGATATTTAAAGAGCAATATATAGTTTTAAACGTTATAACTTTCTATATTTTGAAATTATTTCTATTTTTGATTCTTGATAAGCATCCTTCTAGCTCAAAAGTGATTTTTGTATTTACGGAAATGTTTTCCAAGGCTTTATGAATATAAATTATTTATAACTAAACCAAGATTTACTCAGAGCTGAAAAATTGATATAAATGATTTTAAAATACATTAGAACCTCTCCCAATATCCTTCCAAAACTCACATTTTTAAGAGTACCTAAGCGAGAGATTTAGCAATCGAGAATCAAAACGCATATAATGATAATTTAAAAGGTGTTTACTAGCTTCAAAATTTAATATGCTTGCATCTTTAATAATATTTAAGAGAACATGAATTACCATCTGCTGTTCCATGCATTAAGAGTATCTTTTTCCCTTTGAAGTTTTGAGCTTTTTTAACTAAACTTGACTTTTCATATCCTCGGAAATTGTCTTGTTGCTGAGGTGTTCCCATATATCTCTCCGTGTAAGCAGAATCTGAAAAAAATACTTTGTCTTAGGAAAATAAAATATTTTCAAAATGCATCTAAGAGGTAACATTTCTGTAGTTATCATCTTAAGGGGTTTTATTAAGTGAATAAAGAACTCTGATTAGGAATCCTAATTGAAAATTTATGTTGCACAGTTTACTCAATGGAATTTTTTTGCTCGGAAATGAAACGAAATACTGTTCACAGCATAGAAAACATGTTTTATTCTTTGGTCAAAAATCCTAGTAACACGACCGGGATATTTTACTGATAGTGTGTTTAAAAGGTCGAATAAAGCAGTCGTAGCTCAAACAGTTATGAAAAAAACATATATTCGAAAGAACTTTTGATGTTAATGTTTTGCACAGATATCACAAAGTTGCCTTTCATAACTAACGCCCTTCTTTGTGACAGTGAAATTTCGGAAATAGATCATAATGAAGGACTAATAATGTGGATTTCCTTTCATTTTTGAGATGGATTTCAGAAAATGCGAGCAATAATGATTTTGTTTTTTTCCGAATTTTGATATTTCTATCAGACACGATTCGATAGTGAGATATTCCCTGCAAAATAATGGCTGAACTGTATTCAAAAGCAATCACACACCTAGGTCATATTTTCATAAAATAGTTAGCAGTTAAATTTAAGCAGCCATTGTTAACTGTACAATGTTGTGAGTAATAATATTGTTATCTGAGTATGTCGGATCGGATCTACTTTGAACTTAATCTCGCTGAATTTATCTTTTTGGAGATTGTGCTAAATATTTGAAAATTTCTTCGCAAATAAAACTTAAAGCTGAATATCACGAATCACCGTAAAACCTAAATATTTTATGCTAGCTCATGACTTTGTGGCTAGCATAAGTGGACTTAATGAGCTATTTTTCCATAAATTAGAAAATTAAATGAATCTCAGGGAAGTAATGAAATATATAGTACAAAACAATATTTTCTCCACTGTCCTCAAAACATTCAAGTATAGTGTTAATTTAACGAAATGTATCATTACCGATTATTGGCATTCAACTCCACAGGGATGTACCATGAACATGGTAGTGAAGACATGCTTAAAAGGAAAATTCAAATAACTGGGGATTTATCACATATTATTTCACAGGAATCTAAGAGTATTAGTAACACTGGGATAAAATACGCTAAGCTTTGACGCTTCCCACGCTAGTATTAAAACCCGGAGTGACAAATGAATGATCCTGGCTTCCTGTTGATGTCCGCATATCTTTAGCATTCCGATTGTACCGAATATTTGAGAAAAAGGAATTGATGGAACTACGTCACGCTTTCATGTTCATTTACTGTGCTTCTTTCCCAATGACTTCCAACAAATAATTCTCCTCTTGTTGATACTATGTATATATTTGGTGTACAATATGCTGACAGATCCGCAAACTTGTTCTCTAGATCAGATCAAATCCCACTTGAATAATTGAAAGCTATTTGCCCTGAATAAGTTTCTCTTTCTCTCTCCGGCTGATCATCAATGGGTTTAAGCCTCCGGCCAGCATCTATCACAAGCATTTATGTGATAAATGCAGAGTGGAGTTAGAGTTTTGATCGGATCCATGATTATGGCTCTGGGCCTTTTCTGTAAACTGTAATAATTACTAACCTTGAAAATTCCATATAGATATTTATAGCAATAATTCAACAGGAAACGATCATTCCAAAATTTATTAAATCCCGAAATAAGTAAATTAAAACTTCTTTAATATACCTCCATATTATCATCCTATGCCATATCAATGATCTTACGTATGTTATCTTTGGACAGATTCTAGGGCATATTTACTTTTATGAGATAATTGATGTAATACTATACGATATTAGACACATACTAGTATACATATACTATACGATACTAGATACACTAGATCTCCACAGCCGTCGTCCACCTCTGCCATCTATGGCCAGTGGTGGACCCCATTTGCCACGTCGCTGATTTTGGATTGTACCATTTTGCCATGCACGGTATACTTTTACCACGGCGGCCCGCGAACAGTTTACAAAATTAGCCGTTTCGGAAATGGCCCGAAAGCCAATGATCATGCCCTTTTGGACGTCGGATATATCGCCCCGTTTCTGCATGACTGCAAGAACTGAAATGTTTTCCGAATGCCTACAACACACTTTATACATCCACCAAATTTGCTGATGTCACGTGCCTTCCGTGATTTGTTATTTAACGTTGACGTCAAAAGTAGGCGGTGGTCACATTCATATGACTGGACTGTGTATATGGACTGACGTCAAAATTTCCATCTCGATCGTTCTTTTATATTAATGTAATTACAGACGACGGTGATGGCAGTGATATCATATTATTATTTTCAAAGATACTAAATTTATATTCATGAAAATAAAAATTATATATTTCTTGAGCGAACTCCTCTGTTTTAGATTAAAAAATAATACATACTTGCAGCGTACTCATTGAGAAGATATCTCAATGGTTAATCACCTGTGAGAAGAGAGACAGACGCGAGGTATGGTTTTGGTCTAATAAAAGCACTAGGCCCCGAAGGGCGGAACTCTGCTTTATGTTCCAAAGATTAAGCCATGCATTCGCCGCGTTATGGTCAAACCGCAGATGACTCATTAAATCATTTATGATTCCTTGGATAGTACTTTAGTATCACCAGTGAGATAACTCAGTTGGCGAGGGAAATTTAGAAATGGAAATCTGTAAATAGATGTGTAATGAAGTTTTGGATTATTTAAGTATTACATAACAACATAATACATTAATACATTTTAGAATGCTACATAGTGTATATCATATCCACCACACTATGGTTAATCAACTGCGAGACATAACAGATCAGCAACCAAAATATCGGCACACTTAGCAAAATGTGACCAGTTTGCGTCTTACCTCTTTCATAGCTAGCGACAGAAAATATACTGTTATGTAAGATATGTTATGGATGTTAGGTCTCAGAACCACCCAACAGAATGGATGTGGATCTAAACGTGGAATACTAAACTTACATCTCGAACCGAAGACGACGTAAGAATCCAACCAATGAGGCAAACTTATCTGTGTGTGTATATTATATATATATATATATATATATATATATATATATATATATATATATATATATATCATGTTCAGGGTGTAAGGTTAGAAATAACAGGAACTACTAGTAATATATTGAGAATTGAGAGATTAGGGAAAGAAAGAGTCAACAGATGCCGGTAGTTGTCGATCTTTCGACTTTAAGATCTCGCCTTTGAATCGGAAGATTGTGTTTATTCAGCGGGTTATATTCTAGAATAATCGCGAATATGCTCGACTGTTCGATAACCAGGAACAATGAATGCAAACCTTGGTATACTCGATTATACTGTAGACGTGGGTTAGTCAGCTCCTTCGAAAAGAAATGGCTTATGGCCATAGGGTTAGGAAATTGGAGCTCTGGTTCAAGTATGAGTTTAATAAATGACGTGATAACTTTAACAAAAGTCTTCTTTGTTATTAACACCGGCCTATCGACGATGACTGCTGTGAGGAGTAAACTGAAAAGAAGGAATGATTACTGCAAATTAATAGTAGAAGAATTTATATGGTTCAATCACCACGACACGCACACACCCATATATACAGTGGCTCCCAAACGTGTTCGTACACTTACGATTTTCAATGAAATAGGGGTCTATCCATTGATTAAAATGAATATTTCAGAATGGGTATTTAATAATAAGATCTATAATCTATTCTTAACAAAACTACATGAAATATTTTGAAAACACAGTAAAACTTTATTTTTAAGGAACCAATAATCCAAAAGTAACAAAAACTTTATCTCACAAAAGTCATCGTACAATTTTAAAAATCTCTACATATCAGTAAATATTCTAATTTTTCGTTAAATTAATATTTAGTAGGATATCCTTTAGCATCCACAACAGCTTTAAACGTCTGGGAATAGATTGCTTTAGTTCTTTTGTAATTTTTGCATCAATGTTCATCCATTCTTCCATCATAATTGTTTTTAGTTCGCTTTTCGTGTGAATGTCGTGTTTTCGTACTCGAACCTCCAGTTCTCTCCAAATACGTTCTATTGGGTCTAAATCTGGAGATTGAGGTGGTGTTTTCAAAACTTGTGGACAATTATAGAGACACCAGATGCGAACGTTGAGAGCCGTGTGCTTAGGATCGTTATCTTGATAAAAAACTAAGTTGTTTCCAATACCCACATTTTGAGCTGATAATTTTAAATTGTCTCTTAAAATATTTATAAAAACAGCATGATTCATTATGCCATCCATAAACACCAAATTTCCTAGTCCTGATGCTGACATGCACCCCACACAAGGATAACTCCACCGGCATGCTTACTGTTCCTACTAAGTTCTTGGGATTAAGTTTCTCATTTTTTTCTTCTCCATACAATTATACGCCCATCAGCACCAAAAATGTTCATCGGCAAATAAGACATTATTCCAATAGGTTTGGGGCATATTTATCATTGATAGTGCGAAGGGAAGCCTAAACTTTCTGTTTTTCTCACTCACAAAAATTTTTCTATGGGCAGAACGTTCATGTAATCCAGCTGTTCTGAGAACTCGTCAAAAATTTCAGGTGAAATTGAAGTAGAAAATGTTTCACTGAATTCTGCAGAAACTTTTACAGCACTGAAACGTGAATTTTTCACAAATTTTCTAATTATAAATCTCCGATCACGTTTTGTTAACTTTGCCGGACGGCCTTTTCTTACCTTGTTTTCGATCCAATTTTCTTCTTTACAGCGTTTTTTCCCATACTGCACAGTAGAATGGGATAAATTAAGTAATTTAGCAATATTCCGAACTGATTTACCACTACTATGATGAAAAATAATCAATTTTCGAACGTTGTTTGTTGTTTCTTTATGACTGCGAGCCATTTTTAAATAATAAATAGAATATTACGGAGTAGGCAAGCAAAAATTAAAGCCAAACGATATTTTATATGCCACCACAGTTCAAAAATAAAAATAAAGCACCAGACGATAATTTTAATTATGAATTTATCCGAAAATATTTCAGTGTACGATGACTTTTGTGAGATAAAGTTTTTGTTACTTTTGGATTACTGGTTTCTTAAAAATAAAGTTTTACTATGTTTTCAAAATATTTCATGTAGTTTTGTTAAGAATAAATTATAGATATTATTATTAAATACCCATTCTGAAATATTCATTTTAATTAATGGATAGACCCCTATTTCATTGAAATTCGTAAGTGTACGAATACTTTTGGGAGCCACTGTATATATATATATATATATATATATATATATATATATATATATATATATATATATATATATATATATATATATGTAGGAAGGAGTTAGTACTCCTTCCTTTAGAAGTGAATCATTAGACTTAATTATTTTGAACATTTAATTAAACTAGACGATGTTTACAAGACAGGACTAACACTTAGTATGAAATTAAGAAAAAACAAAGCATTAACATAGCTATTTGACTCAAAACGGCAAGCCTGCGGAGCGACACATCCGCTTCGTAATGTCACTAGTCCATCACACTGTTTGCGTGCCAAGTCCTTCGCGCCGAAGTAGTAGGAGTGGAAGTTGTAGTAATAGTTCAGTTGTGTTGCCAAACTCACTCTCACACGGCCGTTCTGACTTTCCAGACGTCCGCGGCTGGGTTGTCAACAATAATTCTGAAAAGATAAAAAAAAGAGCAGAAAAAGGAAAAATATTTCAAAAAATCAAGCAGTGTTCAACACAGTGGTATTGGTGTTCAGTTTCTGCACCACTGTTTCATTTTGTCCGCTGCAGTTGATGTTATGGTTGGACCATCGTGATGCCCTAACTTTCGAACTTCGTAACGATCGTTGGGGTTGATGTTCGTGATCTCATATGGTCCGAAGAACTTTGGTCGGAGCTTTAATCCGGTTCCAAATTGAGTTCGTTGTATTGCCACTTTGTCACCGATCTTGTATTTACAAGCCGGTTTACGCCGTTTGTTATATTGTCGTATGTTTTCTTCCTGTAAACGGAGGATATTTCGTTTAGCTTCGATACGTAACGCTTCTTTGTCATCAAGAATTCTTTGGTGGTGTTCCTCGTCAAGAAGATTTTTAATCTGTAGATCCTCTTGTTGTTTCATTTTAACACCAATTAAAAGTTGAAAGGGTGTGAATTTTGTACTGCGTGTGGTGGTACTATTTAAGATACGTTGCAATCTTGGGACATATTTAAACCATTTGTCAGGTTCATCTAGAGCTAACTTAGTTAAAACGGGAATAATTGTGCCATGAACACGCTCAACCTGACCGTTGCCACGTGGCACACCTGTTGCTATTGAAATGTGTTCAATTGACTGTTCCTGGCAGTAACTTTGAAATTCTGAAGATGTGAATGCGCTACCTTTGTCAGTAATGATTTTTGAAGGGTTGCCAAATGTAGTTTGTTGCAAGGATAATTTGTCTAAGGCATCTTTCGTAGAGGTGGACTTCACGGGATAGATCCATACAAATTTGGAAAAGGCATCAACTACTGTAAAAAGATACTTATAACATTTTTTTGTCGATGGTAAAGGTCCTAAAAAGTCGCAATGGTAACATTCAAGGGGTGCATCACCTTTTGGAATGGGGTGAAGGTATCCTTCTTGTTTTCCAGATTTTCGCGAGGACAAAATGCAAGGAATACAGTTCGAAATAATTTCTTGAACTAATTTCTTAAGTTGAGGAATGAAAAATTCACGAGAAACAATTAATTCGGTTTTTTGTGAAGCAAAATGACCTTGTGAATGGGCGTTTAGCACTATTTCTTTCTGCATCATTTGTGGTACTACTAAAAGTTCGGCATCCTGATGAAGTTTATAAAGAATTCCGTTTTTAACAAAAAATTCATCAGAAGGTGTAGATTCAAGCATAGATTTAATTTGAGATATAAATTCATCCTGGTCTTGGGCATTTTTCACCTTTTGAGTGATATCATTTGAGGTAATTACAAGAATGGGGTTACGACTTAAAGCATCAACATGTTTCATCTGTCTACCGGGTCGATGACAAACTTCATAATCAAAGTCTTCTAACATCAATGCCCATCGAGCAATTTTAGCTGGTAGGTCTTTTTTGTGCATCGTTTTTTGGAAAGCATCACAATCGGTGATAATTTTAAATTTTGTTCCCAACAAGTAGTTTCGAAATTTTTTTAGCGCTTCAATAACGGCAAGAACTTCCAGTTCATAACTATGATATTTTTCTTGTTGAACTGTAGTTTTACGGCTAAAATAATGAATAGGATGAAACTGTCCATCATCGGATTGTTGCAAGAGCACAGCGCCAAAACCTAAGGAGCTGGCATCAGTGTGGAGTTCTAATGGGTATCCCTGTTGAAAAACATGAAGAACTGGGTTTTGTGAAAGAATGTTTTTAAGTTGTTGAAAAGCTGCTATTTGTTCAGAGTCAAAATTAAATTCTACATTATCCCGAAGGAGGTCACTTAATGGTCTAGCAATCAGCGCATAATTTGGAATGAACTTTCTGAAATAACTTGTTAATCCAAGAAAACTTTGAACTTGTTTAGGGGTTTGAGGTTGTGGGAAATTTTGAACAGCTTGTGTCTTGGTAGGTGAGGGTTTAACTACTCCATTTTCGATAATGTAACCAAGAAATTCTATCTTTCGCTGTAAAAATTGACACTTTTTAAAGTTCAATTCAAGGCCATAGTCTGCAGCTGTTTGGAGAACTAGGCTTAATTTTTGTAGACCTTCAACTTCATCATTAGATGGTATGAGAAGATCGTCCATGTAAACAATAAGAACATTGTCGCGAATGAGATTTCTAAAAACTGTGTAAACATATCGTTGGAAAACACTGGGACTGTTACATAAGCCAAATGGGACACGTAAAAATTCGTATTGTCCTTCATGAGTCACAAAAGAAGTATATTTAGTGCTATTAGGGTCCATAGGTACATGAAAGAAACCATTTTTGAGATCAAGTGAAGTGAACACCCGAGATTTTCCAAGTTTGTCTAAAGCTTCTTCGATGAGCGGTAAGGGAAATTTATCTTTTATCATTTTTCTATTCAATTTGCGGTAATCAACACAAAGTCTATAATCTCCACTTTTTTTCTTACATAGAACAATCGGTGCGGCATAATCGGAGCAACTTTCTTTAATAATTCCATCATTTAACCAATCTTGAATTTGGCTTTCTACAATTTTCTGTTCCGCGAAAGGGAGTCGTCGAGAACGTTGAGCTACAGGGATTTCATCTTGTAATAAAATAGTCATCTTAATTTCAGTGTCTTGAACTTTATGTGGTTTGTAGGAAGTAACGATATTTTGAACTTCCTCACGAGTTTCAGAATTCAAAATGTGTGAAAGATCAAATGGAAAAGCTTGATCATCAGAAACATTAGCAATATTAACGAAGGTGTTATTTTCAGGAGTTTTGCATAAACGAATACCGTCTTTATCAAATGTAAATTGGGTTTGCTGTAAAAAGTCGATTCCGATAATCACATCAAAAGGAATCAAGTCATCCTCTAGAACATGTATTTTAGCAGGTAAAGTAATGGTTTGAATTTCGATGGAATCCTGAAAGAATCCGATGCTGTGAACTTGGTTTTTGCCAATTCCTGAAAAGGGAATGTTGGTGGGCTGCAATGATGGCGAACCAATTCTTCGATAGGTTTTCTCATTGATGAGGGTTGCCTGTGACCCAGTGTCACAGAGTGCTGTCAATTGAATTCCTGCAAGTTGAATGTCAACATGCATGGGATTTTTCGATGAAGTTTCAGGAGAAAGTGCATTTACAGTTTTATCAGAAATAGGTTTTTGAGAATCAGGTTTTGGTTTAGAATTTCGATAACTTTTAGGGCAATTAGCATGAACATGACCAAAACTTTTACATCCGTAGCATTGTTTACCATATGACTTATTCAAACATTGGTTGCTTTTGTGACCTCTCAAGCCACAGGAAAAACATACTGGCTGTGTATTTGGGCTACGTGTATTATCGACTTTCACATTGAGGTAGGAAGCATCAATTTTTTTCTGATTATTTTTTCTGAAATTTTGTGATCTGTTAAAGATTTGTTCATAAATTTTCAACTTTTCCTTAAATTCAGGGACGGATTTACAACCGTAAAGAATAACTTTATTGTTTGTTGAATCAGGAATTCCGTTTATGACATACTCAAACAGAGAGGAGTCATCGAGAGAACCTTTGTGTGCCAAATCTCTCATAGCTAAGAAATATTCTTGTAGGGTTTCAAACGGTTTCATACGTCGAGATTCCATTAATTTATGTAACTGAATACCGTTAATTTTGTCCGAAAATTCGTCTAATAAATGGTGCTTCAATTGTTCCCAATTTGTAATTCCACGAATAGACCTAATTAAAGTTTGAGCGGGACCAGTTAAACATTTTCTAACAAAAGTAATTTGGTGAATTGGATTGTTTATCTGATATAAACAAAAAAGTTCTTCAACGTCAGATATAAAATTCTCAACACTGTAATTATCACGAGACGAGAAAGGTTTTATTAAATCAACAACGTCTTTCAGACTAAACAACTGGAAAGAGAGATTCGCAGTTTCAACTGAAGGCAATGAATTTTGATCTGATTCACCAACGGAAATGTGTGTATTTTGCTTATTCGAAGATTCTTTTGCGTCAATGGTGGGGGAAAAGGGAGATCTATTTTCCTCTATAACGCTGTTAGTTTGGGATGAACGTGCACCCGGAAGTGAGTCATCATTCACTTCGCATTCCGAAAGATCAGAAAATTCTGCTTTTAATAACGATAAATCAGTAAGACTCATAAGAATGGTATTGGCACATTTGTCTGGGTCAGTTGAAAATTCTAAATGAAGTAGATTACAAATAGAAATCAAGTCTTTAAGTGAAAACTCTTTAAGTACTTTCTGTTTCGTTGCTTCCAACACGAATGGCTGTTTAAAACCTGTAAATTTACGTAATCTGGTACGATTTTGTCTGTCGCCGTCTGTACCAAAAATTAAACGATGTAGAACCTTTATTTGATTCGTACCACCAAATTTTAATGATTTTGCAATATTGGGGTAATCGTTGAGAGTAGCCATAACTATATACTAGGTTCAAACAATTATAGTACACAAATATACAAATATTCAAAACCAAAATCAATAATTATAATACGTAGTTACTCAAATTCAAAAGTAGAAAATAATATTTCAAATCGAAATTTTTTCAAATACCAATTCAATAATAAAATATTGATTCTCAAAATATGCATCAAAATAAGTAATCTTTAAAACAGGTTTTGTTCAAGAAAACAAAATTATGAACTAAAATAAGCATCAAATATCAAATAATAAGTTCTTCAAAATAATTTCTCTGGTTGAAGAAAACAGATGACGTAAATTTAGATATGTATCAAGTTAGATATTACTTCAGCAAAATATTCATCAAATTAATCTTCAAAATAAATCACTGTTGAAGAAAATAGAGGATGTAAATGCAGCATCAAAATAATAGTTAAAGTTCTAATGTTAAAAGCATCAAAATTGGGAAATCGAAAGTATCAAAATTGTGAAATCGAAAGCATCAAAGCATTCTGCAAAATAAAAAATATTCTCGCAAGAAAACAGCAGAATTAAGTTCAACATCAAAGCGCATCAAATAAGCAAAGTTGTCATCAAATAAACATTCGCTTCGTCAAAATTATGCATCAAAATAATAATATAATAATCTTCAAAAGTATTCAATTCGCGATCTTTCAAAATATATATTATGTTGTGGTTTGTTCAAGGAAACATGATTCTTCAAGTTAAATGTCGAAATTTTCATCAAATCATCAAATAATTTCATCGAAATAGAATTCTCTTCAAGAAAACAGAAGTGATAAATTCAACGTCAAAGACCATCAAAAATGAATTTAGCATCAATTAAATTCTTGCATCAAAAGAACGTTGAAATATCTTTCAGTTTTCTTAAATCATCAATAAGTTGAGAATTCCCTTAATCATCAAAATTTTCTTGAACAAGCGTCAACGTATGCATCAAATAATTTTAATATGATCCAAGTTACTTACAATTCTGGTTTTGGTTCTCATCATCCTATCAGAGTATCATCAGAGTCCGTGGCACATCACTTTCGTTTTCGCTGGCGGTATCCAAAACCGAAATGACAGACAACAGTAATCCAGGAATCATCAAAAGAAAATAGTTTTTCAGTCCAAGCTAGGGGTATTTTTCGAGTCCGAGGGCCGAGCACCCATGTAGGAAGGAGTTAGTACTCCTTCCTTTAGAAGTGAATCATTAGACTTAATTATTTTGAACATTTAATTAAACTAGACGATGTTTACAAGACAGGACTAACACTTAGTATGAAATTAAGAAAAAACAAATCATTAACATAGCTATTTGACTCAAAACGGCAAGCCTGCGGAGCGACACATCCGCTTCGTAATGTCACTAGTCCATCACACTGTTTGCGTGCCAAGTCCTTCGCGCCGAAGTAGTAGGAGTGGAAGTTGTAGTAATAGTTCAGTTGTGTTGCCAAACTCACTCTCACACATATATATATATATATATATATATATATATATATATATATATATATATATATATATATATATATATATATATATATATATATATATATTTAGGGTGAACCAAAAGTATTGCCTTGATTACAAATATTTATCGTGCTCAAACTATTATAATTAGACCTATGTTTGTTTGGATATATTGTAAGTACTGTTATAAATTTTTTTATAAGACCATTTACCTCATTAATTTTTAACGTGTGCCCCCTTGGTAGCTCGGAGAATGTCAAAGCGGTTTTCCAGTTCCCGCCAAGTGTTATTTAACATGTCTTCTGTTACAGTACACACAGTACATGTTTCGTCTAGGAAATCACGCACTAAAGATCCTCAGTGAGCAGGTGCGACATATTTCTGAAAAAATTGCTATAAATAAATGTTCGGGGTCACGCTTTTTGGGCTTTCTCTTGAATCGACGACATTCCGGCTGAAAATGATGTCCTCCTTTCAAATATTCCCTTGAGTACCTCTTGAAGGAGCACTCGCGTCATTTATTTCACCAAAAAACTACTAAAACTGACCTATCCAACGATACAAAAGTTACATTATTATATAAAACGGTTATTTTGCAATGAATTTTTATAATCAGGGCAAGACTTTTGGTTCACCCTGTATATGGGTGTGTGTGTGTGCATGTATGTATATATGTACATATGTGTGCAAAGGTACTGTGAATACTTTAGAGTTCCTCAGTTCTTCATAAAGGATGCACGTAAAATTAGGGTCAGTTTTCGGCCATCAAAGAAGCGTCTTGAAAAATGATCTTCCTACTACTGTTCATCACGTGTGTGTATCATTTGCCAGTGCAAAAGAAATCCTTCTACTGTGTGTGTATGTTTATTTTCTCTCATGTCTCCATAGGAACGCCAAACTGGGGACCCGTAATGAGTTATGATTTTATTTGAATTCCCCAAATTAAAAAGTAATATCTCATTCAGGGGTTAAATCCAACAAATCCTGAAATGATTATCTCAAAAAGTTTTTATATTTTGAACTAACTTCTACAATCTGTAACTTTTTTACACTTACACATTAGCTTACAGAAAACCATGCTTAACTCTGAGTAGAAAAGTTATATTAATTTCTTTTAATTGCATTAATTTCATATAAAATAATTTTTCCTGGAATCATTATTTTCTTTAAATGTAATATTTAATTTTCTTTAAAATTCATATTAGCTATAAGGAAATTGAAACTGATAACTGTGAGTTTCCATCTCCGTACTTCATTTAGTATTGACCTTATTTTAATTATTAAATAATATTACTTAATTAAGTACCTTAGTGCATCCGTTGAACGACTCCAGTAGTATATGTTATTCACTTTGATATCATAACTAAATAATATGTTCAAGGTACCTCGCTAGCTTGATGAAATTATTAAATGATGAATTTCTTATGAGTATAACAAAATAGAATAAA
Organism: Dolomedes plantarius; assembly: GCA_907164885.2. NCBI lineage: Eukaryota > Metazoa > Arthropoda > Arachnida > Araneae > Dolomedidae > Dolomedes > Dolomedes plantarius. The sequence continues at coordinate 151,421,725 of OU015492.1, forward strand.
TGATCAAAACCATCTCGTTTTCGAGAAACCAGTCCTGCATCTCCTGTGCATTGTGGCAGGAAGATAGATCGTGTAATGGTAAATACAATTTGCAAACGTGCGATTGTGTAAATATATATATCACAGCGGAATATTTTCCTATTTTGGCGGAAATACGATTTAAATTTCTGGCAAATGCTCACCATATGCTCTTCGTTTTCCATCTATGAGCGACAATTTTGTTTTGTTCAAATGTCTTTATTTTAGTCTTCTAAAGGTGATAGAAACGGTCATTAAAAATTTAAAATAATATAAGGTATCATGGTATGATATCATTCTAATATTAACACATAGTTGTCGAAGTAATCCCATTTGAGTATAAAAGTGTTAACGAAAAGATCCATATCATAGAAGCATTAATTTTTTTAGAAAATTCATTGAATGTTCTTATTGAATGTTCTTATATTCCAACCTCATCTAGAGTTCTTAAGTGCATATGATGACCCTATTTGTATATTGGGCCAACTCCATTTTTGTTTATTTTGAGATACAAAGTTTATTTTGAGATCAGCGATCATTGAGACAAAGTCTAATGATTGCTGAAAATTGACTGCTGAAGTCTGATTTATAATGTCCTCTGTTGGCAGCAGAAATAAGCTGCAGGTGTACCAGTTTTAAATTAAGATAGAAATGACTTGTGTTAACATGAAAGTGAGGCTACCTAAGTGGAGTTGGCCCACTATTCAAATAAGGCCTTCATATAGTGTTTCTCTGTGGTTAGGGTAAAATGCACAATATCCGTAATAGATTCAAAAAGTTACTTTGAAATTTTGCTAATGGAAATATAAACATTTAAAAGCATACAATGCAATTTGTAGTCTGGTAATTTCTACGTATCTAGGCAGCGAACATGTATTTCTGTTATCAATCACTACGCATATTAGTCATCGGAAGATTTAACGTAAAATCATAATTAATTAATGATTTAATATGGAGCAATTTTGAATATTTTTTATTGCTAATCCACAATGTAAAACCTTATTCTCATGTTTGTACTGACTTAGAATATTATCATTGCGAGAATATTATTATTGCGATTGATGTAACCCCCTTAAGTTGAAAATTAATAATTTTTGTCATTATATAACTCTCGTCTATGTACAAAACTTTTCAACATTTTCTGGAAAAAAATAAGATGAAGAAATAGTGTATTAAATTTGTAATAAAAAATAGATAACGTAAGACACACAGAGTTTTCCTAATCAATGACCATAATTTTAGGTGATAGGTTGAGAACGAAATAATCTGAGCGTAACCTACTATTTAAAGCCGATTCTGAACGGCTACAAACATCCATGCCAACAATAGGATTCGATCCCACAGACACTTGTATCGATTACTAGAGGCCTAGCCTTTCGGCAATCATCCGACACTTCTTTAGGCATAGCTAAAAAAATAACACAGCGAGTATATATCAATTTTAGAGCTTAGTATCATGGAAAAAAGTCCATGCTTTCTACAGCAAAAAAAAATTCCCCAGTTATTGATTATATAACAATGTTCTTATCAATGTTAGGAATTTTATTACCCTATACACCACGCATAGAAAAGATAATGTCAAACACAGCATAGTTCCACTTCTCTTGAACTATTACAGCGGTTACATTTTACTTTATATGTATTCGCAGTTCAAAACTACCTAAAAATTATGGATGAAAATATGTAAGATCACGATAAATCAAAGAAAGTTATAAAGTCCAATGAATTTTTCCGTATATTTTGCAATCCCCTCCTTGTTCTTTAAAGTATAACTTATCTTTTATATATATATATATATATATATATATATATATATCTTTATATATAAAAGGCAAAGTCTGTGTGTGTGTGACCAAGTTTTTGTCTGCTCGCGGCACGGCGCAAAGACGGCAGGTCGGACAGTCTTGATATTTGACACGAAGATGCCCCCCGAGGTCTCATTATGCACCTCGAAGCCCTTTTTTCGATTTTTTAATTAGATTTTCCGTAATTAAATATTTAGTTGCGATTTGGAGCTCCCGGACGAGTAAAAGCTCCGTAAATCCTAACGTATCCGTCCAAATTTTTTTTTTCGGACAAGCCTATACGGGAAAGATGACACTATACGGAAATCACAATTAAAATTGTCTGTCTTAATTTATCGATTAATTGTGATTTTTTTTCGATCGCCTGTACGCACCCGTTTTTCGGAAAAAAACGCGATTTTGTCCGCGACCCTTTTTTCCAAATTGTCGAATCGATACGTAAATATCATTACATTTTTATGAAATTTTTATCTCAGAGACCCTAGACATCACAGTTTCGAAAGCCAGAATCAAAATTGATTTGCAAGTTGTAGTTATTTTTTAATAATTTATTTTATGATTCGGAAACTCTTGCCAGAAATCTCATTTTGGAGATTTCGTTCTTCATTTCCGGACGAAGGTAAAGAGGGGGAAAATGGGCGTGTCTTTTTCGACGTCAAGCACGTGATGTGTTGGGGCGTTTGTTTTCTATGAGGGATTGGGTGGTTAAAGGAAATCGATTACTATTGCAGTGATAATCGATTAAAAAATCGCATTTAGTAATGCCGTAATTTTTTTTGCCAGCACTTAGTTAATATCATATAATTTGTGGTGTGTTTGTGGAAAAAATCTATGAAGATTTCAAAGAATTTCAGCATGTGGAGGATGTGACATATTCGCTTTCAAGGAAATCGATTACTATTGCAGTGATATTCGATTAAAAAATCCAATTTCCTAATGCCTTATTTTTTTTGGCAACAGTTACTTATTCTCATATAACTTGCGCTTTCTTGTTTGAAAAAATGTGTGAAGAATTTAAACAATGACTTCATTTGTTTAGTAGTTTTGATTTGTTTAATAATTTTATTTTATTGAACAGGAATTTGTACGTTTTAAGTAATCCTATGTCAAAAATTTTGCCAAAATGTGCCAGAAAGGATTAAATTTATATGGGTAAAATAATGTATCGTGGTGAGGAAAAGGATGAAAGCGACGCCCATTAACAAAGGGTTAAGGCTACTAAAATTTGGTAATTACATTACCCGAACAACTCCGGGACGGGTACAGCTAGTATATATATATATATATATATATATATATATATATATATATATATATATATATATATATATATATATATATATATATATATATATATATATATATATATATATATATGTGTGTATATATATATATAAATATATATATATATATATATATATATATATATATATGTGTGTATATATATATATATATATATATATATATATATATATATATATATATATATATATATATATATATATATATATATATATATATATATAATTTTGCTTTTTAGACAAAAAAGAAATTCATTCAATTAGAAAAAAAATTAATAAGGTTTTAACTTATCATTTCCTAAAACTAAAATTATTTCTGGTACCTTAAAATTTTTTCTGGATTTCAATAATTAAATGACTCGTTCTCAACTAATAATTTTTCCTTTTGGCAACTGAGCAGAATTTCCTTTGAAGAGTAGAGTTCCTGGGTCTATTGACTTTAATTCCTGTCGCAAGATGCTTATTATCAATGTATATGTGCTAAATAGAAAAAAATATTATGTTAAATTAAATTTAAAGTTACGAGTTACATTAATATAAAAATTAAGTTTAAAACCTTCAAAAAGTAGAAGGTTACGATAAATTTAAATATTAGAAATATATTAATATTAAATAAATTAAGATTAAAATGAAGAATTAAAAAATTTAAAGAAAATAACTTGATATTAATCATAAAGTTACGGAAAAAAGGCCCTCAGCAAACGAGATGGAAAGTTCGCATAATAAAAGAAAAAAAAGGCCCTGTGCAGGGTCAAACAATTCGTAATAAGATGATAGTAGAGTTCCGCGGGGGGGAAATAAAAACACCAAGATAAGAAAACTTGAAAATGCAGCACCACCTAGGACCGAACCCGTAACGTAGGGTTTAGCAGGTCAGCTCGATAGCACTGCGCCACGACAACACACAGGAATTTGAAAAAGATAGTACGTGTACCGCGGTAACGCCAAATGTAAATATTATTCTCGGGTGGAAAAAGTGCTTAAAAATAGAAAGACAGTTCTGAGGAATTCAGAATTGGTGGTGGAAGAATCCTATCAATTGCTTATTACTTAGAAACAAATTTCACGAACTTGCTGGAATTATTAGTGAGTAAAGTAATAAATCGAAAAATTACGAACTCGGCATTCAGTTAAAAGGGAGTTTTGAAAGTACGCTCTTTTAGAATGAAAACTTTTTTTATCGAATGTATTTGGTATATTTTAGAAGCTGAACATCTAGCAAATGCCGATAAATCGTAAAATTGACATTAATAGTGCAGAAAACCCAAATATTTGTCCATCAAAATTGTCGATTTCGTGAAATTCGGAAAACTGCTTTGGGGAAAAAGCTTCGTTTGCAATGAAAAACATTTTTAAATTTATAAAAATGTGTGTATCCTTAAAGATGAAGAGTTGTAAAAAAATGGAAATAAAAAGTTTGTCGATTGGAGGACGGAAAAGTTGAATTTTGTATGCATGAAAATAGTGAAAATTTGCGAAACGGAAAGGAGCTGGCCCACCCGGAATGTCAGCTGTTTCTGCTCTCCTCTTCTATTGAGTTCGGCAGTTTTAATTGAGTAATTAAAATAGTTTAAAGTTTTGAAAGTTGAGGATAGCATCAGTGCACGCGTCTCGGCCGTCCGCGTATATCGGTACCAGTCGCGATATCCTGCTATGCTCGTTTCGCGAGATTAGCCCGTCATCGTGTCTGCTGACTGACAAACTAACACTGTTTACTTTCAGCTATTAAGGTATCCGACCTCGTTGAGATACCTTTTTTCAAAAAAACACATTTATTTTAAATCTGACTGCATATTTGGAAACTTCCACTTATCACATACTTAAACGACAAGTGAAAACAATTAATTTTTTTTTTTTTTTTTTTTTTTTTAATGGGAAAAAAGGGAAAAATTTGCTAAAATTTTGCTTTTACGTTAAAAACCATATTTTCAAAAGTATTGCAGATTTTTCACTAAATTTTGTTTCTAATAACAGATATATATACTAAGGATGCTGTGAAGTAGGATATTTTATATACCTTTATAAATACCAGAGATATGGCAATGCATGTTAGGTGTGGTTAGAAAAAAGAGGAAAATGACACAAACTTTCAAGAAAAAATAGCTATCACTCATCATCTAATGCATATACTTAAAAAATTCCACTTCCATGCACTCATCAAACTAAAGAAAACCTATGATACAAAAATGGTAAAATTCTATTGATTAGTTTTTGAGTTATCATTGTTGCGATAAGTCAATTTTGCGAAGAATTAAATTTTTCAGAAAATGAATTTAAAGTTTTCATTATCATTTTTCTACATGAAGTATTATTTTTATGAACCTAAAATTCTCCTCATTCAAAAGTGACACTTTTCTTTTTATCATTTGCATCACTTACTTTCTTTTGAATACCCCTTAATTTTTTCCATGCTACTTATGTAGAAGTTATAAAATGACACTTGAAATCTACGATTCACACAAAATCCAAAAAACACTTTAAAAAAGTAAAACACATAATTATTCAAAATCTGATTGCATGTGTGGAAAGATGTATTTATAATTAACTTAAACGACAAGGCAAAACATTTTTAAAAAATTATATTTCTAAAAAATGGGGAAAAAGAGAAAAAAATTGCTAAAATTCTGCTTTTTCGAAAAACACCATATTTCTAAAAATATTGCTAATTTTTCCCTAGATTTTGTTTCTAATAACAGATATACATACTAAGCATGCAGTAAATGAGTGTAATGTACACATCTTAATAAATCCCAGAGACATGGCATTACATGTCAGTTATAGAGAGAAAGAGCAAGAAAACAACACATACTTTTCACAAAAAATAGCTATATATTATCTTCTAACACATATATTTAAAAACTTCTCCTTCATCACACTCATCAAACTATAGAAAACATATGATAAAAAAATTGTAAGATTCTATGAATTAGTTTATGAAGTATCAGGTATGCAATAAGTCCCTTTTGAGAAAAATTCCATTTCCCAGAAAATTAATTTAAAATTTTTATTATCCTTTCGCAACATGAAATATTTGTTTTGCATGTTTAAAATTCTCCACATTTATAACTGATACCTTCATTTTTTTCATTTAAACCACTTACTCTTTTTCGGATAGCTCTTAATTTTTTTCTGGCTATTTTTACAGAAGCTGTGGAATGACGCTTTGAATCTGAAATTCGCAGTTTGTCCAGTTTCCTGAACCCTTCCACAGTAAAATCACCAGGATCTATGCCAAGGCTGCTGAATACACCCAGTAAACCCATAAATCCATCATTGAATAATATCACACTGACATTAGCTCCAAAAAGGAGTGTTCGGAGGCTTACAAATGTATCCTTTGGCAAAATCTGCCACAGAATGCCATTAAAACTCTCGTTTGCATTCTGAGTTTTCCCATGCAAACATTTTTTTAACAAATTTTGATTACACAGCTCCATGTAAACAGGCTTAATTATTTTTAAAATATCAGCAGAAATGCCAGATGTTTTTTCTACAATATTTTTCTTCTCAGCAACTGAACGCTGATATTTGCACCAACTTGTCAGTCCACGTGGACACTGACCATGCATAGGGTTTGAAGCACTAGAACTACAGTGAAACAATGCCGCTATTACTGCCTGCTGCATGGTGGCTAAATCACCAACATTGCTTCTGACAGCTATCCCATAATAATTTTGCAGTTTATCGACAAATCTGTCACTAAGTTTTCCTTTTCCTTTTAATCCAGAAGTAGAGTTTTTTAATTTTCTCAATCTACTGCCTACTCTTTTTTGGATGTGTCCAATGCATTAAAATTTTTGAACACTATTTTCTACATAAATGTCTTTCACAGTTAAAAAACTTTTAGAGTCACCATCACCATAATATTCCGTATATTTCAAACTACGCAGTGCCTCTGAGCGTTCGAATATGCGGTAAGCACCAACTGCTTCCATACCAGAAGCAGAGCCCTTATAATTTGCAGAGCAAATATGATCTGCCTTACGCAACTCATACTTTAGACCACGTTTCATTTTCTCAATATTTTTACATATAGCACAAAATTTCGACATGACTTCCATGTCAAGAATTTTTCCAGTTTTAATGGATAAAGCAGCAACACAACCATTTAATGACTTTTGCCACTGTTGATACAACATCTAAAAGTTTCTCCTGCAAACGCTTATATGAAGTGTTTTGTGGGGGAGAAGGTATATTGAAAGCTGCACATAATTTCTTTCCTGCAGAAAGCCCCTTTCCAATAAGCCTCATGCCAAACACAAACCTATAATTTATGTCCAGCGATCTCCCTGTCTTTATTGAGGACGAAAACTTATGACTGAAGTCACACTTTTGACATTTCAGAGCGAAATATGAACATAATCCAAATCGTGAGTCTTCATTCACACACAATGTATCTGAAAAACAACTAGGACAGCTGAGCATTGAAAAAACGTTTATTAATATCGAAAAATCAATTATTCTGTTCCCAGTTAATTTATCTTTCGCGTTTTCCTCATATTCACAAATGCTATTAGACAGTTTTGAAACACTAGCAGTCATTTTATGAAGGTCAGTGCTGGCAGCCGAATCATCACTTTTGATTATTTTAGTATGACGATTTCCACAAAATCGTCGTTTTTTAGATCGTGTTGACCTACTTTTAGCCATATTAAAGGAATAAACAATGATTCAATAAAATAACTCACAAGTAATTAACAAATAAAACAGTAATAGCAAGCACATGTATCAGGATGTTTCCGAAAAAATTGTAAACAAGGAATCACGAGGGAACTCTTGTTGCCAAATTATAAATGGAAAAATAGGAAAAGCTTGTTGCCAGATGTCAAATAATACCCCCAAAATATCAGAAATTATTATAAAACAGCACGTAGGGCAAAAAAATGAAAATTAGATGTAAACAAATCCCTTTAAACAACCACTTCCGGTTACAATCACCATCACTTCCGGTTTACTGAAAATCACGAAAACACGTATAACTACGGTTCTAATTAAGATATCAAAAAAATTAAAACTGTTTTAGAGAGCTAAATGTTTGGTCTATAAAATAAAACAGTAAAAAAATTTCGAAACTTTGACCAAAAATCGCCTTTTGAACGAGGTCGGATACGAGGTCGGATAGTAAGATATATATATGTGTGTGTGTGTGTGTGTGTGTGTAAGTAAGTAAGTAACATGTCAGGCCCACTTCGGAAAGGAATAATGACTATTTGAGGATCCGACATGCTACAAATGAAGAGAAGTAGTAAACCGGGAGCAACGGCAGCACCGGAGGGGGTTCGTTAAGGTATGTGCCTACCTTTTGGGCACTTTTTTTGAAAAATTGGAAATTTTTATGAAACACAAGTGTTTTTAGTTAGAACAGGGAATAAAACTATGAATTTAAAAAAAAAGTTAGTGGAATTTTCATTAACTTTTCAAATTTAGGCAATTTTTAGTCAAATTTTAGTAAAAATTAGCGTTTACGCCAAATTTTCTAAAACAAAATCTAACCAATATATTTCACTTTTTTTTTCAACAGAATATTAGTGAATCACTTATCTGTGTTATGAAGCAAAATATTTGCAATACCTCTTAAACTTACTAACATATACCAAATTTTGTATACACAACAAGATTTTTTAAAAAATTTTCATATATTTTTCAATAAAAATAGCTCTTAAATTAATTTTCTTCAATTTTCTTCAATAATTTTCTTCAATAAAAATAGCTCTTAAATATTTTATTATGCAGACGACAAATCTTCTCGGGGCAAATACAAATGTAAAAGGCTCGAAGGGTTACATCACCTTTAATTGGCAACAGAAATCCGCAGAGTGTACAGGTAGCTGACCACAGGCCCTTATATAAACTTTTGAGGTTGCTCGCAATGTGACGTGCCACGTGACAGTGCAACGAATAATGATTCGATCAAACCTGGATCTCCGGGCTTTTAAAAATTATATAACTAAGGGGATTATCTCTAAATTTATAAGGACGATTTTTAGGTTATTTACCAATTCCTTTGTTCTTTAAAATCGAACTACGTAATTAATGCACGCCCAAGGAAATTTTAAAGAATTTAGAATTTATAACGGTTTTAAGTTTTTAATGTTATATATATATATATATATATATATATATATCTTACTATTAACAGCTGAAGGTAAACAAAGGTATGTTTGTTAGGGAGCATCCACGGGGATGCGCTAATCTCGCGAACCGAGCATAGCAGGATATCGCGACTGGTACCGATGGACGCGGACGGACAAGACGCGTGCACTGATACCATCCTCAAATTAAAATAAAATTAAACTTTTCTAATTATTAAATTAAAACCGCCGAACTCTAAAGAAGCGGACAACAGAAACAGCTGTCATTCCGGGTGGGCTAGCTCCTTTCCGTTTCGCAAATGTGCACTATTTTCATGCATGCAAAATTAAACTTTTCCGCCCACCAATCGACAAATTCTTTATTTCTATGTGATCTACAACTCTTCATCTTTAAGGATGTGCACATTTTTAAAAAGTAAAAAATGTTTTTCATTGCAAACGCTTTTTCCCCAAACCCGTTTTCCGAATTTTACGAAATCGACAATTTTGATTGACAAATATTTCGGTTTTCTGCAGCTATTAATGTTAATTTTACAATTTATCGGCATTTTCTAGATGCTCAGCTTCCAAAATATACCAAATACATTTAATAAGAAAAATTTATCATTCTATAAAAGCGTACTTACAAAACTCACTTTTGAAATTTCCCGCGCTGATAGCCATTGATTCTTAATGTAACTTGAATGCCGAGTTCTTATATTTTCGACTTATTATTTTACTCACTAATAATTCCAGCAAGTTCGTGAAATTTGTTTCTAATTATTGAGGAAGTGATGAGGATTCTTAAGCCAACAATTTTGAATTCATCAGAACTATCTTTCTATTTTTTTAAGCACTTTTTCCCGCACGAGATTTAATATTTACATTAAGCCATGTTGCCAAAAGGAAAAATAATTAGTTGAGAAAAAGTCATTTAATAATTGAAATCCAGAAATAATTTTAAAGTACCGAAATAATTTTACTTTTAGGAAATGAGAAGTTAAAACCTTTAGAATTTTTTCGAATTGAATGAACTTTTTTGTTTAAAAAGCAAAATTTTAAAACGAAAATTTGAAAGAGCTATTTTAATAGCCAAAACCGAAATTTGAAAAAGAGAATTTAAAAGAGAATTTAAATATTAATTTCATTTTTTGAAAATTCTAATTTATTTTTCAGAGCGATTTAACAGTTTTTAATCTTTAAGAAATGAAACCATTTCATTTTAAATCGTAAACGTAACACATCGGGTTGCCCCTCAGGTAGTATATATATATATATATATATATATATATATATATATATATATATATATATATATATATATATATATATTTATTTATTTATTTATTTATATTTATATATATATATATGTTGGAACCCGACTCCGAAATCGGACAATGTCCGAAAAAATGCTCACAACGCGAATAGATCACACACAAATGGGCCAAGTCCGAAATGTTACATTATTTCGGACTTGGGTCATTTACAAATGAACATTTCGCGTATAGGCAAATCAGAAGTGCGCAGAGTACGAAACATAATTTCATTTCGCACTTTGAGCATTCTAAATTGCTCACTTTGCGAATTGTCAGTTGAAGAATGATTAAAGTCAGAAAACAATAATTTTTAACTCTAATTATTTGACCAAATAATATGAATGAAATGAGTTAAAAGATCATTTTAACGATCTGCATTACTGTTACCTCACAGTTAAAAAAGTATGTCCATATTGAAAAAAAAATGAAAACATAGTAAAATAATAAGTGATGGAAAAAATTATGAAAAATGAACTGTTACTTAATTTTGAAGACAGAACTGTTATGGCTCTTACATATGATGTCAGTTTATAGTAGTTGCATTTGATGCCAGTTGATAGGCACTTGCATCTTTTGCTGTCACACTGCTTTCTACAATTGCAGTGGACGAAACCTTGTAAGTTTCCTGATTCCAGGGTAACCGTGATTCGAAGTGAGTGTACGAAGCTTGGGATAACTTTTTCAGATATGAAATTGTTTTCAGTCAGTTGGAATTCATTTCTGGAATATAACTTCTCCAATATTCCGGATTTCGTACCGAGTTTGTATAGCCCATCAGCGTTCACTCCCATTTTCACAGCTATCATATTTCTCGGTGCAGATCTTCTCGGTGCAGAGTTCTGGAATCCGTAACACAACGTTCTGACCGATGTTCATGGGAGGAAATTTAGCGTCACTCCCTCTTAGCATTTCGTCTGCTTGCATGTTAATTTTTTTTGGCACAATCATCTCGTTTCTCTTCAGTTAACGTCTTCCTTTTTTGTAAGATGGACACATCAGAGTTTTCAGAATCTGATGAATCAGTTTCATGTTTACGTTCAGGCATGTTGGCCAAAACCTTTTCAAGTTGTTCATCAGTCTCAAGGTCTGTTGAAAAACATAATTACTGGGGAAGTCCGTTTGTAAGTGGAACTCCAAACAGAGCATCGTATTGGCTTCTGGTGATTCCACGATGTTACGTGCAATTTGTTTCGTTTGAACGATTCGTAACCCATCTGCCCGCTGACTTGTCTGATTGTCTGCCATCCACGTCACCAACATATAACGAACATCTTGGTTTGCACGTTCGACGGAGCCTTGGCTTTGAGATTCTCTGGGTTTTCCATGAACAATTTTTGCTTCAAACTTATATGCAAGCTCTTTTATAATTTTATTCGAGAACTCAGGTCCATTATTGAACTGCAAAATGCAGGAAGCTCTTATGATACAAAAACTGTCCATTAAGTTATAAGAAACTTCTTTAGCTGTTTTCGTTTTCAGTGGGCGTAAAAAAGAGAATTTGGTAAGATGATCTTGATAGTTCAAAAGGAATTTATAATGGCGATCAGACTCTGCATGTCAGTGAAGTCAACTTGTCATTGTTTTTTGGAATGCGTTAGTAAGTATTGGTTTAACAACGACTCCCTGTTTTTACCCTTTTTTTCAAGTGACACTGTTCACAGAGATAAAAGTACAGCTTAATCCCTTTCGAGGCACATTGCAGTGTTTCACCCATCCTCCAAGTGTACAAATAGGACTTGGCTCACTACTGATTTGCCCGATCGCGAATTGATCAAATTCAAGTGCTCAAACTCCGAAATAATTTAACATTTCGGACTTGGTACATTTGTCAGTGATCCATTCTCGATGTGAGCAAATTCAAGTGCACAAAGTTCGAAATAATGTCACTTTTCGGACTTGGCGCATTTGTCAGTAATCCATCCAAGATGTGAGCATTCTTATTGGACATTGTCCGATTTCTTAGTTTGGTTCCAACATATATATATATATATATATATATATATATATATATATATACCGGGTAGGCAAAAAGTCCTTATAAACTTCAAACACTCATAAAAACCGGAAAAATAACCAAAATAAAAAAATTAAAAAATTACAGGGTTATTGTCGCTAGGTCACGTTTTTTTTTTTTCTTTCTTTTAAGACAGGAAAAAAATATTTCAAAAAACAGCCGACAGGTGGCGCCGATACGAGCGAAATCTGAGGAAATGTGCAAATGAGACGGTTATAAGAAAGTACGCTCCTAATCCACTACATGTTCACCGTTGTTCCGAGATCCGCCGAGAGGTGTCATGTATTCATCCGGACCTGCTGCACTCTGCCGTTGGTGGATTTGTGAATAGTCTGCAATGCATAATCCCCCATGGTAGTGGTCATGTGGAATACCTATTGCTGTAATAAACGATTTAGAGGCATTCTTTTCGTTATTTGCGTATATTTTCTTTGACTTGTGTAAGTCAGCGCCACCTGTCGTTTGTTTTTTGAGTTATTATTTTTTTTCCTGCCTCAAAAACAATCTCGTGACTTAGCGATGCTAACCCTGCAAACCTTTTTTTAAGTTAGTCATTTTTCCGGATTTTATGAAGTTTTTAAAGTTGCCCACTTAGTATATATATATATATATATATATATATATATATATATATATATATATATATATATATATATATATATATATATATATATATATATATATATATATATATGTGTGTGTGTGTGTGTGTGTGTGTGAAGAAAGCGCAAATACATTTTTTTTCATTTTAAACTGACGGACACAAAATAAGAAAAATTACTTACTATAGTATATCCAGCTTGTAACCGGGGATATTGATACAGCGCATTTAAAGACTGTGTCGCTAGCAGCTAGGGCTGAGGCGGCAACGAATCCACCATACGCTTGACCCCAAATGGCAATGTGACTAGGATGAATGAAGGGGAGATTATCCCGTAAGTACCTGTAAAGAAAATTGAAGTCATAAGCTTCAGAATTCATTTATTTAATGTAGTGCGTGAATATTTTTCAATTTTGAGTTAATCTTTTCATCTCTCTGCCACAGACAGACACTTGGACTCTAATATTCATATTTATGTATAATCTGTCCACTTATCTGTCTGCAGACAAATTATGTTCTGTGTGAATAGTTTTTGATAGGTCAGTGATATAACAAGATATTTCAGAAATTACAAGGACCGTCAGCCGAGGAAGCAAAAATGTGAGATGGAATCTCGATCTTATGATAATTCGGTATATATATATATATATATATATATATATATATATACACGTCTTTGTGTATTTATCATTTCAACTGTAATTTTGTAACCACACTGCTCAAAACAATTAGAGGAGCACATGGTTTTAACAAAATTACGCAAATTCTTACACCGATAAGTAACATAAAATAAATCATCCATAACTTAAAGCCTAGCAGGAAACAAAAGAAGAAAACTCCGTATGCAAATTAAAGTTCATGACGCCAAAAAACAGAAAAAGAACACAAGGGCTGAAATCGGGATACTGCAGAAACGTCTGTTTCACTTCTTTAACTGTGAAATTCGAATGCTCAGTTATTCTTTTTGAGAAAAGGTGACTTGAAAATGTCTCAACAACGTGATTTACCAGAATTCATGGCATGGCGTATAATAGGCAGAATTGAATGCGGGCAAACACAACGTAGTGTCGCGGACGCTGGTGGAGTCTCCAGAAGTGTCGTTGCAAGGCTCTAGAATCGATTCCAAGAAACAGAGAATGTTAGACGTCGACCAGGGCAAGGTCGGCCACGGGCCACTACAGCAACTGATGACCGGTATATACTGTTAACAGCTCGTCGAAACAGAACAGACAATGCTACTCAGCTGCAAAGACAGTTGCTCTTGGAAACAGGACGAAGAGTGTCCAGCCAAACAGTACGTAAGAGGCTTCATCAGGGAGGTCTCTATGCACGTAGGCCAATGGTCTGCATTCCGTTGACCTCACGCCACCGTGTGGCCCGAAGAAGATGGGCTGCTGAACATCGAGATTGGGAGCAACATGATTGGAGCCAAGTGCTGTTTACAGACGAGTTACGATTCAGTCTGGAGTGTGACACCCGATGTGTTTTGGTATGGAGGGAAAGGGGCACTCGAAATAACCCAACATTCGCTCGTGAAAGGTCACAATACAGAAGAGCTGGTTTTATGGTATGGGGTGGAATCAGCATAGGTGGACGTACGGACCTGCATATCATTCGGAATGGTACTTTGACGGCCCGAAGGTATGCAGACGAGATACTGTCACCTCATGTCATAACTTACGCTGCAGCCATTGGAGATTCCTTTGTTTTCCAGCATGATAATGCCAGACCGCATACAGCTCGTCTTGTGGAGAACATGCTTGAAGCTTAAACAATACAGCGTATGGAATGGCCAGCGTGCTCTCCTCACCTGAATCCAATCGAGTATGTTTGGGACATGCTCGGACGACACATTGCTGTGAGACCAAGTTCTCCATTTACTCTCCGAGACTTGGAGATTGCATTTCTTGAGGAGTGGAACAGTATTCCCCAAAGTCTTATCGATAACATCATCGCATCAATGGAAAACAGGTGTGCAGCAGTCTTAGCTGTTCGAGGAGACCACACGCCATATAAAAAATCTTGCATCATTTCTAAACAATGCTCTTTATTTATCGTTTACATGTAACCAAGTTCTTGCCCTAAATCATCTTTTCATGTTTTTTTACATATTTTCAAAGAATTAAACCTTAATTACAAATTTTTTACGTCTTTTTTGTGTATTGTGCATTGATACGCGTGTACTATCCATTTTATGCCAATACATGGCTGTCTCGCACGGTTTTCTTAACTTCTTTGCTTGCTCACCTAATTTTTTTGAGCAGTGGATATATAGACTATATACAGAGGATATGGAGCGAAAGAGATGCATAAGTAGATTGAATGTAATAAAAATTTATACATTTACGAGTTGGTTTGCGAATTAAAGTTTAAATGTTACCTGCGTAATAAAACGTAAGGGAAAGTCATACATATAAAAAAAGAATATATATATATATACACACACACACACATATATATATATATATATATATATATATATATATTAACTATTGGAGTCAGAATGACTGGTTTTTGACATTTTTGAAAAAAATATACAAACTTATCGGCACTAATATATATATAACTATATAAACTAGTAGGATTTCTCTCTATCACTACCTATTTTCACTAATAAATAATTATTTTCACTAATAGGATTTTTTGAAATGTTAAAGCGTTTTAGCATAATGTAATGTTAATTGAATAACACGACTCATAGCGGTCTTTAGTAAAAGCACTATCTTATTTTTTATATCGTTGTGGAGTCTCGACTAGTGCCTCTTACACATCCACTTTCACATATATAGGAAAATAGCAAAAGGAGAGAAATTTACTTTCCAATACATCGCGAAATTGCATGAATTCTATGCAAAGAGGTATTCTCTATTATTATTATTATTACAATAATTTTTTTTCAAACACGTCGTTTTCTATACACAAGCCCTGACAAATTGAGACGAATCGGGAGGCAGAGTCTGTGAAGGAGCAGAGTTAAATTTACCTTATAACATCGATCTGGTCTTGCACTTCAACCGTCCCGAGATGGTAATAAATCTCATGCAGCATTTTGTCTCCTTGATGTGCGCTGCCTCTACCATCGATCCACGCATAGATTTGATTTCTCCGGCCGGAGAGGTAGGTTCCCCAGTGGATTTTGAATTCATTCGTAACGAGTTGGGAGCCGGGAGCACCGTCTCTGAAAACCAGAAAAGGGATGTTCATTTCCTAACTTTATTTTGATAAATATTGCACTCCATACACTCGCCGTGAGAGGGGGGGGGGGGGGGGAAAGCGAAAGAATTAACGAGAAACATGTGATTTCTCCCCCCCCCCCGGAAGCTCTCAGTTTTTTCTTTACATGCGTCCATTTGTTTGTACGATATAGTAAACAATTTATTGCAAAGAAACAGTATTTTAACTTAAACATTGCGAAATATTTCGGAATTTTTATGCCAAAAATATATTTCTGGGAATGGCAAATAATAAAGTAATTCTGCATACTGTTACTTTCTTAAAACTACAGGGAGCAAAATATGTGAAGACTGATTTTCTCAAACTAAACAATGAGAGGGGAAGAAAGATAAAGTATTAACGAGAAACATGTGATTTGTATCCCAAGCACTCAGTATTTTCTTTAAATGTTTCCTTTTTTTGTACTAGAAAGGACACAATGTATTGCTGAGCAACAGTATTGCAATATAAATAGTACAAAATTATCGCAATTTGTAGGCTTAACCTTTTACTTACGGGGTGGGATAGCATGTATCCCAAGAATACGGGCCCAAGAATGATATATATAAATATACATGTACATAATATATATATATATATATATATATATATATATATACAGTCGAATCTCCATATATCGAAGTAGCAAATTGCCGGAAAAAAAAATCGATATATAGAAATTTCGATATATAGAATTGAGCTTAGTTTTATCATAATTCCTTAAAAAATTAAAGCTAATTTTTGTATACAAAACTCCATTTCTAATTTATATGCAGATCACATTAAATGAAAGTCAATAACTATAAAATGAATTAATATGAAAGATTTATCGAGTACTACATACCTTTAAAAAAAACAATAATCCAGACAGTGGTTACAATGATCACAGTTACATTTTTAATTTATTCAGTCCACTAAAAACTTAATCAGGGAAATTTTAAATTAATTGAAGTCCACGACATATTGTTTCAAATGCCAAAAATTGGGAGATTTTATTCTAAAGTGGAATAAAATCTCCCAATTTGGCTTGAAAACATTTCGATATATAGAGATTTTTTCAATATATCGAAACAATATTTCTATGTAATGAACATGAAGATTTGCTAAGAGTTCGATATATAGAGGTTCGACTGTATATATATATATATATATATATATATATATATATATATATATATATATGTACATGTACATGTACATACATACAACCCCCTTAATGGCCGTTCTTAAAAAAAGCGGGTATGAATTTTTTTAAGGTTTCCCGTAAGCTAAATGTTAATGTATATTTCTGGGGATAGTAAACGAGAGAGTAACTGTATATAGCATTTCTTGCCGGAAACTAGGGGCGCACATATCAGTAGCCCAGATATTAAGAAATGGTCCTTCCTTACTAGCTTTTAAGTATTTCGATATAAATATTGTGAAATTATTCGGAGTTTTTATGCTTAGTATATATTTCCAGGGATTGTAAATTATGAAGTTAATGTACATAGTATAACTTGCGCAAATAATGTAAATAATTCAACACGAAATAATACACATAAAGAAGACTTGGACAGCCGAACAAATTAACAGAAATACTATCCAAGCGTTGAAAAATCTTAACTTTTCAATAAAAGATTGCGCAGTTGCAATAAATTCTCATATTGAAAACTGACAAATATAACTAAGATATAAATAATTCAACAGAGAAAGAAAATTACTATCAGGAAGAATGCAGTCAAAATAAAACGAAATCAAGCACTTAGAGCTAAATGCACCATAAATGGAAGATTTTGTAGCAGTAAAAGAACTAAACCATATAACGAGGCAACCGACTAGTGTCTTCATCAGGAGGCCTAACCAAATAAGTTACCTCATGGGGGAACTTTCTGAATAGGATACAGGTCTAACCAAACGACATCCCAAGGCCCCGATATATTTCCAATACTATTTGTATTTCCAGGGATAACAAATTAGGAATTAACTGTATATAGTATAACTTTCTTAACACAATGGGGTCACGAAAAACAGGAACAAAGATTGTCTAAAACTAAACAATGACAGGATAAAAAGGGAAACAATTAAAGAGAAACGTGATTTTCCCCCAAGCACTCAGTGCTTTAAATGCATTCATTTGTTTGTAGTAGAAAGGAATGGATGTATTGTGGAGGTACGATATTTCAATATATATATTACGAAATTATTTGGAATTGTAACGTTTAATATATATTTTTATAAATTGTAAACGAGAAAGTAACTATATATAGCAATACTTGCATGAAACTAGGAAAGCACGAAAAACATAAGCACATATTTTCTCAAACACTGAGAGGGAAAGAAGTGAAAAAATTAACGAGAAACGCGATTTTCCCCAAAGCACTCAGTATTCGCTTTAAATGCATTCATTTGTTTGTAGTAGAAAATAATAAATGCATTGCAGAGGTACAATATTTCAATATATATATTACGAAATTATTTGGAATTGTAATGTTTAATATGTATTTCTGGGAATTTTAAACGAGGAAGTAACTATATGTATAGTATTACTTGCATGAAACTAGGAAAGCACGAAAAACATAATAAGAAAGAGGGAAAGAAGTGATAGAATTAACGAGAAACGTGATTTTCCCCCCAAGCGATCAGTCTTTTCTTCAGATGCATCTGTTTGTTTACTAGAAAAGAAACAATGCATAGCTTAGAAATTGTAATTTAACTTAGATATTACGATATTATTCCGATTTTTTATATATTTCTTGGGATTGTAAACTAAGAAGAAACTGTACATATTACTGTTTTCAAGAAACTAGGAATAAGAGAAAAACTGCATAAGAGGAAAACACATTTTCTAAGCCTGAACAATAGAATTAATTTTATAGGAAATTTTTGGAAGCTCTGTGATGCAGTTAAACTGTTCATAGAGTAAACAAGAAAGTATATATAAAACTATTTTATCAATTAGCAAAAGGTACGAAGTGATCTGAAATAAACATTTTTATACTTTTATTTTAATTTTGATAAATAACGATATTGTTACATACAGGGTGCAGCAGAGAGAACGTTCCGAGGGTATAAAAAATAAATAAATAAATAAATAATAATAATAAAATAATAATTAATAAAAAATAAATAAATTATTTTTTATTTTCTCAGGTATAAAAGATTTCTTTCTCTATCTTGCTTTGTATTTTTGTAATTGACGTTTGAAATCAGAACGTTCTTTCTACCGCACCCTGTACTAAGGAAAAAAACTGACATTTTTAACTTCTCTAAAATTTTAAATATTAATTTAGGTTGTCTTACTAGACCAATAAACCAGTTTTATTAAATACTATACAAGAATGTGAAACAGATTGGAATAAATGGTTGTATTTGTATATTTTTTTAATTGAAATGCATTTACATAAATTTAAAACTTTGATTTTTCTTTGAAATTTCTATTTATAGTTAGAAGCAATTCTGTTTTAGACTTAATTATAACTAAAAATCACAATTTCCGTATTGAAAATATACTGAGTTAGAGTGTAAGCATTAAACTGTGCGTGTGTATGTAAATATGCATCTATTTGCAATTGTATTTTTGATTTTTTATAAATTTATATATCTATGGTACCCGGTATAAAGTCTTAAGTTACACACAGTGATTTAAATATACCAAGTCATTGTCTTTCATACCAATCGCAGAACAATAATTTCGACTTGCGTCTTTTGTACAAAGAAATGTACTTTTATATGCAAAAATGATAGACTTAAGCCTTTTATACTATTCAAAAGATTTTTTTATCAATACTAAAAAAATATTTAAAAATCATTTTTTTTACTTAAGCCCTTTATACCGGACACCATACATATATGGGTATTAAAATTAGATTATGCATGCATTAGTTTTGTAATTTTATTAGAAATAAATTTTTTAGTTGAAACTGTTATAATAATATAAGTATTCAAAATAGAACTGAACCAAGAAGAAAATTAAAACCATATATTGTTTTACATAAATGGAGAGAATCTTTTTTGGGCTTTTCTTTCTCGTTTGCAGGAAAATAAATAAGTAGTTAAATGCGAGAAGCTATTATTTTGTGACAAATTTTAAATTAAATAGAACACAAAAAAATAATGCCAAATTATTAGTATTTTTTTAAAGTATTGAATCGAAAATATTTCTTTTCTCAGTGTTTTATATCGGTTTTAAATATTTTATTCTTGAAAGGCATTAACATTTTTTATCTTAAATTAAATGATTATACTAAGTTGTATTGAAATCGTAGGAAAAATAATTTTTTAAATATTTTTTAAGAGACTTTATAATTTGGTTATGTGTTTGGTTGTTGTTTGCTGCCAGAAAACTGTTGTTAGCCCCAGTTTATTTATGTGTAGTCTAACGTATATGCTTCACTACATACGATGACGTTACATTATCATAGCATAAATATTTGGGTAGGTGAACGGAAAGTAAACATAAAACTATATTTTATGTTTATTAGATATTAGTGTTTATTTAATCCAAGTGATCGTTCTTCAAAATTTTAAAATAGCAAGTTAAAAATATAAATTACACCCACATTTAGTTATTTAGCTTCCGGTTGAAATAACACGGGGCATATCACAATTTATCTTTATAAAAGCGAAAAGGATTTCATACTGAAAAAATGCAAATAATTTTTTTTTTAATATAACACTATTCTTATGAATTTAGTTATCAAAAGGGAGTGTCCATGCCACATTTAATGGTTATTAAGTTATTCCAACTATTAAATTCTAACCAGATGTACATTGAATAAAATTGGTCTATAAGTAATTAAGGGGTCCACTTAATATGCATAAAAATACGATAAGGTAATATGACAATGACACGAAAAAATATTAATTATCATTAATTGAAACTTACACAAAAACAACCAGTGGATAAAGCGACGCATCATTGTCTGCTAAATCTGGTGGCAGAAATAACCGTACTTGGGCCTCTAAACAGAAGTAAAAAATAGATTGAGCATAGTGTTATAAAATTTATTTATATATATATATATATATATATATATATATATATGTATAATATAAATTCAAAAGATTTATATAAGCAGGATATCTGAGAAATATACGAAAGGAATTTATGTATAATTTTTTTACCTCAGAATAACTTTTTAATACAGAATGTATTGCTGGAACCATATGAAATAATCTTATAACATTATTTTTTGCGTTAAATTTACCATACGTGGAGTGAAATATAAAATTAAGAATACTGACATATTGATAATTCTCATAAATATGGATATATTTATGGATATATTTGCTACTTCTTGTTTGATATAAAAATGATACTTACTGTAACCACCTTTAATGGGGACATGGAATGTTCGCATCTGAGGCATTGTGCGCTGCTCTATCCGTCTCTTTAAGTCACTGTTGGTGTCAAGTATACCTGTCAAAAGTTTCATATTTAGAGCGCTATCTTCATTGTGCAAGCATCCGTTTTTAGATATAAGCATTAAGTGGATGAATATGTAAAGGTTTATATGATATTTCAGTAGGTTAAGGAAAAGTGCGCATAAAAGTATATACTATATAAATTAGATAGTAGTGGGCGTGGTAGCCCAGTTTGCAAGATCAGCGGGCCAGAGATCTGAACTTCCCTGCTTCGATGCTCGTCGCTGCAAATATATCGCCGTATTCACTAATGGTGGCCGGGGCACGTAAAATAGGGCGTGGCTACAATGCCCTCCAAGTTCTCAAATTTACCTCTGGAGGTGCTGGGTCAAGTGTTCCGGTCTCGTCCCTTGACTCGGTTCAAAATTACGGGACCGGTCACTTAGCCGAGTCGGACTGCGACACTTGTGGTGTTAAGTCAAAACAGGAGCCGCACCTTCAACGCCCATAGCCTTCGGGACTTGACCTGGTGTTACATGTCGGTCAAGGGGTATAAGCAACAACAACAACAACATTAGATAGTAGTATTAACAATTTTTCTATAATGGCATGGTAGGTCCTGTGAATATTTCTTGTAACATGAGTAGATGTCTAAGAGAAAGTCGGCGTAATACAATTTTAACATCGTTACTTGAATGGTAAAAATCGTATCTGTGATTGTTAGTCACGAATTCTATCTTTCATCGGGCAGGTAATCTTCACACGGGTGATCGTCCATTGAAATGATAGATTATGGACGAAACTTTTTCATTATACCATGTGTTTGTTTTGAGATGTTTCTAAATAATTATTCCCAAGTATACATATTGCTCAAGTATCTGTGAAAGGAGACTACTTGTCTAACATAAAATGGAAAATCTGGCACTACCAACGGCGGAGGCCTGCTTTTTCAGCCCTCTGTGTGGTCACCATAACTTTTGATGTTTAGAGCAATGTTGCAGGTTTGTAGAGTTGTTTCTAATAATCACCTTAGATATAAACACACACACAAACCCAACTATGTAGGATTTTGTAATTTGTTTTTTGTATTTTTTGTGTAAAAAATACAAAATTTCGTCCATAATCTACCATTTAAATAATAGATTGTAGCAGAAACTTTTTCCTTCAAACGTGTTTGTTAAGAGATGTTTCTAAATAATTATTCCCAAGCATAAATATAGCTCAATCTGTGATAGAAGACTACTCGTATAACATAAAAGAAAAATTTTGACCCCACTAACGGCGGAGTCATGCTTTTTCAGCCCTCTTCGTGGTCACCATAACTTATAAAGTTTTGATCAATGCTGAAGGGTTTTAGAGTTGTTTCTAATAATCTCCCTAGATATATACACACACACACAATAAACAAACAAACCCAACTATGTAGGATTTTGTTTTTTAATTTTTGTATTTATTCATTAAACATTGGGACTGTCATGAAAAGGTAGTGCGAGGATCATTTCAAACGCCTTAAACTTGAATCTTTTGTGCAAATTTTTCCTCATTAGATGAAGGATAATACTATATACACCATCCTTTTGTCACCTTTATATAGAGGCTGACATTCTGCACAAGTTACGCATTAAAAATTCTGTGCCTATACCTTGATCACGCAGCCCATTCTACTAATTAAGCTATATACTTACGCTAATTGCGTATTGCTTATAATCACGTATTTGCTGCTCATTGAAAAGGCTTTTGCATTTTGGAAGTCATTTTTTTCTCCCCATCTTCTGACATCGGGAAAGATAATCGGGAATGAATGGGCTGATTTTCTTGCCAGAAAGTCTGATCTGTTTCCCCATTGAACATCAAGGACCTTCAATGAAGGCCACTCAACGGAACTCATCATAGAATTTTTCAAGGTAGAGTCTTTGCACACTTCTAATGGAAAACGTTGAGTGTTTTCAGTTCGAATTCATGCATCATCCCGGAATCGCCTCTCAGTGCTGCAGTTGCAGGTTTAGAATGTTAACTGGCCACGAGTCTTTGAGCACATCTCCATCGATTTCGAATAGCTGATTCCCCTACTTGTGTTCTTCTGGACAACCCATGATGGCTGCTCAAATAGGCGTAAGCTCTGCTCTAGCTATTTTTACCATTCAATTTCAAAAGTATTTAAAGTCCGTGGTCTAATGGCCTAGCGGTTAATACACTGAAATTTACAAAATAAATATAAAAAAAATAAAAGAATCGTAAAAGATATTATTCTACAATTTTAGTCTCACGTTCATAATTAAACTTTAAATATATATATATATATATATATATATATATATATATATATACATATATATATATATATATATATATATATATATATATATATATATATATATATATGTAAATATATATATATATATATATATATATATATATATATATACATATATATATATATATATATATATATATATATATATATATACATATATATACATATACATATATATACATATATATATATATATATATATATATATACATATATATATATATATATATATATATATATATATATATATATATATATATTATATATATATATATATATATATATATATATATATATATATATATATATTTATATATATATATATATATATATATATATATATATATATATATATATATATATATATATATATATATATACATATATATATACATATATATATATAATGACTTAACTATGGGGAACAATCGTGGGAACCTTAAACGAGGGGGTTTACTTAGAGAAATAGGAATTAACAATTTAAAACTGTGAAATCATGAAATATCGGGAAAAAGACAGAAAAAAGCGGTTTTAATAGCTAAAGTGATCAATAGAGGCCGACCTCTAATGGTCCAGTTAGAAAGAAATCATTTAGACGGGAGATTCTAAAGTTAGATCAGGTCAGGTGATTCAATTACATAAGTAGAAGCTTCTATAATTTTCGAAGGTAAGTGTCAGTACGTTTTTAGGCGGAAGGAAGACAAAAAACTGGGGGCAGTCGGCACAGAGATCTGATGGGGAGAGGACGTAATGTCTAGAGAGAGGCCTGTTTGGAGTGGTTTTCGTAATTACGTTGGAGCTCTGTTATGTTAATAATTAAATAAACTAGTTTAAGTGATCTCTGTTGTCTCATCTACTCATTCGGACCACGATTGCCTTTAATTTAATAACGAAACGGATACGAAGCATGTCATATATATATATATATATATATATATATATATATATATATATATAATGTAGCTTCGTAAATATTCATTTCATAAACATAGATGCACTTCTATATAAATTCTCCCTTAAATATTTAAATGATGAAAAGACTGTTTTGTATATAAATTCAAAGATATTCACATCGCAATTTTTAAACGGTTTTCAGAGAATTAATATATATATATATATATATATATATATATATATATATATATATATATATATATATATATATATATATATATTTACAAGGCACGTATCGTGACAATATTTAGAATTCATGTATACAATACATAGAAACGGGCTCTAAAACTTACTAAAAGTCTGATTGTAAATGGATCTTATTTCTATCCTTGGAACTCCTGGGCCGAGACACTCCAGGATAAAGAACTCAGAAGTCGGATTGAAAATAGCATTCACGAAAGTGCACAGATAGCCTTCATTACACGTCAAACATTTTATGAAGGACGGGAACACAGATTTCTTCGCAGATATTGAATACAGATGACGCTCACTTGAACGAATTTCCTTTGAAGCTAGAAAGAATCTACAGAGAAGAATTCATGTATCGCTTATGGAAAACTGCAGTCTGCAAGAAAAGAGCTGAACATATGAAAATATTTGTAGTTTTTTTGTGAAAAATTGAAAATACTAGGCGGAATGCATCTTTAGATTCGGAATAGATGCAGATATATGTGCTATAAAAGATTTGTGTGACATTTTTCGAGATAGTAATAGGGCAGAATCATTTCTAATGCATAGAATAGCATGCTGTTCAAGTTAGTATAAAAACATCGTAAGCATAAATGTTATGAAATAATATTTAATCATATATGTCAATATATAGCCAATGTTATCATATAATATTTAATCCTATACATGAATGACATAGGGGTGGCCCAAACAAAGGTTAGACTTTTTTTCTCTGATGGTTTATTGGTGAATTGTATCATATATATATCAATGATATAGGGGCGACCTAAACAAAAGTTAGAAATTTTTAACTCTCATGGTTTTTTGGTGAATGTTTATTGGTGAATGGTATCATATATATCAATGATATAGGGGTGGCCCAAACAAAAGTTAGAAATATTTTTCTCTGGGTGTTTATTGGTGAATGGTATCATATATATCAATGATATAGGAGCGGACCAAACAGAAGTTAGAATTTTTTTTTTCTCTGATGGTTTTTGGTGAATTTTTATTGGTTAATGGTATCATATATATCAATGATATAGGGGCGGCCCAAACAAAAGTTAGAATTTTATTTCTCTAATGGTTTATTGGTTTCCTATATGTGAACATACAGGAAGTATTAGTGATACATGAACTACATATCCGCTATGTCATACGCATGTATGACATAGATATGTCATACGCCCCTATGTCATACGCATAGTGATAGTCATATACCCTATATCATATATCGATATCAATGATATAGGGACGACCCAAACAAAAGTTAGAATTGTTTATCTCTAATGTTTTATTGGTGAATGGTTTATTGGTTCCTGTATGTGAGCATACATGAAGTATTAGTGATACACGAACTACATGTTCGCTATGTCATACGCATGTATGACATATCTATGTCATACGCCTCCATTTCATACGCATAGTCATAGTCATATACCCTATATCATATATCGATATCAATGATATAGGGGCGACCCAAACAAAAGTTAGAATGTTTTTTTATCTGATGGTTTATTGGTGAATGGTATCATATATATCAATGATATATGGGCGGCCCAAACAAAAGTTAGAATTTTTTTCTCTAATGGTTTATTGGTGAATGGTTTATTGGTTCCTATATGTGAAAATACAGGAAATATTAGTGATACATGAACTACATATCCGCTACGCATAGTCGACTTGTCGGCTCAAGCAAGTGTATAAGTGCTTGCTAATAGATTTTGGATACCTTGAGGGGAGAACGTCCGTGGTTGTCTGCAGAAAGAGTGTTGAACAACCTATGTATCGTTAGCAAACCGGTGGACCATGAAAGCCTTTTTCAGGGAGCCAAAGGTGAAGTAGTAGCAGGGAGACAGGTCGTGAGCTATAGGATAGTCGAGGATCTTCCTGCTGAAACGCAACACCGTATCTTGCCCACGGCAGTCGAATTCCATGACGAAGTGTGCTTGAAGAGGTCGCGTCATGTCTCGTGCTCACGCGTCCATTACAAAATCCACTAGACTTTCTGAATACCGTGTAGAGAGCAAAATACTCATGTCTATACACATCCCTCTTACGACGATAAATGTCGGCATCAGTTACACCTTCAGCCGTTAATAACCGCTCGTCGGGCCTGTTTGGACGAATCTCTGTCACGACCGTACGTAGTCCCCTTGCTTAAATACTTCAAACAGCCCACTACACTTTCCGACGATAGTAACTTCGTTTCGCAACATACAATGCCATCTACTGGCGTAAACGCAAAGCTTTGGGTATTTAACCACTGTCACTAAAACGGAAGTCTCAATTTCATTTGAGCCACCCTTACATAATAATTTTATCATATAATATTTAACTATATCTTATGATAATTAAATGAAAAACAAGTGAAATGAAGTATTTTATGATTAATTTATACGTAATACTTTAGTATTTAGTACTACGAATAAACATACCTAAAATAAAGAAAATAAACACTTATATGTGTAAAATGCGAAGAGATTCAATTTAATTATCAATTAATACGAAAATACTATTTACATGATACTCTGGAAACTTGTTTCATATAAATTATTTTTCTTAATGTAAATCTATTTATTATTTCTTGAATTCCAAATATTGGTATTAATTTACTAATTTGAATATTGGTAATTTGAGATATAAATTATAATATAAAATTTGAATTATATATCCCATTACATGCAGAATATTTTAAAAGCATGAGAGTTTTCATATGACCTGCGGTACCTAGCATAGAATTTGTGATAATAAAGTATTTAAGTAAACCTATATTAATTTAATGAGGTTGTATAAAACCTTTTAACTTTATAGTTAGACAACCAGTAATTACCCTTATGGCTTGTGAAATTATTGCCGTTATCGCGGAAATAAATAACCCTGGCCTTAATTTCACAACTTGATAACAGCTTTAACAATTTATTTTTATGATGTAAGCTAATGCCGGGTTATTCCCTGGCTTACATGCCATAAGTCACGAGATTTTTTTTATAGTATTCTTTAACAAAATATCTTCCTTTTTTTATGAGATCTTATCACGTATCAAACGAACTTCGATTAATGATGTACAAATAATGTACGTTTCTATAAACTTTATAAAATATATTGTATGAACGCTTAAGACTATTAAACTTCAGCATATATTTTGTTGAAACTTACACTGTATTAGTTCCTTCATGATAAGCGAGAATATTTGTCACATCGTATCTTCCGTGAGTCAAGTAATCCATATGCCTCGTCTAGTAAAAGGGAAAAAAAGAACAATAAATGCTTCATCATTTTAAAGATTTCGAGAGTCAGGTAAAATCGAATATCACTTTATTATGATGTGAATTTTGCAACTCAAACAATGTCTAGGAAAATGAAATATTCAGTCGTACGTATTTTTCTACGTTCGATGTATTAAAAATGAAAACTTTAATGATTTTATAGACTGCTTATTTTTAAGAATAATTTATTGAATATTTAATTACAATTAGTAATAATAATTCTAAAAATTTAACCTACTTCATTACGTATATTTAAAATACTTTTAATGTAAACACAAATATTCCATCTCTGAATTTAACTAAATTGCTAATAATGTTAAAAAAGGTACAAAAACTTATTTTTTTTACCTATTTTCTGTGATAAGTCACTTTCTATGGTTATTCAAAGAATTTTGTAGTTTACTATGTGAATGCGACTGTTGCTCATTTTTTGGTAATTTATATATGTATTTAAAATAATGCCAAATTATAGCAAGTATTGTGCATCTTTTTAAACTAAAATAGGAAAAATAAAACTTTATAAAAAAATATCTGCTTTATCGATTCACCCTTTACGGTTACTTTCTTTTCCTGGCTGAAAGTGGTAGGGTGAGGAATTTCCAACAAAGCCGATTGGACAGTGGATGTATATTCTGTTTTCTTCTCTAATGACTTCTTCCTTTCGGATATGTTGTAAGGCAAGGAATAACACAGTGGGCAAATTCGCCTTACTCTAATGATTCTAATGTGCTGCGTGACTGCTGTAATGACACTTTAATGATTCTAATGTTCTCCATACTTGATAGCATAACAGGAATTCACTAAGCCTTTCCAGCGAGAAATTAACACAACTCATCCCAACGTGACCATAGCTGTAGAAAGTTTATTTAGATATTTTTAATGCGTTTATTTTGTGAAACTTCAGCATTCTATGTGAATATACTTCATAATTATTGAAATATCCTGTATTGCCAGGTCATGAACTTCATCAAGTATAATCGCTTAATAATAACTTCTGTTTATTAACACTTTCATAATTAAACCTTTTGAGTGTACTCTAATTGCTATATAATACCTTTAAATCGAACCCTTAGAAACGTGCTTTTATCAGATATATTTATTTAAATGTAATTAGTTTTCTCTGATGATTTAACGTCTATGACAATATTGAAAGGTTTTCTAACTGGACTAAGAAACATATGTTTTTATAAACCTCATTTTGTTTCTCTGTGCATTTTGTTATCTTCATAGTAGTATGGATTTTGTCTGCCATTTTTTATTTTAATCAAAGTGATTTATACTGTCTACAATTCAACTTAACCTCATACTAATATATTTAGATAAACTGTGTTGTGCAGGTTATATATTAATATTTTGTTTAAAATAAATTGAAATCAATAAATTAATATTTAGGTTGCCTTCAGAGGTTTTTTTCCAGTAGCTCTCCTCATTTTTGTGTTTTGGCTACAATCCCTCTCTGATTTAAAAAAAAAGTATGATGCAAAATTCATTTATACACATCAAATGAAGTGTAGTTTAATTATGTAAAAAGGTATTTTTTACAGTTCCTTAAGGATATATTAAGACTTCAAAGAACTTGAAAAACCTTGATAATGCTTTGATCTTATTTTTAAAGAATTAAAATTAATCTTTTTTCTTATAGTACACAGCAACAGTGAAATAAATTTTTTGAGTCATTAATGGAATATTTATTACAAGATACTGTATGTTTTTTTATTGAAATAAATATTAAACTAGAATTTCAGCATTAAATTTCCTAATCGCTTTACGTTTGAAATAAAATTTGATTCCTTTTAATTTTATTTATCTAAAAACATGCACCAAAACATCTCACATCTCTGTATGGTAGAATATAAAAGACAGGAAAAAGAGAGATAAAAAAGTAAAATACATTTAATTTATAACATATATAATTCTTGTTAATGTATATGTAAATTATTGCTCGATTTCTTCTTTTGAGGAATTATATCGTACATAGGAGCGAATATTATTTATCTATTCATGCATTCACTAGTGCGATTAAGAGAGAAAGCTCATTCTGGTGCATTCTACAGGGTGATTCATTCGGGAGAGGCCCCGAATATTCTGTAATAACACTGGCTAGGCCGAAGCAACCTGAACAAAACAAAGTACAACTTACTACTCAGTAAATGGCACATCATATCACATGGTTCTCGGATGAAGCGTGGTTCCATTTGTTGGGTTATGTTAGCTCGCAAAACACCCGTATATGGGTCGCTGAAAATCCGTTTATCACGCACCAAACGATGCTCCATGATCAAAATGTTGATGAGTGATGCGCAATTTCTCTATTGCGCAATTTCTCTATTGCGCATTATAGGTCCCATTTATTTTCGGCACCACCATGGACCTTGATGTATACCTGGACAGTTCGTTTTTAACATTTCGTGAATCAACTGGATGACCGTTAGTTAACGGAAGGTTGCTTCCAGCAAGATGGAACATTGTGTCACATATCGTCGAGAAGCATGGCGAAAAGTTCTTCGGTAACAAGGCAATTTTCAAAATCGCTTTGGCCACCACCGTAGCCTGATTTGATACCTCCAAGCTTATTTCTTTCGGGAAAGTTTATCCGAACAGCCTCGCACTGTGGAAAATGTAAACATCCAATTGAGACTGCTGTTATCCCCCATCCCCGATATTCTTTCCAATACGTTTAGGAACATGGATTGCAGCTTCGGAATGTATCTGACAGAAAACGAAGATCACTTTCAGCATCGCATGTAATGCAATCGATTACACATACATCAAGGTGTGTAATATATATATTGTTTTTGGTTCAGACTGCTTGATCCTAATGAGAGCTAATACGGAATATTTTAGGCCTCTTTCGAGTGAGCCACCCAATACAGCTCTTAATTATTTTAATAATAATGACAATCCATGAAATTGATTTTAAAAGAATTTTCTTGGAATACAGGGCACTTGAACTTGCTAATAAAATAAACAAGGAATGATAAAAGTGTAAAAGGTTATGTGTCACCCAAATGACAGTGATTTTCATGGCATTGAGTTAAGGTAATGCATTCTTCATAAAACTTTCTAGGGAAAAAAAAAACAGCTATAATTCATCAAAAGTTTACTTTAAAGCAAGCAATTCATTACTCAAACAGTTTTTGAAGTCATTTAAACGGCTTAAAGAATATATTATATCAAGGATGTTATTTAGGCTTTGCTATTCAAAATATTAAGAGTTTGTTATAGTAGTATACCATATTTAGTCCACAATTAATGGCTTTCTCATGTCGAAAGTAACAAAAAAGTCTCTAAACTTGGGCGCATTACCCGATGAATTGTTTATATTAGATTGTATTCCTTATAACGCATGAATAACAGATAATCCAAATATCACGCATTTTCTAGCACGATATAAATCATCATTTCATTTCTTTTCTAATAAAGTACCAGTAGTTTTAATGATAATTAATAATAGGATATAGGTAAGAAATTTTTTTAGTATTGAATTGCAGTGAGGAAAGTTATTGCACCATTTAAATTATCTGTAAATAAGCCTGCGTCTCTGTGATTTGCTTATAATAGATTGTTCTCATTATAATGCGTGAATAATCAAATAAATGACGCGACGAAATGCTAATATTAAATTGTATTCCCAATAACGCATGAATAACGTATGATTCAAATGCCACGCATTTTCTAGCATGATATAAACCATTACTACGTTTCTTTGCTAATAAAATACCAGTCATTCAAATTTTCTCCAGACTTTCCGTATTGCATACTGTAATTAAAACTATATGAACTGATAATTCCTCGCACACATACAATATAAATGTATTGAACAAATCTCACTTCTTACATCGTTATGAGCAATGGCCACATGTCGGTAATGTCCAGAATTTTCAACTTGAAGTGGCAATTTTAGGAACCAGCTCCGGCCACCTCGCCCAAACACAACCGGATCGTATAAATCCACCCAGCCTTTTCGACTTGGGGGCCTATGTTCGTATACCTAAAGGATAATTTTAAAAAATCAAGTGCTTAGCCTTGCTGCAACTGAAATAGCAGAAATTTAGAAATCAAATATAACAAAAACAGGATCATTAGAACAAGTTCAGCTGTGCGAGCAATTAATTGCTCTCATTAAAACAGCCTCATTCGTAATTGATTGCTCTGGGATTCCGTTAGAAAAGGAACACGTATTTAATTCAAATGCTCAAAAATAAGTAATCATGAATGCATTTCACAAAAGTAAAAGAAACTCTCCCAAAGTATGTTATTTTTGGATGCATAATTAAAATGAAGGATTTTAAATGACGGATTTTATTGATTTTTGTTTGTTAAATGAATAAACTGTTAAGATCATATTGCTTTTATAGTGTAACTTAACAATGGCTTAAGAACTCGGTTTTCCTTTACTTAATTATTTTTTTTTTGCTCTTTGAATATAAGAAAGCTGTTCTAAAATATACTGCAATATTTTTTTTTCGAGTGATAACCAATAAGAGTAATATTATTCTAAATTTAAATTTTAAAATACCTCAGTTACATTTTATATACAAAGTGGAGCAACTTATTGTATTTCATTAATTAAAAAATAAAATCTCAAAATATTGAGAATAATTTGTTTTTATAAAACCGTTTAAATAATACCACTTATATTTTCTAAACAAATTAGAGCAAATTATTATATTTCATTAATTTCGAATATTAAAATATAAATATCGAGACTGGTTTATATTTAAAAAACTGCTTTAATATCCTCGACATTGAAAAAAAAATATAATGTCCTCAAAAATTCAAAAATAATTCCTAAATTCGACCATTTTAATAACCGAGGCAATGCTGAGTAGGCCTGTAAACTACGTTCTTTTTTCGAAGCGAAAATAATTTATTACTTTTTAAGTCAATCAAACTGATAGTTCTTCTTTTACATCCTGAAGTTTAAAAACGAATCCACTGCCTGTCTTTTTGAAACTTGTTTTTCTCTATATTACTTGCAATATGACGAAAGTTTTGCCCGTTTGTTGTTTTCACGGACATATCTACATCTAATGTTTGCTTAAGTAGTCGGAAATTTTTACAATGATTTAGATAGCTACTCGGTATTAGTAAATAAATGCGGTTTTATATCAATGCATCAGTATAATGCATACCTTTCTGCATACATTTTTACACACTTCTAAAGAATTTATTTCAATAATAAATCCATTCGTTTAATGCATGTTTAACATTGTTTATATTTTGATAACTGTAGAATTAATCCGTGAAAATTGCGCATTTTAAGTAATCGTCACAAAACTAAAGTCCTGCAAAGATTAAATTAGTTTGAAATTCTCTGCCTTTCTGAAACTCGCTAAGTGAAAACGTTCGCTGCACTTGAAAATTGTTAAACTAACTATTCACTTCATTCAATCAGGTGTATTAATCTAATTGCAAGGCACCATTAATCATAATAAAATTAGAAACTCCATGACTGAACACAATTACTATTAACAATTATTCATTACTTACCACGGCGCAATACCAGAGATTCCCAGTGCATTGTGACACAACTGAATAATTTTGGGACCGCGCCATCCATACAACTGAAAGGCTCATGGCATCTACCCATTGTACAGATATAAAATAATAATCCCTAGAAAATGAAACAAGATTTAATCTCTATTTAGGCGCACAAACTTTACAAATTGTTTGAATTGCCGTTCGGAATTAATTTCTACAAATGCAATGTCACTAATCATAACTTTGGATGCGGTTCTCATTTGTTTTGTATACCACATCAATATCCTTTCTTAATGTAAACGAATAAATTTTAAATCTCATTATTTAATCATTTTAGCTGATACGGTTTATGCAAAATCTCAAAACGTATTTTTTTTTTGCCAAAATGCTAATGTTTTTAGAAATGTAACGCACTTTTGTCGTACGATATTATGCAAATGATATTACATAACCACGTGGATACATAAACAATATAATAACAAACATTTTATGTGTTTTGCGTAGGTGTCATTCCAGAAAGATGTTTATAATAACCATACAGAAATATAGAATAAAAATTATCAATATAATCAATATATCAATATAATTGATTAAAAAATCAATTATCAATATATCAATATAATTTCTTAGTATTTATATGAGGGATTATAGAGCTTAAATTTGATATCGCTCAAGGAAATTAAAAATTTTATAGTTCTTCCAACCTATCAAATTTCCTTCTATTGACAGTACAATAATAAATAAGGAAGTATACGAATAGCATTTCCTTCTTTTTATATGATAAATTAGAAAGCTGATGTTTGATTTAACTTGAATAATTTATAATTGAATAATTTATAATTTTTCTCTCAAACAGTGAAATAATAAAACTTATTTTATCCTCACTCTACAGCATTTTATAAGAGATATTTTTTAAGCCTCTTATAATGACAATGAAAATACATTGCGATGATTAAAAGGTACAAAATTACAAAGCTAGAATTGAACATCATTTCATTAAATTGAGTAATTTATAATTATCCGTCTACAAAATTAAAGAAAACAACATACACAACTATTTTTAAATAAAATTAATTATTTGCTTTATTTTTTCTGAAGTAGAACTATAACTCTTATATAAGTTTTAAATGTATAACTTAAGTAAATTGTAAATAATTCAACAGAAAAAGTAAAAGAATAAATTGTATGAAGAAGGCACTGACAGTCAAAAAATAAAAATAAAAATAGCAGAAATTTGCAATTAGCGCTCCACGCAGCATAAATGCAAGATTCTGTACCAATAATAGGAAATTCAAAAAACCAAAAACAATCCAATAAACATATGAAGGCAATCGACCGGCAATTGACCAAAAAATATATCAACCGGTCGACTGCCTCACTATATATTTTGGAGTGTTTTTTGCTTTTTGTATTTTCTATTATTTTAAAATGCTTAAGGGGACTGGGACGTCTTCGACAACTATGAAGTTGGAAATTTGGGCTATTCTTTTAAAGCCCATAACTTATACAAATATGCATGTATCATTATGATTTTTTTATGTTAATTTAGTAAGACCTTTATGAATATTTTAAGATAAAAAAAAATTTATTTTTGGATTGAAAAGTAAATTTCAAATAACAATATAAACAAAAATACTTTTCCCCCTGAAATTTTTGAGGTATTCACTTTGTAACACTTTTTCAAAAATTTAGTGAAAATCTTACCTTGAAATCTTGTGTGATGATTATACACAGTTTATTTTATATAGTGAACCCATTTAAGTCTTTGTTACACTTTTTTAAAAAATTTTAAAAAATTTTAAATTTCACTTATCAGAAATTTGCATATTTTTGTCATACATTTTCACCATTTACAAAAATATCTTAAGGTTTAAAAATAAAAAATAGGTCATATTGATACAACAGCACTTATTCTATTGACTTTTAAAATTTCAGAGATGTACTTGCAACAGATTTTGCAGAAAGTGTACCATTACATGAAAAAATCATATTTTGAGAAAAACGCAAAAAACACTTTCCCATTATATGGGATTTAAATGTATGTTTACATTTTTAAGTTGCTAATAATTGTTGTTAGAGTGTCAAAAAGTACATAAATTATATATTTTTGTAATCTGTAGAATCTGCTCTATTTTTTAAGCCATAAATTCAAAAATAAATTTTTTGAAGGTATTTGACGTCCCAGTCCCCTAACTGATTCCTTTAACATTTTCTATAGTGAATAACACAGATCTGCGACAAAAAAAATGTCTCAAATGTAATCAGTGATTTTTATAGTATTTTTAATGCTGATTATGGGAAAATTATTGAAAAAATTCCATCACGTATAGTTTTGTTACAATTAGCATGTCTAGTTTTGTCAAATTTGTGTATTTTTAAAGTAAGGTAGCACTATGAGTTTAGTCAAAATTTCAAATATTTCCAAAGAAACCGTTATATTTTGCGTACAAACACTTTTAAAAAGTATTGTGAGAAAGTTTTAAGGCGTTTGCAACGAAATAGACATTCTTATATATACTGGACAGCGTACTAAAACTAGTATAATACTGTTAAAACTGTATCACTTTCCTATTAGTGCCTGTCTGTAGACCTTCCCTTCCATCCCTTACTATCTCCCTCCACTGACATATTTCTTGTCAGTGCCTGTCTGTCCCCGCCATCCTCCTTCCCACCACCTTCCACTGAACCACATCTAAAAGAATGTTTTAAATATCTTGAGCTGGTCTTAAACAAAATTTGTTATTCAGATCATAAAGGGACATTTTATGGCGATTTCAAAGTGATTTCAATGTTGCTTGGTCAACAGAGTGGCTAGACAAAGTTCCCTTGCTTTCTCCGCGAATGGGGCAGTCGTAACTGGAAGCAACACTATAAAAAGAAAGAATTGCTGCTGAAAAAAACCTTGCAGGTTAGAGTTAAAAATGTTAAGAGGGAGAGTCTTGTAGATCCCAAAAAAGGTATTACTTCCACCACTACAGATTAAATTGGGTTTGATGAAACAAATTGTCAAGGCATTGCCAAAAGAAGGAGAATTCTTTGGATACCTTTGTGAGCAGTTTCCTGAGATATACAAGGCAAAGATAATAGAATGAATGTTTGTCGGACCTGACATCAGAAAACTAATGAGGGATGCCAGCTTTAAGAAAAAATTGGAAACAAAAGAAAAAGCAGCATGGGTATATTTTAAACTAATTGTAACCAGTTTTCTGTCAAACGAAAAGGACCGAAATTGCAAGTCAATCTTCGCTAACATGCTAGACAACTTAATGAAGCTGGGATATAATTTAAGCAAAAAAGTTCCTTTTCTCCACTCACACCTTGACTTCTTCCCTGCAAATATTGGTTTTGTATTTATAATCTTGGTACCCTGCAAATGTTGGCGTCTTACGAGCAGTGCGAAAGGTTCCATCAAGACATCAACAAAATAGGAAAAAGGTACCGAGGAAGATGAAACATTAACATGATAGCAGATTACTGCTGAATAGTAAAAAGGGAAGCTGTCCACAGTAGGAAGAACATTAAAAGAAGTTTTATTCTGAAGTAAAAGCGCTTCTACAAACACTTGTAGAAGCACTGGGACTTTTTCAATATTCTTTTGTGTAAATGTAAACCATGGCATCTTTTATTTGTTTATTAAAATTTAGAACATTTAGAAAAAATGTACAAAATTGCGTTAAATTGAGGTTTTCACCCAAAATACGCACCCTTTTTGTGAGATAACCTGACGTGATGTAAAAAATTGATTTCATTTTTTGAAATCAGCACGAAAAATACATAGAAATCAGTTATCAAACTACAAACAACTTTTAAAAATATTTTTTTTGGCAGACCTGTGTAATTTAAAGGCACACACTTCAGACGTTCTTTTGGTCAAAATGATTTTATTTAGCATTAATGTTTTGTTAAAATGAATTGTTAACTTAATATAATCAAATAAATTATATAGTTAACATTGACTATTAATTTAAATCACAGACAGGCCCGTTCATTTGAAATCGTTAAAAACCACTTCGAAAGAAGCTCGCTCAGTACCGAGGAATGCAGAAAGTTTTAGTATCATAAGCATTATTTACAGATTTATTCAGAACATTCAGACAGGCGAAGAAGGTTGTATTGAATCATGCTACTTGTAAATGAAAACGAAATTGAACATTAATATGAATAACTTTCGTGAAATCGCTAGAGCATGCCATAAATTTAAATTATTAAATCATAAATATAATACTTAATTTTTATGCCATGCGATTTTAAAAGCACGTTTCAGAATCTATTTTAAATTGAGTCTTTTGAATATTGCTAATAATATGTCAGTGCTTTAAAATATTTTAAGCTTAGCTCTACTGTTTTGAAACACAAGTAATATAAGAAACATTTTCGAGATTTAAAAGCAAATAATTACAAACCACACGTTAACAATCTGGTCTTGAATTTCTCTTGGAGGTTTCACATCTCTCTGTGTTATGAGAGTCGGATTTCTAACGTCTATAACCCATAAAACAGCAGTTGGATTTTCGAGACTGGGCTAAAATGAAAGAGAAAAATTATTTTGTTAAAAATAAGATTTTATTTTTCTGGAAATCCTTTAAAAAAAGCTAAGTAAGCTTCGGAAAAATGAAACGTAAATACACACAAACACACACACACAAATATATATATATATATATATATATATATATATATAAACACACTTCTTCATTCCAAGAAACCTCAAAATAGATAACCAAACTGGGCTTGTGGCGGCCCAGTGGTACAGCGCGCTGGTTTTCGGTGCTGAGGGTGCTCAGATCGAGTCCCAGCGTTGCGCCACGAAAAATGCCTCCGTTCGTGTCGTCCCTTCATAGGGGGTAATGCTGTCCGCCTATATGGTGCCCCCATAATAAAATGGACAGTAAAACTGCGGCGTAGTAAGGGCCAATGTTTGAAATACAAGTGCCTCCGCATTGGATAAAAAAAAAAAAAAAAAAGATAACCAAACTTGATGAGTATGGATATTAGAAGGTTGGGGTTTAAAATCCTTGGTATGGGTGTTTGCATCTAAGCGAAATCATCTATAAACATTTGTTACTCACCTGACTTGCTATTATGGGTCATAATGTGATGTTAGGGTACCGAAAACTATAAAAGCTAACTTATGTATACTCAGGAAGACCTTGAATGAGGCTTTGATCAGATACTCCCAGACATCATATACCTATGAACTCAATCGATTCTGCAACAGCTAGAAGAGCACGGCAGAGTATGTTTGCTTTCTTGAGAAATGTAGTATAAGTCTAACCAATAAATTCAAACAATCTAATGAGGTTATTCATGACTAAGATTATATGAAATGAATTGAACTATGTTTGTCGAACAAAAAGAAAGTTGTTAAATATACACTGAATCTAGCGAAATATGAAGGGTAACAGTATTATTTCCCATTCGCACCAAGAGAAATGGAAGATTTAGAGACAGAGGAAATTCCCTTCAAGATTTTCCATGGCCAAAAGACAAACAAATTATTTGATCATAGGCTGCACCAGAGCTCATGTTGACATTCATACGGGAAAATATGATAAAAAAAATGTTACATCAAAAGAAACCGGTTTGAGTACGTTAGGATTTTTTGTACAGGATAATCTATACGTCCAGATGAACACATATCACTTGAAACCAATTAAATAAGATTTACGTAATTTTGTGTAAATTTCCTGAAGCATCCGTTCCGCTTAAAACGAGTAGAAAACGGTTTTCTTTAGCCAATAGCTGCTGGTGACTAAAACATGGTACTTATATTTTGGCCTGAAAAGTAAGAGCAAAAGCATTCAAATTTTCCGTAATGGGTGATGAAATTCAAAAATCATTTCTGTGCAATTCTAGAGCAACTCAATATATTTTTCAGATATAGAATTTTCTATCTAGAATCTCAGTTGAAGAAGCACTTCTGTAGTTTTGGCGATTACTGTTAATCTAACAACGTAATTTTTATACATGATCCATTTGGGTCATTTTCAGTAGAGCAATATTTATTTTATCCAATGTTATAACTTGAAGACCAATATTATAATAAATATTAGCGTAGAGACCTATGATATATTTTTGCACTTACTTTGGGATAATGAACTGATCGTAATTGTGCCATAACATTACTGCTGTCGTTATGACTTCCGTACCAGTTGTAATAATAAGTCCCCACTTTAGAATCATTAAATGTCGCAAAACATAGCATATTTCCATCTGGAGACCACCAAAGGGCTCTACTGGATTTCAATATTTCTTCTGCAAGATAAAGAGGGGATTATCTTGAAAAATCGAAATTGAAAATTTGTAACAAGACATGAATTAAAATTGTACAATACATAAAATATTTAAAGTAGGGCTATATATGGGGTGTTCCAAAATTCACGCAAGATTTGAATTTTGCGCCATTTGTGCGGTAAAGTACTGACAACGAAAAGAAAAAAAAAGATAACGTGACAGCTGACAGGTCAGGGTTATTAAAAAAGGATCGCTACATGAAAAAACAACGCGTTTTCATTGTAAAATGAAGGTTTTAACTGTTAATGGTGCTCACTATCACTGCATGATAATCCAGTTTTTTGTGCCTAAATTGCAAGATATGGAACGACATGTGGTTTCAACAAGATGCTGCCACATTCTATACAGCCCGGAAAAAATTGCAATACTGAGTGAGTCTTACCTGGTGTATAATTTACTGTTTTGGGGATCAGAATTGGCCGCCCAGATCATGCTATTTAACGCCGTTGGACTTTTTTCTTTCGGTTTTTTTTTAAGTCTAGGGTTTATGCCAACAAGTCCACGACCACGCACGCCTTGAAGGAGAAAATTGAGCGCTGTATCAACGAAATTCAGCCACATTTATTCAAAACAATCATAGAAAATTTCAACAAAAGTGTGCGTATGTGCCAGCAAAGCCGTGGAGTCCATATAAGCAATATAATATTCCATTCATAACCCTATGCTGTATGAATGTACTTAATGAATCCTTAAAAAAATTACAATTTTTATTCATAAACCTGTGTTTTCTATCAAAATTACTTCTTGCGTGAATTTTAGAACACCCTGTAGAATCACATCTGGGGAGAAATTCTTGTATAAGCCCATTTTCAATCAGATGGGGATTTAAAGAATTATGAAATTCGAAAAAAAATCAAAACTAAAAAACAAAACAATAATTAAAACATTGCTGTTTGAATATTTCTGTATAATGAAAGAAAAAAAATTATTTTTGCGGTTTCGTGATTAAATTTATTTTTCGGGTTTCATTAAATTAGATAAAAAATATATAATATCATAACATTCTTTAATCAAAACTTTGACTTTTTTTTCAAAATAATTTTACTTTTATTTATTTCTAAATTATTTTGTTTTGTTTATACTCAAAATTTTGAATAAATAATAAATTAAATTTATTTTTCATTATCATAAATTATTATGATTGTCACTAAATTTTATTATGAAATCCGATCCTAATTATCAATTAATTTTGAATGTTTATAAATTTCTTATTTACGATTATAGAAACAGATAATAATAAAAAGCTACATTGGCGTAATATATTGTTTAAATTCAATTTAGTTATATTATTAACTTTGAGTATTTAATGAGCAATTACATGAATGATGTTAAAAATATAGTTTCATCAAAATCTATTAATTTAACATTTTACGTAAACAATTATTCCCCTGCAACTGAACTAAAAGTTCCAAGAATTTTAAAGAATTAAATTGCAAAATAACAAAATACATCTATAAACTAATATCAACATACCTTCGTATAGGAAGTCTGGTATTCCGTTATAAATGGATCCTTCTACGCCATTATTCGTGACAACGTAATGCGTCCCATTAACTCTTGACATGTAATAAATATTATTCCTGTACACGTATGCCTGAAAATATTAGTCACCTTTGTATAAAAGTCACGATATAATGTTTTGCATTAGTAAGTATTATAGTAGATTTTATGTACTTGTCTAAAAACTTTTATACTTTAAGTTATACTTTTTGTAAGTAAAATTGTACTATACAACAGCAACTACATCTGAGTAAATAAGAGAAATCGTTAAATATCTATTCGATGCCATATTTTGGAATTTGAATACTTATATAATACGTGTGTTATAATAGTTCTAATATTTAAAGCGCAATTCGCATTTATGATGTATGATGTCTTAAAGAAAATAAAATCGCCGCAGAACCTTTGTAGTGTAAATTGTACGTAAATTTTAACTTCAGCAGTATCAGGATTGTAAAATGTTACCAGCAACACAGCTATGACACACATAATAAATCTCAAGTGTTGGTTTTGGAGGACATAAAAAAAAAATATTTTCAGAAATGTGAGAAGTCGTGTGAATTATTTAAGCATTTATTTATTTTATTAATGATTTGGTAATTGGTATTAATTTAAAATTTTATTTTATTTTACCAATCTTGAACAGTTGACGATCAATGTAATTTAAGCACAACTGTAAGGATTTTACAAGGTTGTGGAAGACTGAAACCAATTTCTCAATAAAGTTTAAGTAAAAATCTAACCTAAAAAAATCCAATAGTTCAGTAGGATATTCTTATTTTGTGCAGTGTAAATGTAAATTTCTGTTAGGGAATGGATTGGATTCTACAAATAATTTTGATACACATGTACTACGATATGTTTAATTTTAAAATGATCCATACTTAAAATAAATTAAATTAATTTTAAAAAAATCTTGTAAACAAGGAGTTTTCCAAGATAGGAAAACACTGAGACAAATTCAACAATATAGTTAAAGTAATAATCTTAGAAATAAAACCATAGAATTCAAGAAGATATTCCCATTTTGTGTAATGTAATTCAACTGAAAGAGTGACTGGTTTCTACAAAGAATTTTGATGCATCCGTGCGATGCTACATTAGGTTTTGACCTTGTAAAACAAGGAGTTTCACAAGACAGGAAAAAGGTCGAAATAAATTCAGCAATCTAGTTACAGTAATAGTCTTGGAAATAAAACCATAAAATTCAAGAAGACATTCC
The DNA here is from genome assembly GCA_907164885.2 of Dolomedes plantarius. Lineage (NCBI taxonomy): Eukaryota > Metazoa > Arthropoda > Arachnida > Araneae > Dolomedidae > Dolomedes > Dolomedes plantarius. The sequence continues at coordinate 151,464,615 of OU015492.1, forward strand.
CATTTTTTGTAGTGTAATACAATTGAAAAGTGATTCTACAGCTCCGATTAAAAAATTAAAATAATGAAAGAAAATATGGTGAAGGGAATTGCAAATCTAATTTATCAAATAAATAATCAATGATATCAAATATAAATTATCATAATATAAATCTGCATATTTTGTAGATTATAAAAATATGAACATATTACAATGAAATAGAAAATATATTTAAAACAGCAAGTAAAAAACAAATTCAAAATATTAGAATACTTCATAACATGGTTCAAAAATTAGAATAATATAAATATATTGTACACAATTTAAACTCGAAGGGTTTTTACATGTTAATCAGTACTTTGATCCATCACCCTTAGCTTTAATGATAACTCTTAAACGGTTTGGCATATTATTGACTAAAGGTTCACAAATTTTTTTTTTTTAGCAATATTCTCCCATATATTCTTTAAACTAGAAATAAGATCTTTTTCGTCTCTTTGTGCAACTTCTTGAAGTCGTTTTTTCATAATTTACCATAAATTCTCGATGGGGCTTAGAACAGGTGAATTCGAAGGCCAAGGGAGTACATTTATTTCCTTCTCTTGGAGCCATTTAGTTGTCGATTTGGAAGCGTGGGAAGAAGCTGAATCTTGCAGAAACATGCAATCGTTATCGCATAAATCCTCAGATGAAGGAATCATGAAGTGTTCAAGAATTTTTCGATACACTTCTGAATTGACTTTTGTATAAATAATACACAACCTACCTGGGCCTTCTGCAGTCATGCAGCCCCATACCATGACAGAATCACAAATTTACACAACGTTTTAAACACTCTTTATCTAAAGCTTCTTGTTTAAGTCTCCAAAAACGTATACCTTGATTCCCATGGGACACACAAAACATACTTTCATCGCTGAGGAGTACCTTTTTCCAGTCATCTTGACCCCAAAATAGCCTTTGTTTACACCATTTAACTCTAGCAGCCATTTGCTTAGATCATAAGAGTGTTTTTGTCTTAGGCACACGTGATCTAAAACCTAATTTCTGAAGTCGTCGAAATTTTGTAGATTTAGAGGCATTTACACCCACTTCTTTGCATTTCTGTGAATATCTCACACTTCAAATCGATGTTTCTTTACAATATTTTTCAATTGCCTTTCATCTCTTGCTGAAGTTACTGGCTTTCGACCACTTTTAAAGTGTTTATTTTGTAAACACTTATTATTACAATATTCTCTCAAAACTCTACTCACACTTGCTTGAGAAAATTTCACTTCCTTTGCTATAAACAGTTATGTTTTTCCTTCTTTGTGCCAGTGCACAATACGAAATTTCACAGCCTCAGATAAGTCGCTCTTTCATCCCATATTAAGCAAATACTGAACTAAAATCAAATTCCAAACTAATTTTCATTTTCCGCGGAACACATTTTGTAGTCCCGCACATATTAGTCCCGCAGCTCTAAACCAACAGGAAAATAGTTGTATATTCTAATTTTTTTAACCATGCTGTCCAGATATTCTAATTTTTTAAATAATTCTTATATTTTTTAAATAGTTAATTATTAGTATAGCAAATAAAAATAAATATTTATGTTATATTTATAAATGTTCTGAAGATATTTAGACATTTTTAATATTTTTTTTTCTGAACACAGTATGCAAATTGACACTTTAGCAACATTAAACCCATTTGTAAGGTATACATAAGATTCGATTCACAAGAATCGAAATTTTGAGTGAATAAATTAAAGAAGCTGCTTGAGATATGCTAATTTCGGCATGCGCGATTGGTATAAATACCAAGCAGCTTGATTAAAAAAAGCGAGTTAAAAGTTGATAGATAAGCGAAGTAAGGGAGCTACGAGGTAAGCAGTTCCAGGTGTTAACCGGCGCTTGTGCTTAGGGGGCCCAAAGTTTATGTGGTAGAACTGCTGTTTTGACTTTCTAGTTTGTCAGTATTGCAAAGTGTATTTTTATTGAATGCTAATATATATTCCGTACAAGTAGTACGTATGCTTATTGCTGTAAAAGCAAAATCTATATGTGTAACGAATTCAATAAACATTTTTTCATGTATAAACTGTGTTTGTATCAAATTCATTTAGAGTGCCACTTCAAATTATATACACCCAAGTGTGGGAAGAAGTAGTTAATACTCTATACAATATTTTTGCATTATTCTAATTTTTTTAATAGGAGCTGTACAAAAAATTTTAATGTATCCGTGCGATGCTACATCAAGTTTAAAAAAAAACATCCATAACTAAATTGAATAAAATTTATATCAGAAATTGCCTGAAGAAAAATTAAGATATATACTAAATAACATCTTGAAAATCTTTATTTTCTTTGTGTGCAAGAAAAGTTGCTAAACACAAGATAATGACAGTAAAATTTAAGAGAAAGAACTCCTCTATAGATCCTGTTCGAATTAATAATGATTTATAATTTTCCTTTCAACGTTATTATCAACATATTCTCGCTTATTTATGACATTTATTTTATAAATGATTTAAATTGTAATTAAAATTTTAACATATTTGCGAATGAACTGTATCGTATTTCGCTTAACTGGAAAATATACGGTCGGCGAAATTCGTCCTTTGACAAATCACTTATTCTGATACTTGGCACGATCCCCCACCTATTCACTCAAATAAAAATGAGGTACGTATATCTTTCGGATTAAATTATATCTGACCGGCATTTCATGAAAAACGTGTTTTTTTTTTAAAATTGAAGATGATTTATTGATGAAAATGCTCTGTTACAGTAAAATTACACTATATTCCAACACATGGCATTACTGTATTTCCGTGGTGTTTATGATAAATGTCTTTCCTAAAGAGGTTATATTAAGAATGATTATTGTAAAACATGCTGGAGATACAACCACCTTTGAACAGTATGACATAAACTAAGAAGGTCGTTTCTATGTGTCTTTCTTTAGTTATGTACTGTTTTCGCATATTTTGTTTTCATTTTGGCTAATTATGATTCATGAATATTCAACTAAATAATATTTTATCTTTCTTGCTTGTACCTGTGCATTAACCATTATTAACCTTTTGACTTGGTGGTATAGTGTTAGTACCTATTTTGCTTTAGTCAACAGATAATGGCATATAAAAGCAAGATAATGGCAGTAAAACTTACGAGAAAGAACTGCATATTTTGTTCGAATTAATAATGATTTCAAATTTTCCTTTCAACTTTATTATTAACATTAAATAGAGTTAGAGTTGTATCAACAAGATAACGATATATAGGATAACGATATATTCAGAGTTAGAGTTATATCTAACAGGATAATGAAAAAAATTCATCTCTTTGATTCTTACTCATTCATTTCATCTAACGCTTTCAGTTTGTTTAGACGCAAGCTTATGAGGACCATTGTCCAATTACTCATCTGTCCAGAGTACTTCCGGTTGTGGTAAATCAGATCCACTAAAAAAACTTTTAAAAAGTAAAAAAAACGCCAAGCTTCAAAATAAAAGTTACGACTAAAAAATGGTGTGATATCAAATATCCAAGCTTATTAAGTTCTGGTACTTAATTTCCTAATGACGAATTTTTCACATCTAAGTGATGTGGTTAAGCATGACTTGTTGATAGAAACCCTTCTTCCCTAGACCAAACTCATCATAACCTATTTCTCAAAATTTAAGTTTTAAATATTTATACATACCAGGCTTGTCGGCCGTCTTTTCGTATTTGGAATAAATAAATTTTGTCTGTTGATACGTCGAAAGTATGTTATTTAGTTCTATAAATTATTCATTTTAGTTATTTATGCAAAATATGTGTGTCCTATTATTTGGTTACTTTTAAAATGAATGTAGCAGCAATTTTAAGATGGTCACGAATTATTCTATAGATTTGAAATTTCTTTTCACGTTAGATTTGGGCAACGTAACTCCAAAGCATGGTATTCATATTTTTTGTTGTTTAATGCAAAATTTTTCCTCTGGGGAATGACAACATTATTTATTATTTTTCTTTCTAGCTAACGGTTTGTTTTGTTTGACATCATGCACTAACTTCAAATAGAAGACTGATTAAAATGACTAATATACCATTAAAAATCTGTTAAGAAATGTAATTGAGTCCCAGCGCTTAATAAAATTGGATATAACATCATGTTTTATCGTACCTTTTGTTGGAACGATGCTATAAACATACTGTCTAACAGAGCACCGAAGTGCGCAATTAAAATCTGAAATTGATGTTTTAAATTCACATTAACTATTTTATTTATTTTTTTTAAGACGGCCGCCAAGCCTGGTATGTATAAATATTTAAAACTTAAATTTTGAGAAACAGGTTATGATGAGTTTGGTCTAGGGAAGAAGGGTTTCTATCAACAAGTCATGCTTAACCACATCACTTAGATGTGAAAAATTCGTCATTAGGAAATTAAGTACCAGAACTTAATAAGCTTGGATATTTGATATCACACCATTTTTTAGTCGTAACTTTTATTTTGAAGCTTGGCGCTTTTTTTACTTTTTAAAAGTTTTTTTAGTGGATATCAGTTATTTTTTTGAAATAGGTAAATAACCATTCACAAACTAGGCTTTTATGTAGGCAAACAATTGCTTGATACCTGGAGTCTCATCATCAGTTACAAATGTGTCACTTTGTGAACTTAATTGGAGAACTTTTTTGTTTTTTCGAATCTCTGTAATAGGCCCGGCTGATTTTTCGTTTGAATTGTAATTTGGATGGCATTTTTCTATTATAGTCAATCTTTATAAACACAATGGGAAATATCGTACTAAACACTATTTATACATCACTAGCTGTTTGCCCGGAGTTGCCCGGGTATTTATTTGTCTCAATTTTTTTTATTGCACAGGAAAAGGAGTGGATTTTACATATAGTATAAAATTTAAGTAATTTAATTTACAGGTATTTAAAAGTAAATACAGTATACAAATGATAAAGTAAAATTACAAATTCACTCTATTATTAATTTAACTCAAAACTTGATTATAAACAACATTTTTAATTTCCTATATTCCCCTCAGTGACTCCGAAATTATGGATTCGACACTACTCTTGGTCATTTTGGACATTTTATATTCCCCCTTCTTCCCCCCTCACCCCCTACGGTAGTGGGGGGGCTGAACTTGCACTTAAACGACATCAGAAGTGTCACTATTAATCTTAGCGACCCCGAAAACTATGGATTCGACACTACTCTCGGTCATTTTGGAGATTTTATATTCCTCCCTTCTTCCCCCCTCACCCCCTATGGTAATGGGGGGGGGACTGAACTTGCACTTAAACGACACCGGGAGTGTCACAATTAATCTCAGCGACCCCGAAAACTATGGATTCGACACTACTCTCGGTCATTTTGGAGATTTTATATTCCCTCTTCTTCCCCCCTCGCCCCCCCTATGCTAATGGGGGGCTGAACTTGCACTTAAACGACATCAGAAGTGTCACTATTAATCTTAGCGACCCCGAAAACTATGGATTCAACACTACTATCGGTCATTTTGGAGATTTTATATTCCCCTTCTTCCCCCCCTCACCCCCTATGGTAATGGGGGGCTGAACTTGCACTTAAACGACATCGGGAATGTCACTATTAATCTCACCGGCCCCGAAAACTATGGATTCAACACTACTATCGGTCATTTTGGTGATTTTATATTCCCCTTCTTCCCCCCCTCACCCCCTATGCTAATGGGGGGGCTGAACTTGCACTTAAGCGACATCAGGAGTGTCACTATTAATCTTAGCGACCCCGAAAACTATGGATTCCACAGTGATATCAGTCGTTTTCAATTATTTTTATATGTGCCCCCCCCCCCTATGGTGTCTTATTGTGAATCTAAACCATTCTCGAATCATCTTAATGGGACACAGAAAATTTCAGTCCAGCCGTTCAGTCGATCCGTCAGCCGTTCAGTCCAGCCGTCCAGCCGATCAGTCCAGCCGTTTAGGAGTTCAGTGAAATACACGCGGACAGAAGAAATATATATTTAAAGATGAATCATTTGCTATATGTATATTTTGTATTTGGGTTGCCACAACGTATATGTATATTTTATTGAGAAATTAATATTTCTTTAATTTGCAAACCCATGTGGTTGTAGCCAGGGCCCGACTTTGACACAATGGGGCCCTGGGCAAAGCAGACTTTCTGGGCCCCCTTCAAGGACAGATCCAGAGGGGGGCATGTCCCCCTCCTCAGGACCAGATTTCCACATGAACATGTGGGACACTCACCCAGGCCTCCCTTAAATCGGGAACAGAAATTCAAAAAAAATTTCGACCGACAAGTCAAAAATTTAAAGAAAATAATGAATATTAATAAAAAGTGTTAATTAATTTACTTTTTAATGTTAATAAATAAATTCATGAAATTTTCTTTTGAAATTCAAAATAAATCAGTCTGGAGTTATTACAACTCCCCCCTCTCCCCCCCCCCCCAAAAAAAAAAATTAAACCAGAAACGCTTATGGACGTAAGCATGCTTTCACTATAGTGGGTGCACTGTGCTCCACCCAGGATTTTTTTCTGTATCCGCCACTGCACCCCTTTACTATATTAACCAAAAAAGAAATTCTCAAAACTATGTACAACTTTATACTAAATTAGGGGGCCCTGGGCAAGTGCATCACTTGCCCATGCGGAAATCTGGGCCTGGTTGTAGCGAAAAGTGAAATATGAATAATAATTAATCCTTATTATTTGAATTCAATCCTTAGTATATTCTATGGACATTTAAAACAAACAAACAAATACGGATACACATATGCAAAATAATAAAAAATTCTCCAGAAGAAAAAGAAGTCTTTTGCGGGAATCGAACTCGCGCCCACGGAGTGGAAGGTAGATGTCTTGACCACTAAGCCACTTAGATTTCATGAACGGCGACACTCAATTCTTCTATGATTGAACGGTTGGGAAAATAGCGGTGTTGCTGAGTAATGGTTGCCATTTTGGTGTACTATCGCCCTGAGATGCTAATTTTACAGTTTTATGCTAATTAAACATAGAAATATTTATTTTTTTTAACTGAAACATATAAAAGATTTTAAGTTAGCGAATAACTTATCGAAAAAACCAAGCCTCAATCGAATCTGTTCAATATTAAACTGTACAGGTCTTCTTAAAATGTTGTACGAAATCTTCGTTGGCGAGAAGTAAAATCTAGCAAAATACCTAACTTTACGGAAAATTAAAAATTCCATTTCTCGGTTAATTTTTAACTTGGAAAGTCCATTTTTATCTCAATTTAAAGTACTCGCTGATAGGATTCTTCTACTTTTTGTTTTAATTTTGTACGATGCTTGGTTCATTCAGAATTTTATAATTTACGCAAACTGCTTTAACATGGGGAGAATAGGAGCAAGCGGTGCAGAGTATATAAGCAGTAAGCGGTCTGACGAATTTTTGTACTTGGCGCGTTTATTCATTTGGCGTCTATTTTGTTTTTTTTAGCTTGGCGTTGCAGGTCGACCGCCCTGCTTGATAAAATATGTATATAGGAAGTTTTCTATAAAATTTAAATTTTATGTCCCAGTGATATTCTTATCGGATTAGAATAGTCCTATACCAAAGCCATTATTAATGTGTGGTAAATAAACATAACTGTTCCCTTAACGATATTTCCCTCAAGATTTAAGGATGTTTTGATATAGTCATGCAAACTGGATAGCTGGTTCTCCTGTTGCCGAAAACTGCACAAAAATCTGATCATTTAAAATCGAATTTTTTTTTACCAAAACACAGCTTTCATACACTGCAATAGTTTATACCGGAGGTGGGGAACCTTTTTACCATTAGAGGCCACATGTAAATTAGGTAGTAATAAAGGATGCCGCATAAGTTGATGTACCTATAAGTGCAACTTTTATGAAATTATATAGTTTGGTATAGTTTTAACAATTTGGTGCATTATATAGAAAAATAACAAAAAAGTCCTTATTTATTTATTATTTGACATAAAAAGTTAAAATATAAAATATCATTGTATTCTCATAAGGTTAAGGGTAAAAACGTGTTATAACATTCATCATTAATTATTTTTTTTTTATAAAATTGTTAGATTCATAGATACCGCTGTAATTTTTTATATTTCACTATTCGTATTTTTATATATGTAAGCGCACACACACCCACATACATACATACATACATACATACATATACATACATATATATATATATATATATATATATATATATATATATATATATATATATATATATATATATATATAATAAAATTTTCAAATAAAATAATAAAGTAGAAGTATATTTAAATAATTTTAACATTATAAAAAATACAATAGAGAAATAATAGTATTAAATTATAAATAACTGACATAACAATAATTTCTAAACTAATTTTAAAATCCGATGGAAAATTTAAGGTAATGGGATATTTGCATTTGTTTCATTCTTGAAAGTAATTGAATATTTGGATCAATCTTCTTAACGCGAAGACTTAGGTTTGTCCTCTAAATCAGCATCTGTGATTTGCGTTCTAGTTTTAACTTTTGTCATGAGAGAAAATATTGATTCGTAGCAGTAAGCACTTCCAAAGCAGGAAATTAAACGGCGTGCCTGCTCTCGTAGGCATGGATATTCAACACCATTTTTCCAGATTTCTATTGGATCCTTCTTAGAGCCAAAAGGGCTTCCTTTTTTAAAAGAAAAACATTCCTTTATTAAAATTAAAAACAAAACAATTAAAAAAACCCGAACTTAAATCTTCCTGTTGCCATTAGTGCAGAAAAAATAATACTTTTAACGTACATGGAGTCAGTCACAACAATAATAGTAACAAAATAGTTTTTATGTAGAGATCATATAAGATGTCTTTTAGTATTGCTAAGAAACTCTGAGCATTAAATTACATATAAAGTGTAGTTAAATTATCATACAATCATGGTAAACGAAGCTCATTTGGATAAAAATACAATTGTAGCGACTTTAGACAACAATTTCAAAATGTCAACTTTATTTTGGCCAACACTGTATATACATTCATGCCGTTCTTTATTTAATTCCATTGATTTACAAATTGTTGAAATCTATATAATTAAATATTAATTAATACAAGTGCTAGCTTTTATGAAAGCCGCACAAGAAGATCCCGCAGGCCGCATGCGGCCTCAAGTCGCGCGTTCCCCACCCCTGATTTATACTATACTGCTCTTATAGAGACCGGATATTATTGCTTTAATATTCAAATAAACATAAAATCTATAGAAAAGGCACTAGGAAACAGTTAGGAAATTCTATTTTAATATCATTTTGAAATATTAGCATTTTAAAAAAGCCCGTTTCAATATTCGTTCAGTTATATAATCACCTAATCAAAGATTGACATTTTCATGATATAACTATTATAAACTCTCAAATGATGATTAAACATCATTTGTATTTAGTACATTTTCACTACTTTTCACATCCTAGTAGCCAGAAAATCATTTTATATTTCTAGTAATCATTAGATATAAATAATGGGTTGGTGACCTAGTCTCACTCCTCATGGAGTAAGTAGTAATACGTTACAATGACCCTAAATTAATTTCTGGATGCGAGACATCCCTGTGCTGCGCGCAGCTACGATGCGTTTTCAGTCAAACTTGCAGCATGCCTCCGAGTAGGACGGTTTTACTTTTGTACTTATTAAATATCTTACTATTAACAGCTGAGGGTAAACAAAACGTATGTTTGTTAGTGAGAAGACACGGGGACGGGCTAATCTCGCGAACAGAACATAGCAGGATATCACGACTGGTACCGATGGACGCGGACGGACGACACGCGTGCTCTGATACCATCCTCAACTTTCAAAACTTTAAACTTTTTTAATTATTAAATTAAAACCACCGAACTCAAAAGAACTGGACAACAGAAACTGCTGACATTCCGGGTGGGCCAGCTCCTTTCCGTTTCACAAATTTCCACTATTTTCATGCATGCAAAATTCAACTTTTCCGTCCAAAAATCAAGAAATTTTTTATTTCCATGTGTTCCACAACTCTTCATCTTTAAGGATATACACATTTTTTATAAAGTTAAAAATGTTTTTCTTTGCAAACGAAGCTCTTTCCCCGAAGCAGTTTTCCGAATTTCATGAAATCGACAATTTTGATGGACAAATATTTCGATTTTCTGAGCCTATTAATGTCAATTTTACGATTTAGTGGCATTTTCTAGATGTGCAGCTTCAAAAATATACCAAATCCACTTAATAAAAAAATGTTATCATTCTAAAATAGCGTACTTATAAAACTAACTTTTGAAATCTCTAGCGCTGATCGCCATAGTATCTTAATGTAACTTAATGCCGAGTTCGTAATTTTTCGATTTATTATTTTCTCACTAATAATTCCAGCAAGGTCGTAAAATTTGTTTCGAAATAATGAGAAACTGATGACGATTCTTCAGCCACCAATTTTGAATTCACCAGAGTTGTGTTTCTATTTTTTTAATCACTTTTCCCCCATGAGATTTAATATTTACATTGGGCCATGTTGCCAAAAGAAAAAAATATTAGTTGAAAACGTGTCTCAGAACGAATCATTTGATAATTGAAATCCAGAAATAATTTCAGTTTTAGGAAATGAGGAGTTAAAATCTTTAGATTTTTTTCTAATTGAATGAACTTATTTTATGTTCAAAAAGCAAAATTTTAAAACGGAAAATTTGAAAGAATTATTTCAAAAGCCAAAAACCAAAATTCGAAAAAGATAATTTTTAGTAATTATTTCCTTTTTTAAAAATTCTAATACATTTTTAAAAGTGATTAAACAGTTTTCAATCTTTAAGAAATAAAACCATTTCATTTTAAATCGAAAATGCAACGTATCGGGTTGCCACTAAGCTAGTAAAATACTAAAGCATGCTCATATTGAAAAATAAAAATTTAAATGATTAAAATATTGGATTATTTACCAATTGATTGCCTCTGTTTCCCCACACAGCGTATTGGATTTTCTCTCCAGGATTATGCAAAGGCCATAGATGGTAATACATTCTGAAAGAAAATGTTTATACGTATGTATAATAGCAAGTTATTCTTATAAAAGCAGCCATCAGAAGTATACGAAATCATACTACATTTTTAACGAAATTTAGACACGAAAACTAACTAAACGAATTTATTAATATGTTTATCAATCAACATATATATCAACATAGCCTTAACATTATAAATAAATGTGGGAAATATCAGTAGAAACTGAACTGTACATTGTTGCTGCTAATTTAGAATAAATGTGTAATTGAATGATTTAGCTTACATTCAAACCAATCGTGTCATCTATAAAATACTACATATATCTTTGATTATTACAAAATAGTCTAAAAATCCTGCTCTCTTGCTTTTAATTTTTTGTTTTGACGAATTATTTCATATTTTTATGATTCTACGGTTTAGAAAATAAAAAATTAGACACAAAAAGCGATTAAAGATATTTACTAATCTGTCTGTTAATCAATATTGTCTATCAATGAAAGTGGGTAACCTCAGTAGAAACTGTTCAATACGTTGTTGCTGCTTCATTAGATTAATTGTGTAATTGAATGATTTAGCTTACAGTCAAACCAACCATCCCAGTTTTTTAATCATGCATATCTGCATTGCAAAATAGTCTAAAAATGCTGTTCTCTTCTTCTTGTGCTTTATTTTATGTTTTAATATATTATATTATATTTTTATCATGCTACACTTTAGAAAATAGAAATTTACAAAAGGAATAAAAGCAGTTGAAGGAATTTATTAATCTATCTGTTATTCAATAATAGATAGCCTTAACGCTGTAAATTAATGTGAACAATCTCAATAAAAACTCGGAAATACATTGTTGCTGCTATTTTTGATGAAATGTTTGGTTGAATGATTCAGCTTACAGTTAAATCCACAATGCCAGTTCTAAAATTATATATTTCTGTTTGATTATTGTCCAATATTATAAAAGTACTGGAATCTTCTTTTCAGATGTTCATCATTACTCCTATTTTATATCCAATGTATAAATGAACGACTTAGGTCAAAATCAAACCATCCATGTCAGTTCTTAAATTATTTTTTTCAGTTTGGTTATTACAAAATATTCTAAAAATACTGCTATCCTTTACTTTGTTTTTTTTTCATTTTATATTTTTCCACATTCGTTAAAATTAAATTTTCCTGAATTAGTTATCACTAAATGTGCTCTTGTCAAGATTTTATTAATTTCTGAAATTTTAAGCACTTTAAAAAGAATTAGAAATTGTTTTATTAAATTTTACAAATGTAATAGAATTTCTAAAATGTTGGTCCTGTATACATGATCGGAAACTCAAGTTAAAAAAACAATGCTAAAGAAATGAACTAATGAACTTAGTTCTATTTAAAAACAGGTATTTTTTTATTGTACCGGTTGCAAGAAAACTCTAAAAACAGTTAAACAAAATTAATTCTTATTTGTAACAATATTTTTGACATTAAACTACTTATAAGACATGCCATTTATCAGGAGACAAGTCAGATGCGAGAAGTGTATTCATGATACAATATCAAATTAAGCGATAAGACAGCAAAATTTATTCTTTTGAATGAATTAGCATAAATTGAGCTGACTAATACATCCCATCTAACTTGCCTCCATCCCTCTAGTCGTTTCATAGATTTATTTCTAGATATAGTGCTATCGATCGATATGCATATACCTTTTTCCTTTAATGTCGATGAGGATGGTAATTTTATTCAGGTCTATGAAATATCGAAATAATGACATATTGCCAATATTTTTTAGACTCAATTGTTTTGCAGTCTGAATTAGATTATATTAAATTCATATAGAAAATAGATATCAGTTCATGTAGGAAGTGACAAGAATTTTATATTACTTACTACAGCAAATTTACAAATGAATGCCAAAACTTAATAAACTAGTAATTATATATATATATATATATATATATATATATATATATATATATATATATATATATATATATATATATATATATATATTTATATAACACAAATGTTAAAAGAGTCTAACTTTTATAATTACTTACTTATTTTCTATGTCATATATTTTATACCTAGCTTCAAACGAATATCTGAATACCTGCAAAATAGAAATGAATAGATATGACTGAATAGTAAACACATGAGGAAATCAGTTATTATACTACTAAGGAATTTCAATAATTAGTAAAATTTTGTTTGTCAGTTTTGAAAATTATTCACTTAAAATATAGAAATAGTTATCTTTGTTATAGAAATAAAAAGGAAAACTTACGTGTGTAACATCGTAGAATAGTAATACATATTTTCGGTCTGCAGACATACTATATTTTACTACTCTGTTTTCTCTCTGAAAAAAAACACATAAAAACTATTAATTATTGCTAACAACTTACATATTTGGGTTAGTTGAGCACACATATCGTGATTTTTCCATTTGTTTTTGTAATATTTATCTTAATCTGCCCTCTAAAACTCTACGATTCTAGTATTGCAAAACCACACCGATACTGATATTTTAGAATGATAAAAGTATTTTTAAGCTATGAATTTTAATTACCTTTTTGTGTCATTAAAAAATAAACCAAACTAAAAGAATGAATAGAATTTCCTCTCCTGAGAATTTGCAAATGAAGATTAATCTCAATGTTTACATGGTCTAAATTTCCCCCATTTACGTCTCAAATCTCTTATCATAGCTCGTTTTCAAACTTAATGCTTTTAAAATGTACAGAAATCTAGACACTATTCTTTGTGATCTAACTAAGATTAATACGATATTTCTTTCGAAAATATTTTGCTTGTCTTTTCAAATAACATTTAACATCCGAGACGTTAACAATAAGAATTTTCAAATCCTGAAATCCTTTTCGAGAAATCAGTAAGCTTTATAAAAGCAGATAAATACAGCAGACAGAACATTTGATTGCAGAGATTAGTCGCATGTAAAATCTAATATTCTGAATCCGTTAACCGATCCAAAAAATAAACTAAAAATTTGCTGCGTTTCACATTTAATCGATGGAAGGGGTTTTCTTTCAAAACTACCCAATTTGTAAGCAATGCACGTTTCAAATATATTTTAAGTCATATATTTCTTCATTGGCTGCGCTTTATTGCTTTATTGTTTCTTCATAAATGTCACTTCTAAGCAATAAAATTTGTCAGTATTAAAATAAATTTGAACGAAAAAGATGTTTCGTGTTTACAACTAGAATGAAATTATGATTTTTTGTTAGGCATGGCAGTATACTAATAAACTTAGCTTAAAATACATAAATACTTATAATGCTTTTATGACAATTTTAACATTTATAAACACTACTTAACAATCCTACATACAGTAAACCAGGGGTCAAGTACCTTTTAAAGACCAAGAGACTGGACAAACATGTATCTATTTTCAACCATCAGTAGTTACTAAAATAATTTATTAAGAAATATAAATATGTTACTGTGAGTTAAACGCCCTTTCTTCTTCATAAATATGGCTCTCAATATCTTCTAGCTTGAAGAAATTTTTTTTAGTTATTTAAAATTTTAACCTAGTTTTTTTCATTGTTATGTCATTGTGCACATGATATTACCAGAACGGTTGGCTAGAATATCATGAAATATTATAGACGTTCGATATTATCATGTATCATTATAATGAAGAACAATTATGTCATTCCTAACATAAAAATTTTAATTACAGTAAAATTTAACAAAACAATTTCTGAAATTTTTGAAAAAAATTAAAAGGCATTATTTTCTATGAAGAACAAATAATTTTGATTTCAACGTTCGTTATTTTAAAGAAATATTATACGACTTAATTTTAAAATTTAAAAAAAATATATGTATATTCTTTAATATATGGGCGCAGGTCTGCGCGCAATGACATAATATTGAACAATGGTTGAAAAAAAAATGGTTGAATTTTTTGAAAATTAAAAAATATTATCTTCAACCTAGAAAAATTAAGAGCCATATTTGTAAAGAAGAAAGTGTGTTTAACTCACATTAAAATTTTGCATATTCTTGAATAAAACAGTTTCTAACTACTGATGTTTTTAAATAGGGATATCTTTGTCGAGTCTCTTAGCTTTTAAAAGTTACCTGACCCCTTTTAGCGTAGTGATTTCGATCCGGTGTACTGCGGCACTTCAGGGTGCCGTAAGATTGGCGAGGGATGCCACACACTTTTATTTGGGGATAAAGAAAAAAATATTAGGAAGGCCCAATTAGAATAAATATTAAGTTGAAGAAATTACTGTCAAGACCGAAAGGTTGTTACACAGATCGATGCCCTCGTTCCTAAGGATGAATCAGCTACTCTCACGACCACAACACTTAGGTCTGATATCAAACATTTGTACTGTAAGTATCAATCACAAGTATGTCACATTAATAAAGCAAAACTATTTTTAGTGATTCCCATTGAAGTCCTTAAGTGCATTTACTATATTGTATACCATGGGTATTTGTGCAAACTGTATTTATATATGATATTCTGGTGTTTGTTGCTTACAGCTTTTAATAAATGAATAAAATAAGCAAAGGAGTAAGCATTTATTCGAAATTAAATTTAGCATGTTCCTGATAAACACTCTATCTTTATTTAATTTTTAAAAAATTGAAGCAACTAAAATACTAATAAGGGTGCGCCGAGTTACCATTATTGTTCCCAACGGTGCCGCAGACGTAAAACGATTGGGAAACCCTGTCTTAACGGGACAGATAATAGAAAAAAATGAAAAATGGTATCATATAATATTGCTATCGCTCATGGAAAAAAATATGTCTTTATATAGTCAGTGTTTAACAGAGAAAACAGTTGTGGAGAAAATATCCCCTCAACTTACACATAATTGGAGAATACTTTCACAGTTATGGGAATAAGTCCACCAAAGAATATCCCTTCTCTCACAAGGTCTATAGATCAAAATGTCTTATACACAGCCGAAGGGCTGTGCAAAACTATTTTACTATAAATTGTGTTGTTTATCTATGACCTTGCATTTGAAGAAGAGTTAAACGCTTAATAAATTAAACAAATTAAACGTTTCTCCAAAATTTTTACAACTTCAGGTCCTGCAACTGTCGCAAAAAAGCCCAACAAAATAAAGTTCTCAAAGATGCTTTAATAAAGAGAAAATATAGAACCATAGACTGTAGGTGAGGAAAGAAGATAGTAAATTACTAGTACATTTTCGTGGAATATAGCAGTACATAACCCATCACAGAGCAGTAAAATGAGAAGAGCGTGATGTCAGCTTCATGTACAGAGAATTGCTTTGATTAAGACAGCGGTAGAACTCTACCATGAATGAAACTATTTGGCTTGAAGAAACACTTGAATCAAATAATCAGAGTTCGGGAAAGGTATAGCCTGATTTCAGTTCATGGTAACAAATCAGGATTTGTCTTCAGAACACATCTCTTTAGCTCGATTACGTGTGTTATTAAGGATCGAAGTAAACTATAAAAATATAAAACCAAAAGCATGGATGTACCAAATTAGCACAGTTTGTAACACGTGATTCGACAGCGATAAGAACTGGACCATTACAACACATCATAATTAGGTGGTCAGTGCCATGAACTTACACCATGTGATTCTGAGTTCAAATGCCGTCTAAAGCAAGGACTTCATCGCAAGGACTTCATCGGACTTCGAGTGATGTCCTTTCATCGGATGAAGCGCTGGATCATTTTTTTAATTCTCCCATAATGAGGTAGTTGTCATTAAAACTTAATTGTGATGTGTGAGTTCAAGTTCCAAGACAATGGTGCTTACCGATTGGAAATATAGTCATGCATGTATAACTTAAATTCTCGTTTTGTGATTTTTTAAGTTTAAAAGCACCTTCATTCTAAAATATAAAATTTCTTGAAACTATAACTTTTCCGAATATTTTAATTTTCCGATTTTATAAATCCGGGCTACTATTAATACAAATCTCCCGGTTTTTAAAAGGCTATGTATACTTTACTTCTTTTGCGGGCTACTTAAAAGTCGAATTTTGTAAATTTTAAAAATGTTGACATCTGGTTTTTTATCATGTTTAAAAATTACTACGTAATACAGTGCAATATTACTTTAAAGTGTATTCCCATTCATGCATGCTTTTGAAAAATATCGTAAAAGCACGAATGATAAATGTAAAATGTCAAATATCTGTATGCATAGCCCAAGAGGGAGATACAAAACTAATAAAAGGTTATGATATATGTGCCTAAAGGACATCTAACAGTTATTTACTGAGTTCTTTGAAAATTCTCTAATATAATTTTCGAAATGCATTAGTCGCAAATGAATTCTCTCTTCTTTTAGACAGCAAAATGAGATTACTTGAAAGATTTCAAATAAGTTCTTAACGTATCTTACAAATTTGCCATTTACAGAGACAACGGCTTTTTGCATGTTAATACAATCCAAATAAATTGGAGGTATGGTAATACTCAGCTCTCATTTTCTATTGTAAATAATTTATGCTTCTCTATGAAATAAAAGTTATTATCATATGAGGAATAGTTCTACATATAATATTATTCCCAGTAGTAATTTGTACGAATATAAATATATTAAGTATCTTAATTCTACCTTAATCATTCATTTAATAATAATGGTTAAAAACACAAATGGCTAAGACTATACTAATTTGTCACAAGTTATTTTTATAATTTCTGCAAACATATTAAACTTGAGATTAAATTAGTTCATTACTATTCTACATGACAAGTTTAACTATTCATATTGTATTTTACTAATAAAACTCTGAATAGTAAACGAATGTGATTTTATTTTATAAATTTTGAATGCACTTTCTTATATATATATATATATATATATATATATATATATATATATATATATATATATATATATATATATATATATATATATATATATATATATTAATTTAAAAAAAGGAAGCAATATATGAATATATACATCGGATTTTTAAATTAAGTAAACCACGTGTTTTTGTATTCTTATTAACGTTCATTTATTTCTAATTAACAAGTACAAGCAATATAAGCTATATTTCAGCTATTGTAATTCATAACAATGTGTTACAGATTAAAAAAAATCACATTATTCTTTTTATAAGGAATTAAGCTTTGACGAAGGTATTTTAGCTCCTCCGTATAATAGTTACGATAAAAATAATAACAGTGATAGATAATAACAATAATAGTACCATCGTTATTATTGTCATCATTATTATTTTTATTAATTTCTTTTTTTTTACCCTTGCGAATAGGACATAAAAATGAAAAAAAATAAACGCATTCATATGTAATTGATCATAAGCTTTAAATTAACTGATTCTTTTACTTACAAAAACTGTATTGTGGACAAGAATTTTTGAAGTTTTCTGTCGAATGGAATATAGAACCAAATTTCCTTCCTTATCACGAAAGGCCAGTTCATCATCTAAACGAAAAAGGAAAAGAATGTTTGTCAAAATGTAATCTTCCACAAGAAAAAAAGTTACTTAAGAGAAAGAATAGTTATCAAATGCTGATCCATTAAAATCAAGGCATTAATTCTTTGAAGTCAAATAAGATAAAAAAATATAAAAAAAAAATAATAATTTCTCCATTTTTCTCTGAAATAAAAGAAACAATGTTGGTGTTTACGGGCATAAAATTTCCTTTTTAAGCGCAAAATAGAATTGTTTGTATGTGCACAGATTTGTTTGTAAAAAATTTCCTTTGATCCGTTACAGTACATTTAGGCAAGAGGTTTCTACATCCACCTCGATATTTAGGTGATTTACATATTATTGCAAAGTAACAACCTAAAATTGTTCTTCATTATGCTTTTATAAGAAATTGCTGGGGTCTTCCCCATCCCAGTAAATTAGTTTGTTAGTCGGCACACGACAACTGCCCAGGGCATATCGTGTTGCCTTATTGTGACTTTGCGTTTATTAGCTCTAATATTATTCTTAATTTCCTACCGACACCTCCTCGTGATGGGCCCTGAGGGCTGTGCAATGTCTCAGTTGCAAACGTCGGAGGAGGGAAGCATAGTAGTGGTGTCAAACGCAGCCCTAAAGATTGTTTAGAGGCATGTAAAGCTTATGGTGATGAAGCTACACATAATCTGCAAAGATTAGTATTTGTTGTGCATCATGGGAAAGCGGCAAAAAAGGATCAAAGAGTCATTGCTGAGTGGGCAACTGAGATTAAGACTATTGTCGAGAGCAGAATGAGATAATAAATTATTTGTGTGGACAAGTATCCGTGTTGGAAGGAAGAAAGGAAGTGACTTCCTACGCGGAAGTTGTGAAGAGATTCTATGATCTCAAAAACGAAACAAGGTCAAGTTCTCGAAGACATATTGAAGGGACTTCTCATATAGTGATGGTCCAGCCAAAGAAATGAACAGGATGGAGAAGCTATTGAGTATTAGAAAGTTTGATAGATCCTTGTAAGCTTAAGAGGGGAATAAAGACCTTTAAAAAAGTTTAAAATGTAGTTATGATGATTGGAGATGAGAAGGAGGATGAAGTCGAAAGACTCATAAGGGAAATTGGCTCTATTGAACAGTTAAAGGAGGACTATAAAGTTGTTAAAACAAGGAAGAGAGACCCTCAAATCATCATGTATGGTATTATAGAGAAACTGGATGATAAAGAAATGATGATGAAGCTCAAGGAGCAGAATGAAGAGCTGAAGGAAGCTAAAATGAAAATAGTGAAGAAGTTTGATGGGAAAGCTGGCATGAATTGGGTAATAAGCTTGAATGGAAATGCTTATAAGAATTTGATGAAGCAGAAAATAATCAAGATTGGCTAGCAATTCCATAACTTTGAGGAGTATTTGAAGCCTGTATTGTGTTATAAATGTTACATATACGAACATATAGCCCGGTTATGTAAAAATAAAAAATTTGTAAAGAGTGTAGCGAGCCCTTTCATAAAGGATGCCACAAGGAGAAGAAATGTGGGAACTGTATGAGATATAATGAAAGAAATTCAACGGACTTAAAAACGGACCATGTACCTTAGAGCAGATATTGCTTCTGTTATGACCGTGAGATAGAACTGATTGTTTCCCGCACCAACTACGGTGGTTTATAATTTGTTTCTTTGATGTTTTGTTATTTGTTTTCTATTTGTTAAAAGTAACCACTACTTTGTTTGTTTTACGTTTGGTACTATCTTTTGTTGCTGTACGAATGGTACAGTCTTGTTCCCTATACGGGTTGTATAGGATGATTGTAATTTGACATGTACTTTTGATTTTGAATAATAAATAGAACGTGATGTAGATGACAGATGGTGGCTGCGTTATAATTAGGAATTAAAAATTAAATTGATATTTATTAGTTCTTAAATAGTTATTGGCTCTTGGATGGTCTGATTGTAGGACGGCGAGGGAATGGTATTGTTAGCTGAACTTAATTGTATGATATCACTTTGCTTGTCCTGCGGGTCATGATGTGGACTGACGGGGTTGCCGTTGTGGGACCATTCATCTGTTTTATTGCCCGATAACCGAAAGGTTGTGGGGGCGTGAAGGATATCGAATTATAAGAAATTGCAGAAGCCTTCAGTGCATTTTGTGTCGGTTACATTGCAGATAAGCCAAATAGTGATTCTTCGTGGAAATCAGTTGAAGTTGTGAAAATCGTTAATGATTAATCATTACAAAATATTTCTACTTTAAAAAAAAGAAAACTTATAATAGTACATTAAGGTGCTACTGCATACTTATAAGTTTTAGTAACAAAAGTTAGTCCCACTTCAAGCCCAAGTGGAATGGTTGGTATATACTTTTACCTTTTCGGTAAAAATTTCAGAATTTTGTCACTTATCTTTCATAATTTTTAGACCAATCGGATTTTTACGATAAGAGGCTTCTTACGCAACGTTGTAAAAATAATAATATGATCATTAGTGACAGTTGTTTCCAGAGAGAAATATAATTTTTGCTTTTAGTTGGATGAAATGCTTTCAAAGGTTAAAATAATTATTTTTGTTATCGGAGTCCAATTCTTTGATAGACGAATGAAAATTTCCAATCTTTTCATCATTTCAATAGATATGTGGAAAATTTTTCTCATAAAGGGAAAATAACTATTGAGCATCCCTATCCCAATTAGTATGTTACATGCAGTTGTTGAAATTCAGAGTATTCAGCAAAATGCATAAATATACATAAAAAGAAACAATTAATAACTCTACAAGTTATTTTGAAATAAATAATGCAATCGTCTCCAATTGTTTGCTGAGTATAAATAAAACATTAAAATTTAGCACACCAATTGTTCCCGAACAAAGCTGTTCAGGCTTAATATTTGAATTTAAATTTCACAAAGGAAGATTTTATTATACACTGAATACAATGAATATATAAATAGCATATTTTTGCAATTCAAAAATTATTCTTATCAAATTGGAATAAACTTTCCACCTATCACAATGATAGAATCTCGTGTCATCCATTCGATTCTATAGATAATGCGTGTACATACGCTTACACACACAAACACACATATACATATATAAATATATATACACACACACACACATATATATATATATATATATATATATATATATATGTGTGTGTGTGTGTGTGTGTGTAAAAACTTTAAACGAACGATAGTTACATTCTATCCATTCATATTTTCCCTCTGCTCGGTTAGTTAAAGTCTCTGTTAATACTTTTCAATGGCGGAGTATGATTGCCCTACATCCACGTGGTGCCCCCGGACAACGGTTATTTATAAACGGCAAAATTATCTATAATTCTGGCATGGATTAATGATATCTATCCGGAAGGAAGTGAAGAACTTGTTTTATCAAGAATTAATGGATAGAAATTCAAATAAGTTATGAACAGTGGATTCATTCTATATTTTCCAACGAAGCATTCGATAGTCGTGATTCGGCTTTTAACTGGTCATGACGCCTTGGCTTAACATCTGATACGTTTTGAAATTCTGTTAAAATGCTTTCTGCAGTATTTGTGATAATTAACAACTCATGGACATTTCCCGATTCCAGACTTCTAAGGCACTGCTGGCTCGGATCTCTGTAGCACATATTGGGAGACAAGAACATTGGCCAATTAATACATCCTGTTTTGTTCTTCATTTTACACGTTACTTTTATTTATTTAATTTTGATTGCCATTGGAAAGGAAAAGAAAAAAAAATAAATGTTAGATTTAAAAAAATAGTAAGTTTGTGACATGTATTTAAAAAATCATTCAATGCTCTCCAGATAAATTACGTACTTTTTAATTTCTTCTCATTTTCACATAGAGGGTTTAACAATGAATATTTAAGGGGGGTGTACACCTTAAAATGTTTAAAAAACTCAATGTTTTATTATTATTTAATTTTGAAGAATGGAATATAAGGAATCTTTTGGGGAAAATATGAAGTCGATACTACAATTGGAACCGCTTTTATGGATAAATGTATAAAGCTAACGGTGAAGAAATTCAAGGAAATTTTAAATGGCGTTTTCTAAAAACTTTTATTTTCAAAATAACAGTTTTTAGAAAATGCGCACTATTTCTTCAAAACTAATCGTCACAAATTGCTAAAATTTTGTATACATGTATATCTTGTATCTTTATACAATTTCTACTTAAACTAAAGTAAGTACATATTACAATTTTTTTTTAATTTTATGATATATTTTGTACATTACAATACTTTTGCATGAAAATTTTGTTAATGTGAAATATGGTAATTATTTTAGGTGTAGATTTAAGTATAACCTATGGATAGAATATATACAAATAATTTAATATATATGTCTTATAGTTTAAAAAAAATATTGGCGTGCAATGCATTGACCTTAGATTCATTTTTCATAAAACATTAATTATTTTTTTACATAAAATAATTTCTAATAATCTCACCAAAAATCTGATTTTGTTTTCAAATAGATGAAGCTTTGTACAATTCACCCTAAAAATTGTTTTAAATTAATTACAAATTAAGTGTTTGAAAATACATTAACCTTGGTAGTAAAATTATTGTATTTTGCACGTATAAAAGTATACTTCCCCCTTAGACATCTCATTTTCTACTAGAAATTAAATTTTTGCAACCGAATAAATACAGATTTTTTATCACTATTAATTCCAAAACCTCTAAACGAAATGTTTATCATTGTAAATAAAATGTGATATGATTATTTATATGAAATATTCAACAGCAAAATATACATATACGCATATTAAGAAAACACATAAGCATACACACTTATATTTGTTCGGATTTGATTTAATGTAATAATCAAATAAGACAATGCATGTGGGAAAAAAATATTAGTGGAAAACATGCAGGCTATAATTTAGACGAGTATCAGTGTAAATCGGAATCAAGTTTCTCCAAAAGTTTATTTCAACAAAACTG
Organism: Dolomedes plantarius; assembly: GCA_907164885.2. Classification (NCBI taxonomy): domain Eukaryota; kingdom Metazoa; phylum Arthropoda; class Arachnida; order Araneae; family Dolomedidae; genus Dolomedes; species Dolomedes plantarius. The sequence continues at coordinate 151,487,977 of OU015492.1, forward strand.
CCAGTTTTTCTTTACACGTTGATGTAAAAAGCTTACAGTAAAGTGCAGAAAGATAAATAAGTTTAAAAAAAAGAATTTTCTGTGTATAACGATTTGTTAATGAGGTTACAATAAAATAAAGTTCTAATTAAATATTCTTACATATTGGGAATATCGATGACAATTTCTCTCATTTACTTTATACATGAATGATTTGAACAATTAAGGATTTACATAGAAATAAACCACCTAATAAGAATTACCTGATATCCAGCTGCCATTGAACTTTCTTGGCTTGAATTCTTCACTTAGAATGTCAGCCAAATTTATCCGGTGTCCCCTTCTCCCCAGACCTGAGCTTCCTGTAAAAGAGATAAAATAATTTTAGTTGTTTGGCGGAACAAAAAGAATAAATTTCATCATATTTTTGTCAAATTAATATTACTTAGAGCCAGATAAAAGTAAATTAGCGTTAATTTTTTTCAAAATTTCGAACATTCGAACCCGCTTTTCATCAATTGTTTTAAGTAGAAAGTGTTGTTGTGTTGTGACTTATGTCCTACGGGCCGGGATATACCAGACAAGGTCTCGATTGCGGGTTGAGAAATGGGGCTTTAGTTTAGAACGGCACAACAAGGGTTGGAGTCCCACTTTTCCCAGATGCCACATCAATTTTGATCGTGCACCCTCTCCCCAAAGGAGCGAAATCTGGATATGTATGTAAATATATATATATATATATATATATATATATATATATATATATATATATATATATATATATATATATATATATATATATATATATATATATATATGTGTGTATGTATATATATGTATATATATACATATATATATACATACATATATATATATATATATATATATATATATATATATATATATATATATATATATATATATATATATATATATATATATATATAGATATATATATATATATAAGCAATGAAAATACTAAGCAGAAGTAGAAGAAAGAAGTGACCATACCTACACGGATTTAAGAATAAGAGAATGAAATTCACAACAGAAATGGAAGTTTTGTAGTTAATGACCGGGGGGGGGGGAGTTGTGACCCCCCACTCCGATTAAACAATGTTTTAAGCCATGGCAACACTTTCGGAAGTCTGCTACAAAACTGAGACCTTTTTATAGAAAAGAAAAATATAAAAGACAAATGAACCAAAAATAACTATATTACTTAAAATACTAACACTAAACACCAAACTTACATATTCATGACACCAAGACACCGACTCAACACCCTATTGCATCGCCGTCATTAGCACTGTTCAGTTCAGGCTCATTGAACCATATAGAAAATCGACGCCCACGGTCGCAGTCAACTATGTTAAAAAAGCGAGTTAAAATGTATTTTAAAAAGTAATAGGGAAATCCCTTATCACTTGCAACCAGTAGCAATTTATTGATTTTATAGTCCATTTGTTCTTGATTTGAATGTAATCTTTTGCATCTAACCAAGTAGTTTAAAATTATGTTGCGTTTAATGTTTTTATGTACAGCACTATCCCAAGACATAATACGAACGGTGTTAAATGTATAGCTATCACGTTTGTCGTATAGTTTATAAGCAATGTTTTGTTTTTTATCAATATAAAGGATAAGATCAAGAAAAGCAATTTCCCCAGTGTTGTCACGCTGGGTTTCCACAAGTTTTAAACCGCTAGGGTAAAATCCCAAATCTAATGAATTAAAATTGTTATTTAAACATACGAGAATGTCGTCAACATACCTAAAAAATACAATTTCATTTAGCAACATAACACCCTTTTCATAATGGTGCAAATAAATGTCAGCCATAGCAGAAGAGCAACCTCCCCCCATAGGCACACCATGTATCTGTCGATAAAAATTTTCCCCATTGTACAAAACAGTTTCAAATAATACGATGTCTAAAAGGGCATTAAATTTTTTCAAAGATATAAATTCTTTTAAGTCATAAGGTTCATATAACCCGATAATAATATCGTAGAGTTCCTTTAGGTTTATAGAGTTAAATAAATCTTCAAAATCAAAACTTTTTGTGTCTGTGATATTATTATTATTTTTATCGACAGATACATAGTGTGCCTATGGGGGGAGGTTGCTCTCCTGCTATGGCTGACATTTATTTGCACCATTATGAAAAGGGTGTTATGTTGCTAAATGAAATTGTATTTTTTACGTATGTTGACGACATTCTCGTATGTTTAAATAACAATTTTAATTCATTAGATTTGGGATTTTACCCTAGCGGTTTAAAACTTGTGGAAACCCAGCGTGACAACACTGGGGAAATTGCTTTTCTTGATCTTATCCTTTATATTGATAAAAAACAAAACATTGCTTATAAACAATACGACAAACGTGATAGCTATACATGTAACACCGTTCGTGTTATGTCTTGGGATAGTGCTGTACATAAAAACGTTAAACGCAACATAATTTTAAACTACTTGGTTAGATGCAAAAGATTACATTCAAATCAAAAACAAATGGACGATAAAATCAATAAATTCCTACTGGTCGCAAGTGATAAGGGATTTCCCTATTACTTTTTAAAATACATTTTAACTCGCTTTTTTAACATAGTTGACTGCGACCGTGGACGTCGATTTTCTATATGGTTCAATGAGCCTGAAGTGAACAGTGCTAATGACGGCGATGCAATAGGGGGTTGAGTCGGTTTCTTGGTGTCATGAATATGTAAGTTTGGTGTTTAGTATTAGTATTTTAAGTAATATAGTTATTTTTGGTTCATTTGTCTTTTATATTTTTCTTTTCTATAAAAAGGTCTCAGTTTTGTAGCAGACTTCCGAGAGTGTTCCCATGGCTTAAAACATTGTTTAATCGGAGTGGGGGGTCACAACTCCCCCCCCTGTCATTAACTACAAAACTTCCATTTCTGTTGTGAATTTCATTCTTTTATTCTTAAATCCGTGTAGGTATGGTCATTCTTTCTTCTAATTCTGTTTAGTATTTTCATTGCTGATTTAGTAACTAATTTGTTAGCAGCTTACCGCTATAGATTACGCTTACGGTTCTAAATGATGTTCTAGTTTTTTAGAAAAACTTATTTGCTTTAGACACTTATATATATATATATATATATATATATATATATATATATATATATATATATATATATATATATATATATATATATATATATATATATACTCGTATATATATATGGCCAAATTACATATTCTACTTTAACTTCATTTCCTACCTAAACGATTCATTTATTTTGCAACTTATAAAAAGTTTAAAAAATAAAAGTATGCTGCGGCAAAAATTTATTTTATTTCTTTCCATGAAATGCAACCAATCACATAAAAAGGTTGAAAGGGAATAGACTGTTTATCTCTCAAGAAGTAATGCAATCTCCTTAACATGCTCCGACAAATCGAGAATGCCCTATTTGTGTATGTTTACTTTCGCTCCAGGGGTGTTCTGAGAAAATAATTTGCCTTCCCGTCTTTTACTAGAAATTCTTTTACTAGAAATTCTTTTACTAGAAATTCAGTGTTAGTTAAGTTGCTTTGAGAACTGGTCATACGGAAAAAGTGTAAGATTCACATCATACATAGTTTTACTCAGTATATCACCTGTGAATTTGTTGTAACGTCTTTGTGTGTTTATCATTTCAACTGTAAATCTGTGACTATATATAGACTCTGTATAGAAAATATAGAGCGAAAAAGATGCATGAGTCGATTATATGTAGTAAGCATTTATACATTTAATAGTTTGTTTGCGAATAAAACATTTAATTTTACCTACGCAATAAAATGTTTTTGAAAGTCATAAGTATAAATGAATGCATATATATATATATATATATATATATATATATATATATATATATATATATATATATATATATATATATATATATATTGATCTATCGTTTTCGAAGGGACCGACTGAACTAAACGATGGTTTCGGGAAAACGATAGATGCGGGAACATACAAAAAAGTATCAACATACCTTAATGTTTGATATCCCTAAAATATATTTACTCACATACATAAATGCATACATACCCGTAGTGTAACTGAAGATAAAATTACAAAGTGGTACTGAAATCCAAGATAATAATAATAATAAAAGAAATACATGAAGATAGACAGGAATTTTGATTCAAATAAAAGTGCTTAATCATCGTTTGTTTTTTCGCGGATTTCTCTACACAAGTAAACAGTATTTTTTGTGTGTTGCAAATTACATTCTTTTGAGTATCGGTTATTGTGTGAGAGTATAAAGAAGCGGCAGCCGTGAATCGTTTGTAACTAGAACCATCCCATTGCACTGGATGGGTCCGACATACGACCACCAGGAAGTTCTGCTTCCGGGTGAAACACTCATCGGCTAGTGTAGAACTGCAGTAATCAGAAACTTCTCACACAGTAGACCAAACACCAGGGCGCCTCCATCCCAAGGCCAACTAAAAAGCTGACTGTGAGCCATTGCTGAAGAACAGAAATGTTGAATAGTCGGTGATTTGGAATGAGTTGCCGAAAATGGGGTACTCAGGGGGCTAAAGAATTAAAGAACATCAAATAGTGGGAGTGGTACAATAAAGCGAAACCAGGCTAAAAAGAGAGAATAGAAAAACGAGACCGTGCATCTCAAATGTTCTGCTCATTGTTTAATTAGAGCATCATTCTAGCTCAATCCAGACATTTATATTTCAGGTTCAGTTATTATGAAAAAACGATCGATCCGATAAATTAATGTAAAGCTGAGGTTTTCTGAACGAATATTGCGGGAAAACGATGGATCAAGGAACGATCCATGCGGTCTTTTTGCTTGTTTTAAATGGAATTCATTCAGGACTGGGTGAAATAAACGATACATACGGGAAAACGATCGTTCGGAGAACGATCGATCGAGATTCCACTGTATAGAGCGAAATATATATATATATATATAGATATATATCTGTATATATATATATATATATATATATATATATATATATATATATATATATATATATATATATATATATATATATATATATATATATATATATACACTCACTTCCAAAAGTTAAGCACGGAGCGGTAAAATGCGAAAATAATGGACAAGTACTGTTTTGACTGACATGAAATGCTGCAAGTAAGTAGCTGTATGTTTATTCATGAAACAAAACAAAGAATTGCATACAGAGATAAAAAAATATTCTTTCATAAATTATAAGATGACGTCATATTTGCGTCATTAAAAAATGGTGTGTAAATTCAAAACAAACAACAAAAACCGACATTAATAGGGTATGTGAGCACCCCTCACATTCATTCAAAGTGTACAGCGAGGGATCAAACTTGTTACTAGGTGATCAACCACCGCAGACTCCAGTAATCGTCATTCCTCATGTAGGGCAGTTTCTAAATCTCTGAGAGTGGCTGGAAGTGGGAAAAGTCTACATACAGCACGGCCGAGGGCATCCCAAAGATTTTCGATGGGGTTAAGGTCCGGCGAGTAAGCCGGCCACTCCATATGCGCAAAATCCCCACTCTCCAGAAAGTCGTCAACGATGGCAGCTCTATGGGGACCGCCATTATCATCCATTAAAACGAAAGAAGGACAAACTGCTGCAGTGTACAGTTTCACAGTATCGTCTATGACTTCATCTCGATACCGTACAGACGTCACAGAACATCGCCTGTAGATGTGTATGTTGGTGCGATATCACAATGAAATCCCTGCCCAGACCATGATGCTTCCACCGTGGAATGCGTGATGTTCGGTGATGTTCTCCGGCCGATTGCGTGTGCTTTGTTCCCTCCAGACCCTTACACGCTTATCATCGGGTTGTAGGGCAAATCTAGACTCATCTGTGACATAACGTGGACCCAATCAGACACAGTCCAATTCACATGTTGGCGGCACCACTTTAATCGTGCCCCTCTGGATTGGACGGATAAAGGAACACAAATCGCAGTACCCGGGTGTAGAGACCATTCATGTGTAGCCTTCGACGAACATTAGTGGCAGATATCATCTTACCAATGGCCGCTGCAACCATAGATGTCACACGTCTGGAGGTCGACCTTCGATTCCGCTTGGCTGCAACAGCAATATATCGATAATCCGAGGGGGTAGTAACCCTTGGACGACCGGCTACAGGTCTTCGGACAACTGTTTGGCTGGTTTGGATTTGTTTCCATAATCATGAAATGACAGAATGATGGACGCCGAAGAAAAGAACAACATATGTGATAGACTGCCCTGCTTCAATACGTCCGACTGCCCACCAGCGCTCAGAATCTTCCATTTGTCTTCTGGAAGCCATAGAAACACGTCTAGCTTGAAAAACAATAGTACGAATGTTCTAAACACCTTTCATCAGTACTTACATGCAACTCCTGTAACCCTGCACAATGCCGGCTTCTTATACGACTGCCTGTTTTGCATATTTTCGACGCGAAACCGTGATGAGCTGTTACCGAACATATTTGCATACTTCCTTCTACCTTTGCAGCAAATTTCAGCTTCTTTAATTCAGATTGGCTTACGGAAATTAACATTTTCCTCCCCGTGCTTAACTTTTGGAAGTGAGTGTATGTATATATATATATATATATATATATATATATATATATATATATATATATATATATATATATATATATATATATATATATATATATATACGGGGTATATATGAGGCACTAAGTTTCATATTTTATGATACCTTCATTTCCTTTACAAAAAAGTTTCAATTATTTCCCCATTTCTAAAGAAGTTTAATAATATAAAATTGTGTAGGTGACAAAAATAAATAAGTCATGATCGACTCAAATTTTTACTTTATTTTTTTTTTTACACAGTACAACCAATCACATAAAAAGTTTGAAATTGAATAAACTGTTTATATCGGAAAAACTAATGCAATCTCATAAAAATGATTCGACAGATCAAGAATACCCATTTTGTCTATGTTTACGTTCATGACTGTCTAGGGATGTTCCGAGAAAACAATTTGGTACCCCGGCTGTCTGTCTTTGAAAAGTTATATTACTATATACATTGTTATATACATTGCTGCTTAAGTTAGTTTGAGAATTAATCTTGCGATAAAAGTGTTCATTTCCATAATATGAGTATATATTTTTATTCTACTTACTACCTGGGATTTTGTTGAAACAGCTGTGAGGAATAGAATCAAAATTAATCCCCCCGTTTAAATAAATCGCCGTTTGAAGAAGAAGAGGCGCCTTATGCAAATGAACAGCGCTTTTCTACTAGACGGGAATCCCCTTGGGTACCGTACACGTTTGACAGCGAAAGAGAAAACACTACGAGGCGAGGTCGGACGGAGACGAGCGGCGAACGAAAAACAATTGGAGTGAAAATCGCTTTGCCGTACATCAGCTGGACATTATCAAGTCTACTGAATTTTTTTTTAGGTTCGCTATCGTTCCAGTGACCTGATGATAAAGTGAAGACATAAAGTTTAGTTCGGCGTATGTACAAGCAGTGGCGTGCCTGGATTCTGGTAGGGCTTCCGTAATATAAATATTGGGACTAACCCACGCGAAAATTTCCCGTTGCCTGCTAGCAATTGAGTACGGTATTTATGTAGTCTAATTGTGTTGTAATAAATAGTTTAGTGTAGAAAACCTCGTCGGATCTTATCAATGGCGAGTTCATTGTTTAGTATATAGTACATTAACGTAAAGGTAAAGAAAACAATGATCTTCACATCTTTGTGTTTATCCTGTATACTAAAAATCTGTGACTGTATATAGACTAAATAAAGAGGGTACAGAAAGAAATATATACGTAAGATGATTGCAGGCAATTAACGTTTATATATTTACTAGTTGGTTTGAGCATTAAATTTTAAATTTTATTTACGTAATTAAATGTAAGGGAATTCTATAAATAAAATATTTAAATGAATATATATATATATATATATATATATATATATATATATATATATATATATATATATATATATATATATGAGACCCACTTAGTTGGATATTGTATTATAACACCATTTCCTATCAAAAACTATTCAATTTTTTTCTCCATTTATAAGAAAGTTTTGAAAATAAAACTCCGTTGTTGTCAAAAATTCTATTTTATTTCTTTCTACACAGACCAAAGAATCGCATAAAGAAGTTGAAAGGGAATAAAGTATTTATCTCTCAAAAACTAATGCAATCTCGTAAACATGCATCAACAGATCAAGAATGTCCATATTGTCTACGTTTACTTTCACGACTGTCTAGGGATGTTCTGAGAAACTAATTTACCCTCCCGGCTGTCTCTCTCAGAAAAGTTCTGTTACTAGAAATTCAGTGCTAGTTAGTTTGAGAATTCGTCGTACGGAAAAAGTGTTCATTCTAACAATATATTGTTTTATTGTATTTATTACATGAGATTTCGTTGTACATTTCTGTGTCTTTATTATTGCTACTACAAATCCTTGACTTTATAGATTTTTGTTATATTTAATGTATATAAAGCGAAATAGAACTAGAAAATCACTAGAAAATCAATGGAACTAGTAAATCACTAGAACCGCGAGCGGGTCAATTTGACCCAAAACGATGTTCAGTTTATCAACAAGCTAAAAGTGTTGATTGAATAAAAAATTCCTTTCATGACTTTTAATAATTTAAGGTCAACAACAATTTACCAAACTTAAAAATTCGCAACATAAATAATTTTCCGATTATTAACACTTATACCTAGAACCGAGGAGCGGGTCAATTTCACCCGTACAGAATGTTAATGCACAAATGACGAAAAACAGATGCATTTTCTCCTAAGTAACTCTAAAGTACTACTACCCCACCCTGGAATTCCTGAAATGAACTGTACCAGAAGGGGTAAGAGTGAAGGTTTTCAGTCAAGGTCATTATATTAGGTTTGAAGCGCGAACTACGTTCGAATACAGTGAAAAATTATAGCGAATATTTAGGAGACTTTTTGAACTTGCTTTTTTACTGTAATTAGTATATGTATAAAAAAATGACACGACTCCGTAATCTTGTTCAGGAAGATTTAAAATATTTAAAACAATTATCTGAAAGGGATTCAGGAGGTGAAGATAACGATGAAAGTTCCAATTTTGAGTAGTGAGAATGAATATCTGCCTGCTAATGAAGAAAATTTGGATTCGGATGAATAAAATAAAAGTGAAGATGACTCTAGCAATGCTCTAACAATCGTTGGTCCTTTTCATCGCAATAATGATGATAATTTATCTTATAAAAAAGAAAAATCAAACATTCAAGAAAAGATACACACACGCAAAGAAAATTGGAAAAGAAATCAACAATAACAATCAAAGTTGGAAATAATGAAGTTGGCAAAGATGGGACAGTTTGGAATGTCGCTCAATTAGGATGAAGCGATAGCGGAAAAAAAATCAAAGTGTAATATTTTGAAAGAAGTTGGGGACCCAACGCAACATGCTAAACACAATGTTATCGACAACAGTCCTTCAAGTGCTTGGAGACTTTTTATAGATGAATGGATATTGAAACACAAAGAAATGTACTGAATATGAAGCTCACCGGCAGATTCATAAAAGAGAATGGAATATAATATTACAAGAAATAGATGCTTTTATATCAATTTTATATGCACGTGGTATATATTGTGCAAAAGGATTTGAACTGCATAGCTTGTGGTCAAAGGAGTGGGGACCCCTATTTTTCCAAAATACAATGTCAAGAGACCAATTTCGTGAAATAATGAGATTTTTACGCTTCGACATAAACTCAACAAGATCAAAGCTTCGAGAGACAGACAAATTTGCCCTTATTTCAGATATCTGGAACCGTTTCTTTGAAAATTGCAAGACGAACTATACACCAGGTTTTGATATAACTGTAGATGAACAATTATTTCCTACAAAAGCTAGATGTAGGTTTACCCAATACATGCCAACCAAACCATATAAGTTTGGAATCAAGTTCTGGTCGGCTGCAGATGTTGACTCAAAATATCTGATAAATGAATTCCTGTATCTTGGAAAATATTACCAATATCCATCCAACGTTTCTCTTTCTTAACATGTAGTGCTACGACGAACAAGTCCATATGAGAACAAAGGTAGAAATGTCACTACGGATAACTTTTACACAACACTGAAGCTTGCAGAGGCTAACTGTTTATCAAGGTAAAAAAGATAAAAACGTTTTGTTGCTAAGTAGTCTCCATCCAACCGTAGAAATTGCAGATAACCCCTTAAAAAAACTACCTGATACAATAGCTTTCTACAACGCAACTAAATACGTTGTGGATGTGATTGACCAAATGGTAAGGAAATATACAGTCAAGTCTGCTTCCCGTAGGTGGCAGGTACAGGTTTCTTGTAATATTTTGGACCTTGCTTCAACCAATGCCTTGGTTTTATATAAAGCTGTAACTAGAAAATCTATTAGTAGACGGCAATTCATTCAAGACTTGGTTGAAGAATTGCTAGAAAAGTTTGTTCTCTCCCGACAAAAAAGTTATATATATATATATATATATATATATATATATATATATATATATATATATATATATATCTTCTGTGGTTAATAAGGGCACAAGAACATTATACTTTTATATCTCTTTATTCTCCGCATATTTCCCCTTTACATTAGTTACACTTCTGGGAATTAAAATTGCAACATCATGAAGGATGGATGATATAAGCGTCGAATTCACATGAAAGGAAGAAGATGCTGGGATATGCAAATGGTATTTAAGCGAAATCGGACGACGCAGGATGGAAAGACGGCATCTCTGTATAAAAGGAAAGTTACGCAGCGTGTTTCTCATTCGAAAACCGTATTTGAATGTTCTTTGTTTGTGAAAAATCGTGTAATGCCTCTTATAAGAAGTAGAAACGGCTACCAGCACGTGTCAGAATTTGCAAGCGGCAGATTCGTGACCTATCGAGAGTACAGTTTATCGTTCCATGATATTGCTACTCGCATTGATCCGAATCCAACGACTGACATGCGAATATGGAATAGATGGATACAGGAGAGTCATACCGAACGCCATGCAGGATCTTCACGGCCTCCCGCCACTAACGCCTGATAGGACAGGCATGTTGTACGATCAGCCTTGCAGGATCGTACAGCCACATCCTGGACCCTGAGTCAGGAATTGGGCTTGTTTGCAGCACGACAAGTAGCCGCACGGACACTGCGACGACTTCTGGAGTAGCAACGACTGTCTGCACAGTGACCATTATTGCAGCTTCAAATGTCACTGCAGCATAGAGACACGCGGCGACAGTGGTGCGCCCAACGACAAACTGGATACAGGATTTCTGGGTACTGGATACTGGATACCGGATACTCGTCTTTTCAGACGAGTCCCGGCTCTGAGTCAGCATCATGAGGGACGTATCTCTAGGCACCGAAGATAAATCCCCGGGCCTGCTTGCATTCGATTTCGTCGTACGGGCCCTGCATCTAGTGTGATGGTATGGACAGACATTGGGTACACGACACGAGCATCTCTTGTTCATGTCGTAGGTAATCTCAGCGTTATATTTCTCAAATCTTAAGGCCGGTGGCTGTGCCCTATCTTCGAGGCCTCGAAAACGTCATATTAAACAAGATATCCCAAGATTGCACGTTGCCCGTCGTGTCTTAACCTCCCTGGACAAAGAGAGTGTTCAACTAATGTCATGGCAAACACATTCTTCATATTTCTCCCCCATTGAAAACACCTGGTCATGGGTTGCTTAGAAATTGGGCCACAGCTATTGATGAAGTGTGGCATAGACTTGAGGCAGAATGGAATGACTTACCCGTATGTGTCATCCAAGTTCATTTTGACTCGATGCCTAATCGGATTAGATCCGGTTTAGCTGCCAAAAGCGGAAGCTGTGTGTACTAATTTCAATCCCTGTATACCCCCAAATTGCCTACAAATTTAATCATGTTTTCTTCCTACTATGCTGTATATGTATAATAAGTGAAGTTTTGTTATTTGCTTTCCTTTCTAGTGTTGCAATTTTAATGACCATTAGTGGACTACTTCCACAAACATAAATTCATCAGTAGTAATTCCGGAATCCCGAGGTTCGCTGTGCGTAGCAAATTTAAAAGCATGTTCTCTGCGCACACCATTTAATTACTTAAGCAATAAAACTATGTTAAAAACCTTGTAAATAATAGAATGATGCATCTCACAATGTCTGACAAATGAAGGGACTCTTTCGTCTGTCGAAGCCACTAAATTCTGTAAGACGCTAGCGTAAAAAGCAAGAAATATTTCCTGATTTAGAGTCTATATATGTTATGTCATGATCTTTACGCTTAAGCTTCAAAGGTATTTTCCTCTTTTATAAGGTAGATAAGGTATAATTCAACAATTGTTGTTGTTGGGACATATTCCACCACTCCCTCCCAAGTACACGAACATGACGGACTAGGACTAAATGGCTGCGGGCAGAGGAATGCGGCTCCGGTTCACAGTGGTGCCACAAGCCTCCGTGTCCGACTTCACAAGGTGCCACCTCAGTTTTAACCGAGCACCCCAAGCGGCGACAACTGGAGGTCTCATTTCTTCCTCTTTCATCTACCACTTTTGAAGTACTTTACAGTCTATGGATAGAAAGTATCCATACCCGGTGTAAACACTAAAGCCCCCCAGTGGTATCTGTCAGGTTTAAACTAAGCAAACTGTCTTCCGAAGCCCAGCGCACAAACACTAGTCTACCTCGGGCACATTTTATCTTCTTTTATTACAATGTTTTGGACATTTTGTAAAGAAATCCATGCCTTTGTCGTTTATAAAGGAACTCTTTTAGTTTGGGGAATAATAAATAGTTGAAAATCAAGTGCATTAAACTAAAACTATCAAAAATGCCTGGAATATTTAAAAAGTCAATATATTCATAACAAATAATTTTCATATTTACTATTGACATTAAGTCATTTCAAATCTGCTAAAATATCCTTTTATAAAAATTCCTTTTGATCAGGAAAAAAAATGGGGAGTTCTGTAACATTCTTTGCAGAATTATTTTCCGTTTAATAGATTTTTCCCGCTATTTTTGGTAATGACTCCGCTATTTGATCAATGATAAAATCATAAGAAAAAAATAATTCTTCTTACTAAATACTTTTTAACATTTATTTATTGGCATTCACTGTTATAAACGGAAAAAAAATTCTTTGAAATATTAGTTTTCGTTTTGATATCAAACCAGTCAAAATGAAGAGAATGATTTTTATAAGCAGTGATGTAAAAAGAAATAATATTTTAATAAAGACTTAGATTTAAGGAATAAAAGGAATTTAAGAGTATCCAATCAGATAAAGCGTACGCTCCTTCTTAAATTTTATCCCATTTTATCTATACATATATTTATAGATACAAAAATTATATACAGGGTGAATCTGAACACGTGCTCAAAACTTTACGGGGTGATAAAACGCATCTACACGAGCAATATACGTCATAGAAAGTATGGGCGGAACGCAAACAGCGAGGCGCTAGGTGGTTCTGTAAATGGTACCCGCAAGCCACACGTCCTTATTCGTTCCAGCGGCGGTTTTTCGCAAATGTTTGGGCAGGGATCCTCCATGACCATTTGGTCGGCCTATACCTCCTGCCACACAGTCTGGACGGCGAATCGTATCACACATTTGTATGAGAGGTGTAGCCGGAGCTGCTGCGTCCGATTCCAACCCCATCAGGTCGAGAATGTGGTTCCAGCACGACGGTGCGCATGCACACTTCAGCTTGGATGTGCTGAACAATTTAGATGCAACATTCCCAGGGCGATGGATTGGTCGAGGTGGCTTGGCCACCAAGATCGCCGGATCTCTCGTGTTTGGACTTTTTCCTGTGGGGACATGTGAAAAGCCTAATCTACATGTACCCAATTGAAACCAATATGGAACTAGTCGCCAGGATCGCCGTTGTTGCCGGTGATATTCAGGAAATGCCTGGTGTCTTCGCAAAAGTGCGTCAGTCTCTATCCCGCAGGTGTGAAGCAGCACCCTGCATTACAGCTGGCGGAAGCTCTTTTGAGCAATTTCTTTGACCATGTAAATCAATTACATTCCTGTTAATACAATCTTTTCTTCAGTATCTCCTCTCATTCTTGTGTTAATTCTTTAAATGTGACAGTGGAAAACTACCTTTTAACTTCTCACTGTTTGCGTTCCGACCATACATTCTATGACGAATATTGCTCGTATAGCTGCGTTCTATCACCCCGTAAAGTTATGCCCATTTATTCAGATTCACTCTGTATATATATATATATATATATATATATATATATATATATATATATATATATATATATATATATATATATATATATATATATATATATATACATATATATACATATATATATATATATAAATATATCTATATATATATATATATAATATATATATATATATATATAATATATATATATATATATATATATATATATATGTGTGTGTGTGTGTGTGTGTGTGTGTGTGTGTGTGTGTGTGTGTGTATGGGGTTGTTTCCACAGTTGTAGGAAGCGATCTTTGGCTTCATTCCGCAGATAGACGATTCTCACTACATTGGCTTAAAAACGTGCCTGAAGGATTGTCTGCCTCATCGATGGATTGGCCGTGCTGGGTCAAACGATATGTCACTGCTTTGTTGGCCACCGAGATCCCCAGTTCTAACCCCTTGGGATTTTTTCCTATGAGGTTTAGTCAAAGAAAAGTGTTCTTGCCTCCATTTCCCCAGGACTTACAGCAACTGAAGCAGCGAATAACTGAAATGCCCGAATCATCAACAAAGGATATTCTATCAATAGTGTAGCAGGAACTGGAATACCGCATATATATTTGCCGTGTCACCGGAGAGGCACACATAGAACATCTATAGAAACTTGGATAGCTAAAGTTTCACTGTAAATTTGATTTATCAAAATAATATGATTACAGCGTTCGTAGGTATGATTTCTTTTTGTCCCATTCAATATGAAACACCCTGTACATCATTTGTATCGACTTTTCCAAATATAAAAATGACCATTTACAGATGAAGTTGATCTACAGAGAAAAGTATTTTTTCAGATTCTGACCATTGAGTGAAGAAGAATGTTAACTGAGTATGTCAGAACTTAATTGCAGGAATTAAAAGCAATTAGAACTTTGGTTGAATGAATGGTGAGTAAAGTTGTTTTTAGTAGTATGAACTCTGAGATAGATAACCGCAGAATGTAAAATATTTCGAATTAAATTAATAGCTGTAATTTATGACCCTTCAAAATTAGTATTCACATACCAGTGGTTCAGTTAAAGATATAGTCATCCTTACTTCAATAAAGAAAAATGTTTGTAATAGCATAAGTATTACAAACATTAAAATTTGATCACAAAGATCTTTAATGTTTAAAAACAACATGATTAATGTCAAGTACTTTTAAATTTTTTTCTCTCTTCAAATCATTGATTTTGATTTCATTTCTAGCGCGTAATAGAACACTTTTAAGATTTTCTTCAACTACATTCGTTGAATTTATTATACTTTCCCTCACAAAATCTATATAATTTCTAAATACCTGAATAATAAATTTTCTTCCATGTTTAATAATTTCATTTTTGTTAAATTTACGCATGCAACCCTTGCAACACTAAGCTAAATTTCTTTTATCTATTTACGTTTATAAGAGTATTAAAGTGTTCGTAAATATTTTCTGATTACCTCTCTCTGTCCTTAAGAGAAACATAGAGATATATGTAAAATTGACATAGTTAACAAACAACAAATGCATTAATTTTTTTAGTTCCTTGACACACACACACACATATAAGAAATACTAATTTTTTTAATTAATGTATCGAAAGCCCCAGTGATGACTTAAACATTAAATTTTTATTCCATAAATTATATTCATTACTTTCCTTGAGGTTTTTTGTTACTGTGTATGGCAGAAGTTACGTCTTCAACAGTTGTAGTAATGTTTTTAGTTCTTACAATTGTTTACTCGCAATTATTTGAAGACTCTTCTTCTCCACTTCTGTAAAGATAGTCTTCTTGAGTCAGTGTATGAGAATTTGACAAAACCTGATATTGGTAAGAAAACAGATACAATTCTCAAACGATTTATAAGATTGAATATATATTGCCCCAAGAAATTGCAGAAAACATTTATAATAAAGATATCAAAAGTAAAGTACGAATAAATCACAACTTCTTACATAGTTTCCTTTTATGTAAAAAAGCTTAGAGTTTCCAATTTTTTTTATTTGCTCTGCTCTAGTATGAATTTCAAATCGTCTATTTGTTGGCAAATATATACGTATTAATCTCGTACAAACACTTAAGAAATGAATCAGCGAAATGAACCAGCAAATGAAAAATAATTAAAATATACCATACATCAATCAGACATTAAATTACGTTTCCAAATCAAAAAAAAATTAACATAGAAAATTAGCAAACTTTGTCTTTAACTAATAATTATAAAATATTTTAAAATATTACTGTACACATATTTTTTAACGCTCATTGATGAGAATGATAATTAGTATAAAAAAGTAAAATACTTTAAAAATTTGTTGAACACTTATTTAAATATAAAAATTCAAATAACAGAAAATTAAAAAAGTAAATTTTAGTGAACTGAAGAAGAGAAATTCAATTATTTTTTGTTTTCTTTTCATATTATAGAAGGCTTAAAATTTCCCACGTTTGTACTTTTTCCCTTCTCGTTCACGTTTGTCCTGTTTTTACTGTTTAAAGGCTATAATATCTAGCAGGTTAAAGTAAGCTGGGTGGCTTATCCTTCGAATTTGTTTTACAAGGACGACTGATTTCTTCTCCGCTTTCAGAATTTGAATGATATTAAACTTATATAAACCACTGTAACTATACTGATCTGTGCTTTCTTTTGAATTTAAAGAGCGTTTAAAATTTCTCTTGATGATATATTTCAACTTCACTTTCACGTTAGTCTAGTTTTCACTGTTTAAAGACAATAATAACTAGAAGGCTATATTAAGCTGGAAAGCTATATCTGTCCAGTTTTTACATAGAATGTAGATTCCTTCTCAGCCTTAGAATTTGTATGATAAAGGTTAAATAAACCACTGTAACTGTACTGATCTACTGAGAGTCCTGAACTGTAATTCTCCCTCATAAGTCCATTATGGTCTTTTAAAATACGTAAACAGTAACACTTACGTAAAAAGAGGTTGCGTCCCAATGGATGAAGTTATTTTGAGACAATGTTTTGCTTAGCTACACCATACCAGTCAACGATTCATTAGCAGATTCTCTTTCACCACGTGATGACTTTCAAAGAGCATATTTCCACCACAAATTTTGGTTAAAAGGCTTCACAAAATAACAAGCAATAGTTGCGGAGCGTAATTAAGTTCCCCTTTAGGGTCGGCTTTTTGATATTAAACCACAATAAATAAACCTTAAAACACTGGCCATGCATCAGAGTATTTTTAATGAAATATAATACAGTAAGCTAGAGTTGCTACTGTTCTTTCAGATTCACATTCAAAATAGAGTAACTAAACATCAAGATTCCTTGGATATATATATCTAAAATATCTAATGCCTGTTATAAGGATTTCTGACATTGACTATAAAATCAAGAAAAATATGAAAATTCAAATTTATAACAGTAAAATGTCAGTAACATTTCTGATATATTGGTGACATTACCGAATTTCTACCGAATTATACCAAACTATAGGAAATATATATGAATATTGTTTTTGCGTAACGAACATTTTCTCCCCAACAGAATTTATATATTTTGATAATTTTTATTTCTCAGTTTAATAGTTCATGGAGTGTAAGTATAATTTTTTTAATTTAAAATTTTATCCTGGATTTTATGGTAATAACATCAAGGCAAAAGCATACCATGCCCTTAATTTTTTTTAATTGAAACTTCAATTATGGAGGGACATCTATAAACTCCATTATGGTATCAGATATTTCG
This sequence comes from Dolomedes plantarius, assembly GCA_907164885.2. Taxonomy (NCBI): domain Eukaryota; kingdom Metazoa; phylum Arthropoda; class Arachnida; order Araneae; family Dolomedidae; genus Dolomedes; species Dolomedes plantarius. The sequence continues at coordinate 151,505,934 of OU015492.1, forward strand.
TTACGTATCTGTCATTATGACATCTGATGATAGTATATAGTCTGTGATGGTATTTGTGATTCCAACTAACAAATATTCTTCATTACTTTACAAAGTAAAAAGATAAGTTTTGTTTACTGCAGAATATTCTTTACAGAGAAGAGATAGAGAGATGCAAAATAGTATTTTTTCAGACTGCATCTGCTTCAGCTGCTATAATTATTATTAAAACGATATCCTAGGTCTGACAATCATAGGATGTAAATGTTCATGAATATTGACTGTAAAGCAAGTCAAACATGTAAGTAGGCGACAAAAGGTTTATTCTAATTATTTTGTAGGACAAACTTGCTTTAAATACTTCTTTTAATAATATTTTCAACCTAAAAATGTAAAGTTTTGTGTCTTTAATAAGAAAACACAATATATTTAAAGTCATAAAATATACAAAAATATCATCAGAATACATACTGAGGAAAACTTCAGTTGCGTACAATCCTCCACTGTCTATGTTTTACTGTCTCGAATTATATCTTTAATTTGATTAATTTTTCAATATTTCGTTAGTTAATTTACATGATTATAATTCTAAATATCATCTGTCTTTGCGTAATACAAATACTACTTTTTGTCACCATTATCAGTTACATTAATTTCAAAACGAATGCAAATAATTGTATTACTATACCGTTACGCTTCTAACGGTCGATTTCCATTGGACACTGTTATTCTGTCTATAATAATATACTTACACAGTAAAATATGGTGATAACTTCTCTCAAGAGTAGAATAGTGTGAGAGGCATGTGTGCGTCGAAATTTGGTACTCTAGTTTAGAAGATTCGTGTAGAGTAGTAGAGAATGTATACCTAGAAGATGACTAGTTTTTTAAAAGCTATTGCTATGTTTTCCTATACAGTTACGCTTGGTCCAATGAATTTTCTTTGGACATTTTCTATCTTTCTCTCTTTTCTTTTTTCTGTCTTTAAAGGGATAATTTACCGTCAACGTCGAATTTTTAAATTTTTCGACTCTATAAACAGGTTGAGGAAATTAATATTATTTTTGACCACAAAGACACTTAGAATTCCAAATAAGTATTTCTTGACAAAATAATGCCTGTCTTCAAAATTTTTTTCAAAAATGCTAGCATTTTTCAAAATGTTCCATGCGCATTCAGTATCATTTTAAAACCTTCAATTTTTAAATATAACTTTATCATATATATATATAAACATAACTGTGCATTGAATTTTTTTTTATAAATCAAAAGACAAAAATATATATATATTTTAAAATCTGCCTCTTATTATTTAACGCTTTTATATTTTTCTACTCTATTTCATGGTCTATAAGTTGGAAAAAATATTTGTGGTTTTTCAAAGAATGATGCAATGTTTTCTGACATACTCTTTAATTAACAGTCGTGAGAAATTTGGAAGAAGTCAGGAGAAAATTAAGAAGCATGGATCATTTTGAAAAATTCTAGCAATTTTGAAGAATTTTTTTGGAAAATAGGTCTTATTTTTCCTCAAAATTCTTATTTGAGCCTTTTAAATTCCTTCAATGTAGTAAAAAACAATGCTAATTATTCACATTTTGTATATAAATTAAAATATTGAAAATTTTAAAAAAAACGAAGTTGAAAGTCCCTTGTCTCCTTGATATTAGTTTTGCAAAGTAATAACGACGGTAACACTTCTGAAGAGCAGAATGGTAAGCGAAATACCTATGTGTCTCCCAATTGGACACGATCTATATATATAAAACGCGTAGGTATGCGGCACAAAAATCGACGATATTTCTACAATCCGAATGGCAACGGCTGCAACTACCGGATGTAAACATTAGCGGCTGTCCGCGTGTGGCTCGACGATAGCACGTAATTTGGTACAATTTAATTGCTGTATTTTACTCATGAATAATTTTAATTTATACACGAAATAATTTTAATTTATTCATTTAATATGATTAAGTGGAGATATCTGAATTGCGAACAATAATACATACAGAGAGAAATGTAATCTATACTATATTTTAGTATTTGCTGAATTTTCACTCCATTTTATAAGTGAAAATTTCCCCCAACAATTTCTTATTTGATGTAATGATAAAGTGTAGATATCTTAGTTTTGAAAAATAGTACATACAGTGAGAGATATAATTTTTAAAATCATTGGTGTTGGGTTTCTCAGACTTATCTTTAACTCTGTTCTGAAGTAATGGAAATTCACATTTTTTAATCATGATGTTTTAGAATCAGTCTTATAGTGAATTTATCAATGATTATAAATTTTTTGTCTGAGTTTTCACTACCCCTTAACAACGTATATTTATGATGACAGGTAATGGTAACATTCCTTACATATGTTACTTCCAATTGAGTTGTTTTGCAAAAGAAAATATAAATCTAAAAGCGACCATGCTGGTCGCGCAGCGGCTAGTAAGTTAGAAATTCGTGTTCAGTAGGACATAATGCAGACGTGTGAAATAGAGAGATTTTAAAAGATAACCTTAAAATTTTTCTAACATTGTGGTTCTTTTTTCAAAGTTTTCGCATTTTGCTTTAACCTTTTTTCGGTGTCTTCTTTTAATTAAGAAAATTTCAACAGATGTCTCATATTGCTAATTTTTTAAAAAATCCAGTGAAATACACCATAAATAATAACCAACGTTTAATCAAAGCATCTGTGAGTCTCTGGAGTTACCCAGGAATGAGGTGTGTATTGCACAATAAATGAAACTATCGCAGGCTCTGAACATAAACGTTTGCACAAAATATAATATTTTTGGCAACATGTAAAAATATTTAACTCCATTTAAATACATCGTGTTTCACATTCATGATGTAAATATCAAAATCTGGATCATTCAAAATGCCTTTGGATATAGATGAAAAATATATAATAGTGCTAAGCTGAAAAAATCAGCAATCAAAAATCGTTGTAACTACCTCTCTATTAATAACATTCCGTTTAACAGACATGCAGATATAGTTACAGACAAATCCTTTTCAACCTACTCTTAACTACTTTTTTTTCAGTTCGATCAATAATATACGTATCCACTTCAGTTTCAATCAAATCTAATTTAATAAGAAAATACAGTTTGTTACGTGAAGCTACCATAGAAAGCATGAGATAAATTTCATAAAATTGCCAATTGCTTTACTTACAGTTAAAAAATGTCAAAAGGTTTGGTATTTATTGGAAATGTAAAATTGAAAGTGACTTGTTGATAAAAACAAAATTAAACACAATTTTCTACCAATACTTTGGCGTTAACCTGACATATATTCTTATATTTTTTTCTTATAGTTATATTATTCTTATAGTTTATTCTTGTAGTTTTTATTTGCTTATAAAATGTTTTAAAATGGTAAGCTTAATTTTAACACTTACATGTTTTTTTCTTGTATTTTATTTTGCTTTCATTTTAAAAAATTATTATGGAGGTTATCATATTTATCTATGAAGACCATGACTTTCCTTTTAACAAGTCATTCATTTTTATTTATATAAAGAGAAACATCCAGAAAAATATCGATACAGAGTCTAGTATATTTATCTCCAGGGAAATCAAAGATAAAGACTCTCTTAAAAATTGGATATTTCGATCCAATATAAAGGTCGAAAAACTTTCCACTCAGAGATTAGGGATAATTACTTTTGCCAGTAGTTACTTTCTCACGATCTGTAGATATTTGTCTTTATCTTAGAGAGATGTTTCGTCAGATAATGTTACATAACAGAAACATTAACTGATATAGAGTTGAAAAAAGAAGAAAAAATTTATATATATATATATATATATATATATATATATATATATATATATATATATATATATATATATATATAAAGAGAGAGAGAGATACAAGATTCACATTTGTAATAATATATATTAGAGCATAGTTTCATATATTTACAAAATTACAAAAAAAATTCAATATATGCATGTTTAAAACACGCGGTGGTTTAAAAAATAGAATATTCGTTCTTGTATAATGTACCGCATATTACAAAATGTATCGTAATATACGAAACATTTCTAATTATTAAATTAATATATTCTTGCAATACAATATTAAACAAAATACTTAAAATATTACTGAAATATGATGAGCGATATATCCAACTTATCAGACAAAATGAAATTCTAAAATAAAAAAATATTTTAATTCTTTTTTTAAACGATATTTAAATAATTTGAAATATAAATAAATGAAAATAGAAACTTTTCTTCGTAGAATAAGAATACACGAAACATTTATAAATAATGCAAAGCGTAAATAATTTCTGATACTGTATTTTTAATATTCAATCATTTTTATTATTTGAAATAAGCCAAACCTTTTTTAGACTTCAACGTAAATTGTTATATTGTTTATCAGTTAGATTACTTGAAAGCTTGTGCTCCAAAAGGCATTGTTAATACATAATTGTTTCTAAATTGACCAGAATTTTTAGCTGATCAATGTGCTGAAAACAACAAATTTGAGAAGAGGATAAGAACTCAGAGACATCAACATCAAAATATCCAGTGATAATCAATAATGAGGAACTTATAGCGAATATGAAAAGTTGATTATAAGTAGAAAATTGTTTCTAATATAGTTAATTAAAACACATGACCCATATCAGTTTAGCCCTTGTGTAGCTAATTTTTATTGGGACGCAGTAAATAAACCAACAAGTTAATAAATAAATTCCAATAAAAGAACAAACAATTTCTAGATATATGAAAAAATGCGAAAATAGTAAAAACGTTTTCTGCACATTTAAAGTAGTGTATTGGCCATTTTATGATGGATTTAAAATGTATTTACGAATAGGATGTTTTAATAGGAAATATGACTTTTAAACACACAAACACACACACACATTTATTTAAATTGTTTTCATTTTCATTTAGTAAATAACGTTCTTGAAATTTTTTATAAAAAAAAATTGTACAGAGGGAAGAATATTGCAATTTGTAACTACTAGCATTGTGTACGTCGCATATTAAATCTTCAAAAGCAAAATTTTGTAAAATAATTAATGAAGCATTTTGATTAAAACTTCACCTTAATCATACGGCCAGAGCTTTAAAACTATATAAACTTTTTGTAAGATCTTCTAATACATTATATTTAGATGATTATTTACTATTTTAAAACTTGTACTTTTAAATATCTGCCTCTCAAATCTGCCTCTTTAACTCAATTATAGTTAATAATATTTTATGGCCATTTATGCATTGATACACGCGCACTCATACACTGGCATGTACGCTCACACATACATGCAAACATACATTCTAAAACACATACACACACACATATATATATGTGTGTGTGTGTGTGTGTGTGTGTGTGTGTGTGTGTGTGTGTGTGTGTGTGTGTGTGTGTGTGTGTGTGTGTGTGTGTGTGAGTGTGTATATCATTAGTAAACATTAGTAGTATCATAAAATAAGAGATTGTAAAGTTTTAAGACCTCGGATACTTAATATAATGGCTTTAATAGTATAGGAAAGCCCTTCCTGATAAATTATTTGTGTTTTTTGCAACAAACACATTTAGGAAATTGAGTACTGCTACAAAGATTGCTTTTAAAAGTAAAAGGAAAATGTGAGGATACAAAGTTAAGAAAATTTTTTCCTTTACTTCTGATTATTTTCAAGTCTACCCTTTTTCCCGATTTCTAATGATAAATGGATTTAATATGTGCTAAGAGATGTGCAGAAAAATTTCGTTGGGGAGCTGGTCTCTGAAAAATTTATTTTACAGGCATGATCTGAAACAAATATTTTATTTTAGAAGTTTGTTTCGAATTTTTTTTTCTCATTTAGAAGTTAGGAGTTACTTTAAAGTCTTTCGTTTGAACACTTAAACAAAATTTTATTTTGTTTAAAATATGATCAAAATTTAAATAAACATATTAATTTATACTTGAAAAAATGTCAATAATTAATACAAAAGACTATATTAGAATCAGAACTTAAAAATATTCTTAAACTTATACAATTTTTTGGCTCACACTCATTGTTTTTTGCATAGATTTGATATCCTAGGAAATCACCCTAGAAAACATAAAAATATTTTGCCATATATGATTTAACCTTTTTTTTTAAAGTAAGTAATGGGATAAATATTTCTGATAAATTTGTTTGCAACTTATGATACGTGAAATGTTTCTTCAATTAGAGGAAGTATTTATATTACTTTAAATAAACGTAACAATACAGCCACCCGTGAAATATAAATTTATTTACACATATTGAGGAAATGAGAAGCGTTTTCTTAAGGCTGCTGTAAAATAACATTATTGGATTAGCTTAACTCAATGTTAACCTAAGGTGAAAATTTGTCCAACCATTGCTGACTTGAGTTTAAAGATTTTTTTTTAATTGTCCTCCGTAATAGGGAAGGAGAGAAATATTACATTTTGTGGCATTTTTTTTAATGCAAATAATATTTTATATAATACTAGCTGAAAACCGGTACTTCGCTTCGGAGTACATTCAAATTAAATACAACGGTCAATGTTTTCCATTAATGCCAAAAATATGTATCAATATATTTATAATAAATATAACGATCAATGTATGCAATTGATGTAAAAAAACGAAAAAAATATATTTATAAAAAATCGTTACGGATATTTTTGGCGATAAAATAATGTAGAAGAAAATATTCAAATTAAATCTAACAGAACATACTAAATAATTTAGTACAATTAATATAGTACAGTTTGAGGAACTTGTCTTTTACTGTATTTTAATAATTTTTTGGATAATGTTCAATCGTCTGCCGCATTAGCAAGAAAAAAATTTTCTTTTGTCTATTTCGGTGTTATGCACGGGAAGATGAAATAATTTAAAGTACTAGAAAAATAAATCATGTGATCAGCATTTAATAAATTAAATTCTAAAAATTAATCTTTAAAAAATCCTCAAAAATCAGAAAATGGAGATAAAGATTCGAAAAAGATTTAATTTTAAAGGAATTTTTGTGATCTTTCTCATGAGATAAACTTTATAACTTTCAAATTATTATTTTAAATGCAAACTTAAAAAAAAGTTACTAAAACAGCTTAAAAATTTTTATTCATTATATTCATTTTTAAAAATATGTTCACATACACACGTACATAATTACATATAAATTTTCAGTTGGATAATTTATAACTGTTTCGTTGTTATGCACGTGACGATAAAATAATTTAAAGTACTAGAAAAATAAATCAGGTGATCAGCATTTAATAAATTAAATTCTGAAAATTTATCTTTACAAAATCCTCAAAAATCAGAAAATTGAAATAAAGATTCGAAAAAGATTTAATTTTAAAGGAATTTTTGGGCTCTTTCTCGTGATATAAATTTTATAAACCTCAAATTATTATTTGAAATGCAAACTTAAAAAAAGTTAATAAACAGCTTAAAAATTTAATTTTAAAAAATCTAAGAAGAATTTTTCAAAATCGTTCTTAGTGCACCCCTACACTATAAGAAGAATCGCCATGTAAAATTTCAGTCCTTCTAGGTCCAGCGGTTTGGTCTGTGCGTTGTCTGTCAGTCAGTCAGTGAGTCAGTTACGGAACTGTTTTATATATATTTAGATAGATAAAGGAGCTTAAATAACCATTAAGCAATGGTGTAAGAAATTAAGAAAATTTGCAGACTTGGTCGATTATCTCTAGAACTACTGCACCGATTTTAATGAAATTTGATATGTACATACATTGGTACAATACAAAACAATAACCATTCAATAATTGTAATACATACGCATGATCGTGCGTAACATTCGTTGGAGTCGGAAGGTATGAAACAGCGGTTGCAGAATAAACAAAAAAGGGAATAATAGATGGGTTAATAGGGGGTATGGTCCACTCTTACAGATATACAGGTCTCGCAGCGTGATTTCATACTTGAAATAAGGCAGTTTATCATTTCCTGTGGAAATTGGTCCCACTCATTCAGCAACGCTGTTGTCATTCCCTGGATGGTTCTCGGAGGGGGCTTGCGAGTTGCAATTGCCTTCCCCAGAGTGTCACAGACATGCTCTATAGGGTTAAGGACTGGAGATCTGGTTGGCCAATCCATCCGGCGAATATCCTCACTCTCTAGAAATTCGTCGACCAGAAGAGCTCTATGTGGCCTCGTCTATAATGGCTTATCGTCCATTAAAATGAACTCAGGGCCAACTGCACCCTTGAAAAGGCGAACATAGGGCTCCAAGACCTCATCTCTATACCTCACACCAGTCACAGTGCCTCTTTCAAAGACATGGAGAGGTGTGCGGCTATCCAACTTGATGCCTGCCCAGACCATTAAACCTCCTCCGCCATAATGGTCGATTTCACGGACATTGGAGGGTTGGTAGCATCTCCCTGGTTCTCTCCATATGAACTTACGGCGAGAATCGGTGTTTCGGCTGAACCGGGATTCATCAGTGAAGATAACGGTCACCCATTGATCCATACTCCAATCTCTATGCTCTCTGCACCATGATAAACGGATTCTCCTGTAGAAGTGAGCGGGACTCAAGCAGCAGGTCTTCTTGCAAACAACCCTCTCTCATGAAGTCTTTTGGAAACAGTCACCCTTGATACACGGGTTCCTATGGCTGCATACAAGTCACGAGAGAGCTGAAAAGCTGTAGCACTCTGTTACGCCTCGCAATAATCGACAAATGGTGATCTTCTCTGGCCGTCGTGGCTCTTGGACGACCTTGCCCAGGCTTTCTCTCAGTGGATCCGGTATCCTGGAATTGTTTCCTTAAGTTACTCACAACGCTGGGCGTTAAATTGAACTCTCTACAAATTTGTACTTGAGATTGGCCTGCTTCTAGCCTCCTCACAATTCTCGACCTCATTCCCTCATCTAAACGTTGGTGGTTACTCATTTTTACTGTTACAATTTGAAATTAACCGATTGCTGCAGAATAACACCAAGAAATTCGCCGAGGTGTGCTAGCGAACGAAATGCGTCTTATCTTACGCGCTCTTATAAAGCCTCTTTCTCTACTTGCTCCGTCTACACAACGTGTAGGCTTACGTATTTGACGTACAAGATTTACATTTTGTCTAGAAGCAGTGGTTTTACATTGAGTTCAGTTCTTTTCATGAAATTCGATAAAATATGCAATTTCTCTTAATTTATTTCACCAGTGTATTAAAAAAAGTAATAGTTTTATGCAGACGAGTGACGATGGTATTTTTATTGGAGTGATTTTCACTTCCTAAATGAAACACGGGAATATTTTAGTATTTTTCTTCACTAATGAAATAATATATAAACATGCATGTATGCATTAACGTAACAAATTATTTGAAATTATTAGATTATGAGGCATAGATTCAAGTATACGCGTTCGCTTTCTTACATGATTATATTAATTTTTAAAAATAAGTTCACATACACACTTACATATTTGCACATAAATTTTGAGTTGGATATTTAGATATTTTACTCAAATTTAAAGCGAATTTACAGAAATAAAAACCGTACTAAAACCATTTTTCTCGTTAGTTCTAAAATGTACATTATAATTACAGATAAAATTGGGTACCTGAATTTTACAATATGCCATAAATGAATTCTGCACAGAACATTTAAAATATACAAAAGGATTTTCAGATAGAATTTTTGTTCTCCCTAAATCGAAATTTTAAAATACGTTGCCGAGACAACCCATTATTACTATCTCAAAATTTATAACTGTCGTATAAAAATATAATATATGTACTTGTACCAAGGCATATTATCTAACTGATACTTTCCCCTTTTAATCTCTCGTCTCAAATACTCTGCCAAGATATATTGTGTTACAAATACAATTTAAATAATCCACTTCTAAGTTTCGCACATTTTAACGAAAGTTGTTTCCCTAATTCCCTGTTTATCCTTTGTTACGAATGGTAGACAGGGAAGAATTTGTCTCTAGATTGATTGTAAAACTTTAAAAGGAAACGGTTAAAACAACGAAATTTGAATACAGAAAATCAAATCACATTGCACCAGGATTTCAAATGAAGCTGTAGGAATATTACTTATAATCACACACTTTGTTTATTTATTTATTTATTTTTGCAAAAGGGTATTATTATTGTCATAGAAACAATGATTAACCTGTTTAATACATTTGAAATCATAAAATTGAGGCACATAATATTAAAATATGTGAACGTTTGGTATTAATTCATTAATGAGTTAAGTATTAAAGACTAATAAGATAGTAAAGCGAATGTTTTCCTTTCAAAAACTTCCTCTATAAAAAATATCATAATATGTCCCAATTGTGGAAAGTTTGGTCAATAATGTATTTAACCTATTTTAAATTATTTTTTAGCTAAAATACGACGTACATTTGTGGTATTCTTATATTTATAGAAATGTTATAAATTTTTCCCATGCAGTTAGAAAGAATATATAATAAATATTTAGTTTATAGTCCTAAATCTAACTTCTGCATAACGAGCTAGTTACATGTATTCAGGTGTAAGAAATGAACTGTATTTAATCCACTCTAGATTCTATTGAAAGCCCACATAGAAGCTAAAATAACAAGATGAATAGTTGCCAAATACCTCAGAAATGTATAAAATGTGTAAAAAGAGGTGTTTACACTTCGAATTTCTCAAAGTACGAGGCGTGTTTTTTAAGTAAATACCGTTTTGAAGTAAAAATAAAACAAGTAGACTTTTTTTCAACAATTTTTTTTTACATGAATGCATGTTCTTTAATATACTTTTCTACATAATTCCCACCAATATTAAGACACTTATCGTATTGTACAACCAGCTTTTGAATACCATCCTCGTAGTAATATGCCGCCTGATTAGACAACCACTGCAACACGGAGGTTTTGATATCGTCATCGTCGTAGATGCGCTGACCACCCAAATGCCTCTTTAAATGCAGGAACACGTGGTAGTCACTGGGCGCTAGATCGGGGATGTACGGATGGTGATCAAGTTGTTCCCAGCCAAATGATCCGATCAGCTCTTGAGTTCGATTGTCCGTATGTGGACGGGCATTGTCATGAAGCAAAACGATCCCCTTACTCAGCATGCCACGCCTTTGTTTTGGATTGCACTGCGCAGTTTTTTTAAAGTCTCACAATAAGTTGTAGAATTTATTGTGTCACCACGAGTCAAAAAGTTAGGTCAAACCACCTAACTTTTAGGGCAAATGAGCTAAGTGCAACACGGTCTAACGACCGTGTTGCAGTGGTTGCCTAATCAGGCGGCAGATTACTGCGAGGATGGTATTCAAAAGTTGGTTGTACGATACGATAAGTGTCTAAATACTGGTGGGAATTGTGTAGAAAAGTAGATTAAAGAACATGCTTTCATGTAAAAGTAAAATTGTTAAAAAAATTCTACTTGTTTTATTTTTTTTTTCAAAACGGTACTTACTTAAAAAACACGCCTCGTATATTTAGCGGTTCGAAGGACTGCAGTTATTAAATGAGCGATTTAGCACAATGTTATAAAGAAAACTTTTGTAAACATGCCGCACAAATTCTAATGTATCTTTTCTTACCAAGTATAATTTTGAACCCCTAAAAAAATTGCATTTAAATTATCAAAATGACTTAATGTTTTTCTGAAAAAAATTTTATAGTATTAAGAAATTATCCTTGGATCTTTTTGTCAGAATGCTCGTAAAAAGATTTAAGTTACCTCTTGTAAATTTAAATATGTTATGGGGCGTCTCGAATGAAAAATACTTTACAATACAATCGACTAATAAATAATTCTGGCCATAATGGGATTTTGAAAGGGAACTAATAGAAGGACCTAATCTACCCTAATTCTTAGAATTGTCCAGATGCATTACGTCAAAATCGGGAAAATGTAATTTACATTAAAATAAAATGGTTCATGAGAGACGTTAGTAAAAGTAATTTTGATTTGAAACACGATAAAATTTGTGAAACATTGTCAACAGTAATTTAAATCTATCAGAGCCATATTGAGCGAATGTATCTGTGATGTTTAATCGTAAGAATGCTTACCCCATCTACCATATTACTCAGATTCGAGACGCAGTCATTTATTAATCAATTAGGAAACTAAAATAGTGTTTGCTCTAATAAAGTTTAATCATTGCATATACATGGTAAAAATATTAAGGGACATCCTTTTTTCCGCAGTTTTTTCAGTTCTCTCAGATACTTTTTTACATAAAAATTTTTATTACATTTAAAATCATAATTTTTCTCCCCGAGGGCGAACAGTATAAAATTATAGTTTGAAAAATACTATAATTAAAAATTAATCTAGATTTAATTTTCAATAAATCTCCTAACGCAATACCTCTATTTGCATATTTTTCCCATTTACATATTGGAAAGCTTTCAGATTAATCTGTCTTCAGGATATATAAAGAACTTGTTTAAATAGTTTCTATCACTTAAAACACAGAAAAATGGTATTTCTTGTCACTGTAATTCGTGATTTACGACAAATATTTTCAGAATACACTTTACTAAATTACAATTGTTGTCGAGAATTTCATAAAACAGTGAAAAAGAGTTCAGTTCAAAATTTATGCGTATACCTTGAAAGTAATTTTAGTTATATCCTTTCAAATATGGCAAACAACGGAAACTGTGTGAGATACTTAAACTTTAAGTACAAATATACACAGGGTACTTTGTTACAGTGCAGCTTAGAATCTCTTTCTTCTGACAGTTTAATAATAACAGAAACATGCGGTTTGTGAGATTCCATTATCAGTACATGGACTCAGAAAATGAAAGACATCTTTTATTCTTAAAATTCTAAGTCCTGCATCCACTTGAATAGTCGAAACAATATCTCAGGCAAAAGCCTGATATATTGTTTTATAAAGCCTGTATTATTAGGGAATTTGTATAGACAAGTTTGAAATAAGAATGAATTGAAGAAAGTAAAATATATTTTAGTGAATGCAGTTATAATTATATATACTTTCCTTTTTAGGAAACATAGCCTCTAAAATTAATAAACATACAAGCATTTTGTTAAAATCATTTCAATGTATGGCATGAAAAATACTATCTAAAATTTGAGACCTATATTGAATTATATAGTACATAAAATTCTTTTCCCAAAAAAGAGATATCAGATTATGAAAGAAAGAGGCAAACATAAAGAAAATATAGCCCTGAACAAACACTTGCAATAAAAAGAAATTTGTACGAACATACATTTAAGAAAAGAGGCCTTTCTGAAGTGTATATTTTGTAGTATCCAGAGACGCCCAAATTCAAAAGAGATTTCGTTCCAAAATACATGTAACTCCCAAAGTATATAGAAACTCAATTTTTTGTTTATGGTTTTTCGTAAAAGCCAATAAAATGCTCTTATATTCAGCTCACAATAAAATTTCGGCAACACTATATTTAATTTGAACTATAGTTTAGTAAAATAAATTGGGAGTATATTCCAACATTTTAGAGTGGAATAGTACGATGGGCAATTTAATATACGACACATTGATGCGAATCCAATTGATAAATTACACGTAAAATCTATAATTGTTTATATTAACTAGGGGAAAAGCCCCTTGTCAATATAATTCACCCCTATATAAACTAAGGCCCCTAGATTCGCTACGCTTGATTTTCGTACGGAGCCTTCGGCCCCTAATAACACTTACTCGTAAAAAGGCTTAATAAGGCTTAAAATGGAATATTTTACTCGTAAAAGGCCCCTTATAAGGCTTACTGGTAAATAATTACAAGATATTTAACTTGTAAACAAAGAACTTTTATATACCACGTATAAATTACGTTTTATACCTTTGTTTATTAACAAAGAACTTTTTATATACCACGTTTTAAAATTTTCTGTTGAGTCAAAGTGCCACCTTGTGGATTTTTTCCGAACAAACTTTCATAATAAAACCAAATTAACTGAAAATGACAAATTTGCTTAAAGATGGCTAAAAGTATTAAAAGAATGCATTGTCATAGTGTACTGAGCTATTCTAAAAGTTTCAATTGTCTAGCTAGTCGGGGATATAGTTAAAAAATGATTGCAAGATTTGTACTGAACAAACAAGAAAGCGAGTAAATAAAAACGTGGTTAAAAATATTTGTTATTGCAATGTGATATTAACGTGACAGACTACGTTGAAAACATTGATTTATAAACTGAATTTGATTTTAGTTTCTTTTAAATTGTTTTTACATCTTTCGTCTGTTAGGGCTAATAACGAGATACATAGGTGTGATTCTCGGGCAAACTAACAGCTTCCATCCATTTACTGTTGTCACCCTTATGCGAAGGGATTTTCATCACTGTTGAATTGTCAGCTTTAAAATTCAATTAAAAATCGAAATTTTAAGATAGAGACTTGGAAATGAGGTTTATATGAATAAGACAGCTTTCATTCTCCAGGTGATGTAAATATTTGCTTTGTAAGATAGAAACTCGAGGAGCTTTGATATTACATCCACATACGGGACGATATTTCTTGAAAAACTGTGTTTCACTTTTTGATGAAAATATTAGTCAGTTTTAAAATATTTTTAAACGAATGAGGTCTAGTTTGAAAGAGAAATGACTATAGGTTTAGATTGAAAGAAGATCAAAATTCTAGGATCATATTTTGGCGAGTTATCGTAATCTGAAGATGAAAAAGTCAAAATTTTCCCTCAAAACATAAAATTTTAAAAAAACTTAAAAGAGACATGTATTTCTTTGGTCCCCCCATTTTTCTGCATCCATTGGTATCGCTCTCGACCCCATAACTCGAGCGGTTTTGGAGGAGATAGCGTGACAAGCTTTTGACAGCGGCGGCAGCGGGAGTTACTTTTTCTTTTAATAGATACATTACTTTATATTAATTACTTTATCAGGTATACATTAAAAAATCTTCAATACGCAAAGTAATTTAAGCAAAATTTTCCGGTGTTAAATTTATTGGTAATTCAATTGTTTTTGCAGTGTATTGTCAATTCATTTGAAGAATGTTTTCATCATAGTTAACTAAATCTCTATTATTCATTTGTACAATTATTACATTTGATTTATGTCAATTTTATTAAAATTAGATTTTTAAATGTATTTAATGATGTTTTTTATAAACGCAATTGACAAACTGCATTTGATTCCTATGTAATTCCTACGTAAAATCAATGGAATGTTAATAAATGAGGTTTTTAAAGTGGTCCACCCGTAATAAATAAAATTTTCGTCGAATTAAAAATAAGAATGAAAGTTGAAATTTGTATGTACACTGAATATAGAAGAAGCAGTCTCAATGGCAACTTGATTTATCTTGAATATTACGCGAAAAGAGAAACACTAATAGCGTTAGAAAATTCTCAATATGTCATGTTAATAAAATTTAACTTTAAAGCAAGCTTAAAGATAATGACCTGAATGCACTTTTGTGACGAGATGCTTTTTGTAATGGTTCAGCAATATTTTTCCAATTTACAAGTCGATATTTCCCAAACCATTTCACAATTGTCATAAAATCTTGATAATCAAAAGAATTCATTAAAAAATAACTTATAATCACTTTTATAATAATGCTATTTTTTCATTCACACTTTAGATTTCGATATTTATAATTGTCGTGTAGAATTTCACTTTGCTCAATCGGTTTATTTTTAAATTTCTGTAAATTTATCCTGACCTTTTTCTTCACTTCCACTTTGATGTTCCCGAGATAAGACGACACATACGATGACACAATATTTAGAAAGAGTTTTGAATTTTTTTAGCTTTAGATTTAATGTTTTAGACTAAGATTTTAACCTCCCCTAGAAGGGGGGCTAAGAGAATTTGCCAGAGGAGAGTAGTATTTTAGAGTGTTTGCCTACATAGAGTTTTGAGCTAAGTTTGCTGAGTTTCTCTATAATTTTTCCTATCTACTTGAGTGAGAAGAAAAATTTTGGCGAGTTTTTCGGTACATGGTAGGAGGAGTTGTTATTTTAATAACAATATAAAGTTACTTAGATTGTGCATATAAAAGAAGAAGTGCAGTTAAAGATTAATGAAATTGTCTTAAAGCAATTTCTGCAGTTTGACTCAAACAACATGGCTCTATTGTCCCTGATCAATTGCTGTTTATTACTGAATTTTTAATAACGACTTCAGTTTACATGCCAACGACTTTTTGTGTCTAATGCTGTAGTAAAGACAAATAGAATCAATACGGGTGAGTAGTGAAAAATCCTAGTTAAAATTTGGTGCACCTTTTTGGGAAACAAGGCAGAAATTCACTTTTGAATTTCATTAAACAAAAGCATATTCCGATACTTAAGCTTCGACTCCTACATGAAACCAACGACTTACTTAACCTACTCTTCTAAGTTCTTTATAGTGAGTTCTTCAACTCTTATAAAATAGGTTTACTGTAAACATATAATCACGATTGTTTACTCATTCAATTTGAATGAACCCAGTAAATTAAAACTCTTCTAAATATATCAATTTCTAAATACATCAACTCTTCTAAATAGTAGTGGAGCATATGTCGAAAAAATGAGCTCCGTGGCGGTATTAATGATGGGAACATGGGTGGATATTTTTTTCAGCAGTAACTACCTGTAGATGAATAATTTCCATGGTGTCACTCTTTGGTGTGTGGCGTATAGTAGTAATGACGTCATCAAGATGACCGCCATGGAATTTAAAAAATCCACTTTATTTCGGTTATTTATCGGCCGATTTTCTTTTGTAATACCTCATATTGAAGATAAATAAAATGTCTAGATGACAGATGCAGAATCAAGGACGACAGAGTCATCACAGAGCACAAAAGGGAGAGAGCGCGTCCTGTGAAGAAGATGGTTGGCTCGCGGTTGGGACCTGTGTGTGATTCTTAGAAAAGAGAGGAAGAGCCCCCCAAAATGTGCGAATAAAAATGTGCAGCAATAAATGTGCCAATAGCACGTAATAAGGCCATACATATGTGTAACTCTCCAGGTCGTAGCACAAAGCGATCGCGAAGATTCTGTTGAGCCATGATAAGTTGCTGCACAGGACGGTAAAGACCCAAATCAAATGGAACAACACATTTTTAATCTACTCCACACACATATATAGTCAATTTTTCAAAGTACATCTAGAAAGTCAATTGTATGGAACGATCTGTTGGAGTAGCTGGTGTGATTGGTAGAGCACATATGTGAGTGATTGGTTTTTGGTCTTTTAACAGCTTTGCATTAAAGACAGTCCAAGTTGGATCATATGCTGGATTATAACTACTTTCATGATTAGAACTTGACGGTCGATGTCCGGAACAATCGGATATTTCTTCTGTATCACGTATTATTTTGTTTTTGCACAGACACCACGCTAAATCTTCTACATTATGTAGTTTTAAATGCTGAATTTTATATATATATATATATATATATATATATATATATATATATATATATATATATATATATATATATATATATATATATATATATATATATATATAAAAGCAAAACTGTTAGGCTTTAAGAGTTTTGGCCCATTGTAGTGAATCAAGTCTGTCATGTATCTGGGTCGTTTCTGTAGCGAACGATTGGGTACCTGTGTTTCAGCATCAGACAGGGTTATAGATTGCAATTCACCTTCGTTATATTCTTGATAAGAAGTCATCACAGTTGTGTGAAGGGTTCCTCGTCCATCAGGCGTGTCTCCAAGGAAGTCTAAATTATCTGCTGTACAAAAGATAAATCTCCCTTTCACAATATCGGGTGGGACATACAATCCGTCATTGTCTTCCATATTGTTCAGAACTTCATTGGCTATAGCAGTCTGAAGGCAGAAAACTTTATTCTAATGAATCGAGTAACCCGAACCATGCATGAGATGAACCAAGAATTTTCTGCGAGTTTTACTATGTATCGTTAGGCCAACAGCAACTTGTAGAGGAAGGTCCCGTGAGTGTCTGTATTTAACTAACGCCGTGCTACTATAAATGGTTTGTCTTTCAGTTTGGCACTCATACATAAGAGTTTATGATAATGCAGCACCCCTTTGATTCAAATGTTTGTTATCAATCTGCAAACTTTCCTTTTTTTTGTTCCCTCCAATATACCATTTGAAAAAATATAGAATTTCTTTCGGTATGATATTTATGATTTTTTTCTTCATTATAGAACTTGTAAACTTCCATTTCTCCTCTGTCAGCATGGTTTTACGGAATAATTTAGCTGCTTGATACAGAACTTCCATACTCGCATTCATATCAGAATTGGATTCCACCCGCGACAACAAAACATCATTGACAAATTTCAAAGAAATACGCTGTGATTGATTTTTGGAGATAGGGTCGTTAAATGCTACATTCATGTAAAATAATTCATGCTCAATAAGTATTTTAAGAGATTTTCTTGACAACAAGTCTTGCCGTTTAACACCATTCCAGTGACAGATATCTCTATAGTGTCTCTCAGGATCTGCCATCGTGACAACATTACCTTCCAAAAAAGAATCTAGCAAACGATCTATGGATTCTACTTGACTAATACATTCTGGCAAGTTAGGTGTTGTTTCAACTTCATCAGTACTTCGCAATGACGTTTTTTGTGCTTCATTCTTTGTGGTATGCTACATCATATGCATGTACATCTTCTGGATTAAGGAATCCACTCAGTTTTAACTTCCAATTGCCATTTTCACTTCGCTAGACAGCATCAGATCCTCTCTCTAGCGGTATATAATGGATGTCTCCTAGCTTCAAGTCTATCGAAAAAGAAGCAGGTATTTTTATGTAGTTTCGTGCCAAGATTTTGGCATCTTGTACACGGGTGGACCTTATTGCACACCGAGCCTGGGGAAGCTATTTCAATTTCCGCTTGTTGCTTTTTATACCTGGCCTGTAGTCTATCAATGTTATCTTTGTGCGTGCATTTCTTGTGACAAGTTAAATGCCACCGGGCATTTAGCTGGGTTATTCCTTCCACTGTAAATTTTCGAGCGTATTCTTCGAGGTGCTGATAATCACTGTCTTTACACTTGTTTCGAACTCTCACTGCATCAAACAGTTTGTGCTGAGTACTTGAGGTTTTAACCAAATCCTCATTCAATAGATGTTGGCACAATATACACAATTCAAAGTCTATGTCCTTCACTCGCTTTCGCTTAGACGGTCGGTCGAATTTAATTACACCATCCATATTTTAAGTTAAAATTTACCACTTGAAACCAAAAAAAATATAGGCAATCTTGAACCGAACACAAGTTGTACTGTCTTTCGTTCAACAACAACTGTTGTAAATGCACTTATGTATTATGTGTAGATCACAATTCATGCATTTATAACTCATGCTTTTATAACTTTATATTGGTGAAATTTTTATATTTTTTCTTATTTTTGTATATCTCACCTGCCATTTTGTGAAGTGTATAAATCATTAACTTGTCCTTTTTGCAAACAAAATCATCATGTAATTTTGCTATACTCTGTAACATTTTTTAATAACATGCTGTTGCATATTTCTATGATTCGCTAAGTTTTTTTTTAATGCTCTAGGGCAGGGGTGGGCAGACTTTTCCAAGGTACGGGCTACTTCTAATTTTGCCAAGGTGTTGCGGTCCACCCAGTGACGTAGGTGTGGTGAGCTAAAAAAAAAGTCTACAATATTTATTATAACTTAATAATAAATGCGGAATATGTACTTACCTACATAACTACAAGAAAAAAAAACTTACTCTTTTAAAACCGCGTTTAAAACAAATCGCGTCGGTGTTCCAAAAATATGTTTCTTTTAGTATGCGCGTCTTAGGTCTTAGTAAAGGCGGTCACCCTAAAATGTCTTGGTGGTCCACCGGTCGGTCGCGATCGACTAAATGCCCACCCCTGTTCTAGCGTATGTACTCATCTTAACATGTGTATCCCAATGTAATTTTTGCACTTGTTTTTTTTAAGTTTGCAAGCACATTTCCTTTTTACTTTTTGTGCTAGGCATGGTACAGTGTTATACACTGTTTTGAGGGTTATGTTTTTCATGCAGACGTGTCTTGTAACCTTCCTTATATAGTAATGACACTTATTTTACTATGCAACCATGCTCTTTGTCACAAGGTTGACTGTTATAGTACATTCATTTATGTATGACACCAATTTAAGTTGTTTTGTAATTATTTTGTTACCATTTTTCCATGTGTTTTGAATGCACTTTCTATGTATAATTTACAGGGTGTTTTTTTTCTTTGTTTTTTCAATGGCTGGCCAACCGACATGAAGTGTTTTGTCTTTATGTATAATGTTAATTTAATTACAAGCACAAAAGTGTTTTATCCTTCATGGAGGGTCTCCAATGTAACTTTGACCTAGCATAACACAGGTTCGAACCGCGAGCCAACCATCTTCTTCAGAGGACGCGCTTTCTCCCTTTTGTGCTCTATGACGACTCCGTCTCCCCAGATTCTGCATCTGTCATCTAGACATTTTATTTATCCTCAATATGAGGTATTACAAAAGAAAATCAGCCGATAAATAACCGAAATAAAGTGGATTTTTTAATTCCATGGCGGCCATTTTGATGACGTCATTACTGCTATACGCCACACACCAAAGAGTGACACCATGGAAATTATTCATCTACAGGTAGTTTCTGATGAAAAAAATATCCACCCATGTTCCCATCATTAATACCGCCACGGGACTACATATGCTCCCCTACTAAAATATAGTAACAGATATTTAAGAATGTATCAAATTATATATTTTATGTATATTCAAAACAAGTGTTTCATCTTTACTTTGCAGCAAAAGTACTCCAAGAATTATTCTTCTCAGTACTGGAGGGAGCATGTACTAAAGCGTGCTATTAGAAAACTTATGTTAAACAATTTATTCTGCGATTCTTCTTTGCATATCATCAATATATATATAAATATCATTTCTAAAAGGTATTTTTTTTTGTTTTATCCCTTTTTCTCCCTTCACACTTAACCCAAACCGATAAATGATGTACCATTTTAAAGAGTAAGTTCTCCACTTCTGACAAATTGTTAATTCAAAATGACACATTGTATTGTTTGTTTAAAAATCAACGTGAAAAATTATTTTTTGGCCCTAAAGTTCTTTCTCCTGATGCGTCGAAGCGGCACGGTCAAATAGTGGGGACATAGAGGTCTTGTAATGTAAATATCACATTTTCCACGAGTTTGTGTTATATTTAACTTTTGATATTGTTGACAAAGGTGTTTTGACGTGTACATATCTCATGTTCCCCTGTTTTGTCTTATGCTTCACCTCCAATATTGGGGCCAAAGGCGTTTTGTAATTAGTTTTATATTATCCTTACGCACCAATAGTTATTTGACAAATAAATAATTGCTATAAATGAACTGGTTCTTCTTTCAACCTACTACAAACCACCAACCTCGCTATACAATTTATCGTATTTTAATCGCATGCGAAAAGGTCGTACGGGCCACCTAGTTATTGCTTATTCATAAAATGCTGTATAACTTAGCATAAAATGTTACACAAATTCCACATCAGTTCTAATTCTAAATAACTATAAAGAATATTAATTTTTAAGATATTCGGAAATATTTTCCTTTTTAATATTAAAATTTCGAATTTAAAAAATGCAAACATTTATTAGTACATTTTATAACATAGGTATGCCTTTTAAAAAATACATTAGCAATAATCGATAAATTTTCCTCATTAGAGCAGTAGATTTCTTTTTATTTTTTTGTTAAAAAGCTTCCTACAACCGTGCTCAGCAATTTGAAATAAATTGTACTTAAATCTTAACTTGTGTAGATCTATTTGTTTCGATGCTTTCACAAGAAACACATTGTAACGTTACCCTTTCCTAAAAAAAGAAAAGAAAACGTCACAATAACATACGTTTTTGAAGAAATTTCCTCTCATGCTCGTTACCGATATAAACCATGATGTCAAGAAGGCGTGAACTAAAGAAATTTAGTTCAGATTTCCTTCCGATTCCGATTCAATATCATAATTTGATTCTGATAAATTGATACTTCTGCCTATCTTTCTCAATTTAAAGACATCTCTCAGGCAGGGTTGCTAGAAATGTATTGGATTAGAGAGAGACTGTCTCTGATTTGAAGGTGATAAGATGGGTAATAACAATAAAAGAAATTTTACGCCCGGCTAAAAGATTTGAGACAAGATAGAATACTTGTCAAAATAAAATGTAATAAGATTTTTCTTTTCTCTCTGGAGGTATAGCGGTCTATTGAACTTTGCACAAGAGTTTCGGTAAGTAAAATCAAAGCAAATATAGAATTTTACTATACTTTTTAAACCTTAGTCTAAAAATGATGATTAAATTATAAAAGTAAAAAGAAAAATTGTTTAAGTATAAATAAATAAATTTATAGATATCTACTGTAAATCTACTGTAATAAATAAAAGTAGACTGTATATATGTTTCAGAATGAGTTTTATCTATTTTTATATATATTTATTTTCTGTATAGTGAAGAGTCTATTGGAATACGGTTTACTTTTTTTTATTTTTTTATAGAACTTTAGTGATGTCAGTAGATCAATTAAAATAACGTGTCATGACGTATTTTACGAAGAATTCCGGTTTTTTTGATGCATATGACATATCAGAGATTTATTTAAATGTTCAATTTTTTTTTTTTTTTTTTTTTTTTTTTTTTTTTTTTTTTTTTTTCAAATGGCTGAAACTAATTTTCTTGTTCTACATGTTCTAAGATAAAGATTCCATAGAAGAGTCCCTGTGACTTAGTGTCCTATTTTGACCTTTTTGTCTGTACTTATAACTTTGAGTTGTTGATGTTTTAGAGATTAAACGTCATCAAAAAAAAAAAAAAATAAAAAAATAACGCAATTTTTTACCGTGGGGAGTACTCCTCGTTCTGAGGTTTACTCAATTGTAAATAAGGCAGGAAACGTAAGGGTAAGCAGACATCAAACAAGGTTTTTGCTTCCTATACAGGTGTCTTACCCATTTTATGTAGCTCTTCAGATATTTGATGATGGACAAATTTACACTCGACAACATTTTCATATTTCCTCATTCTCTACAGTTATTTGAAACAAACTTCGGTTTGTATTACATAAAAATTTTTTTTTTTTCCTTTTGATTTGTTAACACAAAAACAAGTAATACACAAATTAAACATGAAAAATGCAAAGTTACGAGAAGATACAGCCTGTATAGAGAGTTACTTTGCCGTCTCGCACAACTTCCTAAGTTTCTAAATACACCCCCAATGAAAACTAACAGAGATTATTTTTACACTTCTCGAGATACATGTAGCATTTTTCTAAGCTGATTGGTAAATTCTGTATCACTAAAATACCTTTATAATATGCTTCAATTTTGTCATATATTTATCTTTGAAGGAGAGCACAGTATCTATCCCAAATATTTACCGTTGAAAAACATGGACACGGCATACCTGTCAACCAAGATATTGTTTCACCAATCTCTCAAACCGATTGTCCGTTTCAGGATGTTAGTACAAGGGTTTTTTCAACTCCGAGGGTAGGGGTTATTGTGTTGCATGGGAAAGAGGCAGCATCAACAAGGGACAATGGAGAGGAGGGGGGAATAAACATCTACTGTTAATGGCTTAAGGGAAATTTTCAACACAATGCCAAGAGCAATATTACTTGCTGTGATCTGCCGTATAACTTGTACTGTTTTAACATCGACTTCTCATAGTTATTAGTTTGACGATAAGTTTTCCAATGGAGTTAATATTTAGATTTAATAAAAACTTCTCAGGTGTGTTTCTTAAACTTTTATACTAGGAAAAAAAAAACTCATGGAGAGATAGTTGGAAAATGATAGAAATCGTGTTTACATGTAAAATGCAAAATATAAAAATTTTCAGGAATATGATGCCTAGGGGTGAGGGATGGAATCTGAGATAGTGCCGGGAAAACGGAAATAATACTTTTCACTCCGATTTATAAGTTTCAACAAAGGTTTATCTTCTCCACATCTGCCACAAATTCCAATCATTCAACACGGGTCTATATTATTGTGGAATTTAAACAAGATTAAATTAAGTACTATTTAGCAAATATTAAGGAATTCAAAGTAAAACTATCCTTTAGTGGAAACAATATTAAAAAGTTAAAAATAACGGAAGGCAAGAATCAGTGCGTTCATTAGGATATTTTAAATATATTTTTGAGTAGAACCATTCCGCAATATTTTGGAGGGAAAATAAATATTTGTGCTGAAAAGCAAGAAACCCTTTCACTGATTTCTAAACTCTTTCAATCGTCCGAATAGACGAAATTAAGGCTCGAACCGTTCGAAGTGAAGAAATTGAGCTCTCTTTATTGGATAGAACCCCTGATATTTAGCAAAATAATACCACATTCATGTCAGACACTAAGCAAAAATAAAATGTCAACTTAAGCAATAGTTCGTCTCAGAACAAAAATGATTAAGAAAGATGAAAAAGATTTTTAATGAAGCGAAAGAAGTTTGTAAAGGAACATGTGCTGTTCTAGAAGAAGTGGTCATAAAAGCATGTTATCATAACTATTAAAGGAGTTCTGTTCCGACAATATGCGCGGTAGGGAGTGGGAGGACTGAAACTGAAGTTGCTTTTTTTTATTTTCAAAAAAATGTTTGTCTGGGAAGTTATACTAATGACTTTTATGGTATTAATTTATTTGACTGTTCTCATGCATTTTAGGAATATATTTATAAATGTATACGTCATTAAAACTAGAAAGACGGGAATTTTTATCTTACTAAAAAGACTGAACATCGTCATTTTGACGGTCAAAAATAAAATCAATAATTTAAAATATTTAAATTTTTTTTAATAATAGGTTAAATACTTTCAATTTTGAACTATTTCGTACCAATATATAATAAATTAGCATATATTTAGAATATTTTTATTTAGGTATGCCGAGCTGACAACCTGATATGGTTTATCCGCAAAAACATATGCATGGTTTTTGCAGTCCTTATTTTACAACACCAATATTTCCAAAGAGCCAATATTTCTGTTATTTTCTAAAGGTGGACGAGACGAAAAGTAACTAGCATTTTTCCGGTATTATTTTAAAGATTTCTGCCTGTTTTCTATATTGCCGTCAAATTGACGGCTTTCATATCAACGACTTTCAGTCTTAGTAGGTATACAACACATTTTCTCCCTCTCTTTACTATCTTATATGATTTTGTAAATGTGTGCTTATTTCACGTAAAATTAGGAAAAGTTATAAAATTTCAGAAGCCTGAGGACATAAATACAGACATATCGCTCGATAGTATGTCCGAACCCGTCAAAATGACGGCAGCCGTCTTTCTAGTGTTAATCAGATTATTTTTATCTCTTTCTCAGTTGTAAAGTTGAAATTTTCTTTTCAGATTTTTTAATCTTTCTAAGCGATTCCAAGTATTTTTCCAAGTATTTTTAATATCTACAGCTACTGTTTCTCAGTTTTGATACACAGACGCACAAAAAAAGAATTAAATTTTTTTCATAGTATTATTTTTCAACGATATATAATAGTTATATGTTTTTCCTATCATTCATTCATTCATTCATTCATTCATTCATACATGCATACATGCATGCATACATACATACATATACAGTGGACGCTCGTTAATTCGAACTTTCGGTTAATTCGAACTAATCCAAAGGCCCCAAAAATATTGTATTGGAATTAATGTTAAAAATATCTCATTAATTCGAACTAAATTTTTATCATTTCGGTTAATTCGAACTAAACATTTCACAACAAAAATTTCTTTTCCCTCGTTTAAAGGAAAAAATACACACTGCATTTATTATTTTGTGTGTCAAAATCATCTGCATTTCCTTTCTGTGTAAAGAGGTACATGCCTGCATTCCTAGACTATTGCATTTCCTCTAAACATTAGGGACATGAGTGCTTAACGGACAAAGCGATTTTCCGTTATTTGTATTAATTTTCTTAGAATTTCAGAAAAACCAGTCTTTACTACAGATTCTAGGAGCTGCATCAGTTATGCTGGCGGTGCAAACAAGTTAATTTAAACTTGTTTTTCTTCCTGGATTGGTTTGGTTTGGAGCGCTACGGTCAACTTTTTGCTACACGAGGGCTAATTAGACGAGGCCTACAGTTTAAAGCCGATCCCGAAAGGCTACAAGCATCCATGCCAACAGTAGGACTCGAACCCACAGGATCTGAACCGAATGCCAGCGCCCTAGCCATTCGGCCATCACCTGGCAAGCTTTTCTCCCTCAGTGTGTGGTGTGAACGTGTAAAAATTCAGGATGTCTACACGTAGAAAGTACAAAACCCTAACTTTGGAGACAAAGGTAGAAATTTTAAAGAAAGTAGAGAATGGCGAGTGTAAATCAAAGTTAGCAGCTGACTATGGAATTAAAAAAAAAATACCTTGTCAACTTATTTGGAAAACAAGGAGTCAATTTTAGATTCACGGGAAAAATTAAAATTTGCAAGAGCAAAGAAACGCAGGAGAAATGCGTCCCAAGAAGATCTAGAAAATGTTCTACCGCTCTGGTTCCAGGATGTTAGATCTCGAAATTTTCCGATAAATGGACCTTTAGTGCGGACGTAGGCTAATGAATTGTCAAGTCGAATAGATATTGAAGATTTTAAATGCAGTGATGGAGGGCTTTCTCAATTTAAGTCAAGGCACAATATTTCTTATCAAACTGTATGTGGCCAAAGCTCTAATGTAAACGAAGACGTATCCACTAATTTCGGTACAAAACTGCCAGGGCTGTTCTCTACTTACCTGCCGAAATATATTTTTTATTAGACTCTTGCCATTTTTTATAGACTCTTGCCAAACAAGAAAATAACATTCTAAAGGGGATGCTTGCGTAGGAGATAAAAGCCGTAAAGAGAGGATTACAGCTTTACTTTGTGCTAATATGGATGGGAGCGAAAAGCTTAAATTAATAGTGATTGGAAAGTCCAAGAATCTACGGAGTCTTAAAGGAATTAAAACACTGCCAGTTGATTACGTATCCAATACAAAAATGTTTACTTCAAATGGAGAAGCTGGCTGAACAATGTAGGCATCATAAACAAAACCAAACATCCATTTTACAGTTCTTCTTAAAACTGTAATTCATATTTTTTATTAAAATTTATTTTGTACTTCATATCTTCTGTTTCATTTTATTATTAAGGTAAGCCTGTACTGCATTTAATATTCTAGATGCTTATCTAGATAGTACTTTTATCTTAAATTGTGACTGGATTGATTTATGTAAATTTTTATATTTTTGAAAACTACCTCTTTAATGGCTTATGTTTCTTTAAACAGATAAAGGGTATACCTATGGGAAATAGCTATTCTAGTGCATTTGCCAACCTATTTTTACATTTTTACGAAACTAAATTTCTTAACTCAAATAATGTTATCGGATTTATATATATTGAGGACCTCATAATTTTTATCTGCAACGATTTGGAATTTCTTAATCAAATCTACCCAAAGGAACTAACTTTAAACCATACTAGCGATAATAATCTTTGTGCGACTTATCTGGATTTAAAAATTAAAATTCAAAATAGAGAAATAAAAATAGGGATATGTGGCATAATGCCACTATGTAAAATTTATTACTCAAGAATTTAAAGACTTAATGATAACCGCTATTAACTTAACTTAATTAATTTCATCTTTAAACGATTAATTGCTAGCTGTATTAATATTAATTTAAAATAACTATTTTCCAGATACATATTGTATGCTTAAAGCGATTATACTGTTAATATCTACAATAGCTAAATATATTTACATTTTACAATAATAGAATCGATTTCCTCATTCGAATTTCGCATCGCGATTCGATTTCTCAACTTAACTGCAAAAATAACTACTTCCCACGTGTGCAATAGCTTACATGTATTCTTACGCCGATGTTTCCTAAAGATAATAACAATATAATCGCAGTTTAATTTCTCTGTTAATTTAGTCCTTTGATACAGCTATTATTTAATATTTATCCCCTTCTACAGACATTATTTTGTTGTTTATTCTAAAAGGAGATGGGATCTCTTTATCAGAGTAAGCACTTTAACCTAGGCTTCTGTGAACAGGTTTTGGGTACAAAAGGTTTGCTTCCCCTCCACGAAAAAGGGGAGTTCGATTGTTAGCGCCATGAATACGTATTGGAATTTTGGAGCGTGTTTCCCCGAATTTTTATATTCGGACATTATTTTTTGTGATACTGGCTGGCTTTAGCCCATTTTTTCTGTATCCATATCCTCGTCAACATGTTTTCGAAGAATAAACCATAATTTTCTTTTAAACGTCGCCATTCTTATTCTGAGTCAATACTTCATAAACTACATCATCCAGCAATATTCCTGAGTTAGCATGACCCTTGGAACCATCATCTTCATCACCGAGCTGCTTTTAGGTGTGTGTCACTTTCAGAGGTCCAGCTTTTATCCTCATCATCCATGTCTATGCATCAACTCGTGGACCAGTTTCAACGTGTTGGTCCTGGCTTCATCCTTCTCGAGTAGCCGTTGCCTCGTGGTTATAGCTGATGTGTATCGTCCACTCCACATGCTACCAAGATCACGGTAAAGAGACTGTGTCTACATTTGTTATACTTCTCAATAGTAGTTAAGTGCTCATGAATGTTTGACTATATCATACGAATTTAAAATACACAACGCAATGAAGATTTTAACCTCTATACTTTGCTGGTGTGAAAATCTAATTTGATTATCTCCAGTTATCATGTTCCATCCCCATATTCATATAATATCTTATCATTTATTTCTTATCTTTTTTATTATCATTAACTATATCACTTCATCACCATATCACTTCATTGGTACCGTGTTCAAAAACTAAAGTAATTTAGGTTCGAATCAGGGTTAGAAATGTTCTGATAGTGTTAATAATTATTTTGATAAGAATCAATCAATGCATGAAATATAAATAATTGATCATACTTAAAATTCATAAAACATTGTGAAATATAATTCTTATTTGATAGTGCATACCATTAAGATAAATTGCAATGGATATATAGTGTGTTATATATATGCAAAAGTATTAATATTCTGTGTTTTTTATAGTGTATTGTATGATATAATTGTGTGAAATATTGTGTATACAAGTGTAGGTTAATATGGCTAACAAGCAATCATTAGCCAGTATTTTGCCAAAATTTGCTGGTACTGGTACAGACAACATATCCTTCTTTCTAAAACAACTTGATGAAGTTGCAAAACTAGAAAATTAGTCAAACAAAATGAGACAAATTACTTTAATAGCCAATCCCAACACATCAAGGGCAGAAATATTCCTACTTTTAATATAAATGATGTTGTATACGTAAAATCTTTTACGGATCCTAATGTTCTACACCCAAAAAATAATGGACCGTACACAATCACAAGAAAACTGCGTAATAACAACTACATTATTAGGAAAAATGATGGCGAAAACCAAACACAAATTAAACTACATGTTAGTAAACTTTTTCTGCAACCTTCTCTCAATGTTACCTAGTGCCCTATTGTGAAAATGGAAATTTTTCTTCAAATTTTGTACAAACCATGCTACCAAAATGTTCATTATTGCTTCCTTTTTGTGAAAACTATTTACACATGTTTCATCAACAATCTATGTAATCATCTCTGTTGCCATTCCTTTTCATATGAACTGATAGACGTATCAATGCATATGTGCTGATTATTTTGCTGGCTGGTCCGAAATTAATCGGGGGAAATTTTAATTCAATATGATTTATATTTATATGTTCAGAATAACAAAAAATTTTTATCTGCAACTATCATAGTTTTTACAATACCCAATTATTTTATTAATGTGTGTAATGTGTTTTTTCAAAAAAAAAAAATCTTCAATGAGTTAGGTACTATTTTATGAATATTACTGTTCAGTTATCGAGTTATACGTTTAGCATCCTGTAATTGCATGCAACTTCAAATTTGAAAGTTTTTGCGTTAGCAAATTTGCCACTGTAATTAGGACTCATGGAGACGCTGCAGTTATATTGGAGTTCTCGTACTCAATTGTATGGCAATTTATGTTCATGTGTTGAAACTAGCATTTGTATAATTTGATAATGGCAGAATTAAAATGAAAATTTAGCAATGTGTTAAAAAAACAAATAATTTAAGAAAAAAAAATCTGAGCTAAATCACAATTAAATACAAGGTAAAATGAATCAAAATAAAAAATTTTTTTTAGGTGTGTGCAAATTTAAAGATTGACAAATAATGCAAAATGATGTATACATCCTTTCGCCACACCACATGTTTGCTCAGAATTTCAAATGGTGTAATTAAGTAACAAATCAAGGTTGAAATGTGTTTAAGTGTCAAAATTTTGTTGTAATGGTGTATTGATATTTCACAATTGGTATAATTAACATTGATTGATTGATTCTTATCCAACTTTAATTGTTTCCCAAGAGAATAGATTAGATAACTTCACATAAAAAATATTCAGAAGATTATCACTATTGGATAAAACAAATTTGAAAGTGTATTCAATGTCAAACTGTTAGTACAGTAAATCACAAATATTTTAATTGTATTGAATCATGTAATTTTATAGTTAGCATCATGTAAAAAGTATTAAGTCAAGGTATTTAAACCTGTAAAAAATTCTTCATGCCAGTCAGCTCTTAAACGTGTGTTAGAACAGTTTTTAAATGTGTTTTATAATAGTTTTTGTAAAATTGTTTTAAAATTGTTGAAGGTGTGTATCTGCTCTGATCAGTCAGAAATCCTGGCTACTTTGTAAAGATCCATCTCCTTTTTCTTTTCTTTTCTGTAGGGGGGAGGTATGTGGCATAATGCCACTATGTAAAATTTATTACTCAAGAATTTAAAGACTTAATGATAACCGCTATTAAATTAACTTAATTAATTTCATCTTTAAACGATTAATTGCTAGCTGTATTAATATTAATTTAAAATAACTATTTTCCAGATACATATTGTATGCTTAAAGCGATTATACTGTTAATATCTACAATAGCTAAATATATTTACATTTTACAATAATAGAATCGATTTCCTCATTCGAATTTCGCATCGCGATTCGATTTCTCAACTTAACTGCAAAAATAACTACTTCCCACGTGTGCAATAGCTTACATGTATTCTTACGCCGATGTTTCCTAAAGATAATAACAATATAATCGCAGTTTAATTTCTCTGTTAATTTAGTCCTTTGATACAGCTATTATTTAATATTTATCCCCTTCTACAGACATTATTTTGTTGTTTATTCTAAAAGGAGATGGGATCTCTTTATCAGAGTAAGCACTTTAACCTAGGCTTCTGTGAACAGGTTTTGGGTACAAAAGGTTTGCTTCCCCTCCACGAAAAAGGGGAGTTCGATTGTTAGCGCCATGAATACGTATTGGAATTTTGGAGCGTGTTTCCCCGAATTTTTATATTCGGACATTATTTTTTGTGATACTGGCTGGCTTTAGCCCATTTTTTCTGTATCCATATCCTCGTCAACATGTTTTCGAAGAATAAACCATAATTTTCTTTTAAACGTCGCCATTCTTATTCTGAGTCAATACTTCATAAACTACATCATCCAGCAATATTCCTGAGTTAGCATGACCCTTGGAACCATCATCTTCATCACCGAGCTGCTTTTAGGTGTGTGTCACTTTCAGAGGTCCAGCTTTTATCCTCATCATCCATGTCTATGCATCAACTCGTGGACCAGTTTCAACGTGTTGGTCCTGGCTTCATCCTTCCCGAGTAGCCGCTGCCTCGTGGTTATAGCTGATGTGTATCGTCCACTCCACATGCTACCAAGATCACGGTAAAGAGACTGTGTCTACATTTGTTATACTTCTCAATAGTAGTTAAGTGCTCATGAATGTTTGACTATATCTTACGAATTTAAAATACACAACGCAATGAAGATTTTAACCTCTATACTTTGCTGGTGTGAAAATCTAATTTGATTATCTCCAGTTATCATGTTCCATCCCCATATTCATATAATATCTTATCATTTATTTCTTATCTTTTTTATTATCATTAACTATATCACTTCATCACCATATCACTTCAGGATATATGATAAAAGGTTAGATTTTAACTTCGAGGTTATTACGTTTACCAATTTCCATAGCAACTTAAACTATAAAATTTAATACAATAATTTTTTACTCACAACTTTACAGAATAAAAAACATATGTAACAACGCTGGGGATTTTTTGGAGGCATGTAACATTTTCGAGAAAAACTTAAGTAAAAACGATTTCCCTAAAAATTTCGGCAATTTAAAAGTTTTGAAAAAATGGCATTTAGACTCGGGAATTTTTAAAGATGTTTAGAATAGTATTTATGTTTTCAATTGGTTAAGCTATAATGGGGGGTTGGCGCTATAGTAATGTTACAATGACGTAACTTTTAGGATAGAATTGGCTGCTGTTTCGCCATAACCACCGCTTACGGAATTGGGGTATGTATGCATCTTTTACTTTGCATTAGGATTATTTGTGTGCTTGCATGTATGGTGCGTTGAGCCCATACTGTAAGTTGTGTTTGTCTTTTCATTTTCTTTTTGACTTATTGCTTCCTTGGGGGAGTCGGGGCCTCGGGATGTCTTTTGGGCTTACCTGCATCCTATTCAGAAAGTTCCCCTTGAGGTAACTGATATGGTTAGGCTCCCTGATGACGAGACCTGTCGGTTACCTTTATGTTGTTTTATGGTTCAGTTCCGGCACTTATACAGAATCTTGCCGTTGGTGCGTGGATGCCCAGAGTGCTTGATTTCTGTTTGTTTTTTATCTATATTCGTATTATTTTTATCTATCTCTGTGGGATTATTTGTTTATTTTTTTCAGTATGGGGATATGAAGCTTCTGCGCTATCCTCTATTGAAAATGTTTTATGTTTTCTTTGCACGATATGTTTTATGTTAAAGTGATTTAGCAGTCTATGCTTGAATTTTAAATTTTGTTCATTTCAGTTGTTTATATTTTACATATATATATATATATATATATATATATGTCGGGAATGGATTATTTATATATATATATATCGGCTTTCCTCCCCCACCCGTTGATTCCCCAACCGGAAACCTGTTTTGCGGGAAGGAGAAGCAGACGGAGAGAGGAGTCGGCCTGGGGTCGAGGGAGAAAAGATCGGCGTATGAGAGCTCGCACGTGTAAAAGTGGCTGTTTTTTTTATCAGCGTAAATTTTAATATATATGTATATAGAATGTGTGATGTGTCCCAGTATATGTGTAATAAATAAATTTTGGGACTGAAGACCGTGTCTGGACCAGTAAACCGCGTAATACCTTCCTATAACGCTAAGAGCGGACCCAGGGGCGGTTAAGCCTCGTAAAGGGAGAGGGATCGCTCCTCACAATATATATATATATATATATATATATATATATATATATATATATATATATATATATATATATATATATATATATATATATATATATATATATATATATATATATATATATAAATTGTTATGAAAACAGTCCCAGGTGCAAAATATTCAAACCTCACGAAAAATTAATGTCGCTATAACGTCTAGTTCCTTTTGCTCATCTGTAGTTTGTTAAGAAGACGCTGATGCCTGAAAAAGAAAAGACTTTGTGCTTGCGGTGATGCTGATGAAGATGTTGAACATATTATTTTACACTGCAAATTACATGCGAGTGCCCGATCTATCTTAAAGGCGGATTGGAGACGTCTGTCCATTTGTTGGCCTACTGTTTTTTCTGATCTCGTTAAGTACGTCGTCTTGCGAAATTTTGTTTGAAATTTAAATTTTCAATTTTTCTTGTTAATGTGTTTTTCACTTACTTCTGTAAACCTCGTGTTATACCTTGTGGTGCATGAGGAGATTTCAAATGAAACAATAATAATAAAAAAAAACTATGCATTTCTATTAAGGAAAATGACACATATACACACATACACACATACACACAAAAAAATCATATTCTTATATTTCAACAACATTTCATAATTATATAGTTTTCTTTTATAAATAAATTGTCAAGAAAACATTATCAGGATTGAAATATGCAAACCTTACGAAATGTCCATACTACTATTAATAAATATGTAGTTCTTTTTGTACATTTGTAGATTTATAAGAGGACACTGAAGTATAAAAAAAGAAAGAAAAAATATCCGCTAGAAAATATGATTTTTTCTTTAGGAAAAGCGTAGGGGGTTTGTAGACATGATTGACAGAGAAACCTCAAATTGAGAAGAAATAGTTGAGAAAGATGACAAAGGGGATTGTTACAACCTCTTGGTTAATTGAAAACGTCAATACTACAGGGATTTTGTCTGTCATCTTGAGGGGCGGGGGAACCTTCATTTCTTTCGTCGTAAGGGCAGGAAGATACTAGAACTTCATTTCCCCCTTTCAACTGTCATAAAATCCCAATTTGCATTACAAGAATGAAAGAGACAAGTCGAAATATACTCAAATGCGTAATGGGAGTCTGCTATTATTCCAAAAGATAACAGCTCCTTAGAAAACAGCTTCCTCAAAAAACAGGTCCTTTTGTCAGCGTCATATCACTCCCTCGTCCCTGGAGAAAAGCAATTAGTGCTGCTTATCATTGAAACCCCTACAAAAGGCATTATTTGAAAAATGGAAAGACGCTGATGATCATTTCCTATTCTATAGGGCAGTTTACATGTTCACGTCACGTGTAGTGTGAAGTTTTACAAAGCGTATCTTTATCAGTAAAGGATCTCCTATTGCGCGAAGGACCTGCCGGTTTATCTCTATAGGAAAATCGAGCAAATTGTATTATACTAGTTAAAAAAAAATTTTTTCAACATGTGTGCTGTGGTACTCAATAGTGCTGCAATGATACTAAGATGTGCCAGCAATTCCTAATTTAGGCTGGATATTATTCGAGTGACAGATGTAATCAAAACAGGAAAGTTCAGTATACGGGATTGCAAAGCTGTTGAGAAAGTTTACAGTAATGTCATAGCAATAGACTGCTTTCTTCAGGATCAATTTAACCATTCAACGGGCGCGTCAATTTTTGGAACACCAGCAGGTTCGCGTGGCACAAAGTGCAACGTCTATTTCAACCTTGATTATTCCTTTTGTAATGAACTTTTTATTTTCACATTGAAAACAATAATTCTGCGTTTTATGAAAACATATAAAATGCTTATAATGCTAAGATATGTTTATAATTAAAGGCTGAAGAATGCAGATACAATCGCCTCATTTCAAAACTGTCCGGTTTATTGGATCTAAGGTCAACTTACGAATTGATTCCTATTATATCCAAAAACCTAAAAAACAATGATATTATCCATCTCCGTGATATGTGGAATACCGTGTAATAGCTGCACATTTGATAAACTACATCTACTACTAATTTTGTCGTATTGTAATCCAGTATAATTGCTGGTTTACCACGGTTAAATCACGACTAACAATGGATGGAAAGGAATAGAAGGGTCAGAATATCAGACCTGCATTAGAAAGGGTGTAGTTATAAAAAGAAACTGCTTAGAACATTCAAACCTTACGTGTAAAAACAAATCATTCAAAATTACGAAAATGTTGCACTTTGTACACGGGCGCGCCCGCTGAAGAAATAGAAACACACTCAGTACTAAAACTTTTACGCTCTGCACTGCTACCTAAGATAAAAATTTCAAAGAAATTATGTAAAAGTACTCAGAAACAAGCTAACAAAATTTCGTCTATAATACTTTCTTTAATAAGTTTTATAATTTAGGAGACAGATCATTTTACTTTTAAAGAGATTAATTTTTAATACAAACATTCATAACTTTTTTTTATTTTTATATTATTGTTGGAATCGCTTTTAATGTTTCTTCATTTGCAGTTTTAATGTGAAACTTAATTAATGTTTTCACTCCGTTATCAAAATTATTCGTAGTATTCAAATGTGATTAGTCATGTAATTAGAAAAAAAAACTTTTTTGCTTTAAAAGAATCGAAATCGAATTGTGTCTTTTACTTTAAGCCTTAATAAACAAGAGTAGAAAGAAATGAAAATTTTCGAACTACTTATTTCAAATTCAGTTTTTTATAATGGTAATAGTATGCAAAAGGCTCTTAACTTATTCTCACAGCATGCGGCTATCTAATAAAAACCTAAATATTCTTGAATTTGTCGGATTTCGAGGGAGAAATGTTCATTCATAATTAATTGACTTCTTAGAATATAATCATAATACGCGTCTCCCCGTTAAAATAAAATAAAACCCACTGCATAGCATGTTTCAAAAGTCTATCACTTGACATTAATCTTCAAATTATGGTTCAGGCTTATTAAGTAATATGTAATGCGTTTTAATTTAGTCAATGTGCCCCGATTATGAATATTTAACAAATACACCGGTGTCGATGATATTAAGCATTTGCATCTGATTATTTAGTACTTCCTCTAAGAAAAGTATTTTACTGACAGCGTGGTATAAATATTTAACCCCTTGCATAATTTGATATCAATGATTATAAATTTTAGAATGACACAATGAAATTTCATTTTAAGTTCCAATATGCATTTTAAGTTCCACCATACGAAAAGAGATCTG
The DNA here is from genome assembly GCA_907164885.2 of Dolomedes plantarius. Lineage (NCBI taxonomy): Eukaryota > Metazoa > Arthropoda > Arachnida > Araneae > Dolomedidae > Dolomedes > Dolomedes plantarius. Next base: position 151,542,416 of record OU015492.1, read on the forward strand.
CAATGCCGATAAATATGACAGATTAAATAAGAATGGCGGCTTTATCAAATCGATGTATTAACTATCGAAATATGCCCTTCATAAATACGCCAATAAAGCTCAACTTGTTAATTAATCTCCAATTACCAATTTTAAAGCTACTTGGCCTGCTCAAAATATTTGTAGATACTTTATGACAGAATGTCATTCAACATGTAAGTTAACATTTATTAATTCTAAGCTGTCGGTAAAAGAACCTAGAGATGCTTTACGTTTCCAGGTAAATCTAACAGAATTGACTTATAAATCATTGCTTCCCTTACTTTAGTATGCTTCCTCAATTAGCCCACTACTTTTCTAACTTACTCAATTTTATTGATATATAAGACAAAGTTGAAGGTGAAAAACCAGTATAAACTCTAATGCTACTTGCAGCCAGGAACTAAAAACGTGAAAAGATAAGTAATAAATAGGTTTTAGACAGCATCTCTTCATCAGCGGTGCAGATACTGTCTAAAAACCAATGGATTGTTTATGATAAGTATGATCTAATCAATATACATACTTAGACACTGTACAATCCATAAGAAACAGAAAATATGAATACAAAGTTGCTCAATCAAATAACACCAAGCCTGGCTCTAGACAAAGTTGAAGTTAAGAGTAGGAAATCGCAAGAAGACTGACGTCACAAACCTTGCAACCATGGAGTTAATGGAAACTCAGATGCAGACTTACAATGGAGACTGTTCTAGGACATATAAACCAAAATTAAATTTGTATTATTATTATTATTATTACTAAGAGTAAAATATTATTATTTATTATTATTTTATTCCTTAAGAATATAATATTATTAATTAATGTTATTTTCTGATATAATAGTTATTTTCTGAAAATAAATTTATTATGTTACTTATTATATTTAATTACTAATTAATTGCAACAGAACAAGCTATTCATTAAATGTAAAACAACCAATTATATGCTTGGAAAGACTATCGGGGTAATGATTACGTTTTAGCACAACTAACATGTCTACGTATAATATGCTTATTCATATTGTCTTTAGAACAAAGCCTATTTATACGTACTGAATGATTTACAATAATGCTATTGAAAACAGATTTATGTAAACAAGTTAGGTAATTTTGAAATTTAATAATATTAAATTCATAATCTGATCTTTCATCATATAAGTCAAAAGTAAAATTCTTATGACAATTTATTTTGATGTTAATATCTAAAAAGTTTACATTAATATTATTTTGGCTACTTTGTATTAGTTCCAGATTATGAGGGTAAAATTTTAAGGCTATATTATTACTACTTTTATTAATAACTATTATATCATCAATATATCTATATACTTTGTAATTGCTATTATCAATATTATCAACTTCAAATAAATGTAAGTATAAATTGACAAGCATACTAGAAGCATTTCCACCTTGTGGTACACCTTTAGTCGGTAAGTATATACTATTATTGTGTATCATATAATTATGCTTAGTAACAAAATCTAAAAGCCTATTGAAATGAGTAAGATTAAAATCTTTGCTTAAGTATTGAATACTATTATGTACTAACGTTATTATTACTCTATTTAAATCATTTATATTGATATTATTGAATAAATCTTTAAAATCAAAAGTAACTATTGATTTACAATTATTTATATTTTATTGTTTTCTAATAAGACTAAAGCTATTATCAATGATACCACAAACACCAGAAGTTCTTATTTTTTAAATTAATTTAAGGTAATTTAATAATATAACACTTGTTTTAATAGCATAAGTGCTGTGACCACAGGTTACTGCTGTAAAAGCAATAGGTGTTTTATGAATTTTAGGAACTAAAGTGATATAAGGAAAGAGATAGTTTTCTGCTGTTATACCTAGAAGTTTATATTTAGCCATAATTTCCTTAATAATAATACAGATAGTATATTTTAATGGCTGAAATAAATCTTATGTATTGTTCAGTGTCTAAGTCTGTTTAATGGTTAGAACATACTTATCAGAAACAATCCATTGGTTGTTAGACCATATCAGCACCGTTGATGAACAGATGCTGTCTAAAACCTTTTATATACTTATCTTTTCATGATTTTAGATTCTGGCTGCAAGTAGTAATAGAGCTTATGCTGGTTTTTCCCTTTCAACTTTGTCTTATATATATATATATATATATATATATATATAAATTATGATTATTATAAGAGTGAACATTGAAATAAATAAAAAAGCCTTGGAGTCAACATAATTTACTCATCAAAGTAATTCTCAAGAGGTACTAGGGACAAAATAAAGAAACTTATCTCTTTAAAAATAGACAAATATTGCATGAAGACCGATATTCCTTTAACGAGTGAGTATTTATAGCATGATACCATCATTTATAATCTTAAAGCATGATATTTGAAATTTTATTATTAATCAGATGGGTAGTAGATGAAATCATAAATGTTTTAACTGCTTAGAAACTTCCTTTATTCTTTTTAGACTTTATTACAAAGAAATATGTTGAAATTCTGAGTAAAAAAAATAGAATCTATCACACAAATGTCATAAAAATACATATTCCCGACAAGAGGGAAGGGGAGAAAAGGTAAGATTTATTGAGCCATTGAACTTTAGGTCCCCGGGCAAGCTCAAATACAGGTAATAAGAATAAAGTGAAAAAACTCGGCAAGGATATTCTCCCAGGGTAATCCTCCGTTCAATTATGCCCTAGCTGGAAGCTCCTGAAGATAGGCAATCGGCGTTCTTAAAAATATCATTCCGTTTATTGAAAAATAATTTTTCAAAATTAGTAATTTAGTTGAATAGGGAAAAAATTGCAATCACTTGTTTCTTCTTACCATATCCCATCTGCACTATGTATATGATAAAATTTGCAGCAGATTTTAAACCAGAGTTTATTGTTAGACATTTATGGGAAAACAGGAGTAATCAAATTAATAGAAACACCCTTTACAAAAGGCACGCTCACTGTGGCATGTACGAATCACGACAATGACTTCATCAATTCGCAGAGGCAGATATTTCTGAGTGGCTTTCAGATAGGTATCACGGTTAGCGTGGGGCCAGCGGATGCTTTTCAAAATAAAACGGCAGAAACTGTCAGTTACGAGTCACAGTGTCAAAGATTATGACATGGTACTTAGATGAACAAGGTGTTGCCTGTACACGCAAAATGTGTGGACGTTCCACGAAGATGTTAGCAAGTGAAAGGTGGAACATGACACGATTTGTCCCATAGAAACATACGAATACAGTGCATCACATAACAGAAAAGGTAAATAAGAGTTCTAGTCATCGTGTTTCATTACTAACATTTTGACAATAAATACGGAAAGCAGGTGCTTATGGTCGTGCTGCAGCAAAGAAGCCTTTCACTAATGACACCAACACAAAGAAACATGTCAGAAAGTACTACAGACGCATGGACTTGAATTCAGATGTTTCACAACATGTATTCTGATTGGATGATTCCAGCATAAGATTGTTTTCTGCAGCCGGAAGAGTATATGTTCAAAGAAACTCCGTCGAACTGACAGAATCTGAACCGAATACCAGCGCCCTAGCCATTCGGCCAACATCTTTTCGGCTAGGAAGATGGCCGAATGGTTAAGGCGCTGGCATTCGGTTCAGACCCTGTGGGTTCGAGTCTCACTATTGGTATGGATGTTTTTATCTGTTCGGAATCGGATTTAAACTGTATGTACCTGTCTAATTTGCCCTCGTGTAGCAAAAAGTTGACCGTAGCGCTCCAAACCAAACTAAACCTTTCGAAGCATATTGTCCCGACTGCTAGGTGCCCAATATTATGCATTTGTTGGCTATGGTTTGAAAAAAATCAGAATGAAGTAAAGCATCAATCCTGACCACCTGAACACTGGGTCTTAACATTGTTGAACACTTTTGAAACCATTAGGAGAAAAAAGTTCATTCGCGTTCTCCCCGTCCATCCTAATTAATACAATTGGGACATATTTTAGAAGACGAATGGCACCAGATTCCAATATTTTAAGTACAAGATTTACATCCCACTGTCCCACGTCAAAATTCATGCTATTTTTCAAGCAAAAGGAGGACCTATAGTTTATAAATAACAAGTAATGGAAAAATGGACAGTTTTTCAGTTATTCTTATAACCTCCCTTGGTTATTTTTTGAAAAACATTGACGACGATGCAACTTAACAAAGTTCCATTTAACAAAAGTCAAATTTTAAGGTCCCCTATACTATATAATTTAATATTAATAAATTTCATTCATTACGCATTTTCTGAGAAATAAATTTCGTGAATTTTTCCTTACATAATTTAAATAATTGAATAAATTGTATAAATTGAACCCAGCATAATTTCATTTGTTTAATTTAAACTTAAGATACAAAATAAATTTTTAATGAGCAGAATAAACACAATTTTTGCACTATGTATCTGTCTGGAATATTTTTTAGGGTTAACTATTTCGTATCTTATATAGATTAAATATATGAAAGTAAACATGACATTTCATGTCTCTCGGCAAACTTTAAATAACGAAAATATGGAATATGCGTATTACGAAACATACTTAAGATGTATTAGGTGAACAAAAATTTATAAAAAATGTATGACAAATGTAGATAAACTTTTTTTGAGCAGATTAATATAAAAAGGTAAAATTTTTTCTGGTCATAATTACCTGCAGTTAATTTTATTAAAACTGCGTTATCTCTCTCTTACTATCATAAATTTATTATAAAGTGACAATAGTTTAAGTAGGAAAAGTTAAATATTTCAAGGCTCTTTACTGAATAAATTATTTAAATTTTATTGCCATATCTGCGAATGGAAAAAATTATAAATGTAGGTAATAAAAAATTTCAACTTTCTTCGCATGTGCTCTATATACAAAAGAAGTTCATTTGAGTCCACTTTTAAAATACGAAAAAAAATTGATAAAAGGTAGCAGATCATGATATTTTACAATTTATCTTCTATTATAATTTCTAAATTGGAAATAATTCAGCATACATAAACTTCAAAAAAAATCTTTAATTATCGTTTCATGGGAAATTAATATGAATAATTTAATATTTGAAATATCAGTATAAGATGTGAATGAGTATATATTTTGTTGTTTTCAAAAACTGATAAAACTTCATAAAACTGAATGTGTGTATGTTGGCATTTTTGGTTGTAAATATTAGTAATATAGCTCAAAGTTGGATACTAATATAGTTCTTTCAAATAAAACCAAAATTTGTTGGGTATGGACAGAATGCAGACACGTACCTGTGAGTGACTGAATTTTGTGCACTTTTGAAAAAAAGAAAGAAAATTATTACACTATATATATAAATGTGAAATTTTTAAAACGTTATGAATTTATGAATAGTACAACGTGACACCCCAATTTCTATCTTCAAATGATCTTCATCCTTCGATTCTAATTTATTAGGTTGCGTATGTATTTCAAAATAAAAAATGCTATTGAAAAGCGTCAGGATCGCCATCTTGTTTTATCCCAAAATGTAGACTAAAAATTACATTCATAATGTCATAGAAAGTAATATTAACAAAAATTTATTGTGAAAAGGAATTATTAATATTCATGTGTTTTCTCAGTTGTTTAGCCGAATGAAATATAGATTCAGCTCAGCCAAGATTGCTTTATGCTTTCGCTTCTTTGTTGAATAAATTTTTAGAGACCTAGATAGTAGTTTAAAGTGTTTACATCAAAAAGGACATTAAATTTTATGTGTAGTAGAATAAATTTCATATCGTATTTGAGTGATAGATAAAAGAGTGCTATTTACATTTTTTCGGACCCCATAAACTATAAAATACAAATGTTTCTGGAGTTCATTGCGAGAAATAAAATCAGCGCTAAATTTATTTATGTTTCTTATGCTGACAAAAAGAGTGTTATCAATGTCACGTTAGACTTTCACTGCGACAAGTTCTTTTTAAATTGTGTATAGCAGCGAAAACAAATTTTATGTTATATAAAACTTGAAAAAAGTTGCGAAATCAGTTTCGGATTATAAATGCTGTACAAAAAAAAATTAAGTCAAATAATTTTCCTCGTATTAATATAATTTTTAAAAATTTTATCTTGCATTTCATGACATTTTTTTTTCTAATACGGCGACACTCGTCGTGCGATTTTCGCCTTTTGTTATTCACTGCGAAGTCTTTCTGGATACTTTGTTGTGGAAGCACCATTTTGGTGAGACAGAATTGCCCCTTCCGAAGGGACAACACATTAACGACCAAGCCTTATTCGGGATTTAAATCCAAGTCCACCGCATGTAACCTCACAACGCTAAGAACCATACCATGTGGGTGTCGCATTTCATAACATGGTGTTGGCATTTCTTTTCCGTTCTTTTGAGGGATCCGGGTTGCCCCAATTCGTCGGCAGATCTATACTGTCCGTCAAGCACCCAGGCACATATGAAACATCACCGAACACTGGGAAATCAACCCTCGGCAGAATTTGCAGGTTTTGTCACGCAGCTTCTGGTCTTCAGGCTAAACAATTGCTTATGGACTGACGGTTCGGGAAGCTTAATTTTGTGGATTATCCGTTATTTCGGCCAAATATCACAACGAAGAAGAAGAACAGTATGCAAACTTTCTGCCAGATATAACGTCAGAGTCAGAGCTTGTGATGCTGCTATAAAGAAAACTTGGCGGAGAGCCATCGTGTGTAAGCCAATGTTAGGAATGTAGTTTATGTGCTGTATAGTCGAATGGCTGTATAGTCGATGGTCGAATGGTTAGAACTCTAGTGGTCGATTCCAGAGACTGTGGGTTCGAGTCCCACTATAAGCATGGCCATTTTTAGCCATTCGAAATCAGCAGGGTCTAATCAGCCTTCGTGTAGCAAAAGAAAAAAAAACTGCAGTCCTCTAAACTGACCAACCCTTATTGGGTAATCATTCGTATGACTTAGGCCATCCGCACATGGGTCGTCTCGTACTCGGCTCGAACTCGAAATGAGATGCACGTCTTGTATGAACTATGCGAAGTCTACCCGCACACTGGTCGAATCACACTCGAAGTGGTTTCGTCTCGTATTCTAAGTGGGATGACGATTCCATATTTTTCTCAGTAGGTTGAATGTGTTCAACGTGCAAAGTACAAAACTTCTTGTTTTTATTTGTTTAAAATGAGTAGCTCCAGTGATGAGGAGGACATTATTATGTTACATTCGTACTGTAAGATAAAAAAGGGGAGGTTTAGGAGGAAAGTACAAGTACATCCGTACTTGGAACGGAATTTTCACCATCGGCTGTTTGTTGCGTCAGATTAATTACAAGAAATTGATACAAAATTTTTAGCATTTTATAGAATGTCAAAAAAATGTCAAAAAATTTCAGTTTGGTAAATTTTAATGTTATAAAATATAATTTTTTTTTGTTATTTATAAAATTATTTGAAATTTCGTTTTCAATCGGAGTTATAAATGCATATAATTTTTAAGATACAAAAGATTGTGCTATGCTCTTGTGTTTGTGAGGGTGAGACGGTGGGACTCAATTAGCAATCACCACGACAATGTCCAGGCTTGAAACTTTTTCATCAAAACTAAAAACATAATTTTTATGTTTACTGATTTGAAAAATTAATTATATTGAATTTCGCTCTGTGTTTTGTATTCGATTATTATGATTTTTTATGTATTTAATCAGAATGTATTTCGTGAAATTGTAATAAGATTTTTTAATGAATGATTGTAATAAGTTTTTGTAATTAATAAAGAAATACTATAATACAATAAATTCTTTTGACTAAACTATGTAACATTAATAAAGTTTGTAATTAAATACTTCTTGTCCAACTTCATTTTACGTTTTTTATGTACAATCTTTTCTAGAATATTCACGGAGCGTGTAGTCATAAAGCTCCGAGTGTTTTTCCTCTTCTCCTACAAATTTAATGTTGAACACTTCCACTGACAATTGAAAATTCCGCGCGTCACGCTCGATTTTTCCCGTTCCAAACAGTTCGGGTGAAACGAAACGAGTACGAATCGAGACCGCTTCGACTTGCCAATCGCCGCTTTAGTGGAGTTCCATTCAATTACGTAGGAAGTTGAGTGGTGGAAAAAATCGCTTCGAGTTCGAGCCGAGTACGAGCCCACCCGTGTGCGGATGGCCTTAGGATTTGGAAATAATAAACATCAAAATTTGGGTAGCCATAAAGAATATCCATCACACTTTTGGGTTCACAAAAGCAACGCATTTCTCGTGGGTTTTAATATTTTTCAAAGAAGCTCAAGATTGCAATTTTACCACGTTTTTATTAACTCGCTATCTTATTTGTGTGTTTGTCCAGTACATATCTTGCAATCAATTTTTAACTAACTTCCCGACAAGCTAGACATTTGAAACTTTTAGAAAAGCTCAGAACATCATGACAATGAATTCTTTTAATACTTTTAGCCATCTTTAAGCAGAATTCATTTTCAGTTAATTTTGTTTTGTATGGAAAGTTAATTAAAAAATCCGCAAGGTGGTGCGACTCGATAGCCAAAGAGCAAGAACAGCTCAATCACGAGTCAATGAGACTCTAGAAGAGCATGAAGCTAGACTTCAACGTCTTTGCGATGCATAAGCTCAACGTTCAGGGCAGGCAGCAGATTTTTACAAGACGATAAACACCTTCTGTGATAAGACTTAATACATAGAATTAATTCAAGTTAATATGATTCAACAGAAAATTTATAAACGTGGTAAATAAAAAGTTCTTTTTATCTAGTAATTTCATTCCTGTAGTATTTATTAGTTTTATTTTACTGCACCAAATATAAACTTTTTCTTCAATAGTAACTTAAACGGGGTTTCAGAAATCTTCGATGACATAAATTGTCATTTAATATGTTTATTATACTAATTAGAGATTATGTTTAAAGGGCGGTAGATTTTAAGGGCTCCTGAATTTTGCAACTCTTAGTTTCTGCTTTTATAAAAGAAACTGCTACATTTTACAGCTGTTTTTTTCATGTTACATAATAAGCATGGTTGATTTCATTAGTGAATGATTCTAACGCAAAAATGTGTTTTCAGAAATCTTAAATAACGTGAATAGAAAAATAATTTCTTTCACTAAAAATAAGTTGATTTCCATTTTACATAACATTAATACATTTTTCAAAATATCCTTTTCGATATTAGTGTCTTTTTGAATCAGAGTTTAAAAATTCTATTAATTGAATTTAAAAAGTTCAATTTTTCAAAGAAATTTCTATTTTATCAATAATAGATAAATGAAATAAGTAAGGGATTACACAGTGGAGGGATAATACTTAAGCTACGACAAATTGTCAAAGAAATCGAACATTCAATGCATCATAATTAACATTTAACCACTAAATTTTGCGGAAAATAGTCCTTGTCTTTTTACTAGCTCTGATACCTCATCTGAACAATTATTTCTCCTGAACTTAAAAGAAATAAACGCTAATCCCCATTTTTCATTCTTTGCAAAAGAAAGAACAAGTTCTTTAACTCCTTTTCCCCATTCATTTTTTTTTCTTTACACAGTGTTTAAAAAAACTTATCCCCATTCAAAGTAAATATAATTCATTCTTTCTGTTTTAAACAAGTTCTTATTCAATAAGTTTTCCAGACAATGCTGGGCTGAAAATTCAGCAACAAAATTTTGTCACAAGCTTTTGACGGTAGTAAATATTATCTAAAACCAATAAAAACAAAACACCACACAAAATGTGTTAAAATCGATTTTTCATGAAAGACAGACCCTGTGTTTCGGGAGATATATGTTCTACGAGCAGCTGCGTATGATAGTACGATGAAAAGGAGGGATCTCCTTGTTTTCTTTTCAAAATATTTGTGAAGTGGTTAATTGATATCCTGTATTCAATAACTTAAAACAATATTTGCTCTGTGTGGAAGGTGGGTTATCTGGGTTCTGAAGGCCATAATGTTTCATCTCTCTCATGACATTCTCCCCTTATATTAGTATTGAAAATAATAGAGGAAATTTGCGGCAAACATTACGATTATGTTCGCCGAGGTATAATGATGGATATATTGATCACGGATAAAGTTTAACAGGAAGAAAATTTTAAGCATCATGTGAGAATGAAATTTTAATGTAAGGGAATTACGCTATTATGAATATATCCATTTGTGCCAATCGGGAGAGTTTAACAAGAGATTTAATTGTGAAATGTAAACAAATTCAATCCAATTTCATTATTTTAAACACCCTTTTTACATTCGTAAGTGGCGGTCTATTTTAAATCTCAATACTGTGGCAAAAATATATCTGTTGTTACTGTAGCTATATTAATTAGCACTGTTTCTTTTGTTGAATTATTGCGTAAGAATTATCGAGCTCTGCTTTGGAGGAAAAACATTGAATTTGCCCTCAAATTTCACTATTTGATTCAAAATTTCAGATTTTTAAAGGAAATATTTTATGCATTTTTTTTTGTTTCTCGACTTTATTTTTTTAAGTTTTAGAAGATTGTTTCATTTTATTTAAGCATCGTTGTCTAGATTGAAAATAAGGCTTTCCCCTTTGGTTTACAATGAGCAAATCCAGTGATGCTCCGGTGCAATGAAATATGAGAAATTGCAGACTAAGCAGTGCAACAACCCCACAGAGCTATTTTGATCCTGCTGTCAAATTATATGCCTATGATATGTCTACTCTCCCGTCCACATCATAACTGCCTGTATTAGACCAAGGCTCATAAAGTGGAGTAATGTTCAGGGTCATTTTAGCCGGGAAAGGGGTTGGAAAAAAATGACGATAAGTTTCAAGTATGGCAGGGTTTTTTATGTGGACTGCATTCTAGAAGTAGGGAGAACAATGACTCTAGAGGTTCTCCGTACACATCTTTCACTAACAAGATTCCGAGATCCCATTTTCGATCAAATCATTATGAGACGGCATAAAAAAGTCATTTATTAGGGTCTACAATTTTGAGTACTACAGTAATAAATAATCCCATGTATTACTATATTACTCAAAATTGGTCATTCTTTGAGGTGGAAAAATCTCTTTTATTTTCGGCTTTACCAAATTTCTTAAAGTTTTTTTATAAAAAACATTAAGATATTTATATTTGGAAGTTCTTCGAATTAATTGCTGAGTCAAAAAATATCTCTAATGAGAATTTTTACATGAATATATAGAAATCTTAAGGGACAAGGGACCTTCAACCTCTAATTTTTTAATTATCAATTTCTAGATCCATATACAAAATAAGAATAATTTGTATTCTTTTTTTGTACACAGAAGAACCTTAAAGTTCAGAATAAGGAATTTTTGGCTTAATAATGCCTGTTTAAAAATAAAAATGAAAAATGCTAGAATTTTTCATTTAAGCATCGTTGTCTATATATATATATATATATATATATATATATATATATATATATATATATATATATATATATATATATATATATATATATATATATATATATATATATATATATATATATATATAGACTTATGGTATTTTATGGTAAAAAATAGAGTTTATGTCTATATATATATATATATATAAACATAACTGTGAATTGATTTTTCTTCTTGTATGAATAAAAAACCATAAATATATTTTTTTTAATCTGCTTGTTATTTCTTTATGTTTTTCATTATTTCATGGTCTATATATACAAAAAATATTTGTGATTTCAAAGAGTTTTATGGCAAAAAATTCTATTAAAGTCCTCAGTCATTTGAAAGAAATTAGAAGAAAATGAATGCAAATACAGCATTTTGAAAAATTTTAACATATTTGAAGATTTTTTTAAAAAATCAGGCCTTATTCTTCCCCAATATAGTTATGTGTGAATTTTAAATGCCTTTAAAGTAGTAGAAAAAATATTAAGTATTTTCAATTTTTATATAGTGTAAAATAATGAAAAATTAAAAAAAAACATGTTAAAGGTCTATTTTTCTCTTAAAGAGCGCATTAAATCAACTTATGAGTTTAATTTATTTCGGGTTCATTGATATGTGCCCGCATGGGTTTACTTTTTGCTAACAAATTCATATAGAAGAAGACATAATATGATTTTGTTACGCAAGTCATCTTTGAAATAAGTTTTAAGTCTGACAGCGTGAATCAAAATGTTTCTTATAGACATCAATTTATTAATTACATTAATACATTATTTAATAATAAACAAAAAAGACGAATAATCATCTAAATATAATCAACAAACCATACATAATTTCAGTTATACGTTGCTACATATATAGTTATAAGCATACAAATATATGTTGCGGCTTTATCCTTGTATGTAGACCGTGGAAATACTACTAAGTTTCTCACAGATTCCCTTTTCATTTGTAAGAAATTTTTCTGCATGTTCCCCGGTCGGCAAGGCTATTAAGTAATATCCAAACAATTCTAGATAAAATGATTTCGGAGGATTCAACCGGTACGCTTTATTGTGTAAATAGCTTTTGCGGAGAACCCTACAACATATGGATAACGAGGATAATGTACATGTCTAATGTACTGGTGTTTCACACGTTTCCTTCAGCTAAAGTGCTAAGCTAATATCTATCCGGAATACAAAGTATCGCCATTCTAGAAAATTTTCTTCTCATATATAAGTAAGTGCTGTTGGTAAATAAAAAACACGCACAAATAAAGGCGAGTAAGAAATAAGATAGCGAAAATACAAACCACGTGTCGACATGGAAAGCAATAACAACTGCTTATTTCTGATTTTCAGTGTCTTTTTTTTTCCACTGACCATAAAGTATGTAATATTCTCTAAAAAAATACAAAATAGAATTTATCAGCACACTGTTATACTTGCGTCTGAAAACTATGCTGTTTCCAAAAAAAAGTAAATTACGATATAACATACTTTTTGTCTCAAAAATGCTAAGTAAATTTTTACGTTAAACTTTGTAAATTAATTTCGAGAAAAAATATTTTTATCATGTTTATTTTTTTAGAATTTTCATCAACAATTCAAAATTAAATAAACATAGAAAGTATTTTTTAATTGTGTTATTAAATTTCAGTTAAAGAAGGAGGAACTGCAATTAAAAATTGAAAATCTAAGTGCACAATAAAATTCGTTTGGGTAAATAAAGCAAAATAGAAATAACGATAAAAATAGCCAAGCTGGCATAGAGAAGATAAACGAAAGTTTCTATTTTTTTATTTTAATATTAGCATTTTGGAACTTATTCATTAAACAAAGATAAAATTTCTGTCACTTTAATTTATTTAAAAATCCATTAAATTTCGTGCTATATTTTTTTTCTCTCTATAAATTGAAAAAAACAATTTTATTACAAATTGAATTCATGGATAAAAATTTTAACTAACCAAAAAGCATTCGAAAAATTCAATAAAGAATTTTAATAAAAGCAGTCAATTTTCTGAAAGCATAAGGATAATGGATAAAAGAGTGCATTGAAGCTCTTAAAAATTTCTTTTAGGATACATTATGTGAATGGTAAGAATTATTGCAAAACAGTGATCGGTCCAGTGAAATTCTGCGGCGTTTTCTTTTTCTCCTAAATAACATCAAAATAAAACATTAGAATTAATTTTTTTTTCCTGTCAAAAAATGGTATTTATGCTGCACCCCATGTTTAAAAATGGAACTTAAATCTATTGTACTGATTTTAAGAGGCTTTGAATTATTCATTATGAATATAGCTTAATTTATATTCATGTTCAATTTTCTTCTGTACTTGTAATCATTCTTTTACAATTAAGATTACAGATAATGCATATATAAATCATTCGTAAATCTTAGATTTTTTATATTTAGAAGTAATCAAAGACATCCTTTTAAAAGTTAATTATTCGCATTGATACTTAGAATCTATAATTACTCATTTTATAATCAAAATGGACTTCTCTTAGGGTGCAGATATTCCGGTTAAATTAGTTATTTTCAAAATGTTAATTTTTTTAGAAGACGAATATATAAATTATGCACAATAATTAATTTTTCATGGCATTAATACTCTAATTTAAATATTCATTATTAATGTTTTAAATTTCTTGAAACTCCACGTTCTTAAGATAAAGCAAAGGTTGTTGTTTTCAGATATAATCTTAATTATTAATTTAATTATATAGTGATTTATTAAAAAATCTGCATCCCAATTATACTAAAAATTTCTATTTCTTGAATTGTTTTTATGGTGCCAGGTAGATAAATTAACCATGACCATTTTATTTTAATCTAAGAGTGGAATAACTATGGGAGTAACAATTCCCAGTCCTTAAGAGTTTCTTACAAATATCCTCCAAACAATTTTTATTTCTCCTCAATAATGTAGTTTTTAAACTGTTATATAAAACATAGTTAAATAATCCTTAAATATCCCTAAAAAAATGAAAACATTCTTTAAAACAAACTATGTTACAAGCAGAGTAGAAAATTGATACGTCTCCAAAAACAGGATATTAGTTTATTTAAAGTTGTCTTTCCGATGGAAGAAGCTGGAAATGTCTGTCACACACACACACACACACACACACATATATATATATATATGTGTGTGTGTGTAAGTATGTATGCATGTAAGAATCTGTGCAGTCCGTGTGTAGGGAAAATTGGTAAAAAATATTATTCATTTAAGAGAACAAACATCTAACCAAATTAGTCAATAGGACCAAAGTATGACATTTTTTAATAATCAATGTAGGAATATCTAGATACGAATGCTCTATAGAGACCTAAACATCCCATTAAACTGCAAAACAATTTCGCAGAAATGAATTTAAAGTTTCTTATTTTCAAATATATTCTTAATTATTCATTTAATGATATAGTTATGTATTAAATAATTCTGAAACCCAATTATGGTATAAATTTCTGTGTTTTAAATTTTTGTATGATAAGGGTATGATAAGTATTTAAATTTTTGTATGATTAATTAAACAAGTTAATTTTTATTTTAATTTGAAAAAAGTTATAACAACTGCATTAGCAATTCGTAATCATTAAATTATTTTTCAAATTTCCCCCAAAATGTTTACTTTTCCTTGCCAATAAAGTTTTTTTACTATTATACGAACGAAACATAGCAAAATAAGCCTTAAATATCAAGAAATAAATAAAAACGTTCTTTAAAAGTATGTGACAAACAAAATAGAAATATTGATACGTCTCTAAAAACAGGATATTAGTTTATTTAAAGTTGTCATTCCGATGGAAGAAGTAGAAAATTTCAGACAGGCCTCAATAAGGGTGAAAATTTTCATTCGCAGTTTTCGAGAACTGCTGGAAGGAAAAAAAATATAAAAAGTAAAAATTCATAGGAGTCGAGAGTTATTTTCTTTTTTCTCCAACAATATGTCAAAATCAAACTTCAGTAGGCTTTTCATTGTCAGAAACATGTTATATTAACAGCTGCACGTGTCATACATCTCCAAAAAGGAAGTAAAATCCCGTACAGTGTAAAATGATCAATAATTTGAAGTTTTTGTCTACGATTCGATTTAATTATTACTTTGGTAAATATAATTTTTTGTCTTACCTCTTCATATTTTTTAGCAGATCAGATAAATTTTATTTCCTCTTAAGGTTTCTTAGAGTATTTGTTGGAATAATTTTCACCTGAATATTGTTACATAAGTGTTCAATACATACAACCATAAACAGTAAGTCATGCCTTTGTATTCTGTAAAACTTTAATGTAATTTTTAATAAATTTTCGAGCCCATAAAATGATAAAATTAACACACTTCCAATTATATTTCCAGTTAAGAAATTTTCGACCTTTTCTTCCACTTCAAATATTTTTCCTTGTAAGCAGATTTACACTACCCTATAATAATGGACCGGACGCCAGGGGAATTGCATTAAATCCGACTGCATGTTGGATTTTATGCAAATCCAGTGCTCGCACGTGACCTGTTAAGGTGAAATACAATATGCGAAGTGGTAATGTCATTAGTTTTGCGAAAAATTGTGACAATACATTGAAATGAAAGAAAGTTTGTGACTTTGAAAGAGGTGTTATATTTGGTTGTCACATTAGTGGCAAGACTATTCGCGCAATTGCGGTAAAATTATCACAGCCATGGTCAACTGTTGGTGATGTTGTGAAGAAATGGAAGACTACGGGATTGAGGACACGAACTGCACACGTTGATCGTCCCGAACGTAAAATGACCCAATGGGGTCGGCGTGTTCTGAAGCGTGAGGTTCGTAAGAACCGCAAGAAACCACACCATATCATCAACAGTGAGTTTTGGCAGGCAGCAGGGGTTCCGGTGCAACGCAATACTTTGCGTAAAAAACTGCACGCCCTCAATATCCACGGATACATTGCCCCACACAAACCAAACATCACCCCATCCAACAAAGTCGGCAGACTCGCTTGATGTTTGCAACGTCGCAACTAGGGTTTTCGATTTTGAGCAATTTTTTTTAAAACCCGGGTTTCGGGTTTGACCGGGTTTTTTATTTAAAACCCGGGTTTTCCCGGGTTTACTTAGTTGGTTCCAGGTGGTCAATAGCAAAGAACTAAAATAATAAATAGTTTAATGGAAGCATTTAATTTATTTCGGAATTTCAAATATAAAAATAACAGTAAATAAATTTAATGTTAATTAACATATACATATATGTATAACATAAATAAAAGTGGTACAAATACCTCATTTTTTATAAAACTGCCTTAAAACAATCATTGCACTCAACGTATCATCATTGAGTCGGCTTCTTAGTTTATTAGCAAAGAAACCCATTACAGAAAATGCTCGTTCTGCTTCCACCGAAGTTGGTCGAATTGTTGTTAAAAACCTGTAAAGTTTATCTAGCATTTCGGGTCGGCTTTTTGTTGCCCGAAACAACTCAATTTCTTTTCTTATGATATATGCACCAGAGTTTGATTTTTTATGATTTTCCTTATTATCATTCTCCTGCAGAAACATACCAAGCTCATCAGATAGGGACATCTGTTTAGTACAAGCACCATTACTCGTAGCATCACCTTCAATTCCATCTTTTAACTCTCACCTCAACTGATACTTCTGATTCAGACTCTGAGCCATTATCATTTATGTTGAATATTAATTTAACTGGTATTTTATTGTATCAAATAAATAACTAATTCCCCGGGTTTACATAAAAAATTCCCCGGGTTTCGGGTTTGTAAAATCTTTGAAAAACCCGGATTTTCGGGTGAGGAAACCCAGGTCAAAAACCCTAGTCGCAACTGGACTATGGACCAATGAAAAACTGTTTTATGGAACGACGAGCCCCTCTAAACGTTCTTCCAGTCAGATGGGCGTGCTCGAGTTTTGCGAATGCCAGGCGAACGCCTGTTACTCGAGTGCATCGTTCCAACTCTCAAGTTCGGTGATGGTTGTGTACTTGTTTAGGAGTGTTTTTCGTGGTATGGACAGGGACCTTTGCATGTTGTTCCTGGGAAAAGGAATGCCGACGCCTACATGAATATTTCGGACAATCAGGTTCTTCCTACGCTTTGGCAATTTTATGGAATGGACGAACGTTTCTTCCAGAACGACAACGGTCCATGTCATGTTGCAGCCAAACAGTGGTATCGAGATATGGATGAAAAATGTCTTTTTTGTTTAGACTCCGGATCTAAACCCCATAGACCATTTGCGGGACGAGTTCCAGTGACGAGGTTCTTGTAAGGTATGTAGGTTCATGTGTTATTCGGTCATAAGGAGGTGTGTTCATTCACTCTATATGGTGGTTCCATAATGACATTAAAAGCATGTAGGCAGGTGATTGTACGAAGAAAAATTCGCCTGAAGCATTGGTTAAAAATTCATAAAATTGTCAAAATATCAAGAAGATAAAAAATTATTTGAAACTTTAATTTGCTTTTAATTAAAAAACTAGAAGATTATTCAAATACACAAAAATCTTTGAAATTTATTAATGTTAATGAACATCCATATTAAACAACATAAGTATCTACCATTTTTTAGGCGTTTTCTAAAGCCCTACAAAGTTATTAGGGTATTTTGAAAGTACTAGGAAGAAATTTTGATGCACTCTTCCTGATCACACAGTTAGGAGGCCTCCTTAAGTTATAAAATTTCTAACATAACGAAGGAAAATTGTTTACGTCCAACTAACGAAATAAGAAAGTCCGGTAGCGAATAGACAAAGCTTTGAAAATTCAGAGCTATTATTTTAAATAGTTTTTGTTTGACGACGAACATGTTTAAAGTTACGTTTTGTAATAATAGAAAAGTTTTCGGAAGTTATTTGCAATAAAATATATATTGTAAAAAATATATTTTGAGATTTAATTTCAAAGGTTTTCAAGATTTTTTTAACTCTTACTCGAAGTAATATATAAATATAAAATATTTGAGAACGAAATACTTTAACTTGAGTTCGCTATCCAAAAACAATTGCTTAGACACAACAAAATTGAAAAGAAGAGATGCTCTTGAATATCTTATTAAAACATTTTCAACACAAGGTAAACTTTAAATATACTTTTAGTGAGGGGAATGGTATCAAACAAGCTAGGTATAATATTGAATTATACCTAGATTTTTAATTTAATTTAATACTTATGATAAATTAAAAATAAATTTTAATTTAATACTTAAAAATTACATACCCTTATTATATTTAATTATTAAAATAAAAATTCCTTGGAATACCAAAACACAGAAAGACTACAGAAAGACAGAAATAATTTACGACAAGTTATTTAGAAAGGATATGAATAATAATTTATATTCATGCACCTTATAATACACAAAATTGAAGCACAAAAACTGAAACACAAAAATTTACACAAGGGGAGTTAAATAATTTAGAACGTGCTTTAAATATATCAAAAGAATGTGCTCAAGTTTTAGGATCTCGACATAAAAATAACAATTTACTTTCTATAGGAACAACATTTTGGTGGTACAAAAATGAAGAAAAATAATTTATAACGTATTTTTCTCAAGAAAAATTACTTGTATACTGTATAGATTTTCCTGGACGTATAACTCATTTATCTTCCACAACTCATCATGATCCATCTCAGAGGAGAATATTTAATGATTCTAGTAACAGAACGTTAAAATGTGTCTTAATGTATAATGGTAATTTTTTGCATCAATTCCTGTAGCTCCTTCAGTAATTTTAGGAACAACATTTTGGTGGTACAAAAATGAAGAAAAATAATTTACAACGTATTTTTCTCAGGAAAAATCACTTGTGTACTGTTTATATTTTCCTGGACTTATAACACATTTATCATCCACCCCTCATCATGATCCATTTCTGGAGACTATTTACTGATTCTAGTAACAGAACCTTAAAATGTGTCTGAATGCATAATGGTAATTTTTTTGCATCAATTCCTGTAGCTTATTCAGTAATTTTAAGAGAATCATACTAAAACGTTGATTTTCTCCTCATTAAAATAAAATATCGAGAACATAAATGGCAAATTTGTAGGAATTCAAAAACTTTATCCATGTTATTAGGCCAGCAAGGTGGTTACAAAACTGTCCTGTTTCCTGTGTGAGTAGGATAGTAGATCTAAAAACGAGCACTGCGTTAGGAAAGAAAGACCTCTAAGGAAAATTTTCATTCCAGGGTCAAAGAATGGTCAAAGAATATATATATATATATATATATATATATATATATATATATATATATATAAGGCCCATTTATTAAAAATTAAGGGAAATTTATTATATCCTTTGATTTAATTTTTAATTAATTACATTAAAAATAGTTCTTTAAAATTTGATCAACAAATGATTTAATTATTTAAGGCTTGCTAATAATCTTAAGAGTTTTAAGAGTTATATGAGAAAAACATGTTTGGACATAGTTGAGCGAGAAATAGAAGTAATTCAAATGAATCCAATTAAAATAAACAAATGTAAGAAAAATAAATAATTTTTTTTCATCAAATATTCATTATTTTTTATATTTTATTAATTTGTATTACGCTTTGGTGAAATAAATATTACGAATAATAAATACAGCAATTAAAACTGAATTAATTATGTTAAAAATTCCGAAATTATCCTTTTTTTGAATTAAATATGCAGTATGATGCCGTAATTACAATAATATTTTCTTTCAACGAGTTTCATAGATTGACAGTTCATAGTATGTACGTAGTTTCCATGACACGAACAATTTTTCATTGTTTCAATGCTTCTAGTCTCAAAAAATTAAAAATCTGCCTTTGACGAACACAGATTGCATTTTTATCTCAAAACTAACTTAAAATTTTATAAAGTTTCAGAAAGTATAAAATTTAATTCATCAAGTATATTAACTAAATAGGTTGATCGAAATATGATAAAATTTTATAATTTACATGATTCAAATTAGTGTAAACAGTTTTGGACTTTTAAAACATGTAATACTTTTTACAATGTGTTTCGACAGATAATAAACAAGTCCTCTTACCACAATTGCACAAAAAATTAGGACAGATGAAACAATTTGTTAAAACTTTTGATAAAATTTGTGATTGTTTTTGATATTTAAATGATTTTTTATACATATATCGGAAGGTAAAATCAAAGAAGGTGTGGTCGTTGTCCAAATATAAGACTGTTAATGAAGGATAAAAAATTTGAGGTGAAAATGAAAATGATCTTGATGAAAGCATGGATTAATTTGAAAGACGTCACTGAGAAATGTTTAGGAAATTACAAGGATCCAAAGTATACAATGATAAACGGAAAAAAATGCTACAAAATTTTAAAGAACTGCGGCGGAATATGAGCTTAAAAATAGGCTTTTTGCACTCCCATCTTGTGTATTTTCACGAAAATCGTGGTGCATTGAGTGATGAACAGGGCGAGAGGTTTCAACTAGATATAAAACAGATTACTTTGGCATATGACTGCTGGAGGTTAAAAAGAGACATTGAACCAGTTATAATATTAAAATACAAAAGCGTTCCCTTGAAGGAAAAGTGAAATAATTGTCTAATTTTTATAATCTTATTTCTTTTTGAATATATATATATATATATATATATATATATATATATATATATATATATATATATATATATATATATATATGTATATATATCTGACTTTATTATTATTTTCACTGGTTATCAAACATTTAGAAAAAGTCACAAAAATAGCGATTACTCAAAAAGTTACGCGTGGAATTTAATGAAACTTATACACATTATACAACACATAGGTCGGTACAAAATAGCATAAAAAATCACCAGATAATTACGGTGTTATAGAAACTAGAATACGTATACAATGAACAAATCGGATGTGTCATTTTGGTTTAGGAAAAGTACATTTAATATGGCGTATGATCTCCCCGAGAAGCAATACAGCACATACAACGATGTGTGATGCTGTCAATTATGCGGTCTATGAGTTTGGTAGGAAGTGAGAGCCATTACTCTTGCCAAGTAGTTGAAAGCGTGGCTAGGGTCAAAGGAGGAGGATTGAGAGCAGCTATACGTCGTCTAAAAGATTCCCAAACATGCTCGATACTATTCAGGTCCGGTGATCGAGCTGGCCACTCCATGTGATCAATTGTTTATTTCTCCAGATAAGCATCCGCGATGCGAGCCCTCTTTGCGGTCTCGCCCTGTGCTGTCTCGCGTTATCGTACTTAAGCTTCAATGATCTCTATAGTCATCTCTATAGGTGTGAGCATCCACATTTCCACGGGGACATGGAGGTCTGTGCGTCCACCCAAACAGATACCACCCCAAACACAGACACTGCCTGATCTAAATGTATCTTTTTCACGCATGTGTGATGGATGAAAATGAGTTCCAGATTCTCTCCAAATCAAAATACGTCTACTATCGCTTTGGAGGCTAAACCTGGACTCATTCATAAAGAGAACAGCCCTCCATCGATCACGCGTCCAGTGGACATGGTGCCGTGCCCACTGCAAACGTTTCCGCCTATGGCGTGACGTGAGCGTAACGCAAATGGCTGGTCCCCTCGCAAAAAGACCCCCTTCGAAAAGCCTTCTATGCACGGTTGATGTTGATACTAACCTTCCAGAGCTTGCATGGAGGAAGGATATGCAGACGGAGCTTGCAGAGAGTTGCGGTTCTAGTATTTCTTCTTGCGCATAATGACAAATATCGGTCCTTGGTTCTCGTCGTCGCGTATGGCCGTCCTTGGCTGAACCTCCTGGATGCCGAATCCGTGGTTATAAATTGTTGCTAATGTCTATGAACCACAAACTAACTCACATTTAGCCATCTGGCCACTTCTGTTGGACTTTGTCCTACCTCTAGTCTCTCAATACCTTACCATCGCAGTTCTTCATTCAAATGATGCCTTGAGGTCATTGTTACAATTTGGCTATGCCAGATGTTTAAATTCAGCCTCGCAGATACAATTGTCGCCTTCCTCTGGGACATGAACTTTTATGCTCCTCGTAAATGACGTATTGCGACTGAAGCGCCACTATTTTGCATAACGTAGTATTGTTCAGCACCTTTTATTTAACAAGATATTCAAATTTTAAACAGATTGGCCTAGTTTTGATCTTGTTATCCCTCTTGTGATTTTCCTTAATTTTTCATAACTATTGTATTTGGTTTTTCAAGTAGTTTTTGTACGTACATTTTATTCTAATAATGAATGTTTTCTAAATTGTATATACGAGTATTTTTATAAATGTCAGAAATTTGAAATTTTTAGTTTCACAAATGTAAAAAAAAAACTTTACGTGATATAGAAAATTGGATACTATTTTTGAAATAAGCGTAACATATATCATATAATTTGCGTATGTTTATGTAAACCCCAGACAAAAATTAAAATTTTGTAGGCCTGTGTAATTAATAAAATGAAATAAATTTCATTACCTGCCCCTATAATATTCTTTCAACATTTTCTTTACAGATATTGAAATATTTAACGAGTATTCTAATGCTCATAATCTTAAAATAAAAAATTAAACGATGTGATTTTATGATCGATGTCCTTTAGTCTGTTTTATAAAAACGAATTTATCGAAATGCGAAGAAAGATTAGTTCAATTAAGTAGAAAAATATTCAAGAGGGCATGATCTTTTATCGTGCCCAAAATATCTGAAACTTTTTGACATAAGAAGTTCTAAAAAATTCGAACTGACATAAATTTAACGCTTTGTATTTAGTTCTTACATAAATGAGATAGCGAAGTGGTTATCATTCAAGCGTTAAGATTGTATAAAAACATCAAAAAGAAGTCTTACCTGTAAGGAAAAAAGCTTTTTTTTTTAAGAGACGATTTTAAGAGTGATAACCATTTTAAACTCATAGAATTTATTAGGTTTTTACATTATTTTTTACCGATGAATTTATTTTGTAAAGGACCTCCCATATTTTTCAGTCCGCTCTGGGGACCTGCAAAATCATGACATGTTAGTGTGGGATGATATTGGTGCAGGTATCGTATCCCTATTTAATTAGTAACAAGGACTAGAGTTTAGAGAACTACTTTTCAAAGCACGTGATTGAGTGTACATTTTATTCTGTATCTATTGTTTAAAAATCATCGTTACCTAAACTAAATGGTGCTCAGTGGATATTTATTTATTCCATCCCTACATTGCCTTCCTCTAAAGCTGCCAATAAATTTGCGCCGCTCCTCCCTCGTTTAAATATTAATTAGTGGCTTTGTTCATCATGGTAGTTTGTTTATGTTTTAACATTCGCAATATAACATCCACTATTTTATATTTTAACATTGGAATCAAAAATAATATTGCTCTTCGAATTCGGTATTTCTGCAAAGTTTAGAAAGGCGATTGTCACATCTAATGTTCTGAACAACAGTTGGAGTTTTTCTTCTTGTTGGCACGAAACTTACTCAGCCCCTATTGTAACTGTGCATACATGATGCAATTATCTTATACGCATAAGTCATTGCAGTTAACATAATTGGACGAATGCGAGTGGGCGTTAATATGGCATTTACGCTATGAGAACATATTGTAAATCTATAAATTTTTAAATTAACTATGTCAGTTAAGGTTTCAAAGGTCCGGTGTTTCCATTGTTAAGAAATAATAGTCTGCGATCAAACAAGATGTACAAAATTATTATAACTCTATATGAAAAAAAATTCAAATGGACTGATGAGCAGAAAACATAAAATACATCTTATCATATCATCTGACCATATTGAGTTAGATAGTGAAATGTTTACTGAACATTTCTAGTTCAAGTTACCACAATGTGTGCCACGAAACATTACCTCAAAAGTCGCTTATAAAAAAACACTGCCATTCTATAGCCATATTCCTACATGCCGTTCTAGCTGTAAACACACATAACATCACATAAGCTGTAAAAACACATCAGTTGTGTCACTATTCGACTCAGTGACCCCTAAAAGTATGTATTCGACACTACTCTCGGCCATTTAGGACATTTTATCACCCGCCTGTATAAGCTGTTTTTGTAACTTTTTTAAAGTTTTCCCTAAAAATAATAATTTGAGGGTTATAAAATTTATATCACGAGAAAGATCATAAAAAGTCCTTCAAAATAAGATCTTTTTCGAAACTTTACCTCCCTTTTCTGATTTTTGGTGAATTTTTAAAGATAAATTTTTTTGAATTTAATTTATTAAATGCTGATCACGTGATTTCTTTTCTGGTACTTTAAATAAATTTATCGTCACGTGCATGAAAACTAAATAGACAAAAAATATTTTTTTCTTGCTAATGCGGCAGACGATTGGACATTACTTTGTCTATAAAAATATCCCTTACGATTTTTTTATAAATATTTTTTTTTTACATCAATTGTATACATTGACTGTCGTATTCATTATAAATATATATATATTTATATTTTTTGGCACTAATTGCATACATTGACCTTTTTTTTAAATTTGAATGTACTCCGTAGCGAAGTGCGGGTTTTCAGCTAGTATATATATATATACACTGAAGTGCCACTGAATTAGGGATAGCAAAGTCTATGCAAATTGTGTAGCGCTACGCATCATGTATGGGCAAGTGAGGGCGCTGTGGTAACTGCATATATAGCGCGTACTGCGGTTGTTCTGAATTAGTTGTTGGAATTGCCAGTATGAGTAAACTGCCTGATTTAGACGCCTTCGATCGCGGACAAATCGTAGGTGCGCAACGCATGGGCCATTCAATTTCCGAAATCGTCAGACAGCTAGGATTTTCAAGGTCGACAGTGTCAAGAGTATACCAAGAATACATGGATGGTGGAAAAAAAAGTAGCGATCGGGCAAACTGCAAAGGACAATTAGCCTTGACAGTGCGTGGTGAGAGACGGCTCAGGCGTATTGTACGTAGCCAGCAAAGCCAAACATTAGCTCAAATTACTACCCAGTTTTATGACGGTGCCAGTCGTACAGTCAGTAAACGGACTGTGCAACGCTCGCTTCACCGTATGGGTTTCGGGAGCCGCCGACCTACGAGAGTACCATTGCTCTGTACTCGCCATCGGGCTGCACGTCTTGCCTGGGCAAGAGAGCACAGAGACTGGAGTGTAGAGGACTGGAAACGAGTAGAATGGAGTGATGAGTCTCGATTCCGACTACTTAACGCCGACGGGAGGCTGGCGATATGGCGTCAGGCTCATGAAACCATGGATCCTGCATGCCTGGCTGAAGCTGTACAAGGACATGGTGGCTCAATTTTGGTCTGGGGTGATTTTTCGTGGAACAGTTTGGGATCTTTGGTGAGTGTACCAACCTCCCTCAATGCAATTCGGTACGTAGAGTTTCTGGGTGATCACCTCCATCCGTTTATGCTGTTCTGTTATCCGCACGGTAATGGAGTTTTCCAGCAAGACAACTGTATCTCTCACAAGTCCCGGTTGGCTACTGGCTGGTTGGATGAGCATTCCTCTGACTTCTCTGTCATGAATTGGCCACCTAGAAGCCCAGACTTAAATCCTATTGAGCATCTTTGGGATGTTTTGGAACAAGGCGTGAAAGGCCATCACACAGCACCAAAGAACCTTACTGAATTATGGACAGCTTTAGCCAATATTTGGCAAGCCATTCCCGTGGAACGTTTACAGAAACTTGTTGAATCTATGCCTCGTCGTGTGGCAACCGTTATCAAGGCCAGAGGAGGTCCAACTTGTTACTAGATAGGTATCCCTAATTCAGTGGCACTTCAGTGTATATAAGGATCGTTGGGACTGGATAAAACGAACGACACATGCGGAAAAACGATGGATCCGAAAACGATCGATCGAGATTCCACTGTATATATATATGAATTAGTGGGATGGTGTGTATGTGTGTAGTGGAAATTGGAGAAAAAAATATTAATAATTTAAGAAAAAAAATTGAAAAGAAATGAAAATATGAAATTTCTTTAAAAATCTCTTTCGAAATATCTATATATATGCCTTCTATAGAATACTAAATATCACATTTAACTATAAAACAAATTCACAGAAATAAATTTAAAAATCCATAAATGATTAAAGCACAAATGAATAAGACTGTTTTCAATGTTCTTCCTCAGTAGCGCTATCAATAATAACATTAACATCAACTGTCTACAATTAGTTTAATCTTAAAAATTAAATTGACGTTAAACGGGCTGTAGAATACATTAACATGTAAAATTCTTAAACTGTTTTTATTATAATTATTTCCAATAGCAAGTAATAAACAAAAAAAACAAAAAAGGTACAAGAAATCAGACAACAACATGAAGAAAAATAAAAGCACGAGTAAATCGAAGAAAGAAACAGGCACGTATCAATTGCTCAATGCCCTCGCCTCCCAACATCAGCTTTAGAGATCCAGAGGCTACATTACCTCAAATGTCTGGAGGTGAGAAATGACCATAACTCGGGGTTTACGCAAATAATGCAGAAAAGACTCTCGAGAATATATTCTTAAACTAGGATGGTACAATCTAAGGTGAGTGGATCTTCAACTCCCTTTTAATCCCAGAATTTTTAATAACTCATTCTTTTTTAGTTCAGTCTGATCATAATTACTTCTTTTTGATTATTAATTTTGTTGACAACCTATAATTCATCTATACAGAGTACGGTAGAATGGACTACTACATTTCTCAAGGTCACTGAAAACAGAGTGGTAGGTTGTATGCCACCGAGGGAGGTGGGAACAGGCCGGGAGAATTTTCTAGTAGGCAATAGACATAAGTTGATCACGGGAAATCGCTGTTTCATTATCGAGACGTTATTTAACACTTTCAGGGGCAACAACCTTCACCGTTTGTACGGTGCAGATTATTTTCCTAATTTTTTTTTGAAAACTTTTTCATCTTGAAAATTTTTCTGATTAAAGGTTGCAAAATGTTTTTACTTCTTTAAACTGATAACAGAGGGCCGAACTAGCCATTTTTTCTGCTCATTTCACTGGAATACATCGAATTCAAGTGGAAAAAGACTAGATTCAGGCGTTTGCACTGTGTAAATGGCGCCCCTCAAATGGCTAAAAACAACAATTCCGAGACCGCGACACAGAGAGCATTTAGGACACGCTTTGGAATCTATTCAAATGGTGCAGTTTCAGATTGAAAAAGCAATCCTGCGACGGGTTTCAAACTTGAGAGCAATTAGGTTTGAATTACAAGTAAACTATGTCTTAGTCCTCGGAACATTAGAACACCTGAACAGTTGCAACGAGTCCGTAAGTCCACTATTCGTGAGGAAATTACCACTAGTCACCCAAAGATTATCAACAGAGGGATCGTAAAAAATAGAATAGCTTCGGAAGTGCATTACAAATAATGGGCGTCCCTTAGGTTGATGTTATTCCAAAACCTAGATAAAAAAGTTTCAGATCTCTACTTATGAAACTACCACGGATTATTAACGTAGGATTACTTATCATTGCTTAATTCTTTTGTGTATATATATATATATATATATATATATATATACGTCAAAATTTTCATGAATTTTAGTACTTTTCTGTTCAATTTTTTACTCCTCGCTCAAGCGATACAGACTGAGTTTGGCATACTGCCAAAATTATAACTCGCGACGACGGACATCTGGAATTTTGCTTTCCGGAAGACCGTTATGGAGGAACGTAATCCTACGTTAAAAAGACTAGACTGGTAACGCGTTACATAAATATAAAGCTTTCCTCTGTTCATTATTTAGTTACTTTTTCATAACCCTTTGAAATGTGTGTGTCCATTCTGCACTCCTTGGAAAAACTCTTATGCATTATCTTATGTTATCCCGTATTCATTTTAAAATTCACATACTGCAAAAAATATTGTACCCATTAAAACATACCTTTGTACTCTCCGGTGCCTGAAGTTACTTTCGCACACACCGTAGAAAGAAGAAAGTTTCAAATTAATAATCTTCTTTCATGAATAAAAGAGGAAAATAAGGAATATTTTGTTAAGAATTCATATTAATTATATCATAATTAATACAATAAGAAATTTTGAAAAAAATATATTGATGTGCTGTGCAGAAAATTTAAAAAATTAAGAATATATTTTGTGAATACAAGTATTAATTACAGGACGCTGGTATTAATTATATCGTAATTAATACAATAAGACATTTTTAAAAAAATCATATATTCGCCTGTTGGGCAAAAAAATTAATATTCAAGACAACATTTTGGAACATCAAATCTTTATGTTGAAGTTTATTCGAATGCTTAGTTTCACGGATCAAATGATTTATGCTCACATATTATTTTAGTATGAAAAAAATACTATAATAGAAAATATATACAAAACTATAGTAGAAATTACGTTATGGCTATCAGTGTAGGTTGGTTGATTGGCGTAGAATGCTACGGTCAACTTTTGATAACAACTGTTACATCACATGCTTGGAATAAAATTGCTACCGCTTATTTACAAAAAATTCAGATTAAAACATTATACAAAGTATATAGAATGCAACTGGCACCTTTAAATTTAGTATTTAAAATTTCTTATTCTACTAATTCTTAGTATCTATATAATGCTGATCTGAAAGCGCACATGTATTTTTCCTATAAGGGAGATGTCACATGAAATTGTTTAAGCTTTACCTTAAAATTAATCATATTATTTTCCTCTACGTAGCACTAAAGAATAAGGTGGATCGAAAAAAAATATTTTTTTTTCGGAACGCTTTAGTGCGGAAAAGTTGCCTACTGCAATGAGAATAAAAACGGCATAAAAAAATAAATCGGTTATTATCTTCCTTTCGTGCAACGTCTTAGAAAAACATAAATTTATTACTATTTTCCAATTATCACTGTGCTACTCTTCATTCGTTTTGTTAGAACAAAACACAGTTTCTTCCTATGTGGTTGATAAGTGTAAAATAATAAGAGACAAGACTCATGATAGGGCGGATTTGAAACGTCAATTCACACCTCCTGGGGAGAGTTGGGTCTTTTCTTTGACGGACGAAAAGGTGATGCTTTGTTCGTCGAAAAATTGAATGCCCAGCAATTTCGCAGGAATTTGAAAGATGAACACTATTATCTTATCCTAATGGACATGTATCTCCTTTCTCGAGTTCATAAAATGATATAACTCAACACATTATTTATCGTATTTCTGAACAATCAATAGCTCTAGAAAAACTATAAGAAGTAGGGTGTGATGGCACTATAACCAGCAATGGATGGAAGTACGGTGTCATCCACCGACTAGAAAATCATGTAGGACGCCCGCTACAGTGAAGCATATGCCTCCTGCATTTTAATAAGCTTCCTTTTCGCCACATTTTCCAACATATTGACTGCAGAACCTAATTATTTTAGTGGGCCAACCGGTCAGCAGCTCATTTGCTGTGAAAAACTCCTTATGGTTGATTATGAACCCATAGATTGTTCGATTCTTGATATAGGCAGAGATTTGTTGAGTGAAGACCAACAGTCGGGCATTTGTCCAGAAGACTTGGCAAATTGTCCAGAAGACTTGGCAAATAGGGACCCTAGTCCTTTGTCCCATTCCAGATGGCTAACTGCGGCCAACCGAGTCCTTAGGTTGTATATAAGTTCATTAGATCCATCCGGAAACTTAAAATAAATAGTTGGCTTCATCTTGAAATCATATATGCCATAAAAAGAGCAAATATTATACTGACGGATCAAAACATGTATTTCAAGCAATCCAAACATCACGGTATATATTCGAATTACTTCAAGTTGTCGATCCAGTAATTCAACGAAATGCATTTTTTTTGCGCACCCAGACAATGTTCTGTTGGCAATGCTTGTTGATGAAAGAGAACATATTCGAGAGCTTGGTTATAGAAGAATCTTAAAAGCAAGACAAACCGTCCCAAAGAAGAAGACTGTTAGAAGTTTCGCTTTCAAGCTTCCGATTACATTGAAATTATTAGTTGGAATTCTTGTGTGGTGTATCCTCCCCAATGCTGTGGAACCTAAGTGAAGATGATATTAAATCATTCATCTATTCTGACACTACGCCCATCAGAGAAATATTAAAGTTTCCCCGTCACACCCAGGCTGTGGAGAGGTGCGTCAAAATTGTGAAAGAGGCCTCGAATAAAGAATGTGGCCATGAAGCTAGAGATGGCTATATCCGAGCAACACTGAAGTCTAGATCGGTTATGCCACATTTCTAAAAAAATCAGACTTTAAATGTGTATAGATATAAAAAAGAAAAATTAAAAAATAGGGTAAGCCAAAGAGTACTACTTTATGGAAAATCTCTGCAAATAGATGTAAATATAATGTAAATACCACACCCAACAATTGGATAGCTGGTTGGGTAGGATGTGGGTGCAACTCGACGTGCAACCACCTCCACGTGCTGAGTTCTGGGTCATTTTGTTCTAGCAAATCGAGCGAAAAGTTGCTCATTCAAAATTGCGAAAAATTATCAAATTTCTGTTTTTTCAAAGACGTTGCTCGAACGGAAAAAAATTAGATTTATGATTAGAATTTAATTTATTTAGGTCATTTAAACCATAAAACAAGCAGAAAAAACTAAAGCGTGTTTATTTTAAAAGTTTTAACTAAAAGAAAAAAAATATAAACATTTTTGCAATTTTTCATAAAATTTAAGTGCTATGCGCGAACGGAAGATGTTAACCGATTTAAATTTTTAGGCTGTTTTTCTTCTCATTATAATACGCAAGTTTTCCGCACTAAAGCGTTCCGAAAAAATATATTTATTTTTTGCAACCCACCCTACTAGAGAACTAAAAAATAGCAAAAACCGATCATCTATGTTAGATATTGAATATCTAAACTAACGCTATTTCCCCTCAGTTTGACCCTCCCCCCCCGTTTGTTATTTATATTAAAAATATGTTAAAATATGAAATTTCCTTCTTTTAACTCACCTATGTCTTAAAATATCTCTGTTATATGCACTTAAACGGTTTAAAAGTTACCATATTTTATCGGAATCATAATGTTTCAAGATCAAAACGACTTAATAACTGAAGACTTATTTCTCGTTATTCACCCAGATTACACAAGTAGTAGAATAAATTATCTTTTGGGGTGCCAAGATCGAATGTTTTTTTCTTTCTCTTCGGGGGAACATACAAAAGAAAATTTTAAACATGTATTAAAAATGTACACATTAATTCCCAAAAAGTATTTAAACAAAATAGAATTTTTTTAAATTTAAGTATGAAAAGTAGATGCGTAGTGGTTAAAAGCGTCAAGATGCCACCTGGGAACTAAACTCTGGGGGTCCCAAGTCAGGTTGATCACCTGGCTGAGACATATGCTGTATGGCGGCACCCCAAGCCCCCGGTCTATAAAGCGGAGATGGGTACCGCCGGTTTTGTTTCACAGTGGACTGTTGCGCCATGAGTTAATTTTTTATGAATTGGAGGGAATGAATTCTCTACAAGCCATTTGCGGTTAGATATTTTTTATTTGATGTAACTTTAACCTTTTCAGAGCGTAGAAAGGGTTATGGCAGGTTGACAGAGAATCCGACAGCGTCAGCGATATTTGTATTGAAACATATTTAACAAATTACAAAACTCCAAACGATTAGCCACGAAATTGTTAAACCCTGTGATTAGTTTAAACTATGTCAATACGAGTAATGCTGATGCTAATGGATTCTGTGTGAACTGGACCTTAGCACGATAAACACTCGTATAAGAATTCAATAGGATTTCAGTATGCCTGCTCTTGGAAACGGAAAATGGAATTTTTTTCCAACTGAGACATATTAAGGGCTTCAGATTTATGTTATAATTTCAGCAGGTAGGCACTTAATCTTAAGTCTTTGATCTATATATTTTTAGCAAGACTATTTCATTCGACGTTCACAAAATCCTGTCAGGAAAGAATACGTGGGAATACGTACTAAAACAGCTAGGATTTGAACTCAACCCACGCAACGAAATAATAAATATTTAACACCCATACAACATACAAGGGCAAATTATATTCATTTTATTGCTTTAATTTTCCATCGCTTTAGGGATTGAATGACTGATTACAAGATAAAAAGAACTTTTTATATACCATGTTTTTAAATTTCCAGTTGAATCATATAAACTTGACAATTCTATGAATTAATAAATACTTTTTAAAACTATTTGATGAATTATCCCATCAACTTGAAATGAAATAAAATGAATTTAATTGGAAGTTAACTTGCGTTTAAATTCCCGTCCCGGTCGGATAGATGGCTGCAACAGTCTACAAAACAAAATTAACTGAAAAACTGTACAAATCTGCTTAAAGATGACTAAAAGGATTAAAATAATGCATTGCCATCGTGTTCTGAGCTATTCTAAATGTTTTAAATGTCTAGCTAGTCGGGAAGTTAGTTAAAAATCGATTGCAAGATTTGTACAGAACAAACAAACACACACACACACACACAAACAAACAAACAAACAAGAAAGCGAGTCAATAAAAACATGGTAATAAAAATTAGGATATTGCAGTTATATTCAAAGTATTTTCCTCTCATACATATTGGAGGATTAATATGAAATTGAACATAGGACATTTTAAAATGAAATAGATGGAAATTGATTGATACATTCGCTGGTATTTGTCTTGACATTTAATTCTTGTTTACATAACATCATAAAACATCAAATACTGCTACAATGTATTTTCTGTTAATTTTGTTGTATTCGTTTTCAATATCTACTAATGATATTGTAAATAGTTTAGTTAGAGTACTTTGATCTAATCTTTACTAGACGATTTATATGAAATGGAGCACATTTGAAAGAACACATTAAAATAAAACCTATAGAACTAAGACAAACTGGAAGATTTTCCGTCGTATTTAAATATTTTTTTTTTTATATCTTATAATAAAATTTCCCATACGGCTCAAAAATAAATTTAAATAATTTTACTATACTTATATTTCCGTACCATATAAGTCCATATACGGAGAAAATTATAAGACTGGGACACTGAAATCGGAATAGAATAGATGCTTATTTCATGCGCATCTGTATGAGATATAACAAAAGCAAAGGTGGAAATGTAAAGAAATTACTTTGATTTATGGACAGGATATATATTTACCCTTTTTCGCGGAGAAAATATACCAAATCCAGATTTAGTATCATGGAAAGTTTTATCTTTGATCTTTCAAATCCATCCAACATGGGTTTATATAGATCTCGATTTATACAGTCTCATTTTTATAGTCAACCAAACTAGCGATCACAATCAAAAGGTAAAAAAAGTTTTAATTGAAGCCTTTTTGTTACCTTTGTTTTATATCTATATATCTATATCTATATCTATATCTATCTATATATATATATATATATATATATATATATATATATATATATATATATATATATATATATATATATATATATATATATATATATATATATATAAATATATATATATATATATATATATATATATATATATATATATGTATATATATATAAATATATATATATATGTATATATATATATATGTATATGTATATATATATATATATATATATATATATATATATATATATATATATATATATACATATACATATATATATATATATACACTGCTGGCCACCCAAATTGCAACACCAAGAAAGACAAGAGATATCACAACAAAATTTATTTTGTAGATACCATGTTGACCAAGTATTAAATGATAAAATTTATAGACTTCTGTGAAGTGTGGTTCCTGCCAAAATCAGTAGCCAGAGTAGCCGCCATTGTTGGAGATCACCGCTGCCACACGCCTCGGCATTGATTAAAAGATACTTTGGATGAGTTCTTGGGGTACAGCAGACCGAGCAGCTTCCACACGTTGCCAAAGTTGATCTGCTGTGGCAGCTGGGGATGGAATCTGGGTCAATCGTAGAGCAACCATGTACCACATGTATTCTATCGGCGAAAGATCCGGAGAGCGAGGCGGCCAGGGAGGCAATTCAATCTGGCGATTGACGAAGAACCGTTGGACAATGCGTGCCACGTGTGATCGCGCATTATCCTGTTGAAATATGGCTGTGGGCAAGCCCTGAAGGTAAGGAAGGACAACTGGCTCCAACACCTCGGAGATGTAGCGTTGGCTGTTTAAAGTACCGGCAATGCGAACTAGAGGTATGCGACAGTGATATCCACTTCCGCCCCATACCATAATACCCGGTGCAGGACCAGTGTGGCGGTGCATAACGCAGCTGTTCAGCATCCTCTCTTCACGGTGTCTCCAGACTCGAATGCGACCATCGTGGTGTTGCAGACAGAATCGTGACTCGTCAGTAAAGACAATTTCATTCCATTCTGCCGTCCACATCCTTCTGTCCTCACACTATTGGCGGCGGAGACGTCTGTGGTTCTGCGTCAAGGGTAGACAAAGCAAGGGACGTCTTGCGGAGTGACCACTCTGCTGTAAACGGCGTCGAATGGTTCGTGATGTGACTGAGCGATCCGTCACTGCCATGCGCACAATTTGCCTGTCATCACGTGAAGTGGTGCGCTGAGGTGGATGCGATCGAACACGCCGGTCCGTCGTACCCTCCTGCATCCAACGATCACATATCCGCATTACAGTTGTTTGGTTTCGTCCAACACGACTACCGATTTCCCTGAAAGATAATCCACAATCTCGGTAGGCCACTATCTTTCCTCTGTCGAACTCGGATACTTGATCAAAAGATGATCGCTGTTTTCGACGAGGCATAATTGATTCGTTTTTTGAAAAAACCACAAGAAAAACACAATTGCCGAACTTGAAATCGTCTAAATCTCCAAGCCTTAACTAGCTCTTTGAAGTGGCGCCACAGGCGCGCGTGATGTGCGTCTGCTCTGAAATTCTAATCATTTGCATATCTCACCTCCGCTAATGCATGTTGTAAATTTCATGTTATTTTCATGTTTCCTTCAAGGTGTTGCATTTACAGTGGCCAGCAGTGTATATATATATACAGGTGGTTATCAAAATAATGGAAACACTAAGAAATATCATGAAAACCTTTATTAATACGGCGCACGAGTACTTTTGTTATGTAATACCCCCTGATTCACCTTGGAATTGGATTATAAAAGTCATAAATAGTGGTTAAAAATATATTATACTATTCTTCAGGGAAAATAATGAAAGTTCCTGTAGAGATGCTGTGGTGGATATCGATACCTGGCTCTATTCGCTTATACAGTTCACGGTGGTTGGATGATCTATAGTCGAGGGGATTGTACAGGGCAAGATGAGATATTTGACTTTTTTCATGCTCTTCAAGCAAATACTTGATAGATTTAGCTATATATATAAGAGGATTATCATCCTTGAGAACGCCATCTCCTGCAAGAAGCAATGTTTTCACCATAGGACGGACCAGGTAAGCTGAAATGCATAGTTCTTCCCATTCAAACCCTCTTTTAGGGTTACAATACTGCCTGAAGAAAACAACGAGATGCCATCCTAAACCCTGATAGATCTACCTCCATGATTGACAGTTGAGATGAAACAGCCAGAATCTTAAGCTTCTGCAGGTGTTCTCTAGACATACGTATGTCCTGTTGCGAAGAACAATGGCAGCAATAATTCGTCGGACCAAATGCCGTTTTTCGTCATATTACTCCACTAGGATTTGTGCTCGTGGTACCACTGTGGAAGATATTTTGTATTGGCATCTATTACAACTGGCTTGGGAATAAATACTCTTCCGTAAATGCTTTGTTTGTGAAGTTCCCTTCTACCTCTAATGGTTGCTATCAGAACATGCAGATGCAGATTGAGCTCTTCGGTCATTTTGGTTGCTATTGTTTTCTTTCTTCATGTCAGAATCCGCTTCAATACCTCGTGCGTCTCTTTCACTCAGCTTTTTCGTCCACAATTCTGTTTAGCAAAGGATGATTTTCATAGCACTCTGTATGCTATCATGACTTTCTATACCATAGCTCTAAAAAAAATATTAGCCTGGAGTTTCAGTAACAGATACTCCAATTTAAACACTCACCAAAAATTTTAAATTTTCTCAAAGTCTGCAAGATTTGACATTTTACGATGTTCCCCAAAAGCACGATGCCCTTAACTTCATTACTGCTACGTGATAGTACAGTAACACATACACTATATTATATAAAAAAATACCGGTGACCAGACTCGTTTTTTAAAGAATAGGAATCACATCCCTTAACACCACTAATATTGATAGGTGTTTCCAGTTTTTTGATAACCACCTGTGTATATATATATATATATATATATATATATATATATATATATATATATATATATATATATATATATATATATATATATATACATATATATATATATATATATATAATTTGCGTTTTTTTTAAATTTCTTAAAAATTAAACTTTTTTACTAAAAAAAAGTGATTCCATATAGTATATATACGCACATTTAAAAAAATCAAAGGAAAATATATTGTATCCTTTGATTTAATATTTAATTATTTACATCAAAAATAGTTCATTAAAGTTTTTAATTAAAATTTTATTAACAAATGATTTAATTATTAAAGGCTTACTAATTATCTTAAGAGTTATATGAGAAAAACATGTTTGAACTTAGTTGAGCGAGAAATAGAAATAATCCAAATGAATTCAATTAGGATAATTGTATATGATAAATATAAATCAAACTTTGTCATCAAATATTCATTATTTTTTATGTTTTATTCATTTTAATTACGCTTTGATGAAATATATATTCCAAATAATAAATACAGCAGTTTAAAATTTATAACATGAATTTTAATACTGCAATTAAAACTGAATTAATTACATTAAAATCTCCGCAATTTTCCTTTTTTTTTGTTTTCCAATAAATAAGCAGTATAATGCCGCAATTACGGTAATATTTTCTTTCAAGGATAAATTGGCAGTGCATAATACGTACATAGTTTCCATGATTTGAATAGCTTTTCATTATTTCAATGCTTTTTGTCTCCAAAAATTAAAAATGAGCCTTTGAGAAACACAGGTTGTATTTTTATCTCACAAAGAATTTAAAATTTTATGAATTTTCAAAAAATTTAAAATTTATTCATCAAGTATATTAACTAAATATGTTGATCAAAATATGATACAATTTTATAATTTATATGATTAAAATAAATGCAAACTGTTTCGGACTTTTCAAATCCGCAATTCTTCTTAAAATGCCCGAGATATTTTCAGTAATTACCCGAAGTTACGCGATAGGGGGAACCGACGAAAGATCGCGTAAGTTTGAGTACAACTTTGCATATAAATACATATAAATTTTGTCTAACTAGGTCAAACTAGGCCAATCTTTTTAAAATTTGAATATGTTGCTAAGTAAAAGATGCAGACAAATACTACATTATGCAAAATTGTGCCGCTGCAGTCGGAATACGTCATTTGCGAGGAGCATAAAATTTCATGTCTCAGAGCAAGGCGGCAATTGCATCTGCGAGGCTGAGATTAGACATCTGGCATAGCCAAATTTTATCAATGACCTCCATGCATCATTTGACAGAAGAACTGCGAGAGTTCGTCTGTGGTTCATAGACTTTGGCAACAATTTCTAATCACGGAATCGGCATCCAGGAGGTCCATCCAAGGACGGCCATACGCTACGACGTGTGCCGATGACCGATATTTTTCATTATTCGCATGAAGGAATAGAACCGCAACTCCGTCTGCGAGCTCCGTCTGCAGATCCTCCCTCTCTGCAAGTTCTGGAAGGTCGGTATCAAACTTCAACGTGCGTAGAAGGCTTCACGAAGGTGGTCTTTTTGCGGGGCGACCAGCCAGTTGTGTTCCGCTCACGTCACTCCAAATGCGGGAACGTTTGCAGTGGGTATGTCATCATGTCCACTGGACGCGTGATCAATGGAGGGCTGTTCTCGTTACGTATGAGTCCAGGTTTAGCCTCCAAAGCGATAGTAAGTGTATTTTTATTTGGAGAGAACCTGGAACTCGTTTTCTTCCATCATACATCCGTGAAAGAGATGCATACGGATCAAGCAGTGTCTGTGCTTGGGGTGGTATCTCTTTTGGTGGACGCACAGACCTCCATGTCTTTCCCCGTGGAAATGTGAATGCTTACACCTATAGAGATGACATCCTTGATGCTTATGTGCACCCTGATGCCGGGGCAATAGGTGATGTTTTCGTGATACAGGACGATAATGCGAGACCGCACAGAGCTCGCATCGTGGATGTTTGTCTTGAGCAGGAAACAATTCAGCGCATGTAGTGGCCTGCTCGATCACCGGACCTAAATCCTATCGAGCATATTTCGGACGCTTTAGGACGACGTATACCTGATCTCAATCCTCCTCCTAGGACCCTAGCCTCGCTTTCAACTTCTTTGCAAGATCAATGCTTCTCACTTCCTACCAACGCATAGACCGCATAATTGACGGCATCACACATCACCGTATGTGCTGTATTGCTTCTCGGAGCGATCATACGCCATATTAAAGGTACTTTTCCTATACCAAACTGACACATCCGATTTGTTCATTGTATACGTATGCTAGTTTCTATAGCACCATAATTGTGTGGCGATTTCTTTTTATGCTATTTTATACCTAGCTATGTGTAGTATATTGTGTATAAGTTTCATTAAATTATACGTGGAACTTTTTGAGTAATCGCTATTTTTATGACTTTTCCTTAATTTTTGATTACCAGTATAGATAGATGGATAGATAGATAGATATATATGACCATATAGTTAAACAGTTACTTTAGCCGTAAATTTACATATAACTTTTTAACAAATGTAGCCCCATACTTGTAATAAAATGATTATTTGATGCTCTTCGTGGGAAGTAAATCTAATAAATACTGTGATAAGTTTGAATTTGTGCAAGCTATTCTCTTATTTGTATAAAAGAATGCGAAGACATGTATTAACAGAAACACGTTGTAGCATATCCTCCAGCATGGGGAGTTCCATTAAATATATTCCCGCTGTTCCTCATTAGTGACGCCAGATTTAGTGATCTTCGACGCCAAAGTCCTTTGCAAGTCTTCGAAAACTCTTTGCCCCCTCTATGGTGAACACAAGGGCTATTTGTACACTTGAACAGTCATGTTCAAAATCCTCTTAATGGTTTCCCATATTATCTTACTGCCCAACAAATTTCTCAAAAAGAAATTCCATAAAGTTATGCATTCGCTATTTCTGTCAAAAAAAATGACTAGCAAATGATACGTTATCTTGAAATTGCACACGGAACACCAAGCCGTTACGTGACTTCCGGAGCATCGCGACAGAGATTTCGGTTGCCAGTGTGCATGCATTCTGTGTATTCACGTACCAACTGAAATGGAACCATGTCCCGTCAGTATGAAATATTCTGTCAAAATTCTCGCCACCATGTGATAGGTGCTACGCGATCCTATACAGGTATCAAAATTTTTTTGTTGTTATCACTTTGTTTAAATTTCTGAGCAATTATAACTTTGAACGCAAGAATTTTCACCTCCTTTGCAATACGATGACATATTCCGAAAGAAACTCTGGTTTTGACGGACTACATTTTCAATGATTTTCTAAAAGACTTAAGAAGACAATTCTTATATTTTCCAGTACTCTCTTCACTTTAAGTCTGCTGCGTCGAAAATTGCCCTTTATAGTACCTCTTACATTTAAGGTGTTGGATATTTCTGCAGGTAACATTAACCCGTAAATGTTCCTACTTCGTTAAATTAACCAGTTATATTGAGAGCAAAACAATCTGAACAATACATATATTGGATTCTTGTGATCGTTTGCATGTAAAGATTTTCCCAAAAATAATAATTTGATCTCTATCATATACTTCTAGGACTTAAAAAACCGTAGCTCTCATCTTCAATTTTATTTATTTTACAAGGTCTAAGATCGATTTGATAATTATATCTATAATACTGTATGATATAATTGTTCTGTTATATATAATTTTAATTTCTTAGCAGCAGCAGTCTATTCTAGTTAAACCCTGCCAGTTGGAATCCGTTTTTAGAAAATTTAAAATAAACAAACACAAAATTGAGCTCAGAATTAAAGAGTAATCTCATATTCATCTGTTAAATATCTTGATGTCTGCATCGCTAATTTTTAATGCCACATTTTCAGGCAATATTAACAATTTGATATATAGCAAATATTGTTTAATTTCATTAAACAACATTTCTCGAAATTGCTTAGATTCTTGTATTTCTAGCTTATGTCGGACTTAAATAACTGTAACTTTGGATTTTATTTCCTTTTAACGATGTAAGATTGAATAATTTTACCTATCATATTGTATTTATCTACTTGTATATTTGATTTCTCAGTAGTACCTCTCTATTGTGGTTAAATCCAGTGAGCTAGCATCAGCTTTTAGAAGGTTTTAAGTAATTTTTTTAAAAAAATCAGAATTAAAGACAGATAGTAGTGTCTTAAAGATTTTGATGTCTGTTTCGCATCTATTTAACGAAACATTTTCAGGCATTATTAACAATTTGATAAATAGCCTTGAATTTGCGAGTTTAATTTCTTTAAACAACATTTCTCCTAATTGTTTAGATTCTTCGGAGACAAAGTGAAACAGTTATTAGGGAGAAGTGATTAATCAACGTCATCAGGGGTGTGTAACTTAAATTACCCAGTAAAATATCCTCGACAGAGGTCAAATGGAGTAACACGTGCACTTGTTGGGAGGTATGGAACATTAGTTTATTTTGTCATTTTTTAGATGATGCTAATTACAGTTAATTAAGATAATTCAGGTCAGGCAACCGTTTCTACAATGTCTACCTGATTATGTATTCTAGGTTTTTTTTTTTTTTTAATCCGTTAACAGACTCGTTTAGTTTTAAAACACATTTTATCCAGTGTGGCTTCTTGATGAACTACATTAATAAGAAATATCTACCTATTAATAACGAATAATACAACTGAATATACGTAAAATTGACATCAGATTTCAGTAAATTCTACGCTAGAAATGTGTGTTTTTATACTAAAAGTCTGATTTTTATCACTTTAATAAATTAGTTGACTATGTTGTTGATAATCAGAGGAGAATGTACTCAAATTTCAATCTACTTTGTTGAATTTTACTTTTCATCAGGAAATGAATTATCTGAAAGGAATCTAAATGAATGCAAATTACTAATCTTTGCTTGCCGACATGCATTAACAACTCATATAAAAATGCATATGTATATTAAATTACTTAACAATGTTCATACTACTATGTTTATTGAATTATGCTATGTCTGTATAATTTTATTTCTAATGTACTTGCAACTTCTACTTAATAAACAGGTATTGTTGTCTACATAACGAAATTAATTTATACAGCCATGCGGGTGTTTGCGGTATCTGAATTTTCAATTATATTTTGTGAAGTATATTAAAATACAACCGAGTGAACTTTACTCTCCATTCGTATTTTACTCTAGAGGTGGTTTTATGATATATTAAAAGGGAATACAGCATTAACATATTTTAATATAGTCCCAAATAAAAGCATAAAGGATCTTAACTGTAACAGTATGCTATGAAATCAATCATAATGTTATGAAAATTGTCCCAGAGCAATCGCCCTAAATTTTCACAGTTTACTGTCTTTAATGATATTTTAGATACATAAACAATGCAGTGTTTATATTCTTTTCCAATGTTAATACCGAAATGAAGCTTTCCTTAACAGCATCATTAAAAAACGAAGCAGTCTCTTTATCGTGCCCTTAGAAACAATGTAAGCACATTTTAAAATCATGATGTGTCTGATATGAGCCATTTTAAATACAGTGCAAAATAAGTTTTTTTTGCATTCCAGTTATGTTATGATCATGAAAAAAATATGTTTATTCCGAATGTGTTAGGAAATATAAACAATGAATAAAATATAGTTATATATGTGACTAGACCGTTCAGAAATAAGAATAGTTTTGAAATGCTATTCTTATTTCTGAACTACTTACAAATTTATTCGCTACTTACAAATATCTCACAACAGTACTCAGACAGATCTACAGAAGATATACCTAACCTTATGAGTCTAGATTCTTTCAAGAATATGTGTTAGGAACTCATCCCTCCCACGCGTTTGCCCGGATGTGTTCAAGGGCGGTCAGTTGTGAACTTGTTGATATCTGTCTACCAGCACTTCGAATCCTGGCTTCATGCACTCATGACTCATAAGTAACTCTTGAACTTTAATTTCATTTCTTTTATGTTCAAAGTTGTAATATAGATTAAATGTGTAATATAGATTAAATGTGTAATAGTGTAATATAGATTAAATGCTTAAATACCAAATATCGAAGTCATTCTTGAACTGTCCCTGGATGTTTTTACTTGATACATTTTCTTGAATAATTATTCGTGAACATAAACAATAGTTTTGTTACCTTAAGATAACTTATAATGCCAATTTTAAGAACCTTTTGTAGCTCACTACAGCATGGCTCTTGCTATAACGAAACATAGAATTGCCTTTCAAGTTGCAACATGACATGACCATATAGCCATTCTAATGATATTATAAAAACTCGCCAAGGACACTTTTTCCGGATTGGACGACTTCATTTTATCTAGGTAATAGAAACATAACAGAGCAAGTCCAGAGAGTGTTTCTTTTCAAATTCTTGCATGTTGTTAAAACTTTAAG
Organism: Dolomedes plantarius; assembly: GCA_907164885.2. Lineage (NCBI taxonomy): Eukaryota > Metazoa > Arthropoda > Arachnida > Araneae > Dolomedidae > Dolomedes > Dolomedes plantarius. The sequence continues at coordinate 151,585,359 of OU015492.1, forward strand.
AGTTATATGGTAGAAGATTTGGAATTAATCGAAAACAATTTGCGGAATCAATGGATTTGTTATAGGCTCAATGACCAGAGCTTAGTTTTCAATTCATACGTCTTGGCAACTAATTAAGAAAAGGAGCTGTGAACTAAGTCAGTGCTCAGCGTCTTTGGGATCTTGATGCCATTCATAACGCCTTCATCAAGTTAACGTGTTTTCATAATAAAAACTAGTAGGAAAACAAGGTTCTACATTGGGTGAAGCCACACAGGCATCGTTCAAGTTTCGATAAAGCTGAAGAGCTGACAAAGAAAGGCATTACAAAATAATATTTTACATTGATTCCAGTATGCCACAGTTAAACTATTGTTTAGAGTCACTGATTAACTGTTGCTATTCTACTAAATAATTGCAACAGGCAGATTTCTTTTTTTAATGAAGTGAAAGATAATGACAATTTAACTATATATATATATATATATATATATATATATATTATTAATTTTACAAAATTATTAAATTATATTTTATCTCTAGTTTACTCTCTGAACATCATAATATTGTGACGGATATAGTTTAGTCAGCTGAACATCGACGCTGGTCTGGTTAAACACTCCACAAAGTGACAACAAAATATATTCAACATTCTGGAATGTATTTCTTTCCAGCCGTCGGGCACCATTGTGATGATAAAATGTCAGTTCTGCTTTTCAAGCTACGTACCTACCGATTTGCAGGTATGATTTTTATCCGTCTCAGTTATTGTAGCAATGTGAGGAAATTTCATTTTATAAGCACATCATAACGTTATTTATGTTTACGGACACACATCTACTAAAGTAATTTATTTTACGAAGTATTTTATTAATGTTAAAAGAATTTGGAATTTTTGCGCAACTAGAGATGTTTAACAAATTTATTTTATATTGTACGTAATATATTTTACTTTACAGCACATTATTTTTTTTATAAAAGTGACAATTTTAAAAATGTACCCTTATTGTTTTGCTTAAGAGCAGTTTAATAAATTATTTGTTAAATATTCATTTTTATTATTTGAAAATAATTCTATTAGAGAAAATTAATATGTAACTTATAGTTAAAAAATAATGATTAAACATATATTATATATTATCCGTTAACATTATAAAATTTGCGATAAAACAAGAAAAAAGCAATTCAGCTGTAAATAATATTTTCATTTTTATGTTTTAACCAAAAAAAAAAACCTTTCAACATAATGGTTAAAAATATTTAAATAAATTTTCTTCACCAGCTACGCCAGAATATTATTTAATTCGAGATAATTTCTCATATGTTGTTTTAGATAAGGATATTACACATAAAATGAGGTTTAAGTTAATGGCGCATCTCTGAATTCAGGATACATTAGGGCACATTAGTGTAAGCTGCATATCTTGCAAGATAAATTTCTGCACAGTTACTTTTTCATAATTAGATTTTATAATCTACAGAGAAAATTCTCTTATGAAACTGGGAGAAACATCAACAGGTTACGTATTTTTTGTATTTTGCAGCAGAATATGCTGTTCTTAGAGGTCTAGCCAATTAAAATATTCCTGATAATTCAGCAAATATGATGTCTAAGAGGACATGATCTGCGCATCATCATTTAAAATAAATTATGTTGTTTGCGCAAAAGTAGCATCATTATATTGCATTAGTTTTATCTTTATGAATTAAACAGAATATGTGCCTCATCATTCAAGTAAAACCTTTTACCACATTTCCTTACTTTTTCTTTTTTATACACTTATAAAGAAAAAAGTACTTGTTTATTTATCAAAAGAAAATAAACGTTTTAATGGTTAAAAGTTTTGAGACGACAACAGATTACTTATAGAAATATTTTTTATAAGATAAGCCATAATACTTTCTGCTGAATAACGTGTTGTTTTTTTATAAAAACCTTATACTGTGTGTGCCTCAAAGTGATTTTAGTTTTCTTTCAGATGATACATAAAAGTTACTTATTTAATAACTATAGTAAAAATAATTAAATTCGATTCATTTTATTCATCGTCTTATGTATACATATTTGAAGATAAAAAATAGTTTATAGTCCTTAGTGCTTTCGTCCCAATATAAATGACGCAGGATGCCTGTTTTAATGTCACAGTACGAGCAATCAAAGTGAAACGTGTTGCATGTACAGCAATTGTTAAAAGAGGTTATAACGTCGTTAAAACGCCTTGCAAACCGGTACTTGGCGATGCAGCATCTCCGAAAACTGACTTAACTGTAGACCTGTTTGCTAAAAACATAAAATATCTGGGAATGTAATAATGGTATGCTGTAACAGCTGAGTTCTTTATCAGCATGAAAAACGCAGGACAGAAATAACAGAATATAAGGAATGGGCTATGTTGCAAACACAGAGCTCTGTGAGAGTCATAAAACAAATTGCCAAGCGTGAGGAAGTTTGAAGGATTCTCGCAGTCTAAATGAACTTCAACATCTTTCACCTTGTACAGCTTGATTGAGGGCATACTTGTCCTCATACTTGTCTGTATATTGGGCAAACCTCAATCAAGTGGTATTTGATATTATGAATTCGTGATATGTACAGATTACGCGGCAAATATGAAGTTTGCGATGAAGAAAATTGAGCCCTAAAGATCCCACATTAAGCCAAAGGAAAATTTATTTTGCAAAAAAATTTGAGATTTGATGCGAAGGTACTAGTAATGTACCCCACACATCTTGTGATGGTAATGGAAACATAAATTATCAAACTGAAAATTCAGTTAATGGGATATATACGATATTCCCCGAACCTTAAACTATATAATCTTTCCATTTTCACAGAATTTTAGAAACCACCATGTCAACAAATATGTCCTAAAAATGAAGTGTTGTTACTCCAGTTGAACAAGCTGTTACTTCATGTCATTGAATAGCATTTTAAATACTACGATGCTACAACTGAAGCAACATATTTAATCTGTATTTTGAGGAATTTTAACTACTATTCTAAGGGTTACGTATTCCTCATGTGCTTTTAGTGTTACAGTGCTCAGCTGATAAACTTTGTAATTGAAATTTAACACGAAATTCAAATCAAGTTTATATACGAAGGCTTCCATAAGAATGAGCAACCAGGAAAATCATCTCTATTTTCCACTACATGCAAGTAATAAAATATGCATGCCACGAGGAGAAAATTTTTTGTTCAATAAACTAATAAAATGACCTAAGCAACTAAGTAGCATGAAAGCAATTTAGCTTGAATTGTAGCTAATCTAACGAATAGCATCAAGTACGCTAAACAAATTCTTATAAAATTCATTAAACATTAAAATTCACTGAAGGTCTGTTTACAGATTTACATTTGAAGAATAATTGGAATCTTTGGAACTAATTAAAAGTGAATGTGGTTAAAATGCGCAAAATAAATTGATTTCGAAATTTCCCACGTAAATCTAGAAAATATTATCGACATTTGTTAATATTACTGCGTAATACTAGCAATGAGGGAAAAAATACCTGTATTTTTAGTGACGACACCTTTCAGGGAAACAAAAGAAAAATATACAGTTTAAAATGTAGAAATAATTCGTCATTTGGAAGATTAGGAATTGATTTATAAATGCTTCAAGGGAGTTTGGAGGTGGAAGTTGGTTTTTCTTTAATTCTTTCTACACTGATAAGGTGGTCGCAAATTTTTTATCTTTTCTAAAAATTACAATATTTGCTGTTTCAGAAATCCAGAAAAATAGCATTCCTTATATAAAGTAATATTGAAACAATCCAACTACTTATTTATTATTGGGGTAAATAGCCTTCATCTAGCCTTCATCTTCCAACCTAGAAAATATATGTCCTAATGTGATACTGGTATTCAAAATATCTGAAAAAAAAGGACAATGGAAGCATATTTTATTACTTTTGAAACAGCTTACTGAAATCCTCCCAGGATATCAACATATTATTTAAAACATTGCTAGATTCTAATGTAAGAGTTTGGAATTACTGAATTCCGACACATATAAGAAATATCTCCAGGGTACGTTGTGTGTCGTAGTCACACATTTACATCAAAGCAACATCTTAAACATAATGCGACATGCAAATGATTAATTTTCAAATCTTATTATTTTCTTGCTTTTTTCGACTTGTAAACGTGAAAAGTATTTCCAGGTTGCAGGATATTACTTTCGGTTT